>CM048747.1:319536274-320136274 GCA_026315105.1 Locusta migratoria | reverse complement strand
TAAACGAAGAGATATACAACTGGAGAGAGGGGCATTAAAAATGTAACTGAATATGAATACCTAGAGTTACATTTGTTGAAGATGGACTGGATGAGAACATACGGAAGAAGACAGGGGAAGGGAACAATGAGAGACTGTACATCCGACACTGTGGAATGACAACTTGTCTAGTCAAGCAAAGAAGGATATAACGAGTCATGACGTATGGATAAGAAATATGAGTCACAGATAAAAATATAGAGTAGAAACTACTTGCTGCAAAGATGCCACAATGCATAAGATGCGGTAGCTTAAAGTTATTTGATTAAGTGAGAAATGAAATAATTCGATGAAAAATAACAGCTACAGCTATTGTAGATACAGTTAATGATAAGAAACTAAAATGATATACCGACATTTGAGTGCTATGGAAGAGGGGAGGATACTATTACACAAGCACGGAGTTGAGATTCCACGCCATATAAATGAGAAAGTGACACCACGTAATAACACAATCTTAACATTTATTATATTCCACATATATAGTGATTAAGCCACGTCACACAAATTGAATTTTAATTTACAAAACGTAACTAGTTTCATTGAACTCTGTCATCATTAGATGGCCTGGCTACATTTACTACACCTTTTCATAATTTAATTATTTTCTCAGTTTGTGTTTAATGCAATTTTTGCTTACGTTTGATAATGATGAGAGAGTTCAATGAAACTAGTTACGTTTTGTAAATTAAAATTCAATTTGTGTGACGTGGCTTAACCACTATATATGTGGAATATAATAAATAAATAATCGGTCACACACGTCTTACTACAATGTCATATAATACAATCTCTACCGTCTTTCGACACCATAGAAACAACTAGTCATTTCAGCAGTACATCTGCTTCTATACTCCACAAGCCACCGCGCGGTGCTCGGCAGAGGGTGCTTTGTGCATCTGTGTCACTTCCTTCACTTTTCTGTTCGAATCGCGTAAGGTTCGCGGGAAAAACGGCTGCCGGTAAGGCTCGGAGCGTGTTGAAAGTTAATTCCAATTTTCCCGGATTTCTGCCTACGGCGGAGGTTGTGAAATGCAGGCTGGTTTCTCACGGGAGTGTGAAGGGTGTGTTTAGAAAGCGCCGCCATTAAATATCGTGAATCTGGCGGCCGGGGCCGCACAATACACGCGGCTTTCTCCAACGCACACACCGCGCTACCGACTGCCGACTGCCAACTGCCAACTGCCCGCTGGACACCACTTGGCCGCCATCCGAGGCGCAGTCCTGCTCTACCGCTCTGCTGCTGCGCAAGGAAACGCTACACTCTAGCTCTCTTCATAAAGTAACCCTCATCGATACACGTGTGGCTTCGTAGCACAGTGGTAGAGTGGCAGACTCTAAATACTAAGGTCGTGGGTATGATTCTAGCTAACACCTAGAACTTTTATCTGTCACTTCACTCAAAACTGGCGAGTCTTGCTTGGAATGATGGCCGCAACAAAAATGTTCAAATGTTTGTAAATCTTATGGGACTTAACTACTGGGTCATCAGTCCCTAAACTTACAAACTACTTATGAACTAGGACGGCACAAATATCCATGCCCGAGGGGGGATTCGAACCCCCGACCGTAGTGGCCGTGCAGACCGTGACTGGAGCGCCTCAGTCTCAGTCCCCTCATTACTGTTCACTAGAAGACCGAAGCAACTGCGCATACACCATCACTACACACCAGCAACATTTCTCGTACGTCCAATACGTTCCTGTGCGAAAGTCAAATACCTTGGTGTCTAGCTGGACCAGAAACACCGCATACATGACCAAACGCGAGGCTCAAACAACTCTATCCAATGTTCAACAGGCAAAGCAAACTGAATAGACGGGTGTCGAGTAATATGTACTGTACAGGACACTTGTGAGAGCTCTGATGACGTATGGTGCTCTTTCTAGACTTACGCAGCACCGACACGGCTGCGCCGCTTGCAGCTCATACTGTGCAAGGTGCTACGTGTCATACGCAATACCCCAAGATACACGCGCACAATGGACCTTCACCGTGAATACCGCCTTGATAACCTCACGGAGGTATTCAAAAAACACGAAGCACGACTGTACAATAGCTCTAGACACTCGAACAACCCCTTTATCTTTAATCTGGGCAACTATAATCACAACCACAGCTGGAAACACAACCGGCCCAAGACACTCTTTCTCAGGAATAGATAAGAACCTATGGTAAGATTAACAAACGCAAACAAAATCATGGTTTGTTGAACACCTGCACCTCAGCACATCTGACTGGCTATACCACGTGAGCTAATACAGCCGACTAACTGGCGATAGCAGGGAACACGAACAACTATGAAACACAAACAAATCCCACACGTAACCCACACACTCAGAGGCTGATACCAAAATCAATCACTCATTCGTCAGTCTTGATTGATGCAGCCAGCAGCCGCTGATGGTGGCCCAGGTGACATCCCAGTGCCAGCTGCAATGAGGCGACTCATCAAACCAGAATGACAAACTTATGACAAACACGACGTGGCATGTACTCTTCTAATGTCTGAACAGAAATTGTAACGTCACTGACGTTGGCAGCAATGAAAAATAAATAAATAAATAAATAAATAAATAAATAAAATAAAACTGACCAGTCGACAAATCCGATATGTGACGAAACCAAACGACTAAATCAACTGACATTTTTAATGTTCCATTGTCAGCAAAGTGGTAATCATGTCTCCTGTGCATTCCATGCACGGTGTGGAAGCTGTTTGAGAAGTTGGACTTGAAAAGTGTTTCTTGCAATTAATATGGAAAGCAATACACAATAACCCTATATAGCTGCACATTTGAAAATCAAACAGCACTATGCGTACTTGTAGCTACAAAGATCAAATAAAACTGATACAACAGCTAGCAGTAGTGGCACTGGTACAATTAACCGGGAGAAGAGCTCAAATAGTTTATTCGGTATCAGCAACACCAAATGTGCCGACGAACACGAAGCTTTACATGGTGTGGTTATAATTGCTAGTCTTCAGTTTATATAGCTTTTGATTTTACACTTGGGAATATTAATACACTTACATTCTTCATACGGAAAATTTTCAGATTAACGATCAAGAAGATACAAGCTTTCTCTCTGCAAAAGTGTCATTATTATATTTACAAATTTTGATATTAACACTTTTCTTTAAATACTTGCTACAAAATAAATAGACAGTTTTTTTTAATGAATATCTAATAATACATGATTACTTAAATACACAGCTCTAAAGGTGGCACAATATTTGCAATGTAAAGCCGATAATTTTATTGGCCGATATATCCATATTTTTTCTTACTATATAGCGTCAAATCGACATTTTTTTCGAATAATTTAGGGCCAAAAATGATATTTTCTTAATATCGATACATCGGATTCATTATATTTTTAAAAATATCAACAGTCCTAGCACGACGGATCTACAACAATGCCGTGACCGCTGCAGACAGCCAGTGGCTGAGTGTTGTAAGTCGCCTCGCTGCGGAGCGCGCGATACCCACCGTCGGAGGTTCGTGTCCTCCCTCGTGTGTGTGTGTGTGTGTGTGTGTGTGTGTGTGTGTGTGTGTGTGTGGTGTGTGTGTGTGTGTGTGGTGTGTGTGTGTAATCCTTAGGTTGGTTTAAGTTAGTTTCAGTAGTTTGTAAGCTTAGGAACTAATAACCCGAGTAGTGAAGTCCCATTACAGCTCTAAATAGAAATATCAAGAAAGGTAGGAAGATCTTCCTGTTTAACAAATGCGAAAAGGGTCAGATTACAGAGTACTTAACTGCTCAACACTCAACTTTCGTCTCTAGCACCGATAGTGTTGAGCATGACACGACGAAGTTCAAGAGCACGGCACAACAAGCCGCCGGAATGGTCGCGTGGTCTAAGGCGCCATGCTATGGACTGGGCGGATGTTCCCGCCTGAGGTTCGAGACCTCACTCGGGCATGGATGAGTGTGTTGTCCTTAGTGTAAGTTAGTTCGAGTAGTTTGATACACCGGGTGCAACAACAGAGTTACAAAACTTTTACGGAAACAAACAGAACTTTACTGAAGACTTGCAGACAAGCAAAAATTAGGCGATGCCTAAATTGACGTCAACGACTTTGAAAGCGAAGTTCTATGTGCCGACTTGGCAGAAAATCCTAAAGAATTTAGGTCCTACGTCAAATCGGCGAAGGAGTCGAAATCGTCTGGCCAGACACACTGTGACCGTAACGTCGTTGAAACAGAGGACGACACACAAAATGCCGAAATACTAAATGTCTTTTTGCAAAGTTGCTTTACAAACGAAAATCGCACTGTAGTTTCTCCTATAAACCACCGCACGGACGACAAAATGGCAGATAATGGAAAAAAAAACAGACGTATAGAAAAAACAATTGAAATCGCCCAACACAGAAAAGGCCGCTGGACCTGATGGGTTACCAATTCCATTTTACGCGAATTATGCAAAGGAACTTGACCCCATTCTAACAGAAGTGTACCGAAGGTCTAAAGCGTTCCCATTCACAAGAAGGGTCATCGATCAGATCGAAACTATCTCGGACGTTGGTCAGGCGCAGAATTTTGGAACACGTTTTATGTTTGGGTATTATGACGTCCTGGAGACCAGAAATCTTCTTTGTAGAAATGAGAATGGTTTCCGAAAGAAAGTATAATGTGGACCACGACTCGCGCTATTCATCTACGAGATGAAGACGGCAGTAGACATTCGCTCTCAGGTAGATGTTTCCCGACTTGCGCAACGCATTCCATACGGTTCTGCACCGTCGCGTGATGAACAAAAGTGCAAGCATGGAGCATGTCATTCTCAACATAAGATATCTAAACGTGAAAGTGATTTCTGGCGTGCCATAGGGAATGTTATAGGACCGATGGTTTTCATAATACAACCGCTGACAAAGTTCGGTGAATAGTTCTGTACAATTAACGTAGATGAACTATGATTTACAGTTACCTTAATGTTCTTCGAAATACACACCTCCCATAATTATGCACGATACATGTCCCGGAAACGTTGCACGAAGTCTTCTTTTGGGATGGCATTTCGTTGGATGTCAGGAATATCGTTAAACATCTTTCCTCTTAAAGCGAGTTTGGGTCGAGGCAATAGGAAGTCTGCCTGGATGTTAAAGTTGCACCACAACACTCGCCCACACACAGCCAATATTGTCAAACAGTTCGATACAAAAAAAGGAGTGTTGCAAGTTGAACATCCATCACACTCACCGCATCTCAATCTTCCAGATTTCTTCCTGTTCCCTCGACTCAAACTCGCATTGAAAGGAAACAGATTTGACGATATTATTGACAACAACGAAAATTGACGAGGTTTTCGAACAACATGCCAAAGGAAGACTTCGTTCAAAGTATCCAAGGTATGTATCGAAGAGCCCAGTGGTGCCTAGTTATGGGAGGTGACTATTTGGAGAAAAAAAAAACAGTAAGGTAACTGTAGTTCATAATTCATTTACGTTATTGTTACATGGCTGTTCACCGAACTTTATTGTCAGAGGTTGTATATAGAAATTACCTTGTTAATAACATGGAAATTTCAATGAGGTTTTTTGCTGATGATGCTGTAGTGCAGTGTTTTCAACCTGGGGGTTGCGACCCTCACAGGGGTGTCGCTAAGTCTTGCTTGGTGGGTCACAGCAGGAAGTTCTTGCACTGTAAGTAAATAGGGGTTCAGTAATACAAAAACGTAAGCCTAATACGTAAGCCTAATTTATTTTACGTTAAAATTACGCAATTGTTTGTGTAATATTGATATATGAATTTAATAGATCATACATTGTTTTACAGCACAGTCTGTCAATGTTGAATAAGCGCAAAGCCTGAAAACAGAATTCAGGAAGATAATTTGATACATATTTTTGGAAACATTATCGTTTCACTATTTTGGGTCAACAGCACTCTTATTTAAATTTATGAATAAAGAACAGTCTAGAATGCACTAATTTATTTCATTCGACTAGTTTCAATCTTATTTAGACCATCGTCAGGAATTTTGACTCCATCGATGTTGTGGAGCTGGCAGCCTTCCAGTGCGTCACTGCTGCAGTGACGCACTGGAAGGCTCCCAGCTACCCGCCAGCTCCACAACATCGATGGAGTCAAAATTCCTGAAGATGGTCTAAATAAGATTGAAACTAGTCGAATGAAATAAATTAGTGCATTCTAGACTTCTTTATTCGTAATTTGATACAATAACTAATTCTGAAAAATTCTAAAATTCTTTACAAATTGTCTACACAGTGGAAACTTTCTTAATGAGAATAATTCGCTCTTGAGTCTTGCCAGAGATGCGAAACACTCGTTAACAAAACATTTTGCTGCCGGAAATCACGTAAAATGGGAATTGTGTACCATTCTGAGAAGTATACAAGAAAACTAAGTACAACAGAAAGCTGAAACAAAAGAAAGAAGATAGATTTTGTATCCTTTGAGATAACGTCGTTTTACTACAGTTCGTGAGGGGAAGCGCCGCCACAATATTTTTGTGTAAAAGGGGGTCACCAGATTATTTTTACTTTGAACGGGGTCGCATATTCGAAAATGTTGAAAAACACTGCTGCAGTCTATCGAGATGTCGCAGCACTAAAAAAGGATAGCTAAATACAGCAGAATCTGTAGCGTATCGACGCGCGGTGTAGAGAATGGCAACTGAGCCTCAACATAAACAAACGTACAGCACTGCGTTTACATAGAAAGTAGGATCCTTTTGATGTAATAACGCAACAGGACTATAAACACTGCAAGCAGTTAGGTCCATAAAATATCTGGAAAGGTAAGGCGGAAAGGCGGCAATGAAAACTTTCGTAAAATGTAAACTTTCACGGCCGGAATGGTCAAAATTTCTAAAAATTTCCGGGCTATTATGCCGTGGTCTAGTGGATTTATTGTCGAAACCCAACGTTTCGTCCCCGACTGCGGAGGACATTCTCAACGGGGATCGTGGCACACCCTGGCTCGCTACTGACTAAGCCAAACTCCGTTTACGATGGCTTGCGCGCAGTGGTGCGACGTCAGATGTTTTTGACATGCGCGCGCAATTCGTCGTTGCCGATTGCCGCCGTCCGTTAATATCGTCCCATGGTGGAAGACTGTTACATTTCTTCCTCAAAACCGGGACCAGATTTCATTTAGTTTCACATCCGCCTCCATCCTATTGAAATTATTGCTGTCAGTAGCGAGCCAGGGTGTTTATCGGACATTCAAAGTGCCACGATCCCCCTTGAGAATGTCCTCCGCAGTCGGGGACGAAACGTTGGGTTTCGACAATAAATCCACTAGACTACGGCATAGTAGCCCGGAAATGTTTAGTAATTTTAATGAAAACTTTCGCACGAGCCGGCAAAAATCCCTGTCGGCGGTGTGTAACACAACAGACGACGTACGAGAACAGGTCCCGATGCTATAGCGAACCGATATCGGTGGCGAGCCTTAAGCGTCGGACGCGCAGGGGCTATGGCGGAGCGTTACCGCCGCCATGGCCGCTAGCGCTCGGCGGGCACTGCGGCCGCGGCCGCCATAGTGGAGCCCCGCTGCGCGGGCGCGAGAGGCAGCCAGTGCGCGTGCGCCGCGCCGCAGGCCACGCCCCTCCCCGCGCCGACAGCGCCGCGGGTGGCCGCCGGCACCAACAGCCGCTATCGCCGGCCCTTTGCCGGGCCATCAGCCGTTCCCCGCCGCTTTTATATTGCGCGCCCCTGTTATTAAATACAGTATTGAGCAATCTCTCCGCGCAACCGCCGATCGCTTACAGGACGGCTGCCTCGGGTTTCTCTGCCCGTGACAATTAATCAGTCGCTACTGGGACAAGTTTGAAACGACGGGCCGAATGCGATCTCGAATTCTCCCGATCGTAAAGCGCGGACCGCTGCGTGACGCAGCACATTCGATTGTTCGGCCGCAGCTAGCGGCGTTTGATATAGTTTGGCTGCCTCTGAGGGCGCGAAGGCAGCCGAGCCAATGGTGAGAGCGTTTTTATGGTTTAACGGATATCAACTGAAGAACGGGTGAACGGAACGATGTTGACGAATCAATCATGGAAACGGCGAACACATCATCCGCGCGGTAGACGAAGTTGTTTCTATTTCTCCAGCAGTAGAGATTTAACGGTGGAAATTTTGCATCGCCTTTCTGCTTAGTGTGTCCTAGCATCTGGAATCAGGAACCGTAAGCATAGAGGTGCCCACAGGGGGTGCTCATGACGCAAACTGCGTCATTGTAATTTCTGGAGGTGGGGTTGAAAAATTAGTACTTTTGGCTAGCCTGGGGAGAGACTTTATCAAACAATTTATAAGACTTTGTCGGCTACACCTTGGGTGAGAGGGTATATGCAGGGTTATAAATAGATGGCTAGTTCTCTTATTACTGCATGGATCTTATAAGGGGCTGAAGATGAGATTATTGGAATGTCGAAACATGTAACTGATGAAATTTTTTTTTTTTTTTAAAGTAACGGCAGAAGGTTTTTCATTTGCCAAAAGATATTTAATTTCAATATTAAACGGCAAAACCATATGTATTGGGACATAAACAAGGAATCCAAATATTGAGGGTGTGGGGGTAGGGGGTAGGACGTATTTTGGGGCGCGGGGAGGGGAATGATTGGCCAAGAGGGGGGTGGACACCTCTGCGTAAGCAGAAAACTGTTACGCAGTGACAGCTTGCTTAAGAATCCGGGATCCGAGCCTCACATTAACCCAAGTATAACAACAGTCTTGCCTAATTTATCCACCTGAGCGTTTCTGCAGCCTAGGTACTTCGTGCTTACATCGTCTACCTAATGGTGGAATATCCATCACTACGCTAGCGTTAGCCATGTTTAAGTCCTGTATGATCTTCTCTACACAGTGTCCCTGTGTTTGTGTGTACGCGTTGCATACAAATCTCCAGTTTGGTACCAATCTTTATGAAATTTTGTACACGTAAGCTTCAATCCATGAGGACGATCGCTGTTAGTGTAAGAATCACGCACGATACCTAGTTCACGAGATATGATGTCATAAACAAAGAGATGCGCGAAAAACTGCTGCATTAAGAGACAATGTTGCTCATTTTCTCCTAAACCAATGGACTAATTTCAACCAAATTTGGTACACACATTCCTTACCATGAGGTAACAATTGTAGCAGGGTTAAGAATCACATACGACACATGGTTTCAGAAAACATGACGTCATAAACAATAGGAATCGCAAAAAATTGCCACATAAGAGAGTACTTAGCGACTTGCAACGAACTTTACTCATAATTTCAAACCTTTATTAAACTTTTTCTCCAGGACAACCATAGCAAAATGATGAAAAAAAAAAAGTTTCTCGCTTACTATTTTTCCGCTGTTCATGGATTAAAACCACGGCATTCGGCATGACGTTACAATTTATAATTTCTACACTTCAAATTGTAGCCGAAGGAAATTTGACAGACAGTATACACACGTATAGTTGAATGTACAGTCTAAATTGTATCACAGTACGATACGTAGTTCATGAGATATGAGCTCATAAACAGTAACTTTTATGGTAAACCGCCCCAACACGCACCAAGTTTTAATCTATTACTTCTTTACTACTAATTGTATTCCCCAAGAGATTTTACAGACATACAGCACTTATAGAAATGAATATATACTTAAAAAATGACAAGAATAAATAAATAAATACCCGGGAATCTCCAGGTTTTCTGCTAGTCGTATATAAAAGTGTATATTTATTAAGAAATAAAGAACTCATCCGGTTTTGTATTCGATATTGCATTAAAATTACTACTACGAGTTGCTATACCGAGAAGGTTACATAAAGATAAACGTGTAAATGGATAAAAAAGCAGTCCTCGGTTGCAAATTAAAAATTATTTGACATAGTTGCCTTCATCAGAAATTATAAACTAAAACATTACGTGTCTTGTTTTATTTTATAATTTCTGATGAAGGCAATTTTAGTCATTGCCGAAACCAGGTCAAATAATTTTTAATTTGCGACCGAGGGCTGCTTTTTTATCCATTGACGTTGTAACGGTCGCTGACAATAGCTGCTATGTTTAAAATTCTAAACGTGTAACATGCCTTGATTATTGAAGATTATCTTTGATAGAGACTGACTTGTGGCGCATAAGGGATCGATTTCCGACCGACGACGTGAGAATCTTTGACTAACGATAGTTTATCTTTGTCGACTTCTGTTGGTACTAAGAACTTAACTATTTATGTATGCGCGTTACTCGAGAAGAAATGCTTCCCAGAAAACGGTTAGTTGGATTTAATATGCAGCCGTAAATTCCATCAACTTAATACTAAAGAGACTAAATACTCTATTATTTTTCATGAGGTGCAACATACCGGAGCTGTTTGCTTTACAGATTAAGTATACTCGGTTCATTTATGCGACATCTCATTACATTTTCACCACTTTTTACTGTATTTACATTTTTTGGGTTCATCATTTGGAAATTTTTTACTGATAATCAAGAAACGAATATGTATGCTATACGGATGAATAAATAAATTCCCGTTATTTATACATCAATAATTGAAAAATTACTCTATATTGCATCGGAATGGAACTTTATTATTCTGGGTGATCAAACACTTAAACCAACGTCTTGCGAATTTATACATTGGTTTTCGTTGAATAAGAAAAGTACCATTTCAAGTCTCCCCAGTTAAATATTTTCAGTATTTAGCATACGTTAGAGACGTTCATGAAATGGATCACATTTTTTGTTTTGTTTAGTTGTCTCTTTTGAATTCTCCCGGTAACTTGAAAAAGAATGGGATCTTGCCTTTCCTTTCCCTTCCTCGTCCTTACGCGAGGCCCACAAGTTTGTATCACGTCCCTGTCACTTACTACAAGTCATTTATCATGAACGTTTGGAGATTTTCTTTCTTGTTATCTCTTCACTTAATTCCTTCTATCAATACTGTGCCCCAAATGTCGACTCCCAAGAGATATCTTCCTCAAATTGTGACAACTAATCATACCAGTAGACATATTTCGACAAAAGTACCAGATTTGCATGCACTGGTCCACTTCTTAAGCCGTTGTTGTTGTTGTTATGGTCTTCAGTCCGGAGACTGGTTTGATGCAGCTCTCCACCCTACTCTATCCTGAGCAAGCCTTTTCATCTCCTCATAAGAACGGCAACCCACATCCACTTGAATCTGCTTACTATACGCGTCTCTTGGTCTCCCTCTGCGATTTTTACCCCACACACTTCCCTCCAATGCTAAATTTACGATTCCCCGATGTCTAAGAATGTGTCCTACCAAGCGATCCCTTCTTTTAGTCAGGGTATGCCAAAAATTCCTTTTCTCTCCAATTCTGTTCAGTACCTCTTCGTTAGTTATGCAATCTACCCACCTAATCTTCAGCATTCTTCTGTAGCACCACATTTCAAAAGCCTCTATTCTCTTCCTGTCCGCACTGCTTATCGTCCATGTTTCACTTCCGTACAAGGCAACACTCCACACAAATGCCTTCAGGAAAGACTTCTTTACCCTTAAATTAATATTCGATGTTAGCAAATTTCTCTTTTTCAAAAATGCTTTTCTTCCCATTGCCATTCTGCATTTTATATCCGTTGTACTGCGACCATCGCATGTTATTTTACTACCCAAGTAACAAAACTCATCTACCACCTTCATTGTTTCGTTACCTAATCTAATTCCTTCAGCATCGCCTGATTTTCTAAGACCGCATTCCATTATTTTTGTTTTGCTCTTGTTAATGTTCATTTTATACGCTCTCTTAAACACACTGTCCATTCCATTCAACTGCTCTTCCAGGTCCTTTGCTGTCTCTGACAGGATTACAATGTCATCAGCAAAACGCAATGTTTTTATTTCTTCCCCCTGAACTTTAATCCCTATTCCAAATTTTTCCTTGCTTTCCTTCACCGCCTGTTCGATGTACAAATTGAATAACATCGGAGAAAGGCTACAACCCTGTCTTACTCCCTTCCCAACTGATGCTTCCCTTTCATGCCCTTCGAGTCTAATAACTGCGGTCTGGCTTTTGTACAAATTGTAAATAACTCTCCTTTCCCTAAATTTTACCCCTGCTGACTTCAGAATTTGAATCTTTCACTTCAGGTACTTCATGTTCCTTAATTATGACGTCAAACGAGTGAGATGGCATAGTTGTCGCACTTGAAAGGAGCTCAGACACGCTTCCAGCCAGATCTAGGATTTTTGTGATTTTACTGAATCGCTCCAGACAAATGCCGGGATTGTTCCTTTAAAAGGGTACGGCCGATTCCCTTTCTCATCCTTATCAAAGCAATTCGAGCTTGTTCTCCGCTCTCCGCTCTGATGACCTTGCTGCCAACGGGACGTTAAACCCTAATCTTAATTTTTTATGTTAAGTTTCTCGCTTACCTCATTTCTGCTACTCCTCCATAAGTCTAACCACAGATTGGTCTCAATCCATTCTCTCTCTTCACTGAGCTGTTCATTCCATTCAACCAGTCCTTCAATCTTCAAGTGAGGATAGGAATATCATTAGTGTATTTAAACACTTTCACTCTTTAATAATGTTTTTTATTTTTTTAGGGACTCCATTTTCTTTTTAATTTTTACGAGGGTTGGAACTTAAATAGTGGCAACTATTAATTCACAATCGGTACGAAAGCGTTACATGTTTGCACCTGTCACTGTCCTTCAAAGTAGTCACCAGCGTTGTGAAAGGCATAGTACACCGTTAGCAGAGCCTGTTCTGTTGGTGGTGCGAATGTAGCGGTTTATACTGCCTGTAGAATCTCTGGAGCATTCTGAAGCGAATGTCACAAAGTCGTTCCTTCATCTTCGGAATCAAAGTCACGAGGACTCAAGTGCGGGCAGTATGGTGGACGGTACAGTACTTGCCAGTCCCATCGACCGAACAGAGCAACCACAGCTTGCGCTGCATGCGCTCGCGCATTGTCGTGCAAAATGATGGATGGGTTGCGCAGAAAGTGTTGATGCTTCAAAAACGAAAGTCTTACTGTGCACTGACTGTCTGCCGTGGAGGAACGTAATTCGTTAGGGTAACACCATCACAGTCGCACACGAGTGTCACCATAACTTTCATCATACTGGGCTCTGACGCACTTTCGACAGCAACGGGTTCTACACAACGCTGGTTGCTACTCTGAAGGACAGTAGCAGGTGCAAACATGTCGCTTTTGTATCGGTTATGAAGAAATTGTTGCCACTATTTACGTTACAACCCTCGTTTTCCCCAATAGCGCCGCTGAAAATTTATGATCTGTCGGGTGTGTCATGAATTAAAAGAAAGAAATAAAAACAAAACAAAACAAATTATTATTGGAAGCCACTTACCTGATCTAGATCAACTTCCGAAAAGTGCCTCTGCAGCTTCACTGCGCTATCTACTAATATACTTTTATACGTTTTATTGAGGTCACGTAAGTGAACTACATGTGTGTATTACTGTGCAGTAATTGATAGCTTTTTTTTCCTATACTATCACATATCTCAAGGATGAATGGCTCGCTCAGGGGACACAAGTCATGGGATTCCACAATGCCCAGATACAGATGGCGGCAGTGTAAAAAGAGAGGGACGTATTGCAGCGCTGTTATTTGTACTCCGGTGATTCACGTGAAAATGTTTCCAACAGTCTAATGGCAGCCCGACGAGAATTGACAGACTTTGAACGCGGAATTGCAGCAGGAGTTAGGCACCTGGGCCGTTGCACTTCGGAATCGCGAAATCCACAATGTTCAAGAGTATGCTGAGAATACCAAATTTCAGGCAATTTCAGGACAACGCAGTGCAGATGTTCTGCATTTAAAGACCGAGGCCAACGTCGTTATATCAAAATTTCATTGGTGATGTTCAATAGATGAACGAAATCGATATGCGATATTTGTAAATAAATTTTCTACAATATTGGACCCGCAGCAAAATATATATCGTAAAACGACATTATAAAAAAGGTTTGTCCTTTTGATGTTGCTAATTATTTTATTATTATAGCAACAGATGTTTCGGCCTTAGGTCATTTTCAAGCAATCTGTTAACGAATTTTGCAAAGTTTGAATTTAGATAACATTTTTACATAAAATCGAGAGACAGATGTAATAAACGTTTCGACTATGACGAACTTTTATTAAATCTTTACGATGTTCCTATGAACTGTTATATGAAAGTTTCCTTTAAATGCTACATGTTTACAAAGATGTTGCTTTTCGTAAATTTTGTACTATCTTTGATCATGCAATATTGTGCCTCTGGTTTCCTGGGGATTTTTCCCCCCAAGGCTTTATTCTCCTTTGACTATATCATCTATGGTTGAAGTTTTATTCGACATTTCGTGCTTCTTTGTATATGAAAAAGTGTTTCTCTGGATTTATCCATTATCCAACTTTATAAGAACGATAAAATTTTCTAAATAAATACGGTGTTTAATTTGTCCATGATCGAAGATAATACAAAATTTACGGAAAGCAACATCTTTGTAAATATGCAGCATGTAAAGAAAACTGTCATATAACAGTACATACGAATATAATAAAGATGTAATAAAAGTCCGTCATAGCAACACGCAATAAGTACAAACGTACAATTAGCGTAGCAGGAAAATTAGTAAGCTTACGACAGGTAAATACTGCATGTAGCATCGAAACGTTTATTATAGCTAATCTCTCGATTTGCTGCGCCGGAGTGGCCGAGCGCATTGAGGCGCTGTGCTCCAATGCGCGAGGCCTTTCTCCGTCGAGGGTTTGAATCCTCCCTCAGGCATGGATGTTTGTGTTGTCTTTAGCATAAGGAAATTTAAGTTTAGGGACTGATGACCCCACAGTTAAGTCCCATAAGCTTAACAAACATTTGAACATTTTTATCTCTCAATTTTATCTAAAAAAAGTTATCTGAATCCAAACTTTGCAAAATTAGTACACAGATTGCTTGAAAATGGGCTAAGGCCGAAACAAATGTTGCTATAATAATAAAATAATTAGCAACATAAAAGGAAAAACCTTTTTTATAATGTTTTAAATAAATGTTTTTATATCATATCACCAAACTAAAAATTTCTTCTTCTTATTATAATAATATTGCGGTAGTTAGGAACACGACCCATTATGGAGTCGACATAAAAAAAAAAACAATATTCGTACATATGCTGAAATCCATGCTAAGTGTACTTGTTTGAAATCGTTGGGCATAAGGAATTTCGACACGATAGTAAGAGATATCCCATGAATTTTGTCACTGGGTGTTACTATCATTTGAGATAAAGTGAGTGAATGGTGAAGCACTGACCAAGCAATACGTGGCTGCGTGCATAAGATTAGAGCACAGGATGTAGAAAGGTACAAGTTGAGAAGAAAGCGCAGCTACTCTTGTCAGACCTTCTGCAGAGAGCGCCACGGCCTTCCTCCCCCTGCCAGCGACTGCGCTGCTCAACTCACCTGCAAAACACAAACACAATTCATTAACACGCTGCTCTACAAAGTTCAAAGAATGTGTAAGAAAGGGACCAAACTACTTACACACTGCAAACGTAGGCTTCCGCGGCCGTTGTCACTATCAGTGAAATTCTTCCGGGTATGAGACCGCGTCGTCATTTTATAAACTCTATCGACGTCTCGGCCACTGTTGCAGGCGGCCTTCATCAGAGTCTGTGTCTGACTCAGACCCTGATGAAGGCCGCCTGCAACAGTGGCCGAAACGTCGGTACAGTTTATAAAATGACGACGCGGTCTCATACCCGGAAGAATTTCATTGACAGTGCTTACACACTACTTCAATTAACTTAAACTAATTTATGCTAAGGCCAAGACAAACACACGTGCCGGAGGGAGGACACGAACCTCCGACGGGAGCGGCCGAGCAATCCCTAACGTGGCGCCTCAGATCGTGCCGCTACGCTGCTATACAATAATAATATTAACGCAAAAGAAAAAATAAACTTTTGAAATGGCTGAAAAAACTGTGGCTGCTAAATACTGATGACACAAATAGCATTACAACCAATTGCCAACCTACAGCCATAATTAATGTTATTACAAATCTCTTACAAGTAACGCAAATTTATTAATGTATAAACAATAACATAATGAATCTGTATCTTTTTAAAAATAAAACATATTTTATGTAATACATAATGGTACTCATTTATATGTATAGAACATCTTTGTAATATAGAAGCGGAACAACTTCATAGCAGTTAGTCATTGAGTTGTTATGATTTCACAATGTGCTGCAAGGTGATAAGTGTTTTAATGACGTTTATTTATACCTGCAAGTGTGCTACAGGGCAGACAATGCATGTATCTCATGCTGCACCAAACATGTTCGTACACCACAGTTAATCAGTAAGTTAACTGTTCAGTCTCCTTAATTCTGCGAACCTGTGCTTGAAATGTGTCTTGTTACCATCGAAGACCCAGGTTCCTTGAGAAGCTTGTAAATTATCAAATAGGCACCAGAAGATGAGCCCTCGTTGTTCTAAATGCACCGTGCACTAATAGAGCACAATTTTAGTGGCTGGAGGCGAGTTCGTTTTATTTCACAAAAGTAAAACAGTCACGGAATACAAACTTTAAAAAATTGATAAAATCAAGTAAAATAACGGCAACATCTGTAGCTAAAACGTTTTTCCACTTCAAGTACTTGAATGCTGAAAGCTTTCTCAATGTAGCGGCATTTTCCAAAATTACGTAGCTCAGTGTTAACAACTCTATTTCAAGATAGGTTCCTTGATTACATTTCGAATAAAGAAATTTCTCAAATAGCTCTCACCGCAACGAATATCGCCTTTCTTGTACCGGTTTTCTCCCTTGCTCGTGCACCATTTCCCTGACACTCTCTCCCCTGCATCGCGTTAATGCAAAACGAGCTGCCCTTCTCTAAACTTGCTCTATGTCCTCCGTCTGTTCCACCTGATATGGATCCCACACTTTGTTGCGGTACTCCAAAATAGGACGCACAGGTGTAGTGTACACAGTTTCTTTAGTAGAGCTGTTACATCTTTTAAGTGTTCTGCTGACAAAACGTAGTCTTTGGTTCGCTTTCCCCAGAACATTTTATGTGTGTTCTTTCCAATTTGCCGGCCGCGGTAGCCGATGGGACTGACGCGCTCCAGTCACGGTCTGCACGGCCACTACGGTCGGGGGTTCGAATCCCCCCTCGGGCATGGATATTTGTGCCGTCCTTAGTTGTAAGTAGTTCATAAGTAGTTTGTAAGTTTAGGGACTGATGACCCCGTAGTTAAGTCCCATTGACTCTACAAACATTTGAACATTTTTTTTTCTTTCCAATTTAGTTGAATTGACGGCCTGTAGCTTTGAGTGATTTCTAATGTAGATGAAGTTTAACAGATTTCTTTTACTGGTCATATGGATGACTTCACTTTTCTCATTGTTAAGGATCAATTACCAATTTTTGTACCATGCAGATATCTAAATCATTTTGCAATTGCTTTTGATCTTCTGGTGACTTTACTAACCAATAAATGACAGCTTCATCTGCTAACAGTCTAGAGCTACTCAGATTGTCTCCTAATCCGCGTATAAAATTAAGGAACATCAGGGGCCTTATAACACTTCTCTAGAGGACGCCAGATATCACTTTTATTCTACTCGATGACTTAACTTCAGTTACAACGTACTGTGTCCTTTCTGACAGGAAGTCACGAAAGCAATCGTACAACTGTGGCGATATCCATAATCACGCAGTTTGATTAGAAGATGCTTGTGAACTACTATGTCAAAAGCCTTCCGGAAATCTAGAAATTCGGAACCTATTTGACATCCCTTGTCGATAGCACTCATCACATCATATGAGTAAGGAGCTAGTTGGGTTTCACAAAAACGATACTTTCTGAATCCGTGTTGACTATTGCGTAATAGTTCGTTCTCTTTGAGGCAGTTAATAATATTTGAGGAAAGTATATGTTCTAACATCCTGCTTCAAACCGAAGTCAATGATATAGGCCTGTAATTTGATCACTCCTATTGCCTTTCTTCAATAGTGGAGTAACCTGTGCAACTCTCCAGTTTTTGGGTACGGATCTTTCGCTGAGGGAGCGGTTGTATATAATAGCTAGGTATGGGGCTAGTGCAACAGCTTATTCTGACATGAACATAATTGGCATGCATTCGGGACCGGAGAACTTACTTTTGTCATGTGATTAATTTGCTTTAATACTCCATGTGTATCTACTTCTAAAGTACCCATGCTGCCATCTGTTCTTGATACGAATTCTGGAGTATTTGCTTCGTCTTCTTTGGTGGACGTATTTCGGAAAGTAGTGTTCAGCAAATATGCTTTAGCAGAACTGTCAGCAGTACCATCACCATTTCTTTCGTATAGTGAAGGTACTGATTGTGTATTGCCGTGAGTACACTTTACATAGGACCACATTTCTTACGATTTTCTACCACTAAAAGACGCTGTGAGCAACAATATAAACGTGAACTGGTGGCCTAAACCAAATGCAAGTATCACATACACCAGGAAAGCCTTAGATTGTACATAGGAGAGAAAAACAAATAAGGAAGGAGTTGTATGAGAGGACTGTAAAGAAGATACAAAGGTATAGTACGGGTCCACAGGCAATGTGAATGTTTTTAGTCATTTTTCTGCGTAGACTTCCATGTCACTTTCAAATCAACAACTCAGATCATTATTTACCAGTAAGCCAAAATCTTCTCCCTTGGGCGTTATAAACTTACAAGACAGTAAGAAGTGGGGGATGCCTGGATGGCATTCCTATTAAGAGTTAATCAGTTGTAGTTACGACGTGAAGTTCCCACATAAGACGTGTGAAGTGTGATCCTTATAACGATTTTGTCCCGTTAATTTTATACTAATTCGGTGACCCTCATAAAGTTTACATTTTTTGTATGTGATATAATAATGACTTCACATCGGAGAGAGTTATGCCGTCCTTACTACGGTTTCATGAAAACTATTACAAGGGACAGAATCAAATGGGTTTTCTCCCAGAGTCACGTCTGGAATATATCATTTCAAAAACACTTTTATATAAAGTTGGAGTCCAGGTCTTTTTTTCACGACTTACTAACGAAAAATGATTTTCAAAAGTTTCCAGGTACAACCATAATATTTCGCTTATCTACGCTGACGTCTTTCTTTCTCTGCAGCCCTTTTCCCGCACAAGCAGGGTCGGCTTTGTTATTCCGGATGTGGCGCGTTAATATTGACGGGTTGGCCGGATACCATTCCTCTCGAAACCCCCTGCCCACCCCGGAAGGAAATGTGCACCCCAAATGTCTGTGTGTAGTGTTATATGTGTCAAAGTGTAAAGTGTTATAAAATGTTTGTGAATCGTGTAACTGAGGCGGGACTAGGGTACCAGCCCGGTATTCAACTAAGGGGATGTGGAAAACCGCCTAAAAACCACATCCAGGCTGGCCGGCACTGCGACCCCCTTCGTTAATTTGCCGGGCGGATCCGAGCCGAGGCCGGTTCGCCTCCCCGTCTCGGAAAGCGGTGCGTTAGACCACACAGCTAAGCGAGCGGGTCTACGCAGACGTCTATCTCATTGTATGCTAGATGGCGTTATGTTGCCAAGGAGAGTAGTTTACATTCGCCTGTCTTCAACATGCTCATTGAGTAGATGCACCACAGGAAGAGAAAGTGCTCCGTTCAGACGTGTCTGATATTCATTTTGTGAGGAGTCAAACATGGTATTTATAGCCGGACGACCTGTAATGGACACGAGGCTGGATCAGGCGGCGTGGTTTGATGACTCGGCTGTCTTTGTATTAGAAATGGCCGAGACAGGACCGCAGTTCCTAAGGCCACTTGATGGTACTCCCAATCAAGGAAAGCAAATTCTCCTGGTTATTGAAGAAGAGCTGCATATCAAGACAATTCAAGTGGCGCGTGTCCAACTTCAGCATGGAAAATTCAGCAAATGCTGCAAATTCGGCCTCCCACAGGAAGGCAACGACTCAAGGCGTAAATGTGAAACCTTCACCAAATCAAAGAAAAACTGTCCCAGTTTATGTTACGTAACTTTCATTGTTGTGCGCGCGCAAGTAATGACGCCACAATGAAATGAAGCGAATTACGTAACTGCAGCGGTCCGGGTAAAGTCATGGCACAGTAAGTTATAACAGAGAAGCAACGAAACAAGATAGAAATATGAAACCTTCAACAAACGAAAGACAACCTCATCTCGTTTGCACATCAGCTCAGAGCAATTCCATTTTTCTATACATCGACGTCTACATGGGATATTCTAAATCACATTTAATTGCCTGGAAGAGGATTCATCGAACCACCTTTATACTATTTATCTCCCATTCCATTCTCGAACAGCGCGTGGAAAGAAAGAACACCTGAATCTCTCCGTTCGAGCTCTGATTTCTCGTATTTTATTCTGATGATGTTTTCTTCCAATGTAAGTGTGAGTCAACAATACATTTTGGATTTCGGAGGAGAATATTGGCGATTGGAGTTTCGTAAGTAGCCCACGCTGGAGCGATAAGAGCCCTTGTAATGATTGCCATCCCAGATCCTGTGTCATTTCCGTAAAGCTCTCTCCCTTGTACCGTGACAAAATTAAAATCGCTCAAAAGAGGAAAGGCCGCAGTACCTGATGGGATACCAGTTCGTTTTTACCCAGAGTACGCGAAGGAACTTGCCGCCCCCCCCCTCCCCCCTTTCTTGTAGTGGAGTACCGTACGTCTCTAGAAGAACGTAGCGTTCCAAAAGATTGGAAAATGGCGCAGGTCCTCCCCGTTTTCAAGAAAGGACGTCGAACAGATGTGCAGAACATTAGGCCTATATCTTTAACGTCGGTTAGTTGTAGAATTTTGGAACGTGTACTATGTTCGAGTATAATGACATTTCTGGAGACCAGAAATCTGCTTTGTAGAATCAGCTTGGGTTTCGAAAAAGGCGATCGTGTTAAACTCGGCTGGCGCTATTCGTCCACGAGACTCAGAGGGCCATGGACACGGGTTCTCAGGTAGATGCAGTGTTTCTTGACTTCCGCAAGGCGATTGATACAGTTCCCCACAGTCATTTAATGTACAAAGTAAGACCATATGGTCTATCAGACCAATTGTGTGATTGGATAGAGGAGTTCCTTAGATAACAACATGCAGCATGTCATTCTCAATGGAGAAAAGTCTTCCGAAGTAAGTGTGAGGTTAGGTGTGCCACAGGGGAGTGTCGTGGGTCCGTTGCTGTTCACGATATATATAAATAACCTTGCAGATAACATCGGAAGTACACTGAGGCTTTTTGCAGATGATGCAGTAGTATATCGAGAGGTTGTAACAAAGGAAAATTGTATTGCATTGCAGGAGGATCTGCAACGTATTGAAGCCTGGTGCAGGGAATGGCTATTGAATCTGAATGTAGACAAGCGTAATGTGCTGCGAATACACAGAAAGAAATATCCTGTATCATTTAGCTACACTATAGCAGGTCAGTAACTGGAAGCAGATAATTTCATAAATTATCTGGGAGTAGGCAATAGCGCGCCAGTCACAGTCTGCACGGCCGCTACGGTCGGGGGTTTCAATCCCTCCTCGGGCATGGATGTTTGTGCCGTCTTTAGTATAAGGTAGTTCATAAGTAGTTTGTAAATTTAGGGACTTATGACCCGGCAGTTAAGTACCTTAAGCTCTACAAACATTTTAGTAGACATTAGGAGTGATTTAAAACGGAACGACCATATAAAATCAATCGTCGGTAAAGCAGATGCCAGACTTAGATTCATTGGAAGAATCTTAATGAAATGCAGTCCGAAATCAAAGGAAGTAGGTAACAGTGCACTTGTTCGCCCATTGCTTGAATACTGCTCACTGGTTTGGGGTCCGTACCAGGTGGGGTTGATAGAGGAAATAGAAAAGATCCATCGGAGAGCATCGCGCTTCGTTACAGGATGATTTGGTAATCGTGAAAACGTTACGGAGATGATCGATAAACTCCAGTGAAAGACTCTGCAGGAGAGAAGCTCGGTCGCTCGGTACGGGCTTTTGTCGAAGTTTCGAGAGCTTACCTTAATGAGGAGCCTAGCAGTATATACTGCTCCCTCCTACGTATATCTCGCGAAGAGATCATGAAGATAAAATCAGAGCCCACACAGAGGCATACCGACAATCTTTCCACAATACGTGACTGGAATAGGAAGCAGAACGGATAGTGGCACTCAGGGTACCCTCCGCCACACACCGTCGGGTGGTTTGCGGAGTGTAGATGTAGATACAAAACGAGCTGCCATTCCTTGGACTATTTCGATCTCCTTCGTCAAACCCACCTGATAAGGGTCCCACACTGGGCAGTAATACTCCAAAAAAGTCTCTCTAAAGGGTACCCTAGTGCCGCGCTGAAATAGCCGTGCGCTCCTCCACGTAATGCAGACAGGTTGACGCACACACCATGATAGCGCTCAGTAACAGCTGCCTGCTGGCACCGAGTGAACCTGCTGCTGCGCTACCGGAGCAGACGGGGACATCTGATAATCGTGGGAGGCGGTGTTTTTTCTTTAATTTTTAAAATGCCCTCGACGTGCACGTGGGCAGCTGGGCGCCACACACGGAGTCGTCAGCACGCAACTCAGACAAATGGCGCTTTAAACGCGCGCCGGCCGATCCATCTTCATCCTGCCGACAGCTATCTGCCGCCGAAAGCCTAATTACCGCCTGCACCTCGCCCCGTCAACGCTCCTGTGTTCTGCGCCCACCACAAGACGTGCCCTGTCTCTACAATTCACCACCGGCCACTGCCGAACAAGATCCACCTTCCTGCATTCAGAACTGACGGCAAAGTTGCCAGCGAAATGGTCTGACATCACCTATCAGGCAACATACAAAACAGTGTACCTGGACTGTGATTCGAACCCGGATCTCCTGCTTCCTATGCAGTCGCGCTAACCGCTTACACCACACAGGTGGCAAGCCTCCAGACACATTCTTTTACGGTACACATTACCCAGCTATTGCACTGAATTATCCATTTTCCCAAA
Organism: Locusta migratoria; assembly: GCA_026315105.1. NCBI lineage: Eukaryota > Metazoa > Arthropoda > Insecta > Orthoptera > Acrididae > Locusta > Locusta migratoria. The sequence goes on along the minus strand of CM048747.1, from coordinate 320,113,296 downwards.
GCCAGAAATTTGTGCTAATCCCGCAGGGGTCGGAACTGGAAATGCATCTCCACTGAAACGGGGTGTCTTTTAACCCGTCTAGGTTTCAGAACAATGATAAGCATGGAATAGATTTAGTAGCGGTATTTGTGTCTCAGTTGCTGGTAAGTGTGGTAATCGTACAACATAGACATATTATAATTTGTGGCGGAGCCGGGATGCAATAATAAAGACGGGATCGTACGAGTGTTTTATACGTGGTCTCCTTTACAGACGAATCTTTCCAAAATCCTTACAATAAACCGAAGTCGACAATCCGCCTCCCCCACAACTGTCATATGTTCGTTCCATTTCATATCGCTATGCAGCGTTACGCCTAGATATTTATACTCCGTTCACAGAAACGAGGCCGGCCGCGGTGGCCGAGGGGACTGAGGCGCTCCAGTCACGGTCTGCACGGCCACTATGGTCGGGGGTTCGAATCCCCCCTCGGGCATGGATATTTGTGCCGTCCTAAGTATTACTTAGTTCATAAGTAGTTTGTAAGTTTAGGGACTGATGACCCCGTAGTTAAATCCCATAAGCTATACAAACATTTGAATGTTTGAACAGAAACGAGAGACGGACTGTAAACACAATGAGGCGCAAGACCAGGGGTGAGCAAACAGGGTTCGCTCGCTCAGTCTCAAATCTTTTTCAGGTGTAAGGTCCGCTGTGTTTTCTTACACAGGAGAGATATTACAAGTTGAACATATTTAATATTATTTATTTAAAATAATCTATAAAATGTGGGCTTCTGAAAATTGTCCAAATCTCCATATACGTTTACGACAACAAGCACTTCGTGAATTATTGGACATTCGTTACGAAAACACTATTTATGTATTTTTCTTCGCATTATATTTCCTTCAAAAGTCATCATCACTTTCTAGAAATTTCTGTCGTGATTATTTATTTACTAGCAGACTTCAAGAGGTGTGTGGCTTTGTATTGATTTGCCACCTGATACACTGAGGAACGACCAATGCCGGTAGATGCAGCTGTTTTTCAAGACACCATAGCTCCATTTTAGACAGACTAAGAACTAAAGTTTCTCTGGAAAAGTTAATGATTTGGCCGGCCGCAGGGGCCGAGTGGTCTGCACGGCGTGCCAGTCACGGTCTAGATGGCCGCTGCGGTCGGGGGCTTCGAACCCCCCTCGGACATGGATGTTTGTGCCGCCTTTAGTATAAGCTAGTTCATAAGTAGTTTGTAAATTTAGGTACTGATGGCCCCGTAGTTAAGTCCCATTAGTTCTACAAACATTTGAACATTTTGAGTTAATAATTTCTTCTTTGACCGTTTCTTAGGTGGAGTCAAAATGGTGGTTGAAGTAACGAATCTACTTTTACATGATACTAATAAGAGAGAAAAAGAGATGCGGAGACTCTGGATACTGAATGTGAAACTTGTATCACTATTCGACAACTTCAAGACGAATTTTTCAGTCAGCACCTAATAGCACCGCCATACAACACACGCGTCGGCTGTACAACTGAAGCGGATGAGCTGACACTGAGCAAGCGCCCACGTTTTGTCCACCCTTGGCCACGCGACTCCGTGTGTTTACAATCCGTCTCTCGTTTCGGTGAACGCAGTATAATTGACGCGACTCTGTAAATCAGCACACTAATAATTCTGTATTCGAACATTACGGAATTGTTTCTCCTGCTCAACTGCATCACCTTAAATTTATCTACACTAGGGTGACGAACTTTTCTAAACGAATAAAGGAAGATTCTTATATCATTGACAAAAAAAAGGGAGATTAGGTCAACGGTATTTGAAAAAGATAACTATTTATTTATATATCATAATTAGTTACACATATTATGCAACAAATTTTGCCAATCATTATTCATATGAGAAAAGACTCAGTGTGAGCATTACTTCCTGGTATACTCATACGTTTACCAAAGTTCTCAAAATTAACGTTACTTGATTGAGCACTTTGCTTTATAAGCGTTTGATTGTGCGGCTCCAACCCACGAATATAAAGCTTCCCGCTTCGTAAGATATAAACACATATACTTTTTTTTTCCTTTTTTGTTGGTGTTTTAGCTTCGTCCCGGCCGTCCATTATAAAATATTGAATAACGATTCACAGTAAGCACCGGCACAGAAACAGTCACATCTAACTGCCAAGCGTAGGACGACCATTTTTAAAGATAGACTGACATATTGTCGATGTAGAATCTGTGGTCTCTATGGTCTTAACTTTTCAACGAATTCTGACAGTGCACAAAAAATTTAAATTGTTGAAAAATCAATTGATCAGAAAGTCAGTATAAATTGGAAAACTTAATACATCACGGTATAATGTAGATAGAGAAGGTAAAAATTGACACACATGCTTGGAATTACATGGGGTTTTATTAGAACAAAAAAGGAAAAATAATAAAATAAAATAAAATGAAATAAAAAGTTTCAAAAATGGCCGACAGATGGCGCTGGACAGCAAAACGTCAGTGACTGCGCATGAAAATCGTGTATAAAAGGAGCTGTAATGAGAGAGAGAATCAGATGCACCAGCAGTCGCAGCATTTTGACGTTACCTGAAAAGGCGCTTTTAGTGAAGCTGTATTATCAGAACGGGTAATGTGCTAGTTCAGCGTTACGATCCTATCGCCATAGGAAGGGGATTCGAACGGGTAAAGGTCCGTTGACAAATGCAGCTGTGGCGAGAATGATTTCGAAGTTCGAAGCCACGGGTTGTTTAGGCGAAAGACCCCGTAGTGGCCGACCGAGCACAAGGCGTAATGCTGCTATGCACGGGGAAGTCAGCGCTCGTGCAGTCGCACGTCGCATCGGCATTCCATACACTACTGTTTGGTGGGCACTTAGGCGTACTCTCCGATGCTATCCTTACAAAATCCATCGGCATCATGAATTGTTACCTGGCGATTTAGTGAAGCGGAGGGCATTTGCGGTGTGGCCGTTTCAAAAGATGGCTGAATATGACGATTGGTTGAGTAACGTGTTGTGGACCGACGAAGCTCATTTCACGCTCCGTGGGTCTGTCAAAGCCCACAACTGCAGAATTTGAGCAACCGAAAATCCTAGAACTGTCGTGGAAACTGCATTGCACGACGAGAAAGTTACGGTATGGGTTGGATTTACCACATCTGCCGTTATCGGGCCTTTTTTCTTCAAGGAACTGCGTGATTCTGGTTTTGTAACTGCTACCGTGACGGGTGAGAGGTACGCCGATATATTACAGAATCGCATCATCCCCAGCCTGGCTTTTAAACACCTCCTGGAACGTAAGATTTTTTTATGCGTTCGGCCGCTCAGCTGCGGCTAGCATCAAAAGTCTCACAGATAGTGAACTACCATTGAAACATAAATTAAACCAATTTCTAAATGACAACTCTCACTCAGTAGATGAATTTTTAGATATAAAGTAGAAATTTAACAAAAAGTAAAGTATACAATAAATTTAATAATATCATGTAAAAACAGCTTTCATTAAACTAACAAACGTTCCACATGATTACATATGGAAAAAGTATTAATCTAACTGCCGGGTACACATATTCCGTCCAAAAGGAAAGCCGCCCGAAATGGCAGCGTGATCTAAGGTGTTATGCTACGGATTAGACTGCGACTCCCGCCGGAGGTTCGAGTCCTTCCTGTGGCATTAATGTGTGGGCTGTCCTTAGTTTAAGTGGTTTGTAAGTCTAGGGAATTATGACCATAGCAGTTTGGTCCACTAGGTTTACAAACATTTAAACATTCAAAAGGCGGGCAGCCTGCCACATCTTAAAGTAACCTGTAACTATGCCAATTGTGATGAATAAAATGGTCCGCTGCAACTGTGTTTAAAAAAACTTTGTAGTAAGAACGACCTTCGTAATAATATACCTAACAACATTGGCAGATTAGTTGTGGTACGGGGCAGGTCGTCATTTTTAATAAAGTTGTAAAATAGCCGCAGCGGACCATTTTTATGCTTCATGGACAGTTTTAGTTCTGGATGTCCGTCTTTCACAGTTTTATGTTCATGCCAATTCTGATCATAGCTACACCGACCCTACGCGATTCGACACGAAGGCAAGAGGAAAAAAGTAGGAGTTACGCTTCTACACAGGGTGCACATAAAGTCCGCGAACACTTTCAGACATGTCATTTTGAAAATAAACGCTGTATACCGCAGCAGTGTAGATTGGTGATTTGCCGATAGTCAGCGCTAGTCGGAAACATGGCGAGTTCAGGTGCGGAGCGACTTTGCTGTATGTCAGCGTTCGAAAAAATAAGTGAGCTGCAGCTGTTCAATGAATGTTTAGAACCAAGTACGGTAAGAAAATCACCAACAAGGAAGGCCATTCGCCACTGCCACAACTAATTCTTTACGACGGGTTGCTTGTGCTCGGTAAAGAGAAGCGGACCTCCTAGTGTGAGTGAAAGTGAATGTGGAGCGCGTCGTGCATCCCGTGAACTCGAAATGGCTCCAATGACAGCGTGGAAAGCCCTGAGACAGACAGACGCTGTCTATGAAACCACTCAATTTGGAGCTAGTGCAGGAGCTCAATGACGACGACGAAGACAAGCGTTTTGAGTGTTGTTCGCAGTTGCAACAACTGAATGAGGATGAGGACGGCATTGATGATAGCTTAATTTTTTTTTGCGAAGAAACCAATATTCACACTAATAGGAAAGTGAACTGGCATAACTGTCGAGTCTTGGGAACAAAGCGTCCACAAGAATGCATTGAATTTGAGCGTGATTCCCCAAAGGTAAATGCTGTTAGTGCCTTGTCAACGTCGAAAACTGACGGGACATTCTTCTTCGCTGAGAGCACTGGCACTCGATGTTCCTACTTGGACAAGTTGCAGCAATGGCTGATGCCTCAGATGCAATTACCGAGCGAGATGGCGCAGTGGTAACGCACTGAACTCGCATTCGGGAGGATGGTGGTTCAAATCCACCTCCGGCTATCCAGATTTAGGTTTTCCATTATTTCCCTAAATCACTCCAGGCGAATGCCGGGATGGTTCCTTTGAATAGGGCACGGCCGATTTCCTTCCTCATCCTTTCCCAAAATTCCGAGCGTTAGCTCCGTCTTTAATGACCAAGCTGTCGACGGGACGTTAAGCCCTAAGCTTCCTTCCTTCCTTCAGATGCAATTCGACTCTCCGTTCATATATTTCAGCAGGATGAGGCTTCAACCCATTGTCATCGTGAAGTTCGTGGACACCTGAAAACCGAGCTGCCGCGTCCATGGGTCTTCCGTGTCACACAAGGGGACAGCTGTTGAATGAAATGATCTCTCCGATCACCAGATCCCACTCCGTGTGACTTTTTTCTGTGCGGACACATTAAAGATCCGACGTCAGAGGTGCCAATTTGGGGTATAGTCGCTAAATCTAGGGTACTGAAACATCCTCTTAGCGACAAAAAATTATTTTTGGTATTAGCGACTTTTTAGAGCCATTTGAAGGTTTTTGAGGGGAAATGTAGGGGATTTGTAGTGCATTTTTATGAAGTAGCTTTTATTCGTTGTCAATTAAAAGAGACCTTTAAGCAAAATATACGTAGCCCTAATAACAAAAAACTGTTACAACCATTTAGTAACTGGTTCTCGATGAACTTTTCTTTAACATCTTCTCAAGTGATTTTATTGCGATGAAAGTGCAATGCATAATTTTTCATTGGTTATGTCACTGATTTTCAATATGTTACTCGTAAACAACTGCCATTCAGGGTAAAATGAAAAGCCATTTCTAATTGGTTGCCTGAACGCCACTCCTGATTGGCTGCCTTCGTCTCCCGTCATTCATAGCACCGGTTCCAACCTAACACTTCGAGAAACTGCTCTGTTTATGTAGACTAAAATTTAACCATAAAATCTATTATATTGCTAATACAAGTACACTGCAAAGTTATTACGTTGGAGAGGACTCATGAATGTATATTTTCGTGTCTGCATCTCTCAACAGTAAGTTTTCAAGCCCAAGCGTATTCCGATAGAGGCAGCACATAATGTTTGTTTCTTCGAAGGTTTGACACTTCTTCCACCACAGGCGTTGCAAATGACATGTCTTTCATAGTTTCTTTCCTCTCTATTCTGATTTCATCTTGTACTTTCAACCAACAGGGTTATTACACTCAGCTCAAGCTAGTTGCTTGTTCTTAATCGTTAACTGATTGTTGGGCCTGCAGTGTGATAAATGTCGATGTATGACATAGTAGTGGAAGTTCCAGATCACGGCTTACACTTTATAAAATAACGCTACAGCTGTTTCAGCTTTTTACCATTACCAAGCGCGTCTAAGTTGTTTTGACGTTATATACTAACATCTGGCGTGACTGTTGTAAAAACTGCAGTGGAATAACCACGTATTTCGCAGTTGGATAAGTTTTTAGCTTGTTACGCTAAAACGTTAAATTACAGAAAAGTTTTATATTTTGCGTAATTAGCAATAGTTCTGCCAAAGATGTTTCACATACACCTTTGGCAGAACTATTGCTAATTACGCAAAATATAAAAGTTTTCTATAATTTAACGTTTTAGCGTAACAAGCTGCATAAAACCTGGCAGCTAAAAAACGTATCCAACTGCGAAATACGTGATTATTTCATTGCAGTTTTTACAACAGTTACGCCATATGTTAGTATATAACGTCAAAACATCGTAGACGCGATTGATAACGGTAAAAAGCTGAAACAGCTGTAGCGCTGTTTAATTAAGTTCAAATGTTTGTACAGCTTATGGGACTTAACTACGGGGTCATCAGTCCCTAAACTTACAAACTACTTATGAACTACTTACGAACTAGGACGGCACAAATATCCATGCCCGAGAGATGATTCGAACCCCCGACCGTAGTGGCCGTGCAGACCGTGACTGGAGCGCCTCAGTCTCCTCGGCCACCGCGGCCGGCATTTAATTAAGTATAAGCAGTGATTTGGTATTTTCATTACAATGTTCTTAGTCGTGTTGTCAACATATTCTCCTCTTTTTAGAGAATATATTTAATAAGTAGTCAATCATGGTATACCCAATTGCACTATTTCAATAATTTCGTGCACAGAACAGGGTTTTAAAAATGTTAGTAAATTACTGAAAAAATTAGTCTACATATTTTCGAAAAATCTAGGGCATTTCTTTTTCAAAATGGAGTCTTTTTGAATAGCATTTAGCGACTTTTGGCCAGGAACGAGTTGACAACCTTGTCTGGTGAATGTACCACCTCTACGACGTGATGTAGAAGATCTCTGGGGGAGAATACGGGAAGCGACTGGCACAGTCGACGATGCCATGCAAGGACGGGCATGGCAAGAATTTGATTACCGTATTAACGTCTCCCGGGTCAGTCATGATTCGCATATCGAATGTTTGTAAAAAACCCATTCAGAGTTTTTCTTCAAAATGCAATATGTATGACATCTGTATAATGTTTAGTTCTTGTGCAATAAATAAATTAAAGTGTTCCCGCACTTTGTTGTGCCGTGATCGGCACTTGTCCGAAAATAATGGATACGCTGGCGGTTGGCAGTACCAATTGTGGACCAGAGGTAACCTCACTGGTGGAGTGGGGAACAAGGGTGTTTGGCGAGCGCACGGACATGGGGAGCAGGGGGAGAGCACGTGGAGTCGGACGGTGGACACGGGGGTAGCGGTGGTGTTGGTATCACGTGGCTACGACTAACGTGCGACGAGGTTGCGGCAGTTCCAGTGGTGCTGCACAGGAGGAGACCCGACGAGTTTGGCCAAAGGGATCCTGTGGTGGTGGCCGAGGAAGACCGGAGATACACAAAGGAAAGGAAGGTTCCTAACGTGGTTGCTGCAGTCGAAGGTGTGGCGTATGATTACGCATTGTGACGGTATAGGGGCGAACATGTGTATTCTTGCCCGATCGTCTTCCTAGATTATTTGGTGCTATTACATATAAACTAGACTCGGGTAACGAGCGTGCGCAGGGATTCTTACTGATATGTGGACATTATGCTGTTCCTGTGCAGATGTTGTTTTCGTATTTATGTATAGAACCAGAGGCTGCTGGGCTATAATTGACGTTGTACGACGTATTGTGTCTGTTGCTTAGCTGTATGTGAGGAGGGATTGATAGTTGATACCAAGGACCTTGTTGGAGTTGTAATATTTGTTTCATAATTTAAGTTACGACCTGTCGGTACCTATTGCCTAATTATGTTACATGTGTAGAGGAGCCGCTAGATTACCATGGGGAATGGTGATATTGATTTAAGTGGGTACAAATTCAAATGTTACTTGTTATGTTAATTTTGTGCAATCTATTTGTATATAAAAAATTGAACTAAACTGAACTCAATCAATCGTTTACACCCTTTTTCATTTAAAAGCTCCACAATGTATACCCTGTGTAATTACGGCATCGGCGACCATTTGAATACTAATTTCCTCGGGGTTTCCGAATGTAATGGATCCTACGGCGAGCACGACCTTAAGAAAATGTGTGCCAGATCAGAAGCCAAAACCGGTGTGCCGAGCAGAAGGTCCGAGTTGTCAACATCCGGAAGTCGCGCCCGCGATCCGAACTCGGCGCCTGGTGGCGGGTGGTGCTTGCCGGGGAGAGCAGCCGTGAATAGTTGTCGTGAAATTGGCCGCCGTGGGCTGCGAAGGTCCGCGGCCGTGGTGCAGCACTTTCTAGCGGCCACTGCACCGGGTCAGCGTCTAGCAGCGGCTGTACTGGGGGTAAAACTCGCCGACCGCTGCTTTCTCCAGTCGGCGCGGCAACGCTGGGCCGCTATGTCCCGCGGGGACGCAAGGCGCCGCACCCTTCTTCGCAGCTTCCGCCACTCACACCTCTCACCCCTAGCTTTTTTTCCCGGAACTTTCTGTCGGTAAATTACAACAAATGGATCTTAAAATATAAACGTTTCGTCAGTGAAATACTGGTCCACTGCTGGAGCTATGAAGAGAAACATCTTCAGCCTAAATTATTTCATATGTCCAAAAAAATATTGAAGCCATGTTCGCTAATGATTAATTTTAATTTGGACGACGCGCCGAGGATCGAAGCCGGGTTTCCCGACTTCGGGCCAGCGGTCGCCTTAATCACTTGGCAACCCGTGCTCGCCTCCCGTCAGTCTCAAACTTCCACAAGTCGCGAGCTATGGCTGTAGCGCCCCTATCGTTCATGGCCTCTTACACTCGCCATTACGGATTCCCGTGCGAGGTCGGACGTATGACCGCATCTAAGGTGAAGTAATTGAAGCTAACGCTGTCTTCGCGTGTAAATACTTATTAAATTGGTGTGGAATCTGTTCTTTCGCACATGCCCGAAAAAAAATAAATAATAATAATTTGTTGTATATGCAACTTAGAATTGCCGAAGCCGGTACAAATAAAGCAATTTGAAACTAGCGAAATGGGCTCCTCCGCTTATGCAGATTCCATTCAAATGTTCAAATGTTTGTATAGCTTATGGGACTTAACTACGGGGTCATCAGTCCCTAAACTTACAAACTACTTACGAACTAGCTAACACTAAGGACGGCACAAATATCCATGCCCGGGGGGGATTCGAACCGCCGACCGTAGTGGCCGTGCAGACCGTGACTGGAGCGCCTCAGTCCCCTCGGGCCACCGCGGCCTGCTATGCAGATTCCATTACGAAATAATTTGTTGAGTTTGTTTACGTTACAGGAGGCGATCCAATTATGATATGTTCAAAGAATATTAAGGCCAATATCGCTGATTAATTTTATTTTGGACCACCGGTTTCGCTGGTCTCTGCCAGCATCGTTTGGTCCAAAAATCTTTTTACAAGGCCGTCATCTCTGTCACTCAGAACGATAAGTACATTTTATTATAATGACATAGTGCACCTATGCACTCTTAATTATGTTATGTAGCAACTGATTGACTTTACAAGACGACGGCCATGTAAAAAGATTTTTGGACCAGACGATGCTGGCAGAGACCAGCGAAACCGGTCGTCCAAAATAAAATTAATCATCAGCGATCTTGGCTTTTATATTTTTTGAACATATCATAATTGGATCGCCTCCTGTGATGTAAACAAACTCGACAAATCATTTTGTACATAAGCAGAGGAGCCCATATCGCTAGTTTCAAATTGCTTTATTTATACCGGATTCGGCAATTCTAAGTTGCATATACAACAATTTTTTTTCCGGGCATGTCCGAAAGAACAGACTCCACACCAATATAATAAGTATTTACACGCGAAGACGGCGTTAGCTTCAAATAATTCACCGCAGATGCGGTCATACGTCCGACCTCCCACGGGAATCCGTAATGGCGAGTGTGAGAGGGTATGAACGATAAGGGCGCTACAGACATAACGTACGACTTGTGGAAGTTTGAAACGGACGGGAAGCGACCACGAGTAGCCAAGTGGTAAAGACGACCGCTGGCCCGAAAGGACAGGCCCGGGTTCGATTTTCGGTCCGGCTCACATTTTCACTTGTCGTCATTGTTTCATTTCAATGCCCTAATGCAGCCACTGTCAATACTTTGTTTCCAAATCCTTCTCCCTTCCCCTCCTTTACCGGTAATTTGCAGTATTATTTCGCGGTTCATTAAAAAATATTCGATGCATTTCGCAACCTATGGGTCCAACTCAAGTAAGAGTGTATACCATTTGCTAGTGCCTTTCAGTGATTGATGCGTACACGAAAAACAGCTTTTGTTTTATTTCGTGAGCGTACGTTGGTTTTCATTTTTTAAATATCACTCGACACTTTGCTTGAAGTGCACATTTTGTACACATTTAGAAAACCCTTTTTTTTCTGCCTCTAGCTTTCAGCAAAAGAAGTAGTTAGGTTACAACTGAGGTGAAACATCCTCAGTCAGTGTTGTTCATACACGACAGAAGAAGTTGGCCAAATACTCGATTGACCGGTTCTTACGAATTGTCAGTCTGTGAATCTCACAATGTTATAATTAACCCTTTAATGCATAGTGTAGATGATCATCTACATAGGACCTTTCTTATTTTTTCCATTATCACTCAAACTGATCAACATTTTACCACAAATTCATTTGTAGCTGCTTGTGTACCTAATGCCACACAGTCTAGTAGCTCGTGCTAGAAATTATTAATTGCAGAGTAGTACTCAATCATTTCGACAGTTAGCTGTATTGAGTTACTCCTAACATGTGCGTTTGTTTACTCTTGTATGCCTCCTTTGCCAAGTAAAAGTAGTGAATCACATACTACTGCTGCATTATGAGTTACTTTTTGGAAAAATGAGAGGCATAATAGTGACATTTACTGCATCTGATGTATCATGAAAGCACTATATAGCTGCCCAGCTATGAACTTTTTGTTCCTAGTAGTGCATAATAATTTTAAGGATTTTTTTCAATATTTTCCTCAGTGTATACGCATTATACATTAATCGTGGTAGTTTTTATGCGAAGCTATAAAAAGTCATGCATTAAAGGGTTAAGAGAGAAGGTAAAGAAGAGTGGAACATTAACACTTCCTTATTTGCTCGTTTAACAAGTGCGGGATTATGGCAGAACGACGATGGTACACGAGATTAGAGAAGCTTTATTATACATCGTCACAGAATGGGTTACTGTTAGATTTCCGTGACTGTTTGTACTGAAACGAGTGAATCAACACTATTTCATCACATGGTAAAAATCGGAAGCGAGAGCTCACACGGGGGCATGCGCACTGTCAATACTTCACATCCCTTTCCCCCCACACTCACAACATTTGCGACTGCAACAGGAAAGAGAGAAAATGATATACCAACAGTAACCTCCACCGCACACCGTAAAACAGCTTACGGGGTACTTACGTAGACTAGCGAATTCCCCCCCCCCCCTCTCTCTCTCTCTGCCAATCGCATTCGGGAAGACGGTGGTTCAACTCCACCTCCGGCCATCCAGATTTAGGTTTTCCGTGATTTCCCTAAATCACTCCAGGCAAATGCCGGGATGGTTCCTTTCAAAGGGCAAGGCCGCTTTTCTCCCCCATCCAAAACTCCGAGCGTTAGCTCCGTCTCTAAAGACCACGCTGTTGGCGGGACGTTAAACCCTAAGCTTCCTTCCATCTGCCAATCACCTCCGGCTGCCCATTTTGTCAATCTACTCCTCCACCTCCCCCTCCTCTGTCTCTGTCTGATCTTCCCTACTCCTCTCTGAACCTACTCACTAACTCCACCCTCCGTCCCGTTAACCCTCTCTCAAACCCATAACATCCTTTACCGCTGTGCAAACGAAACCTTGATTGAGAATTGCACTGCCTACAAATAAATGGACAAATTTTTAGAACCATTCATATGAAGTGTATGAGAAAGACTTCTCGAACTGCTGAATATGTAAACACATCTTCAAATTCGAACGTTCTTAAAGCTATTGGATCTTATTACTGAAATTATCAGTCTCTAGGATTACAAACGCTTAAAGTAACTTAAACTACCCTAAGGACAACATACACCCATGCTTGAGAGAGGACTCGAACCTCCGACGACTGGCAACCGTGCGTTACAGCCATTCCCACCGCAGCAAGCATAGTTTCAAACACAATATTTCGTCTAATTTTCATCTAAAAAACGGTGGTATTACAATCTTTGAGGATTCATATTCCATATTGTAATGTGAAGCCGATAAACCACAACTTTCCTGTACTCTAAAAAATCAACAGCAAGAAAGGGAAAAAGGGCTCATTTTTGTATATAAAATTTTGTTTTGCATTCTTAATTGCTGTTTGATCTACTGACAGAAAAAAAAAAAACAAACACACACACACACATTTTCACATCACAGCAGAGAATATTCTTTCTTACACTCAGTTTTAATGTAGGTTATGTACAAATTGGAATGTTTATTTGTGTACTGTTTAAAAGTTTATTTCAAACAATTGAAGCATATTTTTCATAACAATTCATAACACATTCATGCAGTCACGATGCGTACTTCACCCCCGCCACTGCCTGCCACCATGGAGCTCATGGCCGACGATGGAGTCTATTTGACCGAAACCAGTTACCTACAGAATCTGGAATCTAGACTGTTTTATTACTCAATGAAATAAATCGCAATTTGCGATTAGTTATGGCTTCACTGTACTAGCTTTATATGAAATACCAAAGTGCGGCGAATGAAAATTTGTGTTCGGCCGAGATTCGAACCCGGGATCTCCTGGTTACAAGGCAGACGCATTGACCACTCCGCCACCGAGGACACGGTGACCAGCCCGACTGCAGAGGAACTCTTCCCTGCACGTCTCCCGCCACAGCCAAATCTCCATCTCCAGCCTCTGCAGTCGTGCTGGTCACTGTGTCCCCGGTGGAGGAGTGGTCTACGCGTCTGCCTAATAAGCAGAAGATCCCGGGTTCGAATCCGGACCTGACACAAATTTTCATTCGCCGCACTTTGGTATTTCATCTAAACCTAGAACAGTGAAGTCATAACTGATCGCAAATTGCGATTTATTTCATTAAAATGAACGCTGTAACGTCGTCAAAAAATATATAACAGTTTTAATACTCATTTGATGTTCTAATGAGATCGCTGTGTTTATCCTAAAATTAATAAAAACATTACTGACACTGAAATTATGATTAAATTTACAATACTAAAGCTGTCAGTTCAAAATACAATACATCAATATCTAACTGTACTAAACCAGCCGTAGACGGGCGTAAGCCTAAAACTCGTCTTGACATAAATAAATGCAGCAATTAAAAGTTTCCGTGAACTTAAGCAGGCAAACGATATGCATGCTTTGCACATGGACTGAAATAGGGCTGATTCTAGAGCACTACCCCGGCCGCGGTGGCCGAGGGGACTGAGGCGCTCCAGTCACGGTCTGCGCGGCCACTACGGTCGCGGGTTCGAATCCACCCTTGGGCATGGATATTTGTGCCGTCCTTAGTCTTAGTTAGTTCATAAGTAGTTTGTAAGTTTAGGGACTGATGACCCCGTAGTTAAGTCCCATAGACTCTACAAACATTTGAAGATTTTTTTTCTAGAGCACTACTTGGCAAGGGAGTAACAACAGCCCTCTCTATATAACAGAGGTCGGCAAGTAATCTTCGACGGGGTCCAGATAACTTTGAAAATCTTTATCGAGGTCCAGATATAAAACCTCATGTTACTTATTAATATTTTATTTTAATTTTCACTCACAAAATAATACGAAACATAACTGACAGGCTAATTTGTATTCAAAAATCCAGAAAAGTCACATTCTTTACAATTTTTTTATTTTAATTTTCACTCTCAAACTAATATGAAGTAGAACAGATGTGAAGTAATACCGTATAAAAAATCCAGAAAAACTTATATTATTTGCTATTCATTTATTTTTAATATTACTCACAAAAAGTATGAAATAAAATGGAAACAGCTCGTCCATTATACATACCATTTTTTATTTTTATGAAGTACAATGAAATGTGCATATATCTGTTAAAAAAATCCGTGGGAAAAATTACATTTGAGGTCTTGAGTAGGTACTTAAAGTTAGCTTCACATGCGGAGCAGCTTATACGAATAGTGACTTCAAAATGCGCGACCCTTAGTCTTGAGCTAAAATTATTCTCCAAGAAATTCATTTTTGAAAATGAAATTTCACAAATATATGTGGAGCCAAACATAGCAGCCAGGTAGACCAGATTTTTTCTATTTTTTCTTTTTCAATTTTCGTATTTTTCCGTGACATATTGATTCCTAAATTCTTCAGTGGATACAGTTTTATACATCTGCAAGGAAATGTTTTCCTCCAAGTGTATTATCGCCACTTGCAGTAAAGGCGTTGAAATGTGGAACAACTTCGCAGATACAACCGTCCATTCTCCTACAGGAGAAACTTCAAACGGTGATTTTAATAATCGCGACAACCCGTATTTTTTTTTTTTTTAATTTTATTGCAAATTTCTTATTAAGATCTGCCAAGAAATTTGATAATATGGTAATGTCTATTTAGAAGATTATTTTTATATTCAAAAATTGTTTCAAAATGAAGAAATTCTCGACTTAAAATATCTTTTTCAAAGAATCAGATTGCAGTGAAATAATGATACACTTTGTAACAAATAAATTAATTTCCCGTTTAGTTATCTACAGAAAAAAATTAATATTAGATTATGTAACTTATAGTTTCAAAATACTTTCGGCGGTCCAGTTTTTGGCCTTCCGCGGTGCGGACGTGGATGACCTTTTGCACAAAAAAAAACAGAAGTAAACCGGAAACATCTCAATCCATTGCCGCGTAACACTGGAATTCATATTTGAATGTATTCCAAATCGAGGTACTCATTTTAGTCATATTTACGTCATCTGATCACTGAAAGAGGTTCGGATCGAATTATAATCTGAAGTGGTACAGCAAAAAACAAACCACACAACCAATCAACATTCACCATCATACGTTCCTGAGATTCCAAACCGTAAGAATCTGCGAATTAAACATTACTGGCATAACGCTGAGAAATAACATAATGGCATTACTTTTGTAGGTGTTTAATTATCGGCTAAAATATAATTAAGGTTTTCACTTGATTAATCGTCATACGTAAGAGCAATGCGCCACGATGACATGCCTACGAAAGCTATTACTGCGCTGCTAATCTTCCCCACCACCTCTCTCTCTCTCTCTCTCTCTCTCTCTCTCTCTCTCTCTCTCTCTCTCTCTCTCTCTCACACACACACACACACACACACACACACACACGCACTGGAAACATTAATGAAGAACTTGAGAGAAATGCTACTGCCATCTTTGCTTTACTTCGCTGCTTACTCAACTGTGAAAAGATAACTCACATTTTTAAACTGGTAATGATGTTGGGGCAAACACGAGCGCAACTTCGCAAATGCACTGGCACGTTGCCAACGCGAGTAGTGGAGGCTTTTTCGTTACTTGATATGTCTTAGTCACGGGCGTGACAAGCAAGATATTGATGCTATAATTTTAATTACCTGTCCATTAAGAGGAGGCCTCTAGCAACTGTGAGTGACTGCTACGGCGGTAACGCCTTATGACATGGAATCACTGTGTATACTAATAAGAGAGCCTTTTGTTCTGATGTTGCACTTTTTGTACCCACTGTTGTTATTGTAGTTGAAAGTAATTACATGCATACGGACGCCTCCCAGCGTATCCAGCCACGTTATGCAGTCCTTTTAAGTCGGTGGATTCGCTGTTGAATAACTTTTTTTTTCTTATTTATTTGCAGAGTAGTCGAATATTTACTTCTATTTTCTGCGTACGTAATATTATACAGTCTCACTGATTGGAAACTTAGTTCTGCGGCGCAGCCCTCAGATGTGAAGCGATAAACAATCTTTTCACTTCATAGTACACTAATAACAGACGTTGTCAAGGTATAGCCTTAGATTTTTTTGTTCTATTTTGTTTTGGTACTATCAAACCATTATGATTTGTTTGGCGCGATGTTTACATTCAATCAACCTCTATTAAAGGGGACATGAATTTCATCTAACGTACGTATACTGAAAGTAGGCACAGCTGTTTGTTGACCCATGATCGAACGAGAAGAGATCTCTTCTTAATGAAAGAAGGACGAAAGGCACACGAAAATCCAACATGGCGCAGTGGTAACTATAGATTCGCATTCGGGAGGGCGGTGGTTCAAATCCACAGCCGGTCATCCAGATTTATGTTTTCTATGATCTCCCTCAACCAAATGCCGGGATGGTTCCACCCCATCGCTACCCAAAAAAACCAACAGGGAGTTCAGCCTCTAATGCCGACGGTGTCGACAGGTCAATGTAACATCTAACATGTTATCCTCACACGCGCCTGATTTCAGCTTGAGCATCTAATGATTCGTTTTCTGAACTTGCTTGGTGTCCCACTTATTAAAATTCATCGCCGGTTTATTGAGACATGTGCTGATGGTGTCATGGACGTGTCCGATGTGTGTTCGTCGGAGCGACATTTCAGAGAAGGCAGAACGTGGTGTGGCAACACACTATAACGTCACAGCTGCGTCCACCTAACCCTCGATGGGCGAAGATGCCGTTATATTCTATTTGCTGTTTAATTAATCCTTAATCATTGTTGATCCATAACAATAAACTTTGTTAGCTTCCTTTATTACGGAACGACAAATGTTAATAACTCATTCTTTAAATACACTGATTAAATAAACGCGTGTCACTACGATAAATATCTACAAGTCCACACTGAAACATTTCAACACGCAACTGCAACCGAAACTCATATGCGATACGACTGATGGGCAAAACTTTAGCCACCGCTAAACACGGGTTACGGACTCACTGTCGACGTGAGACTGCCTGATTGCCTCGCTCTGCGGTCGGCGGGAGACTGCCGCACACCGTCCATCAAACAAAAAAATGTTGAAACCTAAGCATTGTTGCCCAGCAGCTATCGCTGCATGCCAACAATAACTAATGTTCGACCAAAACGTACCAAAGAGGTTACTAAGCTAAAACCCTGTATCCTCAAGGAAGGAAGGAAGCTTGAAGTTTAACGTCCCGTCGACAGCGTGGTCATTAGAGACGGAGGTTACGCTGGGAATGTTTGGGTAAAAATGTGGAAGGAAATCGGCCGTGCCCTTTCAAAGGAATCATCCCGGCATTTGCCTGGAGTGACTTAGGGAAATCACGGAAAACCTAAATCTGGATGGCCGGAGGTGGATTTGAACCACCCTCCTTCCGAATGCGAGTCCAGTGTGTTACCACTGCGTCACCTCGCTCGGTTCTGTATCCTCACAACACCGAGACAATCTCGGTCTTGCACCATCTGGTCTACAATATACTCGAGTGAGTGGAGAAAATTGTTTCGGAGGATCGCCGAAGGACTGTGGAATACAATGACTCCAAAGACGGCATATCCTTGGGATCTGTGCACACAGATGAGGATCTGAAAATGAGAACAGTATCCCGCAAGGATTTGCCGCGAATGCTGATGGATGACCACTTCAGGCAATGTTGACGCATGAAGGTACGTTTACACTGGGATACATGAATCGCGACATCTATGAGCGACATGTCAATTTGAAATGTCGCGATACATCACCTCATACAAAAATCCACAGAACTTGTATGCGGACCCTCCAGCTCATACATGTCTCGTATACATTTTGTATATCGCTTTTTGGCCATATACGCGACATGTATGAGCGACATTTCGCAGAACTCGCGCATGCGCAGTATTATTATTTATTGCCGCCTAGTCGTCTGCCGGTTATTTTGACAAGTAGCAGAAGTAGCGCATGCTTAGTCCCAAGCTCTTTGGCAGCAGTTTGAGTTTTGGAGGTGCCGACTGTCGTTTGATACGTACTGTGAAGTAACGCTTAATAAAACTAAATACAAATTAATGATGCACCGACCTTTACACTGAACCATATTGTGCAGTTTGGCCACGGTAGCGCGACAGTCGGGTGAGTAATGCAATTGTGAAGAGTTCCCTAACGAAATTTTAATACCATTCCGTCTCCCTCCATCAAAAACTGTGGCGGGCAGGATAAAAAAAAAAACCTTAATCTGGCGTAATGAAAGAATTGGCGCACATTTTGTATCGATTTGATGCGTCCTTCTCGGATTATTCAAAATAAATCGGAGTTCTTCCACAATTTTACTGTTCTCTCGATTTCAGCGTTATCTGTCAATGGTTTAAAAAATGATAAATGTGAACCATTGAATTAAAATTTCTGATGCGACCGGGAATCGAACCCGGACCTCCATGCTCACTAGGCAGACGTCTTACCGCTAGACCTCCGTATCATATTCATATTCGAGACGAAAATCCGTCTCAGGGATTGTTTATTTGTATTTACAACGATATTTACATCACCTTAAACAGGGATGTTCCAATATGCCCAGTGCCGAGGTGCTATTCCGCTGCATGGAGAGCCTTGGCAGTAGTGGCAGTGTTCTATGGAACACAGAAGCTGAATTAAAGTTGGTGACGTGGAGGAAATCGTGCTTAGAGTTTTCTGAAGCGCCCTAATAGCTAGTGATGCGGTGGTCTAGCGGTAAGACATCTGCCTACTAACCATGGAGGTCTGGGTTACATTCCCGGTAGCATCACAAATTTTAATTCGATGCTTCATATTTATCATTGATGTCTTTGACATATTCGAGACGAAAATCTGCATCAGGGATTGTTTATTTGTATTAACATTGTTGTTTAAAACGATGTTTCAGACAAAACTTTGATACTTTTTTAATGGAGAATCTACATCTACATAGATACTCTGCAAATCACATTTAAGTGCCTGCCAGAGGATTCATTAACCACTTTCCTAACTTTTCTCTACCGTTCCATTCTCTAATAGCGCGCGGGAAGAAATAACACCTAAATATTTCAGTTTCCGATCTGATTTCTGTTATTTTATTGGGATGGTCATGTCTCACTACGTAGGTAGGTGCTAGCAAAATATTTTCACATTCAGAACTAAAAGTCGGTGATTGAAACTTTACAAACAGATCACGGCGCAATGAGTAACGTCTTTCTTTTAATGATTTTCACCGCAATTCGTGCAACATTTCCGTGACGCTCTCCCCCCCCCCCCCCCCCCCCGTAACTTGATACAACAAATCGAGCTTCCCTTTTCTGAACCTTCGCAATATCTTGCGTCAGTCCCACCTGGTGAGGGTCCTACAAGGGGCAACAGTACTCCAGGAGAGGACGCACAAGTGTGATGTTGGCAGTCTCTTTGGTGGAGCTGGTGCATCTTCGAAGCGTTCTGCGAATGAAACGTAACCTTTGGTTCACCTTCCCCACAATATTTTCTGTGTGTTCTCTCCAGTCAAAGTTGTTCGTAATTGTAATTCCTAGGTAATTTGGTAGAATTTACGACCTTAAGGTTTGACTGATTTATCGCGTAATTGAAGTTCAGCGGATTTCTTTTAGTGGTCATGTGTAGTACTTCACACTTTTCGAATCAGCAATAAAAATGGGGGTTTCCATGTGAGATTTAAAAGTGGCCTCCACCCCTACCCACGGGGGCGGGGCTGGGGGTCACATGTGGTATCATTTGATGTCCCCCGTTGAGCTTACTATTTTTACCCGACGTTTAGTTTTCGAGATAAACTCATCCGCAACTTCATATGGGCCACTCTGTACATAATCGAGAGTAGTGGGTATGCACACGTCATACTGACGTCACGCAGTGGTACGCTAGCGGTGAAGCTATGCTCTGCCGAGACTCTGAGGATAAATGGCGCCTTTGGCGCTGGGCGGGCTGTGTGGGTGGCGCGGTGTGCCGCCCTCATCGCCGCGGCCGCAGGCATTCCAACGCCGTGTCCTGCGGTCCATTACAGCCTCCACCGGGTGACTAATGGACGCCACACACTGTCTACCTGTGTCCTGTCTCGCTACCCGCGACACGCCGACACAGGCGGCGCCTACACTGCGAACCTCAAAACAGCCTCGCGCACAAACTCAGACGTCCTCTCCGATAAGGCTGCTGACTGAGCAATCGGAAAGGAGGAAGGAAGGAAGATTAGGGTTTAACGTCCCGTCTACATCTACATCTACATGGGATACTCTGCAAATCACATTTAAGTTTAATAATGATTATCCAGCCAAGATCGCATTTTCCATTTATTATGTGACCGGTTTCGGCGTACTCGACGCCATCTTCAGACCTGTCGTAATTTACATAATTTCACGACATTTTTATATGCTAAAAGAGTACATATAAAAATGTCGTGAAATTATGTAAATTACGACAGGTCTGAAGATGGTGTCGAGTACGCCGATCCGGTCACATAATAAATGAAAAATGCGATCTTGGCTGTATAATCGTTATTAAACAATTATAGATCGCCCCACTTAACTATGAGTTCCTTATATTACATTTAAGTGCCTGGCAGAGGGTTCATCGAACCATCTCTATACTATTAATCTCCCATTCCATTCTCGAATGCGCGCGGAAAGAAAGAACTTCTGAATCTCTCCGTTCGGACTCTGATTTCTCGAATTTGATTCTCACCACCTATGTAGGTGGGAGTCAACAATATATTTTCGCATTCGGAGGAGAATGTTGGCAATTCGAGTTTCATAAGTAGACCACGTTGCAGCGATAAGCGCCGCTGTTGTAACGATTCCCACCCCAGATCCTGTATATTTTCCGTAACGCCGTCTCCCCTCTATCGTGACAGTACAAAACGAGCTGCCCTTCTTTGAACTCTTTCGATGTCCTCCGTCAATCCAACCTGATAAGAATCCCACACTAGACTGGAATAATCGGAAAAAAAGGGACGGACAAGCGTAGTGTATGTAGTTTCTTTAGTAGTTCTGTTGTATGTTTTAAGGGTCTGCCAATAAAACGCAGTCTCTGGATCGCCTTTCCCACGACATTATCTACGTGTTCTTTCCATTTGAAGTCTGAAGTAAGATTAATTCCTAGATATTTGTGGAGTTCACGGCCTTCACGTTTGATCGGTTTATCGTCATCGTCATGGTCAGTGGAGACCCCATCACACGCTGCGGTGGGTTTGTCAGAGATGGGGCAGAAAATTAGTCGCACCCTTTGAAAGGAAACGTTCCTGCATTTGCCTGGAGTGATTTAGGCAATTTACGGAAAACCTAAATCTGGATGGCTGGAGGGTGATTTGAACCGGCGAGCCCAAGGTGTTGCCACTACGCCACATCGCCCGGTATCAGAAGAGAAGCCAGAGCACGTAACCTGCGACCGAAGACACTCTAAAAGCTAGACAGCGTTTATAGGGACGGAGGACATCAAAAGAGTCCAAAGAAGATCAGCTTGTTTCGTATTGCCGCGGTACAGAAGACACAGCGTTACCGAAATGATACAGGATCAGGGATGGGAATCATTACAACAACGGCGCTTATCGCTGCGGCATGGGCTACTTACGAAACTCCAATCGCCAACATTCTCCTCCGAATGCGAAAATATATTGTTGACTCCCACTTACGTAGGTAGAAATCATCATCAGAATAAAACACGAGAAATCAAAGCTCGAACGGAGATGGTGTTCTTTTTTTTCCCGCGCGCTATTTCAGAATGGCATGGGAGATAAATAGTATAACCATGGTTATACTGCCAGACACTTAAATGAGATTTGCAGAGTATCCCATGTAGATGTAGAGTGGCCATGCGTGAGACAGCTCCTGATTGGCTGACAGCCCAGGACGCCATGTTTTTACCGGATTTGGGGAGCTTTACATGCCAGTGAATAGCTACAGTGTGCGTTTCTATACTGTGGTGTGTCTTAAAAGCTTTTAACAGCGATTTCACTGTACAGTTACGTACATGTAGGCACTGCTCAACTTTTTCACGTCTTTTGTTGGTTCTATTTACGTAAATTAGCTTGTTGATCGTTGGTAGTTGACGATAATCTTAGAACTTCGCGGCAATTTTTAAGATTATATGTTGATTTGTAGTGATTTACTGAGTGTAATTAATAATGCGTATTACATAATCATTAAGGGCAGTCAAGAGAAATACCTCATTGTTTCTCTGTTGGCTGTAAAAACCTATGTAAAAATTGTTGTATGATGCTTGCGTTCGCAAGGAATGAGGAAATACGGGAACAGTGGGCGGTTAACTGAGAGAGAGGGAACCGTAAAGGCGACTTATGCAAACCAACGAATTATTCCTGCCTGTGTAAAGAAAAATATTTTCTGCTCCCCCCCCCCACCCCCACCCCACGCCCAAAGCAAGAAAGGCACTGATGAAATTCAGTAATAGAGCTACTGCCTTCGAAATTCCCGCGTGGTGTACTGGTTGTGTACTGAATTTATTTTGTAAAGATCGTGAGTTCGAATTTGGTAAGCGGTAAATTTTTTAAACAGCATTTTCTAGTTTCTTATTAGTTCATGGTTCTGGTTTTTGACATGTCATGCTCCAAGATATTTTTTAACATGGCTACGGCACCTCCCCCTTGGCTGTGTATTATTGGCTATTAACAACCCTATAATTGGTTATGGGATGTGACGTAAAAAAAGGAGGGGGGCGGGTCTATTTACTCATTTTTAGGTATTGAGTTACCTATTTTGAGTGTGAGAATTAAGAATTGTTATTTTTTCCGATTTTCTTTGATACACTGTCCCTAAAAGTATCTACAGAATGACTTTTGATATTTCCTAGTTTAAGAAAATGTTGTAAGATCGAGAGCACACTTAAAATGCATTATATCGGGGCGGGAAGCGATAATACTGTATTAATTTTAGCGATGGATATGCAGACAGAAAATTCTGTACTAGCATTATATTTTTTAAATACATCACATGAAATACCTCTCTTTCTTATTAATTAACTGCCAACTGTCGAAATTGCCAGAACATCGTAAAATGTGGTATTAACAGCCGACAGTCATAGAAACTGTTTCACGAGATTTATTTGCTAACAAACTGATTAGGCCTGTGTGAACATAGATGAATGGCATTTCTTTCACCACGTTCTGATTAGTAAACTAGAGGATATGCTGTGGTGTCATGGGTGGAACTGCTGTCGAATGAGGATTTATCACTAAACACTATCCTTCTTAGGAATTGTTCATCGTTACCAATCTCATTAAGCATCTACGAAACAGCAAATACGCCTTTTACGATTCTGAATATTCCAATACGGCGTCTTTCGGATCGGCCAGTGATCTTGCGTTGATTCACATTCGTAGCACTTTACTGAAACATGACGAGATTCATTCTGTACTTAAATTTCGGAAATAATATGCTAACTAAAATTCAACCTCTCGACGACTCATATGACCTGTGTTGCAGAAATTTTACAGGTAAGTCCTTAAACGTCTTACCGAGCGAGGTGGCGCAGCGGTAACACACTGGACTCGTATTCGGAAGGATTGTGGCTCAAATCCACCTCCAGCCATCCAGATATAGGTTTTCCGTGATTTCACTAAATCACTCCAGGCAAATGCCGGGATGATTCCTTTCAAAGGGCACGGCCGATTTCCTTCCCTCATCCTTACCCAAATATCCGAGCGTAAACTCCGTCTCTAATGACCACGTAGTCGACGGGACGTTAAACTATAGATTCCTTCCTCCTTCCTTAAACGTCTTCTCGGTATTTCCCCATCCCTTTTCTATACCTTTGGAACCTCGGATAAAGTTATTCGTGACCAATGATTTACTTTGGGTTGAGAGGTACAAGCCTGAGTACAATCGTGATTCCGTAGGCATAAACAATTATTCTTGAAGACACTGCCTTTTTGCTGATATTAGTTTATGAGACCATGATCCATGACAAAATTGTCTGCCCGAAGTTTCGTCTTCCACTGCTGGAGACGTCTTCGGAGGCTTTGAAGACATAAAAGGCTGGCACACACTCGAGCCAGCTCAGCAAGCCGATCTGTTTAATGAAGATGTCTTCAGCAGTGGAACACGAAACGTTAGGCAGACATTTATCCCACGGTCATCGTAACCACAAATTAACATCCGAAATAACTCAAATGCCGGCCACAAAAGATTATATGAGTGACTGACCGTCCTGTCGCCCAGTGAGATAAATATATTAACAGCAATGGCGTACTTTTCATCTTTCCTATTTTCATTTGACTCCCTCTCACTCCTTCAAATCGTGAGTAAATGGAAGGCGTGAGGTTCGGAAACAAACCGTGTTTACATAAATGGGAGACCTTGCCACCGCCCGCCAGAGGGGCGCGTATATTTGCTCCAAACACACACACACACACACACACACACACACACACACACACACGTTATCTCAAGAGCGCTCAGCCCGGTACACTCAGAGGGAGTTGCGTAAGATTAATGGTCGCCGCATGGAAGACAGATGCGCCTTCCCTGTTCTCCAGTTACATGCGTAGCTCTCTCCCAATACATCAGAATGCTGCTCCCAAAGAGGCGATGCGCCGATCAGGCTGGCAACAGGGGATTCCGATCGTTATTCGGCACAGCATTTAGGAGTCATACCTTCTTGCGAAAGTTGTTATATCGAATGGCAAACATTTTTTTATGTAATTATTACAGAATTTCTCTCGTGAAGTAGCGTAATCCACACCTGTGTCGACAGCCTGTTTAACCCTTTAAAACATAATGTAGCTGATCAGCTATATACCTTATTGGCCCACTTTAGGTTACGGCAGTAACACTAAAAGTGGGCCTCTGTGATCGTCTTTTGACAGCTCGAACTTTAAATGAAAATAACGGCTTAACCATTCATCTGACACGAATATTGAATAACCGAATTTGTAGAGAAGAAAATTCTCTACATCTTTGCTCTCTTATGTTTTTTTTTTTTTTTTTTTCATATCTCGTATCGTTTCAGAGATATTTGCAACAATAACGGCGATTTTGGGAAGTCTGTCTGTCTGTCCGTAACGTGTTCCCTGTTTTTAAGACGAACCGTTCAACAGATCAGCAACAAATTTTACAGACATAATTCAAATGTTCAAATGTTTGTTGAGCTTATGGGACTTAACTACGGGGTCATCAGTCCCTAAATTTACAAACTACTTATCAACTAGCTTATCCTAAGAACGGCACAAATATCCATGCCCGAGGGGGGATTCGAACCCCCGACCGTAGTGGCCGTGCAGACCGTGACTGGAGCGCCTCAGTCCCCTCGGCCACCGCGGCCGGCACAGACATAATTGCAGGCCGCTAGAGAACGGAACCTCCCTTTTTCAAATTTTTCGGACAAAAAATACGTTAGTTACACCAAAAAAAGCCGATTGCAATATAATTGTAATTGCAAACAAACTGTTCATCTGACACGAAAGTGAATAGCCTAATTGGTAGAGGGGAAAATTCTCTACAACTTTCTACAACGCTCTATTTTTTTTTTTTTTCATATCTTTCATCGTAGCAGAGATATTTGCAAAAATAACGGCGATTAGACGATGTCTGTCTGGCTGTAACGTGTTCCCACTTTTTAGGTCGAACCATTCAACCGATCTGCACCAAATTTTACAGGCATAATTGTTGGCTACCAGAGACCAGAACCTCGCTTTTTGAAATATTTCGGACAAAATATACGTTAGTAATAACAACAACAAAAAATATCCGTTTGTAATGTAATTTTAATTGCAAATAAACCGTTATCTGACGCGAAAATTGAATTAACGAATTTGTAGAGGAGAAAATTCTCTACACTTTGTTCCCTCATCTTTTTTTCACATCTCGTGTCGTTTGAGAAATATCTGCAAAAATAACGGAGTTTTGACACCCTCCATTTGAATTAACGAAAACCAACCGTTCGCACATGTCAGGTGACATTCCTCGCCCAGAACTCTATGTGGCATACGCCAGCTTGCGTTGCGTATTTATGATTTTATTATTGTAACTAACACGTTGTCATTTCAAAGCAATGGCGCACTGAAGATTTAACAAAAGCACGTCGTTCTTCGTACGATAAATGATAATCTAATATCTACAAATGCCATATTAGCATCAGTTAACAACTGCCATTAATAGTATGAGTGTAAAACACAACTCCTTACTGTTAGCTGTAGCGTAGTGGGCAACGCTTTGGACTGTGACGCTGCAGGTCAGTGGTTCGAAACCCACCACTACATATTTTTTTCCTAAAAGGGCTTCAGACACTCTTATTAATTAATTTTTCATTATTTCGATTATTATTTTGATCCAAAATGTTTGCAATAACTTATAAAACTACATCTAAAGTGAGCCGTAAAATATGTCAGTGCGTTTTTTTCCATTATTTTTGAAACTGATCAACGATTTACCGCAAATTCATTTGTAGCTGCTTGTATGCATAGTGTTACATTTGCTAGTAGCTCGTCCTAGAAATTATAAATGGCAGAGTGCTACTGAATCATTTCCACAGTAAGCTGCATTGAGTTACTCCTAACATGTGCGTTTGTTTACTTTAGTATCCTCCTTTGCCGTGTAAAAGTAATCAGTCACATACTACTGTTGCATTATGGCATACTTTCTGAAAAGATGAGTGGCATAATAGTGAATTTACTGCATCAGGTACATCATGGAAGCAATATATAGCTGACCAGCTACGAACGTCTTGTTGCTAGTAGTGCATAATAATTTAAGGAATTATCGTAATATAGGAATACAAGTTTGCTGCTAACAATATTTATTCAGCTTTTGCAAATTGACTGCACTACAAGATTGTTTCGGCTCTTGCCATTTTCAAGTGGACCTGGTGATGTTTAATAAAATACTTACCTACGTTTACAATATACAATTTTGTATAAAAAAATTTTCGTTACAAATTCACTTACGTTTAAGTTGACCTGACGTCCATAAAACATATTAGAGTTATAAGCTGAAGAAATATTGTTAGCAGCAAACTTGCATTTCTTTATTACGATAATGTCATATTTTGACCTTGTTTATGTTGTGGGCCCAGTAGAGAAGAAATTTGAATGAATTTTTGTTCCAAATTTTTCTCATTAGCTTACAAACTACTTAAACTAAGTTAAACTAACATCCATACTCCAGGGAGGACTCGAACCTCCGACGGCGAGCAACCGCTCGCTCCGCAGCGAGGCGCCTTAGACAGCTCGGCTACTCCACCGCGGCAAACCTTTACAGATATACACCAAACAGTGCAGGAAGCATACTGTGATGAGCTTGTAAGTCATAGTCGGTGTAACGAAAGGTTCATGCGGGTTACAAATGGCCGGATAGAAGTTAAAATAACGGTCGTGCAACACATCTTCGACTTTTACGGGCGATCATCTTGTCAGGAATGTCAAGGAAATTGTGTCAATCGAAGACAGACTGTCCGAGAGATTGCAGAGGAATGTAACGCCTAGTAGTGGTACAGTGTACCCTCCGCCACGCACCTTACGGTGGATTGCGGAGTATGTATGCAGATGTTGCATCATGTTATGAAATTCTGACAGTGTCTTGGAATGCATAGCGTAGCCGCTGCGTTCGTCCCGCGGCATATGAGTCAAGACGATGAAAACCATAGCCTGGCAATCAACGAAGGCTGGGTGCACATACACACCGATTATGGACGGCCGGCGAAATATCGGCCGTCCACATTCCAGCAGTGAACCATTGTAGCTTGCACACTGGCCGACAACGGACCAGCACCGGCAAAAAGCCGGTCACCTGCGGGCGACTGTCACTGCAGAACGCCGGTGCCAGCCATACAGTGGCGCACGTAGGCAAATGGCAGCTTACACCAACGCCACCTAGAAACAAGGCCTGTGCGCTGCCTGCCAAGAGTAGTCATAATACAAGCGAACTATTTGTCTTACGTAGCTTTGTGCTGAGTTTGGGAATACGTACACGTTGCACACTGTGTTTCAGAATGTTTTTCATGTTATCTATGTAATTTTCCGTGCAGATTTTTGCTGGTATGACACAAAATGCCCAACATGAATCGTCCGATTCCAATATCGGTATATTATTTTACTGACCTATATCTATAAAGGTGAATGGCTGTTCGGTGTACGTTTATCACGTCTGAACAACAAGACATAAAGAGCTAAAAACTTGTACACTTACTAATGTGTAGCCGGGGAAGGCTTTAGGCACGGTTTTATGGCGATCGGATAGCTATATATATATTAATGTGAATGTCTGAATGTTTGTTCGGTGTACGCTTATCACGTCTGAACAACAAGACGCAGAGACTTAAATATTTGTACAGTCACTAATTTATACCTGAGGAAGGTTTTAGGCACGATTTTATAGCGATCTGATAGATATTTAGTAATTTGAAGAATGTAACGCGAAATGCTTACTCTTTGAAAACTGTATTTACTCTTTGAAAATGGTTTTATTAATAGCATTATTGCTTGAGGGTAATGATAAAAGGGTGAAGCATATTGGGATGGAAAGTTATCGGTGTATATAAAATTATACGCGTTTGTGTCATATTTCGCTCTACAGCGAAATCTATAGAACACAAACGAATGGTCTGTGTGTAATTGTTGTCCGAAGTCTCCCGCTGTACACCATAGCATTTCCATGCCGATAGCTATCAGGGGGTGGAAGATACGGTGGTTGAAAGTCGTCAAATTATTTAAAAAATTCGGACTGAAGACCAGCGATGACGTTTGCGACTCTATAGCAAGGAGGTTAAATACAGCGAAACGTGATGCCACAGACCATATCTTTTGTCTGTGCGTGCTACAATGTCTCCAGCTCTTTCTCTATAAGGATAAGCATAAGAATAAGGAAATATAAGAATCAATATATAAAGCAGTAAAAAAGAAATTTCTTTTAATGCATCTCTTTAAAAAAATTGTTTTCACGTTTCGCGCATTACATCAAGTGATCGATCTGTGATATTATTACAATCATTATTGTTAATTTTCGTGATTGGATTCTTCGTAACGAGTGCATTTATACGTGTGATTTCTTGTTTCTTATATATTCTCTGATAAATGTAACATGTTTTTTTAGAAAAAAGGAGAAGGACAGACAGAGAGTGGATAGGAAAAGTACTAACTCAAGGCTCGAATAAATAAATAAATACCCGGGCAACGCCGGGTTTTCAGATAGTAGTTCATAAATATCTTACACCAAAACAAATTTCCCTGTGAATCGCATAAACAATATTAAGAACATTCTGAAACACAGTGTGTAACGTGTAAGTAGTCCCAAATTCAGCACAACGCTACGTAACACTAACAGTTTGCTTGTGTTATGACTACTATCGGCAGGCAGCGCACAGGCCTTGTATCTAGGTGGCGTTGCTTACACACGCACCGATTTTTAACGGCCGTCTTCCCTGCACTGTTCTCGCTGTGCCTTCTCGCCATACAGTCGACGTAGCGCATATAAGAATAAAATACAAAATCTTGATTTAGAAGGATGTTCTACATACAATAAATTACAAATAATTCAGATTCCCGTCTGTTTCTGTCATTCTATTGAATTCAATGGCGAAGTTGACATTTTGTGCCAGACTGGGACTTGAACCCGTTTTTTGTGGGGATTTTGTTTTTCTTTTTGTTTTCGGGTCGGTACGTACTTACCAGTGGGCTGAATAGGCAAGAGCCTAGGGTGTCAGATTTTAGGGACGGCAAATATTGGGGCAAAATTTGTAAACTGTAACTGCATGTAATAAAAGTTATTTAATTACATTTACGGAATGTACCTTTAAGTATTGTGTAAGAAGAATTAAGGCATACCTAACCCCCACACTATAAGCAGTAAGTGTCTGTGCTTTTATTAGCTCAGAGATATAAACTAAATCTATTTTTTGTGCAATTGAACCGAAATAGTTGTGTCGTAAAGATAATCTAGGAAGTGACACTTCGATCCCCTTGTTCACAGTCAAACTAATTACAAAAAATAGATGGTGTAATTAAGACGACAGTGCACAAAACAAAAAAGCTACAATTTCATTAACAAAAAAATTATAATTAGTATGATTGTGAAATGTTGTTGTTAGGTCTTCAGTCCGGAGACTGGTTTGATGCAGCTCTCCACCCTACTCTATCCTGAGCAAGCCTTTTCATCTCCTCATAAGAACGGCAACCCACATCCACTTGAATCTGCTTACTATACGCATCTCTTGGTCTCCCTCTGCGATTTTTACCCCACACACTTCCCTCCAATGCTAAATTTACGATTCCCCGATGTCTAAGAATGTGTCCTACCAAGCGATCACTTCTTTTAGTCAGGGTATGCCAAAAATTCTTTTTCTCATCAATTCCGTTCAGTACCTCTTCATTAGTTATGCGATCTACCCACCTAATCTTCAGCATTCTTCTGTAGCACCACATTTCAAAAGCCTATATTCTCTTCCTGTCCGCACTGCTTATTGTCCATGTTTCACTCCCGTACAAGGCAACACTCCACACAAATGCCTTCAGAAAAGACTTCCTTGCCCTTAAATTAATATTCGATGTTAGCAAATTTCTCTTTTTCAAAAATGCTTTTCTTCCCATTGCCATTCTGCATTTTATGTCCTCTGTACTGCGACCATCGCATGTCATTTTACTACCCAAGTAACAAAACTCATCTACCACCTTAATTGTTTCGTTACCTAATCTAATTCCTTCAGCATCGCCTGATTTTCTAAGACCGCATTCCATTATATTTGTTTTGCTCTTGTTAATGTTCATTTTATATGCTCTCTTCAACACGCTGTCCATTCCATTCAACTTCTCTTCCAGGTCCTTTGCTGTCTCTGACAGAATTACGATGTCATCAGCAAAACGCAATGTTTTTATTACTTCCCCCTGAACTTTAATCCCTATTCCAAATTTTTCCTTGCTTTCCTTCACCGCCTGCTCGATGTACAAATTGAATGACATCGGAGAAAGGCTACAACCCTATCTTCTGTCTTACTCCCTTCCCAACTGATGCTTTCCTTTCATGTTCAAAATGTTCAAATGTTTACTACGGTCGGGGGTTCGAATCCCCCCTCGGGCATGGATATTTGTGCCGTCCTAGTTCATAAGTAGTTTGTAAGTTTAGGGACTGATGACCCCGTAGTTAAGTCCCATAAGCTTAACAAATATACTTTAAGTATAGTAAGTATAGTGTTCAAATGTTTGTAGAACTTATGGGACTTAACTACGGGGTCATCAGTCCCTAAGCTTACAAACTACTTATGAACTACCTAAGACTAAGGACGGCACAAATATCCATGCCCGAAGGGGGATTCGAACCCCCGACCGTAGTGACCGTGCAGACCGTGACTGAAGCGCCTCAGTCCCCGCGGCCACCGCGGCCGGCCCCTTTCATGCCCTTTGAGTCTAATAACTGCGGTTTGGCTTTTGTACAAGTTGTAAATAACTCTCCTTTTCCTGTATTTTACCCCTGCTGACTTCAGAATTTGAATGAGTGTATTCCAGTAAACATAGTCAAAAGCTTTCTCCAAATCTACAAAAGCTAAAAATGTAGGTTTGCCTTTCCTTAATCTATCTTCTAAGATAAGACGTAAAGTGAGTATTGCCTCCCGGGTTCCTATGTTCCTCCTGAATCCAAACTGATCTTCCCCGAGGTCAGCTTCTACCAGCTTTTCCATTCTCCTGTAGATAATTCGTGTTAAAATTTTGCAACCATGACTTATCAAACTGATGGTTCTGTAATTTTCACACCTGTCTGTGCCTGATATCTTTGGAATGGGGATTGTTACATTTTTCTTAAAGTCTGAGGGCATTTCGCCTGTCTCATACATCCTACACACCAGTTCAAATAGTCTTGTCATGGCTGGCTCTCCCAGAGACTTTAGTAGCTCTGAGGGTATGTCATCAACTCCTGGGGTCTTGTGAAATAGCGCATTAAATTGTACAGGACGGTAGCGGTGGCAAAATTTGAGTAGCCTACTGGTGGGAATTGTGAATATCCGCGACTGCTTCCGGTGTATCGTGTCTTTGTTCTGTGATGTCTTGACATCTTCACTCTATCACGGAGGGCGGCTAGTCCTCTGAGAGATCGGCTATGCAGACACGCTTCTAGTCCTACCCAAATAATCAACTTATCGCGTACCACGAGTGTCCATTCTTCCATTTTCTTGTAGCTTTATCTGCATCCCCGCAAGAAATCGAACTTCTTTCTATATACGCACAGAAATGGTCATTTGTTTGTGGCATACATACAATCATATTATGTATACGTTCGCAATGGGTTGCAAGGTAAGTGATATACGTATTTCGGTAGTGGAAACATGAACAGTTTTGTGGAGCCTTGTGGTATAGCCGTGCGCATTGGGGCGCCGTGCTGCGGTGTGCGCGACCGTTCGCCGTCGGGGGTTCGAGTCTCCCCTCGAGCATGGGTGTTTCTGTTGTCCTTACGTTAGTTTACCTTAGTTTAAGTAGTTTTTAAGGTACGGACTAATAACATAGCAGTTGAGTCCAATAGATTTACAAATATTTGGACATTTAAGTTTGTGGAACAAAACTTTGGACACGTTTGAAAACAGAAATGCGACTAGAGGTACACGGAGACAAGTTTTCTGTGAAACGAATGAGGGTTACGTGGAAATGCAGAGCAAAGAAAAAATGCATTTCGTTACTGATATTATCTCTGGCACGGTACTTCACTAGTTCTTTATATCATGATACCAATATTTGTCGTAATTTTAGGAAAAATATTTGGAATTCATTAATTTATGTTTGAAATCAACTTCACTCGACCACGACAGCCAAGCGGCTGCTCGTTTGACCTAGAATGATCGTATCTGATAGTGAGGCGTCCATATACGATTATGATGTAGAGACTAAGGTTCAATATTCAGAAGGGGACCAACAGATTCTCCAAGACTGGAACAGCTCGCTAAGTTAATAAATGGCTATAAAACGGCTTTGAAGTACTAGTGCGCAGTGAATTTACGTCGGATGGAAAACTGTTAATCCATAATATTATCGAGAGTAGTTGTGACGCCTGCGAGTGAAAGTAAGAAACAAGACAGCCTGAAATAGGGCGAGACAATTCATGAGTCTTGAGTCACGATAACGGATCAGTACAGTCATCTATATATATATATTCCGCAATCTACCCAAAGGTTCCTGGCGGAGGGTACTCAGTACCACTATTAGGTACTTCCTTTCGTGTTCCATTCGCATATAGAACGAAATTTATCGGACTCAACTGCTGGGTTTTTAGTCCTTAGCTTACAAACTAGAGAGAGAGTGCGCTGTATTTGTGATATACTACGCACCTAAAACATGTTGTAATATCTTATCTATGACAAAGTACCATGAAGACACTGCTTTGATAGAATGGTGTTGAACCGTAGCATAGGAACGATATTCTTTCACGGTATACAAATTACTAGCGTTAAATACGATATCCTTTAAAGCTATGAATGTATAGTTTCTGGTAATTTATTGTAACAAATCAAACTTAAAATGATGCGTTTTCAAAAGTTCTTCAATTTTCTGGCGCTTCAAAAAGATTATATTCATACATCGTACGCTAAAACGAAAGAAGGTACGAAATACGGAGTTCCGTTTACAATATAGCGGATTGAAAGTTGTGCTTGTCACGTGAAAACCAGGTCGCTTTTCATTGGCCACGTTCCACTCCACGAAGCAAAAATCCAACATGCTGGATCCTTCATTCCACGCTTTGCAGGACAGTGGAACGTGGAATTCCACGCTGCAACGGCACCACGTCCTCCTCCACGTGCGTTTCCACTTCCCGTGAGGAGGACGGCATAAGTCGGCGCGACCGCTAGCTGATTGGCCGGCTGCTGAGGCACAGCCCACTACTGCCTCATAGCGGTCAGCCACTAAGCTAGCGATCGCGCCGGCTCGCTTACGCTGCATGACGTCTGCGCTGGAGCCTGTCTTTCTCGTTGGCCTCGTCATGAAGTATGTATCTTACGTGATTCTTACACTTAGCGACCGTCCTCATGGACTGAAGCTTACGTGTATTAATTTCATAAAGTTTGGAACAAAACTGTAGATTTGTATGCAACACATAGACACAAACATACTGACACACTCATTTGATAGAAGCAGAACTTCGTATCACTTAATGCTAAATATAAAACATACTAATTTAAATCATATGTATTTTAGACCCAGGGGCTTTATAAAGGCATTTGCTTTGAACGTCAGCTGTGCAAAATTCTATCGCAATCGGGTACGAATGATATTAATATCCGAAAGAAAAAGAGCTCCTTCAGTTTTCCACAAATTTTCCTATTTTCTTGCCAACTATTCTAAACTTCTACTACATTCAAACCTTCCTCTTGCAATGAACGTCGAATGTGTAAAATTTTATCGCAGTGAGATGAATGGTATTGATATTTCATGGAAAAATCTCTATTTTTTTTTCTGTATTTTCCAACTTTCCAGGAAACTTTTTCAAATTTCTATTTCATAAGAACGTTACTCTGCTTTGAACGTCAAATATGCAAAATTTTATCGCAACCACACGAATGATATTGATATCCCATTGAAAAAAAGCTCTTTCAGTTTCTCGCGATTTCCAAATTTTCCGGGTAACTTCCCCGAATTTTTAGTTCATAAGAACGTTTATCTTTCGTTGAACGTGAAATGACCAAAATTCTATCGCAACCGGATGAACGGTTGTCAGCTTATAGTATTAAGTTGAGAAACATGTTGAATAAGAAACTTGGTTCGAATTATGCGACTTTCCTTCTAAACTGTCTCCATTTTTTAGTGAATACTTTTCCAAGACCATAATGAACAAAAGAATTACCCCTCTCTGTCGTGCGAATACTCAGTTATAGTGCTGAATTCAATTAAAAACACAGTGAAAAACGCACTTTCGTTTTTCTCAAATTTTCCAATTTTCCGGTAGATTTTCCAAAAAAAATATTTCATACAAACCTCGTCCTGTCAAGGCGTACTAAGTGATGCTGTTACAACAATGTGTCAATTTATTTTTATTCATAGAAGAAAAATCGCTTTCGGTTTTTCCTAAATTTTCCTACTTTCCTGACGACTTTTCCAAATTTTTATTTGATGCAAACCTTCCTCTTGCTTACGTACAAAATTTTATCACAATTGGACGAGCGATATTGAATGCTCACTGGAAAAAGCTGTTTTTTTTTTTTATTTTTCTTTTTCCGGACAACTTTTCCATATTTTATCACCGTTTAAACCTTTCCTGAACTTACACGAATATTTCAAGACTAAAATTAGTCAAATCGGTTCACCCGTTCTCGAGTTTTACCGAAACTAGCGAACGGCAATATATATATATAACGACCTAATTGTTCTCCATTTAGTTACTCTGTAAATACTTAAAGACACGTTGTTTAAAAAAAATGTTCAAATGTTTGTATAGCTTATGGGACTTAACTACGGGGTCATCAGTCCCTAAACTTACAAACTATGTATGAACTAGCTGATACTAAGGACGGCACAAATATCCATGCCCGAGGGGGGATTCGAACCCCCGACCGTAGTGGCCATGGAGACCGTAACTGACGCGCCTCAGTCACCTCGGCCACCGCGGCCGACCACGTTGTTTCAAATAATATGGGACGGTTATTAAAAAACGGGACAATATACGTCCTGTATTTCCATTGTCGGGACGACGGGACACTTGGTCTAAATAAGGGACGTCTGGTGACGCTAGGGTAGGTGCAAGGGGCCTGTGGTGCCGGCAATGTGGTGCAGCATCGCAGCGGCGGACTAAGGGGCGAGGGGCGGACCGCCCCTGGCCTCCGGTTTCGGGGGCCTCCATTTTTTTTCTTTCTTTTGAAGCGCGCTTGTAATCTCTTTCTGCTGGGGCCTCCGTATTTCGAAAGCTAGGACGTTATTAGATTGGCCCGTACCTCTCGTCCTTTGGAGGCCTCCAAATCTCAAAAGTTACTGTTTTATAGTAATATATTTCCAAGTGGCCGGGGGGGGGGGGGGGAGGGTCTCATTTTGTTTCGCCGTCGCCCTGGGCCTCCGACAGCCTTATAGTCCACGACTGCAGCAGCGGTATGCCGCGTGTGTAGTCAGAGTGGGCCTTGTAACAGGCAGGCAGTCGTGCTGTCGGCGCGCCGTCAGCGGCTCAGCGGCCGCTATCTCTGGCCGGCTATCTGCCGCCGCTCAATGGACTCGCGCCCTGCCTGTTCCCGACACGCTCGCTGCTAACAGCGCCGGGTGTCCGCACCTACAGCCGGCGGCACGCTGAACGAAATCAAATGTTTGTACAGCTTATGGCACTTAACTACACGGTCATCACTCCCTAAACTTACAAACTACTTATGAACTAGCTGATACTAAGGACGGCTCAAATATCCATGCCCAAGGGGGGATTCGAACCCCCGACCATAGTGGCCGTGCAGACCGTGACTGACGCGCTGCAGACAGCTCGGCCACCGCGGCCGGCACACACCGAACGAGGCAGTCAACGTGCGCGAGAACGAGAAATACCACGATACGAGGCACAGATACGTAGGCACACGGGACGAGCTGCTTAACGTGATTTGGGCTTTCACAGCTCTAGCGACAGTTTTGAGAGCGCAGTTACTTCAGGCTTAAATTGGAGACAACACGTAGATAATGTCGTGGGAAAGACGAAACAGAGACTGCGTTTTATTGGCAGAACCCTTAAAAGATGCAACAGAAACTGCATACACTAAGCTTGTCCGTCCTTTTTTGGGGTATTGCTGTCCACTGTGGGATCCTTATCAAGTGGGTTTGACGGAGAACAACGAAAGAGTCCAGAGAAAGGCAGCTCGTTTCGTATTGTCACGATACAGGGGAAACAGCGTTACAGAAATGATACAGGATCTGGAATGGAAATCATTACAACAACGGCGCTTATCGCTGCGGCGTGGGCTGCTCACAAAACTACAATCCCCGACATTCTCCTCCGAATGCGAAAATATATTGTTGACTCCCACTTACATAGGTAGAGATGATGATCAGAATGAAATACGAGAAATCAGAGCTCGAACGGAGAGATTCAGGTGTCCTTTCTTCCCGCGCGCTATTCGAGAATGGAATGGGAGACAAATAGTATAATGGTGGTTCGATGAACCCTCTGCCAGGCACTTAAATGTGATTTGCAGAGTATCCCATCTAGATCTAGATACAGATGAAATCGTAGTCTGCTACAGCTCATTTGGAGCGCGAAGCACATACACATCGAAGAGAACGTGTTTAAAATGGATCCTACTGAATTAGCTGTTTTGGCGTTATATGCTATCGTCGAGGATGAGAGGAGAAAATCGCGCAGAAGATTATGGGTAAGGTAATGGATTCAGGGGGGAAATAATAGTAGCCGCGGTGGAGTAGCCGAGCGGTCTAAAGCGTCTCGCTGCGGAGTGCGCGGTTGCTCGCCGTGGAGGTTTGAGTCCTCCCTGGGGCATGGGTGTGTGTGCTGTCCTTACGTTAGTTTACCTAGGTTTAAGTCATTTGTAAGCTACGGACTGATGATCACGCAGTTTGGTCCGATAGATTTACAGACATTAAAAAACCATTGATAGGCGATATTGGATCTTCCGATACCACCCGTCTCGTTTGATCCATGACGTCAGGCACAACGTCATGACGATAACCGACATTCGATGCGAAGGTAATGTGCCGTCGACAAAAACATGAAATAAATGTTGTCGTTGTGGTCTTTAGTCCGGAGACTGCTTTGATACAGCTCTCCAC
Organism: Locusta migratoria; assembly: GCA_026315105.1. Lineage (NCBI taxonomy): Eukaryota > Metazoa > Arthropoda > Insecta > Orthoptera > Acrididae > Locusta > Locusta migratoria. The sequence continues at coordinate 320,075,393 of CM048747.1, read as the reverse complement.
AATATCCTATCCTGAGCAAGCCTCTTCAACTCCACATAAGAACGGCAATCCACATCTGTCTGAATCTGCTTACTGTATCCATCTCTTGGTCTTCCTCACGGTTTTTACCCCCACACACTTCCCTCCAACGCTAAATTCACAATTTCTTGATGTCTAAGAATATGTCCCACCAATCGAGCCCTTCTTTTAGTCAAGGTATGCCGGAAATTCCTTTTCTCCCCAATTCTGTTCAGTATCTCCTCATTAGTTACGCCACCCACTTAACCTTCAGCATTCTTCTTTTGCACCACATTTCAAAAGCCTCTATCTTCTTCCTGCTCGCACTGTTTATCGTCCATGTTTCACTCCCATACAAGGCTACACTCCACAGAAATGCGTTTACAAAGGACTTCCTTACGCCTTAAATTAATTTTCGATGTTAACAAATTTCTCTTTTTCAAAAACTCTGTTCTACCCATTGCCTTTCTGCATTTTATATCCTCTGAACTGCGACCATCATTTGTTATTTTACTTCCCAAGTAACAAAACTCATCTACCACCGTTATTATTTCGTTACCTAATCGAATTTCTTCAGCGTCGCCTGAGTTTCTTCCATTGCATTTCATTACCCTTGTTTTGCTCTTGCTAATATTCATCTTATACGCTCCTATCAAAACACTGTCAATTCGCTTCGATTGTACTTCCAGGTCCTTAGCCGTTTCCGACAGAATTACAATGTCATCAGCAAAACGCATTGTTTTTTATTTCTTGACCCTGAACTTTAATTACTTCTACAAATTTCTCCTTGCTTGGATTTAGCGATTCAAATGTGTGTTGATCAAAAGGGACATCACGATGAACACATTAAATGACTGTTCTTTATGGAGAACAGTCTTGTCTTTACCTTCAAAAAAATTCGTTGTCCCTTTCGAAACGTACCTTCGACGTCGAATATGATTACACGAATGGAACTATCAGAAAATGATGTGATTTGATACATCACACGATCCCCTTTCCATAAAAAACTGAAAAATTGAAAATGGTTGTTTTCAAGATGAGGCTCATGTTTGGTATATGCCGCAAAAGATAGCCACCTCAGCCATACACTACCGGAATATTTAAGTTTACAAAGTTGTGCACAGTTTTTGAAATAAAATTGGGTACTGGAACTTTTGTAGTGTGTCTAGGGTTGGTTTATGGTGGGTTGAACATCTCCAGTCACAGGCAGCGGGGGTACTCCTGAAGATTGGGTGGGTGTATCGTGTAACTCTTGAAGAGTTACTGAACAGAATTGGGGAGAAAACGAATTTCTGGCATACCTTGTCTAAAAGAAGGGATGTATTGGTATGACACATTCTTAGGCATCAAGGAGTTATGAATTTAGTGTTGGTGGGAAGTGTGTGGGGACAAAAATCGCAGAGGGAGACCAAGAGATGGATACAGTAAGCAGATTCAAACTGTTCAAATTATTGTTAATCGGTGGGACTCAACTGCTTGGTTACTAGTCCCTAGCTTGCAAACTACTTAATCTAAGGTAAACTGTACTAAGGACAACACACACACACACACACACACACACACACACACACACACACCAATGCCCGAGGAGAGAATCGAACTCCCGACGGCGGACGGCCAGGCGCACCGCAACACAGCGCTCCAGTACGCGAGGCTAATCCGCCGCGGCTAAGCAGATTCAAACAGATGTAGGTTTCCGTTCTTATGAGGAGATGAAGAGGGAAGGAAAGAAGGAAAGTTAGGGTTTAACGTCCTGTCGCCAGCTTGGTCATTAGAGACGGTGCTAACGCTCGGAGTTTTGGGTAAGGATGGTGGAGGAAATCGGCCGTGCTCTTTTGAAAGGAACCATCCCGGCATTTGCCTTGCATGATTTAGGAAAATGACGAAAAACCTAAATCAGGATGGCCGGAGATGGATTTGAACCACCATCCTCCCGAATGCGAGTCCAGTGTGTTACCACTGCGCCACCTCGCTCGGTAGATGAAGAGGCTTGCTCAGGAGAGAGTAAGGTGGAGAGATACATCAAACCAGTCTCCGGACTGAGGACCACAACAACAGTGTATCTGCACTTGCTTTTGGTAGACACCTCTGCTTTCGGTCGTGATAAGTGCTCGGTTGCACACTGGTAGTGTGTCAGACTACAAATCCAAAGATCGCGGGTTCGTCCCAACCATGTTCCTAGGATTTTTATCTGTCACTTTCCACTTCTTTCACCTCTGGCAGTACTGCTCACCGTGGTTCGGAACCCACGTTAAACTGTAGGTCCCCCTATAACTGGCTGGGTAAATCAGTTCGAAGGTCGGAGGAAGGCAACGGCATACCACTTCCAAACAGGACCATGCCTAGTAAAGAACTTTGGTGTTCAAACCAATCTCCGAATTGTTGACTGCATTACCTTTTCACGCACGGATCTAGACAGTGACGTTGTTTGGACCGTCCACCCCCTCCCCCAACCAATCAAATGGTAGGTGTTGGTGGCGTCACGCCCCTTGAGCGGCCATCCACCGCACAGTGGCTGGCCTGCGACGGCGCCCGCGGGTACAGTTAGCTGTAGCCGGCGCGTGGGTGGGCGCGCGGCTGACCGGTGGTTGACCCTGCGCAGGCTGCGCCGCTGGCCATCTGGCCGCGAGGCGACCAGCGACCAGCGACAGATGCGCCGCAGTCTGCGTCTTCCGGGAGCTGCCGTGGGAGCGCGGCCCAGCAGCCGGCGCGCTGCTCGTTAGGCGCCGGCACTCAGACAAAATGGACGAATAGCGCACCACGCCGCGCCATTACCCAGCACAGCATTTCGCTCCATTTTATCGTTACTTTCAAAGCAAAAAGGCAAGTCTACAAGAGGGCCGCAGGGGATCAAGCAACCACCAAAAGTTTCTTCCTCGTCCACTGACAGTCTACGTCGTACAGCACGGTCGCCGGGAAGCGTTGTATTCAAGAAAGTGAATTGCAATTGGAGTGATGCCCAAAATTCCCATCTGGTTGACGTCCATTTGCAGTAGGATTTTGGAACATATACTTTGTTCGAACATTACAAACTACCTCGAAGAGAACGACCTATTAACCAACAGTCAACACGGATGCAAAAAGTATCGCTCTTGCGAAACACAGCTTGCCTTTCAAGTGGTGTCATCCCAAGGGATCTCAAATCGATCCCATCATCATCACCATCAGAGACTGATCATACCGCCGGCCGCGGTGGCCGACGGGACCGAGGCGCTCCAGTCACCGTCTGCACAGCCACTACGGTCGGGGAATCGAATCCCCCCCTCGGGCATAGATATTTGTGCCGTCCTTACTGTTAGCTAGATCATAAGTAGTTTGTAAGTTTAGGGACTGACGACTCCGTAGTTAAGTCCCATAAACTATACAAACATTTGAACATTTTGAACTGATTATACCTTTCAGCGTTCACTCTGTAGCATAGTACCTCTAATAAAAATCCTCCATGATCCCCTATTCAGTGCTAACATTAATGCCTCGTCTGACGTTATGCCTTTTACTTCAAAATCATTCTGCACCGAATCTAAGTACTTTCTTCTTGGTCTACCTCGACTCCTCTTACCCTCCACTGACGAGCTCATGAGTCTCTTAGGTAACCTTGCTTCTCCCATGCGTGTAACCCCACCATCTCAGTCTGTTCGCCCTTAACGGCTTCATCTATGGTGTTCATTCCCAGCTTTTCTTTGATTTCCTCATTATGGACACCCTCCTGCCATTGTTCCCATCTATTAGTACCTGCAATCATTCTTGCTACTTTCTTATCTCTAACCTCTACCTTGTGAATAAGGTAACCTGTATCCACCCAACTTTCACTCCCATACAACAAAATTGGTCGAAAGATAGAGCGGTGCACTGCTAACTTACTCTTGGTACTGACTTCCTTCTTGCAGAAGAGAGTAAATCTTAGCTGAGCACTCACTGCATTAGCTTTGCTGCACCTCGATTCCAGTTCTATGTTGCCATCCTGTGAGAAAATACATCCCAGGTACTTGAAACTGTCTACCTGCTCTAACTTTGTTCCTTTTATTTGGCACTCAATCTTCTGGAGCCGCTGATGTATCATAATCCTTGCACCTCTGATCGAGGTCTGAAATATTAGTTTGCTGCCTTTCAATCGAATCGGCCATTACAACTAAGTCATAAGCATATGCGAGACTGCTTATTTTGTTTTGACCTATTTTAATCCCGCCCTGCCAGTCTACTGTTTTCAACATATATTTCTGGATTTGACACTGTACCTTACAAGCGGCTTTTAATGAAATTGCGTGCTTATGGAGTATCGCCCCAATTGTGCGACTGGATTCACGATTTCCTATTAGAAAGGAAACAGTTCGTAGTAACTGACGGTAAGTCATCGAGTGAAACAGAAGTGATATCTGGCGTTTCCCAAGGAAGCGTTATAGGTCCCCTACTCTTCCTTGTGTTTATAAACGATTTAGGAGATAATCTGAATAGCTCCCTTAGACTGTTCGCGGACGATGCTGTCGTTTATCGGTTAGTGAAGTCAACAGGAGATCAAAAGAAACTTCAAAGCGGTTTTGAAAAAAAAATTCTACATAGTGCTAAACTTGCCAATTAACACTAAATAATGAAAAGTATGAAGTAATAGACATGACAAGTAAAAGAAATTCGCGGAACTTGAATCACACGATAAATCAGTCAAACCTCAAGGTCGTAAATTCTACGAAATACCTAGGAGTTAAATTTACGAACAACTTAGACTGAGGAGAACACACAGAAAATATTGCGGGGAAGACGAACCAAAGGTTACGATTCATTGGCAGAACGCTTCGAAGATGCAACAGCTCCAGCAAAGAAACTAACTGCCTCACACTTGTGCGTCCTCTGCTGGAGTACTGTTGCCTATTCTGGGACCCTCACAAGCTGGGACCGACGGAAGACATTGAGAAGGTTGAGAGAAGGGCAGCTCGTTTTGTTTTATCGCGTTATACGGGGGAAAGCGTCACGGAAATGTTGCACGATTTGAGTGGAAATCATTAAAGAAACGACGTTATTCGTTGCGGCGAGATCTATTTGCGAAATTTCAATCACCGACTTTCACTTCTGTATGTGAAAATATTTTACTAGCACCCACCTACATAGGGAGACATGACCATCCCAATAAAATGAGAGAAATCAGATCGAAAACTGAACGATTTAGTTGTTCCTTCTTCCCGCGCGCTATTAGAGAATGGAACGGTAGAGAAAGGTTATGAAAGTGGTTAATGAGCCCTCTGCCAGACACTTAAGTGTGATTTGCAGAGTAGCTATGTAGACGTAGATGAGAGGGGTGCAACGAAGTGCACTTGCCTCCTCCCCCACCTTGGGGCTTGGATGAATACACATACAAAAAGATGAAGAAATAAAAGTTTCTTATTGTATAATAGAATATATAATTATTCCGGCTTAAGCTTTGGTGCGAATTACTGTCTAAATAGAAATAAAGATGGGGAAGGAAATCGCCCGTTCCCTTTCAAAGGAACCACCCCGGAATTTTTTCGACTGATTTTGGAAGTCGTGAAAAATCTAAATCTGGATGACTGGAGGTGGATTTGAGCGACAGTCCTCCCAAATGCGAGGCAACCCGACACCTCGCTCGTTATCATATTGCACCTTCTTTCCCAGGCGAAGTGTAGCAACAGGATGTGACCTACACTAAACAAGTCTTTGGAAGTCCCTTGTAGTCATACTAATGTTGAAATGTTTGTAAATTTATAGGACTTAACTACTCTTGTTATCACTCGCTAGGCTTACGCCTGAGGGAGGACTCGAACCTTGCCGACCGCGGTGGCCGAGGGGACTGAGGCGCTTCAGTCACGGTCTGCACGGCCACTACGGTCGGGGGTTCGAATCCCCCCTCGGGCATGGATATTTGTGCCGTCTTTAGTATAAGGTACTTCGTAAGTAGTTTGTAAGTTTAGGGACTGATGACCCCGTAGTTAAGTCCCATAAGCTTAACAAACATTTGAACATTTGAACTCGAACCTTAGACGGGGTGCAACGACGTGCTCCGTAACACGCGCGGCCATTGCACCGCGGCCAGCAAAACTGAGGCATGCCCCACAACTGCAGAAGTGTTGGCGGTCGCACGCACTCACCTGTCGAATGTGTACCATAAATGTTGAATGGCATTCATGACGCGCGCTCTGGGTGGCCAAATCATTAGCTGGCATTGTCCAAAATGTTCTTCGAACGAAACGCGGACAACAGTGGCCCGATGACACGGCGCATTGACATGTATCAAAACTGCATCGTTGTTTGTGAACAAGAAAACATACAAAATAAGCAAAGAGAACGGTTACATACACCGTCCGCTACAACAAAATTGCACCAACTTGAGTCTCAAGCGACAGTGCTGCTCGCAGTTCCGGGAACTCCATTGGTTCTATGCTACCTGTTATAATAGTACTGCACCCCCTCCTCTCTATTCTACGTGACGATTCCATACAAAGTGAAGCTTCCGATACTCAAACTGTGCCATATTAAAGACCAGTTCAGACAGACATTTAATATGTACAGGGTGAGTCGTAAATCAGGAAAAATATTTCATGTAAATTGTCACACATTGAGCTGCAAACATAAATTCGTTTTCCACATCTTCCTAAGTCAATAAATGATAATGCAATTTAATGGTAAAATCTGGAAACATGAAGTGGACTTTTGGGTGTTGCTGTGTTCCGACATTGACCAAGGGGACAGATTGGTAAAAGGGCACAAGTTTCTTTCCCTAAGCCAACTAACCATGATACGTAATACCGGCCACCAAAAACGGTACCAGATAGATGTGAGCGCTGTCATTGCTCGCAGTGTCACGCAAACCGTCTCTTTGACACCGCATGCCTCGCCTTCTCGTGACTAGAACACTCGCATATTGTGCCCTGTTGCCGATCTGTCCCCTTAGCCAATGTCGGCGCACAGAAACACCCAAAAGTCCACTTCATATTTCCAGATTTTTACCATTCAATTGCATTGTCATTTATTGACACAGGAAAATGCGGAAAATGAATGTGTATTTGTAGCTCAGTGTGCAACAATTTGCACGAAATATTTTTCCTCATTTATGACTCACCCTGTATAGGGTAATTCATAATCCTTGGGCAGTGTACTGAGTGCTGCGAATTTATAATATTCATTAAGGCAGACAATTCTACAAGAGTGATTAGTTTGCGTGGCTAGAGCTATGATAAACATATTTGATGATCAGATTTTGAGCTGTGGCGAAACAAACTCCTTTCAAACATAATGTGGCGTATATAAATGTATCTGCCATCATTAAATACTGTAATTAGGATTTTCGTGGCGATTTTTCACTGCTAAACATAATTAGGTCGTGAACTTTCTAGAACATTCTATTCGCTTAGTTTGTGGCTGAGGACTTGTGGCACGTGCAAATCGTAATATGAATCTTTAGCCAGCTCAGATAAAGACATTGACTTGTATGGTGCATTAGGCATATTCTTTTCTGCCAATAATTAACGAAATATGTCAAGTGACAATGTTTCCTGTTTCCGTATTTCAGAGGATTGTGATCATTTGTGAATAATCCGATTGTATCATTTTGTATATATCCTTTTGTAGATTACTAATTATGTTAGTATCAATTTCTATCGTGTTGTTAATTAATTGCATTACGTTTTGTGATTTGTATTATTGACAAACGTAATTTTTAGGTTTGCACAAAACAGCAGAAAAGAGAGCCACAATGAAAGATAAATCGATTTTTATGATGTATAATTTGATTGGTTACTTCAATTGATTTATTAACGTTGCTCATTATATTTCAATACTGGTAATTGTTAACAACAATTGTAACCTACTGACTTATTGTCAGAAAAACTATAAATACAAGCGCCTGACCGCCATCAAGCAGTCCGGTTTGAGTTTAGAGTCCTGTTTTGAGTCGTGTTTTGAGCTGTATCTTTGCGCGAGATCTTTGCTGTATGAAGTTGCTAACGTGCAGTTTTTATTGTGTATTAGCTTTTGTTATTCCATTATGTGCAATAAAGTAAGTTGTTGTTCTTTTAGTCTTCAGTCCGCTGACTGGTTTGGTGCAGATCTCCACGCTACCCTGTCCTGTGCAAGCAGTTTCATCTGAGAATAGGTTCGGCAACCTACATCCTTTTGAATCTGCTTACTGTATTCGTCCCTCGGTCTCCCTCTAGGATTTTTACCCCACATATTTCCTTCTAATGCTAAGTTGACAATTGCTTGATGTCTCAGAAAGTGTCCCACCAACCGACCCCTTCTCTTAGTCAGGATATGTCAGAAATGTCTTTCCTCCCCAATAATGTTCAGCATTACTTCATTAGTTACGCGATTTAGCCATGTTCAGCATTGTTCTGTAGCACCACATTTCAAAAGCTTCTATCGTCTTTTTGTCTGAAGTGTTTATCGTCTGTGTTTGACTCCCGTACAGTGCTACACTCCAGAGAAATGCTTTCAGAAACGACTTCCTAACATTTAAATTAATATTGGATTTAATAAGTTTCGCTTCTTTAGAAACGCTTTTCTTTCCATAGCCATTCTGCATTTTATATCTTCTTTACTTCGGCCATCAGAAGTTATTTTGCTAGCTAAATAACAAGACTCATCTACAACTTTTATCGTCTCATTACCTAATTCCTTCAACATCGCCTGATTTTGAGACATTACATTTCATTACCCTCGTTTTACTGTTGTTAATGTTCCTCTCATATCTTCCTTTCGAGACACTGTCCGTTCCATTCAATTGCTCTTCCTGATACTTTGCAGTATCTGACAAAATTACTATGTCATCGGCAAACCGCAAAGTTTTTATTTCTTCTCCCTGAACTTTAGTTCTCTCTCCAAATTTCTCCTTGCATTCCTTCACTGCTTGCTCAATGTACAGATTGAACAACATTGGGGAAAGGCTACAACCTTGTCTTACTCCCTTTCCAACCTTTGCGTCCGTTTCATGCCCTTCGACTGTTGTAACTGCTGTCTGGTTTTTGTATAGGTTAAAGATAACTCTTCGCTCCCTTTATTTTATCCCTGATACCTTCAGAAACTGAAAAAGCATGTTCCAGTCAACATTGTCAAAAGCTTTCTCCAATATAAAAATTAAAAAAAGGTAGAATGTGTTAATTCGTGTGGAGTCAGCTTGGAACGATGATCATACTTTGCAAAACGTGGAGCTACTTCCCTGGTGAACACCACGGGACGACAAGTGACACGTGACACTTATCAAACCGCATCTCCGCAGAACTAAGGGAACAGGTTGATATTGATCTCTAAATGTATACAAGGTGAGTCATAAATGAGGAAAACTATTTTGTGCAAACTGTCACACACTGAGCTACAAACAAATTCGTTTTCCGCATGTTCCTATGTCAAGAAATGATAATGCAACTGATTGGCAAAATCTGGAGATATGAAGGGGACTTTTGGGTTTTACTGTGAGCCGACATTGCCCAAGGGGACAGATCGATAACAGGCCACAAATTCCTTTCCCTATGCCAACTGGCCACGATATATAACACCGGCCAGCGAAAATGGTACGAGACAGACGTGAGAATCGTCATTGCTCGCAGCGTCACGAAGACCGTTGTTTGACGGCACATGCCTCGCCTTTTTGTGAGCAGCTAGACTACCTACAACACTTGCATGTTGTGCCCCGTTGCCGATCTGTCCCCTTGGGCAATGTCGGTGCACGGTAACACCTAAAAGTCCACTTCGTATTTCCACATTTTTACCATTCAATTGCACTGTCATTTATTGACAAAGGAACATGCGGAATACGAATTTATGTTTGTATCTCATTGTGTAACAATTTGCACGAAATACGGGGTATGTCCACAAAGTAAGTTCCATTTGGTTATATAAACCAAACGTGTACAGATACAGAAAAAATATTTATAGTACAAAAGTATAAAACTATTAAACTACTTTTCTACTTAGCTTCCGAAATTTTGTAGGCATTTGTCATAGCGTGGCAGAAGTCTTTGTATGCCTTCTTCGTATAAGGTTGCCGCCTGTGTATTCAACCATGTGGTAACATGTTCTTTTTTTTGCTCGTCATCATCGCTGAAGTGTTGACCACCATAGACAGGTTTTAGGTGTAAGAAGAAAGTCGCTAGGAGCGAGACTGTACGGAGGATGATCAAACACGTCCCAGCGAAATTCCCGTAAGAGTTGTTTGGTCACATTCGCCTTGTGAGGTCGGGCGGCAACGTGAAGGGAAGAAGAAGATTCCTTTAATCTCTTCTTACACCTAAAATCTGTCCTTGGTGGTCAACACTTCAACGATGAAGAGCTGAAACAACATGTTTGCCACATGTCAGAATACACGGGCGGCAACCTTCTATGAAGAAGTCACACAAAAACTTGTCCGACGCTATGACAAGTGCCTACAAAATTTCGGAAGTTATGTAGAAAAGTAGTTGAACAGTTGCAGATTTTTATACAATAATTTTTTTTTTTTCTGTATCTGTTCACGTTTGGTTTATATAATCAAACGGAACTTACTTTGTGGACGTACCTCGTATATGTCCTCATTTATGACTCATTCTGTATATTGATATATTGATCTTGAATGTAGTCATTTCGTGTTCTCCATATGCAGTGTTTCAACAATAATACCGAGTGACCGAGCGAGGTGGCGCAGTGGTAACGCACTGGACTCGCATTCGGGAGGATGGTGGTTCAAATCCACCTCCGGCCATCCAGATTTAGGGTTTCCGTGATTTCCCTAAATCACTCCAGGCATATGCCGGGATGGTTCCTTTCAAAGGGCACGGCCGATTTCCTCCCTCATCCTAACCCAAAAACTCCGAGCGTTAGCTCCGTCCCTAATGGCCAAGCTGTCGACGGGACGTTAAATCCTAAGCATCCAAATACCGAGTGAAAAGTAGGAGTGTGTACTAGTTTTTATTACCGGCAGTGTACTCACTGCTACCCTCTCGAGGGGCTCTGGACAGAGTGGTAATGGCGTGGGCGAGAAGAGGTTAGGCAATTAGTGCACGGCAGGAGGCAGCAGGTGTTGGGCGGGAGCCGGCGTGACAAAAGGTGTCCGCGGCTGGCTTAGCCGTGGCGGCGACAGCAGATACGCATCTGGGAGCGCGCGCGCTCGCTCACACCTCCACACGCAATTAACGCCGCCGGTCTCACGTCAGCGGCCAAGCGCTCCGCTAGACGCACGCGCGCAAACAGCGTCACCCATTAACGGCCAAATCCTTCCGCCAACAAACCGCGCTCCACATCACAGTCCTACCGGCGCATTCCCTAACACAGGTCGGTCGCGATCTACTGGTAGATTCCAAGTGCTTATTTGGTAGCTCGCGTCTAGTGATCTACATCTACATAGATACTCTGAAAATCACATTAAAGTGCCTGGCAGAGGGTTCATTAACCACTTTCATAACTTTTCTCTACCGTTCCATTCTCTAATAGCGCGCGGGAAGAAAGAACACCTAAATCGTTTCGTTTTCGATCTGATTTCTCTTATTTTATTGGGATGATCATGTCTCCCTAAGTAGGTGGGTGCTAGCAATATATTTTCACATTCAGAACTAAAAGTCGGTGATTGAAACTTCGCAAACAGACCACGCCGCAATGAATAACGTCTTTATTTTAATGATTTCCACCCCAATTCTTGCAACATTTCCGTGACGCTTTTCCCCCCGTAACGTGATGAAACAAAACGAGCTGTCCTTCTCTGAACCTTCTCAATGTCTTACGTCAGTCCCACCTGGTGAGGGTCCCACAAGGGGCAACAGTACTCCAGGAGAGGACGCACAAGTGTGATGTAAGTTAAGGTTTGACTGATTTATCGCGTGGGTCGGGAATATTCCCAGTGGGAAGGAACTTAAAAGATAAAGCTGTCAGCAATCCGAAGATTGGTTTGAACACCACAGTGCTTTAGTAGGCATGGTCCTGTTTGGAGGTGGTATGCCGTTGCCTTCCTCCTACCTGACTTACCCAGCCAGTTATAGGGAGACCTACAGTTTAACGTGGATTCCGAACCACGGTGCTATTCGATATTTTTCACATGAGCAACACTGCCAGAGGTGAAAGAACTGGAAAGTGACATAAAATACTAGGACTTGCGGAGATCGAACTCGCAATCTTCGGATTCATAGTCTGCCACTCTATCACTGTGCAACCGAAGCGCACGAGGGCACTATAATTCAGACATTCAAACGATCTGCCCGTCGCAAAGAATCCAGTCTCTCATCGACTGATTGCCTCTCTCATTACAGTATTTTGTTTCACTCTTTTATCCCGTATCAACATCGTTAAATGCGGGACTCATCCGAAAGTAATTTATGAAATCTTTCTGCCAATAAATTCACATGAGACCAATGACGCCTTTCTTTCAACCATTCTCGCAGCAATTTCTATGGTTTGCAAGCAATACCTGATTATAAGCGCAGCTTCCCCTACGTTTTCATCTGGGAGGGAGACATGTTAACACTGTGCAACCACGTTTGCAACTGAAAAAGTTGTCAATATTCTTGATGGTGTGAGGACGTTTCAATATATTAAAGGACTGACAAACAGTGCTTTACTAGGCATGGTCGTGTTTGGAGGTGGTATGCCGTTGCCTTCCTTCGAACTATAGTTTAACGTGGATTCCGAACCACGGTGGAACTCGATATTTTTTCACATGAGCAATACTGCCAGAGGTGAAAGAAGTGGAAAGTGACAGATAAAAATTTTAGGAGCTGGCGGGGATCGAACCCGCGACTTTTGAATTTGTAGACCTGCACTCTACCACTGTGCAACCGAGAGGCGCAAGGAAGGAACGTATAATATGGGAATATTGCCGGGAATATTTCTTTGTCCCGGGAAGATTGCAAAAAAATATGGAATTTATGAAAATTTTTATATTTTCAATGTTTTAACACTTATTAACAGTTAAAGAACCTTATAACTAGGTTAACGAAGTAAATTCATTTATTTTAATCCAAGATTTATTATTCTCTGCAGTAATTTCCGTATAGAACAGTGTTTACTTCAAGTCTGCTGGAAAAAAATAATTTCAAATATTCGCTAGGGCACAATTTTTCTGTGCCATTACATTTCTCTGAATGAAACCTAAACGTACAAAATATTTCTCTGGAGGCGTAATTCTCTACCGGCCGTCATCAGTAGTATTTTTTTTTTTTTTTTTTAATTTTAAAAACTAATGGCTATAGGGGTTTCACTTTCACAATTCAAAGTCTCAGTCAATTCCTGTGATGATTTATGATTTATAAGTGTTTACTTTCTAGAATATCGCTATCAATTTCAGTTTTAGAATCTTTAGTTAATGTTTTACAACTTGTGTTTTCAAGTAAATCATAAATCTCGGCCGGTTTATTTGCAAATTTTCCCCCGAAATGCCATTTTCATTGCCTAATTTTTACAAATTTCGCGTCAGTTTATTTTAAACTTTATAGCCTAAAATACCATTAACATCGACAAAAACTTAACAAATTCAGTAAACAAATCTCCCTGTGTATTTTAGTATTTAGTAGCTACTCACTAGATGGCAAAGCAATATTATAAATTCGTTGTTAAAATTATAAATTCCCAATAAATTTATTTGATTATAATCTTTTTTTTAAAATATATTTTAATTTTTGTTTTTGATTTAACTATATAATTATTGCCTTAAACCTATTAATTACATTTTATTGAGCTATCTGGCTAATTAATAAGAAAATTCTGTGAATTTATGAATTTTGAGAATATTGCCGGCAATAATTCCTGGGAATATTTCCTCGATTTTCAATTCCCGGGAATTTCACAGCAGTACTCGCGTCGATACTGAGAGTGCACAAGAAAAATTGCTTGATAAAATTATGTACGTAGCATCGAAAACACGCGTTCGTGCGACACAATTTTGTTTTACTCATTGACAATCGTGGTTAATTACGAACTTCTGCGTTTACATAGTGTGTGGACGGAATTATTTTCGGACTTAGATATTCAATCGTGATCTTGTGCCAAGGAAATAGTAGCGTACGTAGTATAACGACTTCAGGCGTAATCAGAAACCTATCAAAAAATCGCAAAGTTTATCATTTTCATTTCAAGTGTTGTTCAAATGTTATGGGACATAACTGAGGGGTCATCAGTCCCTAAACTTACAAACTACTTATAAACTGGAATGAAACTTTCACTCTGCAGCAGAGTGTGCGCTGATATGAAACTTCCTGGCAGATCAGCGCACACTCTGCTGCAGAGTGAAACTTTCATTCTGGAAACATCCCTTAGGCTGTGGCTAAGCCATGTCTCACCATATCCTTTCTTCCAGGAGTGCTAGTTTTGCATGGTTCGCAGGAGAACTTCTGTGAAGTTTGGAAAGTAGGAGGCGAGGTACTGACGGAAGTAAAGTTGTGAGGCGGCATCATGAGTCGTGTCGGCATAGATCGGTCGGTAGAGCGCTTGCCCGCGAAAGGCAAAGGTCCCAGGTTCGAGTCCCGGTACCGGCGTACAATTTTAATCTGCCAGGAAGTTTTACTTATAAAATAACTTACACTACCGACAACACAAACATCTATGACCGAGGGGGGGTTTCGAACCCCCGACCGTAGTGGTCGTACAGACCGTGACTGGCGCGCCGCAGTCCCCTCGGCCACCGCGGCTGGCAACGGCAGTGTGATTACATATGCTGTGCAAAGATGGCATTACGGCTTCGTACTTCCCTGCCGTCCAAGATAACCACAGATTATGATTGTATATAATCTCCATGGAGGGCTCTACAGCCATATACATCTTTGCCGTCGATTTGCTACGTTTTTACAGTGTAGAAGGTTGACGGAAACACTCTGCCGACAGTCTAGTTTCTTAGTATCGCTCTATTGATGGCTGAACGATACACAGCTGAATACCAGTAATTTTATTTATAATGAAATACACCCACAAAGTATGAAGTTGGAATACGTATCTCAAGACAGAATTCTGTATAATCGAATGAAGGCCAGAATTAGCGCCTGCATTGCCACCCGTGGACGCTATACCACGTACTAATATGAGTGTTCCAGCATGGATCGGCACATGGTACCACATTACTGCTTGTGCTACGTATCTGTAAATCATTGCATGTGCTCCATATGCACTGATCAAATTTTTATTTCCAGCAGTGTGTATGAGCAAGGAAGACAGAGAAGTGCCGCGGTGGAGTAACCGAGCGGTCTAAAGCGTCTCGCTGCGGAGCGCGCGGTTGCTCGCCGTGGAGGTTCGAGTCCTCCCTGGGGCGTGTGTGTGTGTGTGTGTGTGTGTGTGTGTGTGTGTGTGTGTGTGTGTTGTCCTTAGGTTAGTTTACCTAGGTTTAAGTATTTGTAAGGATGACAACGCAGTTTGGTCCGATAGATTTACAAACATTTGAACATTTTGATTTGAGAGAGAAGTAGGACAATAAAGTCAGATTACGAATAGATATGAAACTTATTCAGGAAAACAGGAATCATAAGTCTGGAAGGCTCTGGTGGAAGGATGCCTGTAACGGCAGGTCGTGAGACAAGCTTGAATAGATGAGTAGCCAGTAAGTGCTTGAACATGTAAAACGTAAGAGTGCGTTAAAACGTGCACCGAGTGGAGAAGAGCTTGTTCCTAAGTCCAAAAGCAGCAACATATAAGTAGTATGGGAATTTGTATTACGGGAGAGCATATATATATATATATATATATATATATATATATATATATGTGTGTGTGCCATTCAGAAATTACTTTCTTTTTAAATACTAGTTGGCTATCTGTAAGACTTCTGATGCTACTTGGTAAGTGACCGAAGACTTTAGTGGCAGTATAAGTCAACCGTTTCTGTGCCAAAGTTGGATTTAACCTTGAATAGTGAATATCACCCTTTCTCCTAGTGTTGTAGCTATGCACACTGCTATTACTTTTCAATTGGGTCGGAAACAAATTTCATGAGTTAATATATATATATTCTGAAGCTACAGTGAGGATCCCTAGATCCCTAAATAAATGTCTGCAGGATGCTCTTTGATGGGCTGATTACACGCTTTTGTGCAATGAATACTTTTTTTACTCAATGTTGAAATGCCCCAGAATATGATCCCATATGAAAGCAGTGACTGAAAATAGGTGTAGTAAGCTAATTTACTGAGATGCATATCACCAAATTTTGCAATGACCCTGATAGCGTAAGTAGCTGAACTCAAACGTTTCAGCAGATCTTCAATATGTTTCTTCCAATTCAATCCCTAATCAATGCAAACACCTAAAATTTTTGAATATTCTACCTTGGCTACAGATTTATGTTCAAAGTCTAAATTTATTAATGGTGTCATGCCATTTACTGTATGAAACTGTATATACTGGGTTTTGTTGTTGTTATGGTCTTCAGTCCGGAGACTGGTTTGATGCAGCTCTCCACCCTACTCTATCCTGAGCAAGCCTTTTCATCTCCTCATACGAACGGCAACCCACATCCACTTGAATCTGCTTACTATACGCGTCTCTTGGTCTCCCTCTGCGATTTTTACCCCACACACTTCCCTCCAATGCTAAATTTACGATTCCCCGATATCTAAGGATGTCCTACCAAGCGATCCCTTCTTGTAGTCAGGGTATGCCAAAAATTCCTTTTCTCACCAATTCTGTTAGTACTTCTTCATTAGTTATGCGATCTACCCACCCAATCTTCAGCATTCTTCTGTAGCACCATATTTCAAAAGCCTCTATTCTCTTCCTGTCCGCACTGCTTATCGTCTATGTTTCACTCCAGTACAAGGCAACACGCCACACAAATGCCTTCAGAAAAGACTTCCTTACCCTTAAATTAATATTCGATGTTAGCAAGTTTCTCTTTCTCAAAAATGCTTTTCTTCCCATTGCCATTCTGCATTTTATATCCTCTGTACTGCGACCATCGCATGTTATTTTACTACCCAAGTAACAAAACTCATCTACCACCTTTATTGTTTCGTTACCTAATCTAATTCCTTCAGCATCGGCTGATTTTCTAAGACCACATTCCATTATTTTTGTTTTGCTCTTGTTAATGTTCATTTTATACGCTTTCTTCAACACATTGTCCATTCCATTCAACTGCTCTTCCAGGTCCTTTGCTGTCTCTGACAGAATTACAATGTCATCAGCAAAACGCAATGTTTTTATTTCTTCCCCCTGAACTTTAATCCCTATTCCATTTTTTTCCTTGCTTTCCTTCACCGCCTGCTCGATGTACAAATTAAATAACATCGGAGAAAGGCTACAACCCAACTGATGCTTCCCTTTCATGTCCTTCAACTCTGACTGGGTTTTATCAAAGCTTATTTGTAGAGAACCACTTAATTTTCTGAAAGATACCATTTACAATTTCATCAGTTAATTCCTGTTTGTCAGGCGTAATATCTATACTTGCATCAACATCTTAAAGAACTAGCTTAGCATCTTTGTGAATGTAGAATGGGAAGTCATTAATATATATATTAAGAACAGCAAAGGACCCAAGACCGAAACTTGTGGGACCCCCATTTTTGATAATCCCCAGTTAGAGGAATTATTTGTTTCTTCTATATCATGTGAACTGCTTATTTCAAGAGGAAAGAGATGGCTTATTTTCTTGTTGTCGTTAACGATCGTGGTACTTAGGTTTTGTGACTATCATCAAATGGGAATGATGGATGAACCGTGGGTTGTGCTGGTTTTCAGGTCGCCTCCACAGCGGAGTGGTCAGCCCGGCTTACTGACGGGTACGATTCCCGGTACTGGGAAAATTTTGTGAGGACTGGAACGGGGTGTGTTCAGCCTCGCAAGACCAACAGAATTAGTGGCTGCAGTTTAAGGTAAGTGACAAAGCGCAGGAGAGGGGTGTGCTGACTCAATGCCGTCGGTACTGCAGTCAGCGGCACTATTGGCAGGCGATGAAAAAGGCTCTCGAGCCGCTAACGTTGGGCTACCGTGAATGGAGTTTACCTGTTACTTTGTTTTGAGGATGAAGTGAGCAGGAGGCCGTGTTTAGCGAATTACTGAAGACGTGATTTTGATAGAGGAAGAGGAGCGGAGTAAAGGCAAACAGAGCTCGAAACAGAAAGCAGGACGAGGAAGAGGAGGAAAAGATGTGGAAGAATTAGCCCGATGTGGAGGTTGGCAGCAAGGTTCCATTTTAGCTTGAAGGATCTGTGTATTTGGCGATTTTCGCGGTCAGTAGGACTTAACACCTTCGCTGCCGTTCACACTCTGGCGCGTGATCGTATTTTGACAGTATCTTATCATAGTTTTGAGCCACTGAATGTTTTGGTTTTAGTTTTCAGTTTTTTGATATGTTTTTTTATTTGCATTTGTATTTTTGTGAAAACAACAAATGAACAATATAAACAGTACATACAAGGTATTTCATAAAACATATGCTTATTTCTATATCATCAGCAATATAAGTATGAATAATATCAAAACTAAGAAGTATTTTTTTAATAAACTGGTAACTAATCAAAATAAAATTAAAATAATCAAAAGCTTGCTTACTTCTTTACATAAGAAACCAATAAATCTATCGTGACATCATGAGAAGCGTGTGTGGCTCGTAGCCGATAATGCAAACTCTAAAATCTGGAACCACGTACGTGTGCATATCACTTATACTCTTCCCTGAGTGCCTACCAGAGTATACAGCTTTATTAGACGATGCCAGTTTACAACAACCCATAATAGGATGCTAGGTCGCAGCACGCGCCACAGCGTGAGCGGCACCTGACTCAAGTAACGTTTACACGCGCCAGGGCGTGAACGGCAGCGAACGTTTTAAGTTACATTAAAATACATTGCTAACGGAGTGAGAGTGTAAGCATAGTCTAACATAGCAGTCGCGACAGTCACTGGTGTAAAATCTGTTACCGACTGACACTAGCGCTCCAAGCGGTGAGCAAGGGGGGCCGCCTGTTACCGTCGTATATATCTTATGAATAACACTTTATTCTCGCACCCTGTTCTACGTAATTTGCGATACGACTGTTCTATTTTAGATGCAAAGGTTTTAGTCTAATATCAGACTAAACGGATGATGCATAAATAAACGGTAGTGGAAATAAAACAGATGAATGAAATGATAAAAGCTATAACCTACTCACGGAGAAACATGCGCCTCCGAATATTTTTCCAGCTTTCTCTATTGAAACGGAAGCAATGTACGTCTAAGAAGCGTAGCTGTATAGCTCCAACGTAAATGCGTATGACACAATTTATTTTCATTTTCTTTTTGTGTTTTAGTTTTTACGACAACTGTTAGCGTAACTATGACTTTCGCCTTTCTTATTGTTCTGTGTCGAACGAGATGATTCTAACTATTAGCTGAAATACGTAGAAAACGAACATTTACGAACTGTCCTCCTTATGTTTACGTGCATATTTACGGGAAAAAGGATGAGTATGACCACTGACGCCCAGATTTGAGTTTGGTGTAAATGTTTTCTACAAATTTTGGGTATTTGCCTATCTTCCTAGCTGGTTTTCATCTTATTTTCCGAACTTTCAATTTTTTACTAAAATATAGGCTAAGGGTTCAGAGTTTTGTAGCATATTCTTCAGAATGTTGCTTTATATCTTTGGCCTATTATGCGTTTTTTTCTGTACCTTTGGACATCCAGACTGCAGTACATAGTTGTCAATATACATTATGAGCCATTGTCTTCTTCCAAAAAGATAAAACAATCACTATTATATACAAATGTATGCAATTTTCAGGTGAATCGTAACGGAAACTTTTCAGCAGAATGATTGTTACATACCTCTCAGTGTCCTTAGGAAATTTGAAAACAGACAAATATGGTATATTTTTTCTGGTTGTCGCTACATTTTATTGCGCTACAAGCGTTTCCCTTTCTGGAAAGCATCACGAAGACGAATATACGCTACGAGTAACCCAATGTAAAACGCCCGAAATACTGTCAACTCATTAGTGTCCCCTGTTGGCCGCTTGATGCGCTGCTGTCGCGGTGGGTAACAAAAATTCGCTCGAGTGTCGTGACTGCTATGTTAGATAGTAGTGTAAGCCTAAGGTGGTGTGATGCTAGAAACATACAGAGTACGACTAGGTAGGTGGCGACAAGCTAGCGGTCTGTTCCCAAAAATCCTGGACGTTCGTAATTTCGCTCCGATAGTGTGTTGGAACGAAATGCAGTTGGCATCACTGTACACGCAAGTGTTGAATGTGTAATTGCAGGATGTTTCGTTACTGTATTTCCAAACTTTTATAAAGCAATGGGACCAAACCACAGTGCTCACCAGTCCCTAGACTTACAAACTACTTTCACTTATGCTAACGACAAGACATACACCCAGGGGGAGGACTCGAACCTCCGACGGGGAGCAGTCGCGCACTCCTCAACAAGACGCCTTAGAGCGCACGTCCATTTTCGCGCGGCTTATTATTGTGTATGTGTTATGTCGAATGGCGTATTGAGTAGAAAGTTGTGTCAGACACGAGACCATCATGTAGTATCCTTTCGTCATTAATAAACTCAATTTTCATTTCCTGCTCCGATGTAAGAACTGCCCTTATAATCCCACTTCATAATTCAGATGCGGAACTACGCAGCAGACAGCTCTACAGTTTCGGTGTTAACTTTTGAACGCAAAAAGCAGTACTCGAGACACTCGAGCGCGGTACGGCAACAGCACGCCAGGGGCGCTGCAGTAGATCCACTCGTCTCGAGGCAAGAAAGTCGATCGAGTAAGAGGGACTCATAATATGCCCATATCCGGCGTGAAAATCAGACATTGTTCCGCTCAAGCCCCCACAATTCCGTAAGCAACCGACTGCGAACAGCGGGCAAATTGAAGAGCGCCTCGGCGGCCATTATGGTTGCGAACTTCCAAACTAACTTTAAATGTGATTAAGACTATTTTGATTATCGTGTGTATTCATTCGAGTAAAGTCGCGAAAACTATATATCATCTAAATATGTAACTACAAAACAGCTTCACAACTATCGGTTGTGTGTAAGTTTATAACACATACGAAGTAGAAATCGGCCAACAGCTTTTCTTCTTCCTAACTAAATCGAATTATGACATTTAGTTTTTTAGCGGTTTAAGTGCAGCATGTGAACGTAATTTATCGCCAGACACAGTTTTTGGCACTTTCTCAGTATATTCTACGATGGTGAAACTTGTATACAACCATTAATTTCGGAAGAGTTTCACAACACTTTATTTCTTTGTTTGAATGCGTGCTGTATTCTCCAATATTTAGATATTTTATACCATCAAAAAATGAAAGAGCTGCCTGAAACATCTGATGTTAAAAATCAACTGTGAAAATGAAATATTCGATCAGATACATACCTGTAAAATAGCTTCTTACCTCGTGAATACAGCAACCAACCACTAACAAATTCTTTTAAGAACACGAAGAATGCCACAACGTTTTCGTAACTAATGCATCTAACACTACCATTAGGGTATCTAGCAAAAATATTAGCATTTTTAATGTTGTAAGCCAAATAGCTTACAGTTGCGTGAACTGCTCAAAAGTCAACAACTATTTTAATAGGGTTCAACTTCACAAAGTACATCCAGTGTGGCTATGTGTCATTGATATATGGAACTATACGCAGTTCTGCAAACCCCTTTCACTTGTTATACGTATAAGTAAAGCAGATTACCTTTAAAGTTTGTGTTGAAAATGTAAAGCAGTCAACAATCCGAAGATTGGTTTGAACACCACAGTGCTTTACTAGGCATGGTCCTGTTTGGAGGTGGTATGCCGTTGCCTTCCTCCGACCTTCGAGCTGACTTCCCCAGCCAGTTAGAGGGGGACCTACAGTTTAACGTGGGTTCCGAACCACGCTGCTACTCGGTATTTTTCACATGAGGAACACTGTCAGAGGTGAAAGAAGTGGAAAATGACAGATAAAAATCCTAGGACCTGGCAGGGATCGAACCCACGACCTTCGGATTTGTAGTCTGGCACTCTACCACTGTGGTACGGAGTCGTACACAAAGTTACAAAAATAAAAATTCGAACTGCAATGAGGCAACTAATCTCGCGACCTTCAATAGTTATTTTAAACAATCATAAAATGAAACTTTTTGAACTACCTGTCCACTAGTACTGCATAAAGTAGCTCCTTTTTAAGAGCTGCCAGTATTGTAAAAGCCTGTTATTTATTTCATTCAATCCTACATTGTCTCGAATAACAACCTGTTACGCAAGAGTAACTATCTGTGAACACAAGTAGTAGGGCTACTTGTATTCCTGAGAAATATAAATGGGAAGACAGTATTCGATCTATTTATTCATTTCTTAAATCGATTGACGCAGTTAAACGCTGAGCAGCTCTTCACCATCGTGCTTCATGTACAGTGCAATAGTCAAACAATACAGACGTGACTATCAATTGTGTATATATACCGCAGTAGCTATTTAGTACACGATTTACCTGCTAACAGCACTCGTATTTATATGATGCTTGCCACTACCATGGCGGCTGGCCGAAGGTTCAAATTATCCAGAGACAGCAGCGCCGTTAGGGAGTCTAGTTATTTTTTTACAAGGTCTTTGGTTCCACTAGCAGGATTGAAGCCAGCTTTCTGTGGGCGCAGCTCTGCCTACTCTTACCGAGCGAGGTTGCGCAGTGGTAACACACTGGACTCGCATTCGGGAGGATGGTGGTTCAAATCCACCTCCGGCCACCCAGATTTAGGTTTTCCGTGATTTCCCTAAATCAATCCAGGCAAATGCCGGGACGGTTCCTTAGAAAGGACCCGGCCGATTTCCTTCCCCATTCCTTCCCACAAAATCCGAGTGTAAGCTCCCGCTGTCGACGGGACGTTAAACATTCCTTCCTTCTGGCTACACTAGTGTTGCAGAGACGGGGTCCGGCTGCCAGTGCTAGGAGACAGTTGCGCAGCGCCGCGAGGTGTAAATGGAACGAGGCCGCGCCGTTATGTGCGGGCAATACATCACCCGCACCATGATGGATGCGCCATTCTCCTGGCGCCGCCATCCAAAAAAAACCACCAGCTACATTTGTTGACATCATCTCCGCAACGGAAGAAACGACCAAGAAGACCAGAAACATATATTTTGTACTGCGTCACCTTCTGATTCGTCACACGTTAAGGCAACATGCTCACAGTAAGACATTCTAACGACGTCTACCTAGTGCGTTTCTTACGGTGACTTTGTGACCATCTTAAGGAGAATGCCGGAATCCACATTACTAAAGGGGCCCGCACACGTTCAATATTTATTGACAACACTAGTTTCTCAGTTCTTCAATATATTGAAGCGTCCTCACACCATCAATAATATTGACAATTTTTTTTCAGTTGGAAACGTAGTTGCACAGTGTTAACATGTCTCCATCCCAGATGAAAGCGTACGCAAAGCTGCGCTTATATTAACTATTGCTTGCAAACCATACAAATTGGTACGACAATGGTTGAAAGAAAGGCGTCATGGGCCTCATGTCAATATATTGGCAGAAAGATTTCATGAACTACTTTCGGATGAGTCCCGCATCTTACGATGATGATACGGGATAAAAGAGTGAAACAAAATACTGTAATGAGAGAGGCAATCAGAGTCGATGAGAGACTGGGTGTTATATTAACATTCTTTGCGACAGGCAGATCGTTTGAATGTCTGAATTATAGTGCCCTAATGTCTGCAAATACTACCAGCAAAATTGTGATGTAAAGCCGCGGTGGAGTAGCCGAGCGGTCTAAGGCGCCTCGCTGCGGAGCGCGCGGTTGCTCGCCGTCGGAGGTTCGAGTCCTCCCTTGGGCATGGTTTAGGAGGAGATGTGGAAAAATAGCGCATTATGTAGCACTTACTCGGAAATGTCATTGTTTGTGACATATATCCTGAAATATGTGTCGTTGTAAATTCGAAGTACATTCCGTGGTATATACGCCTAATGTCTGCAAAATATGACATGAATGGAGTTAGAGTAAAGACGTAATAAATCGGAACCGCATGCGTTATGATGAGTTTTTCATGAACATATCTGAAAAAAAAAAGTTCAAATGTTTGTAAAGCTTATGGGACTTAACTGCGGGGTCATCAGTCCCTAAACTTACAAACTACTTATGAACTAACTTATACTAAAGACAACACAAACATCCATGCCCGAGGGAGGATTCGAATCTCTGACGCGGGAAGCCGCGCATCAGCAACGTGGCGCTACAGACCGCTAGGCTACTCCCATGCGGCATAGCGTGTCTCATGAACTATATGTAGAACTGGGATATAGTATCGAAGTAACATTCAGTGGTATGTATGTGTACTGTCTGAATTGTCTCGCGAATGCAATTTACATCGGAAAAGTAGTAAGCGATAAACAACTTCCTTTCGTCATTTTGTTGGATTGCAATCGCTAAACGCTCTCATTCTCAAATAGTTGGCGAATAAAATCACGCTATCACGCGCCACAAAATGGAACAGTTTTCATTGTTTATGACGTGATATCGTAAGGATATGTATCGTCGGTGGTTTTTGCAACCGTAGCAAACTATTCCTGACCTTAAAGAATATTTGTAACATATATGGTTGAAACCGGTATCTTAGTTTAGGAGCAGATTTAGAATATTATCTCATGATGCGGCCTTTTTCACGATTGTCATTGTTTATGACCTCATATCTACTTACGTGTGTGTTGTAGGTGGTTCTTACCCGACAGCGATTGTTGCCTAGTAGTAAGGAACACGTGTACCAATTTTGGTTGGAATCGATCCAGTAGTTTAGAAGGAGATGTGGAACACACACACACACACACACACATACACACACACACACACACACACACACACAGCCTACTTTATAAAATGTATAGACTACGACGCACTGGTTTATAGCTATTTAATGACAGTATGCTGCGAGTGCACCACGACTGGAGGGCGTCATCTCTCTAGGGAAACTGGCCTCAGTATCCCAGGACGAAATCACTGCCATCAGGGCGTGTGTGGAGGAGAATTTGCGTAGGTGCTACAAATATAGTAGCATCTATATCTATTCAGACAGCCAGGCACCGCTGAGATCACTGGCAGCTCCTGCAACAAGATGTGAAATTGTTGCAGAATGTCACAGGGTTCTGGTGGATCTAGGACAAAGCAATAGGGTAAACGTATTGTGGGTCCCTGGCCTCTCGGGGATTAGTGGCAACGAACATGCCGACAGATTAGCCAGGATGGGGGCAGAGACTCCATTTATTGGACCGGAACCTGTCCTGACAATCACAAAGGCAATGATCAAATTGGAGCAACGTAACTGGCTCAGAAGACAGCACGTAGAATATTGGACCAAAGTCTATCGACAAAAGCATGGCAAGGTAATGATGCCAAAGCCATGTTTCAAAAGAAGCTCTGCAATCGTGCGCCTGAACAGGAAAGAGATTAGACTCATGGTTGGATTGCTGACAGGGCATGGGACTTTGAAAAAACACCTACGTACAATGGGAATAACAGAAGAGGACCGTAGATGTAGGATCTGTGATGACGGTGATGAAACTGCATCACATCTAATCTTCGAATGCATTGCATTGGAGAGTAAAAGGCACAGAACATTTGGGACAAGCAGACCCGAAGATATAAATATCAATTAATACAAATAAACAATCCTCGAGACGGATTTTCGTCTCGAATTTGTCAAAGACAATGATAAATCTGAAGCATAGAATTAAAATTTGTGATGTGGCCGGGAATCGAACCCGGACCTCCATGCTTACTAGGCAGACGTCTTAATCGTTAGACCACCACACCACCAACGATTAAGGCGCCTCGGAATAGTCTAAGTACAATTTCCCTCCACGTCACAAACTTTAATTCAGCTTCTGTGTTCCAAAGATAATTGCCACTACTGCCAACGCACTCCATGCAGCGGGATAGCACCTCAGCAATGGCCATGTTGGAACAATCCTGTTAAGATGATATAAATATCAGTTAATATTGCTGAGGTGCTATTCCGCTGCATGGAGAGCCTTGGCAGTAGTGTCAATTATCTTTGGAGCACAGAAGCTGAATTGAAGTTTGTAACGTGTAGGGAAATCGTACTTAGACTATTCCGAGGCGCCTTAATCGTTGGTGGTGTGGTGGTCTAACGGTTAAGACGTCTGCCGAGTAAGCATGGAGGTCCGGGTTCGATTCCCGGCCATATCACAAATTTTAATTCTATGCTTCAGAACTATCATTATTGTCAGACCCGAAGAAATTGTGTCTAATTAAGAAATGGTAAAGGGACTCCTTGCACTGTTCAAGGGCATTGGTTGGCTTTACTAGATTTTGTGTCCCAGCCTCGTCGCCGCTTTTGTGTCTCGTTTCCGTCGTAGGTGTCGGTGGCCGAGTGGAATGAGACCGACACAGGAATAAAGATAGCACGCTGGTGCAGGTACGGAGGGGAGCAGCCAGAAACTAGAAACACTAGAGTAAATTAGAAAGATATATATATTGCACAGAATTTATACAATTATTAACTTTTACATATTTCAGTACTGCAGAGTGCTGATACATCGTTGAGCTAGAGGTCTGCCTAGTGCCTGTACGATAGCCAAGTCTTCACTGGTGCCTAACTGATTACGAAGGTCCTAACTGGTTGCTATCTCAGTCCAAGTGCACGATGTCGTTTAGTGGTGGCCACGAGCGGAGTTGCAGCAGAGGGCCCTCGTGGCTGTCGTCGTAAGAACGCCGCGCCGTGCGTGCATGGCGGCGCGCGGCGAAAGTAGGTGGCGCGCACTTTGTACTTGTGCGACACCACACTAGATATACAGGGAGCGATACCGCACAATAAACTTAGTTTCGGTGCGGGCAATGGCGGGTTGGACCGAGACTGTTCTGGCTTCCCTGAGAAAATCAATCAATCAAATGCTGCGAGTGCAACTAGTGTCTGGATGGCAGCACTTGTTCGCTCACGTTGCATTTTGTGGCGCAGCTGTGCAGGTACGTGCCCGGAAGCCGAGCAGCGCGGCGCGGTCCAGTTATGAGCGGGCAGTGGCCAGGGACCGGTAGCGCCCCGTGGGACTGCTAGACGGTCCCCGGCGGGCACGGCCGGCGGTAAGGCGCCTAACGAGACCGCCGCGCCGCACCATTAGCGCTGCCTTCAAAGGGTGCGGCCGCAGAATCCGCACTGACTAATGGACCGACCGCATCTGTCACACGGCCGCCGCAGACCCGCCCACACAAGAACAGCCGACACCGCGCCGTGCTTGCACCCCAGAGGGCAGCGTGCCACTGGCGAGGGCCCGAGGCGAGGAACAGCTCCACGGGCCTGATGCATCAGTCGTCAGCAGCAGGGGATCATTATGTACAAGGTGCTCCACTGATAGTGACCGGGCTAAATGTACATTCAATTTTTTGTTTCGGAATTTTCTGCATAAAGAAACAGACCAAAAGTTGAAACTTCCTGGCAGATTAAAATTGTGTGCCCGAACCGGGACTCGAACCTGGGACCTTTGCCTTTCGCGGGCAAGCGCACTACCGACTGTGCTATCCCGACACAACTCACGATGCCGCCCCACAACTTTAATTCCGCCAGTACCTCGCATCCTACTTTCCAAACTTCACAGAAGCTCTCCTGCAAACACGCAAGACTAGCACTCCTGGAAGAAAGGATATGGTGGAGACATGGCTTAGCCACAGCCTAAGGGATGTTTCCAGAATGAAACTTCACTCTGCAGCGGAGTGTGCGCTGATATGAGACTTCCTGGCAGGAGAGCTTCTGTGAAGTTTGGAAAGTAGGAGGCGAGGTACTGGCGGAAGTAAAGTTGTGAGGCGGCATCGTGAGTCGTGTCGGGATAGCACAGTCGGTAGTGCGCTTGCCCGCGAAAGGCAAAGGTCCCAGGTTCGAGTCCCGGTTCTGGCACACAATTTCAATCTGCCAGGAAGTTTCATATCAGCGCACTCTCCGCTGCAGAGTGAAGTTTCATTCTGGAAACATCCCTTACGCTGCGGCTAAGCCATGTCTCCAACATATCTTTTCTTCCAGGAGTGCTAGTCTTGCGTGTTTGCAGGAGAGCTTCTGTGAAGTCTGGAAAGTAGGAGGCGAGGTACTGGCGGAAGTAAAGTTGTGAGGCGGCATCGTGAGTCGTGTCGGGATAGCACAGTCGGTAGTGCGCTTGCCCGCGAAAGGCAAAGGTCCCAGGTTCGAGTCCCGGTTCTGGCACACAATTTCAATCTGCCAGGAAGTTTCATATCAGCGCACTCTCCGCTGCAGAGTGAAGTTTCATTCTGGAAACATCCCTTACGCTGCGGCTAAGCCATGTCTCCAACATATCTTTTCTTCCAGGAGTGCTAGTCTTGCGTGTTTGCAGGAGAGCTTCTGTGAAGTCTGGAAAGTAGGAGGCGAGGTACTGGCGGAAGTAAAGTTGTGAGGCGGCATCGTGAGTCGTGTCGGGATAGCACAGTCGGTAGTGCGCTTGCCCGCGAAAGGCAAAGGTCCCAGGTTCGAGTCCCGGTTCTGGCACACAATTTCAATCTGCCAGGAAGTTTCATATCAGCGCACTCTCCGCTGCAGAGTGAAGTTTCATTCTGGAAACATCCCTTACGCTGCGGCTAAGCCATGTCTCCAACATATCTTTTCTTCCAGGAGTGCTAGTCTTGCGTGTTTGCAGGAGAGCTTCTGTGAAGTCTGGAAAGTAGGAGGCGAGGTACTGGCGGAAGTAAAGTTGTGAGGCGGCATCGTGAGTCGTGTCGGGGTAGCACAGTCGGTAGTGCGCTTGCCCGCGAAAGGCAAAAGTCCCAGGTTCGAGTCCCGGTTCCGGCACACAATTTCAATCTGCCAGGAAGTTTCATATCAGCGCACACTTCGCTGCAGAGTGAAGTTTCATTCTAGCCCAAAAGTTATACGGAGTATGAGCTGTGTTATTGACAAAAGTAATAACTTTGTGTTCATCTTCTACACACCTCAATTCTTGCCATCTCCTCCTCTCGTCTTACGTGCGTACAACCGTAACTACTCACTCTGACCATACACAGAACGCCGCTCGGGAGTGGCCGAGCGCTCTAAGGCGCCTTGCTGCGGAATGCGCGGCTGTACCCTCTTGGAGGTTCGATGGTTGTGTGTGTTGTCCTTAGCGTAATCCAGTATAAGCAGTTTGTAAGTCTAGGGGCTCATGAGCACTGCAGTTTGCTCCCACCGCGTTACAAACATTCGAACATACGCCGTCTCCATTCAT
Source organism: Locusta migratoria (assembly GCA_026315105.1). Classification (NCBI taxonomy): domain Eukaryota; kingdom Metazoa; phylum Arthropoda; class Insecta; order Orthoptera; family Acrididae; genus Locusta; species Locusta migratoria. Next base: position 320,046,315 of record CM048747.1, on the reverse strand, counting down.
CTCCCCCTTCCCGTCCTTCCGTATTCCATTGCCGCCTACGTCTCTCATTTCTTTTCCTATTTCCCTAGTCGTTTTCAGTGCGCCTCGGTGGCACAGTGGTAGAGTGCCAGACTACAAATCCAAAGGTCGCGGGTTCGATCCCCGCCAGGTCCTAGGATTTTTATCTGTCACTTTCCACTTCTTTCACCTCTGGCAGTATTGCTCATGTGAAAAATACCGAGTAGCACCGTGGTTCGGAACCCACGTTAAACTGTAGGTCCCCCTATAACTGGCTGGTTAAGTCAGTTCGAAGGTCGGAGGAAGGCAACGGCATACCACCTCCAAACAGGACCATGCCTAGTAAAGCACTGTGGTGTTCAAACCAATCTTCGGATTGTTGACTGCTTTACCTTCAGCTATTACAATTTAAGAAATAAAAAATTGCTAAATTTAATCAAATTCAGAGGCAAAGCTACTCTTAAAGAAATGTAAATAAATAATTAAAACAAAACCTACGTTATTTACAAACATGCTGAGTACGTCGTTTTGATGTACAATTCTGACAGCCAAGCAGTTATAGCCTTGCAGCTTTATTACTGTAAATGAACCATTTAAAGGTGAACGTCTCTAGAATGCTATTTCACGAAACGTTGTTAACTACGTGTCATTTTTACCATAACACCTGAAAGGTGCGCTGGGGAGAAGCAGTTGGTAGCACTTCAATTTTCGAAGATCATTTATTGCAACTGTTATAGATTTTAATCTGTAGGTAGGAACGGTAATACCAGAGTTCAGTTCGCAACTAGGTAACGTACACAAATTATTTTTACTTTGTGCACATCAGTGGCAAACCACGTTTCAAATTATACGCGTTTCATTGCTCTCCTGGTATAATTAATTTCCGTATTCAGGTATTTATATAATAATGGTATTCTCTATAGTTCCCTAGTTTTCTTCGCAAGATCTTACCTTCGAAAATGTCTTATTCAGCGTTCAACGTGTTGTACTTTATGTTGGTCTAGGAATTACAGTAACTTTCTTCTCTCCTATTCCTGTTTTTCTGGCAGTCCGATGTAGAAATTCTTCTCCGGAAGCTCGTTTCAACTGCATTTAGGTGAGCTTTCTCCTACATTGCTAACGTCCAGGTTTCGCATCCACAGGTCAGGACACACCGCACAATGGCCTTCACAAATCTTTCCTTATTGTGGCTGCTAATGTGCTTGTTCAGTACACGGCTCTTTTAATCTCGAAAGGCAGTGTTGAGCAGTGTTAGTCTTCTCTTGATTTCCTTGAGACATTTATTGTTTTGGTTCACAATGCTACAGAAATAGAGAAATTCGGTTACATCCAACAGTTGTTCACTGTCTATTTTTTATTGCTGTCTTTCTTACTCCATCATCCTTGTCTATAATCGGGACTTTCTGCTTCTAGTTTTTTATTTTTAGTTTCCCTACCTCCTGATTTAGAAATTTAAAAATTTTCTTTAGTTCTCTGACTCTGCTACTATTCAAATGTCATAGACAAATATTTTGCTGTGAATATGAATATCATTAATTTTGATTCCAGGCGTGTTTTATTTTACACTTGCTGTTGCCTCCTCCATGAACTTATCAAACAAGTGAGGCGATATAACGCACCCCTGTTTTACTACCATCTGATTTGTGCTTCTTTCTTGACTTCTCTACACTTTTAAGACGCATTTGTCTGTCTGTCCTCTTATAACTCAAGATCCAGACAACCAAATAACGTGAAATTTGTACACGTACACAAAATTACCTGGGGAAGGTTCCTAAACTGGTTAAGTTCCATTTTTTAGAAAACCAAGCGGAAAATTTGAGAAAAAGTGAAAGTGCGTTTTCAATGTGCCCATGTAAATCTATACCTTCACACTGATCTTGATGAAATTTTGCACAATCGACCTTCAAAACAAGAGGAAGGGCACTGTCTACATAAAATTTCGTTCAGTACATGGTGGAGAGTACTTATGGATTTCGCCAAAATCCACAGTTTTGCTCAGATCTTGATGAAATGTTGTACACTTGACCTTGAAAATCCAAATGGAACTGCCAAAAATGTTGTTTATCACATTGCTTCATCATAAATGTACCCTTTTATTACATGCAAATAAACGGTTTTATACGCTTCTACAGAAAACCTTATTTTAAACCCGGGCAAAGCCGGGTACTTGAAGCTAGTTATTAATATTCAGGATGTCGACATTTGCATTGCCGGCCGCGGTGGCCGAGGAGACTAAGGCGCTCCAGTCACGGTCTGCACGGCCACTACGGTCGGGGGTTCGAATCCCCCCTGGGGCATGGATATTTGTGCTGTCCTAGTTCGTAAGTAGTTTGTAAGTTTAGGGACTGATGACCCCGTAGTTAAGTCCCATAGACTATACAAACATTTGAACATTTATTTGAACATTTGCATATTTTTAAAATTATTCGCCTGCTCTTCCGGTAAAATCCTTTTAAATAGTAACTTCCAATCAACCATAGGCCAGTAAGTAACACGCCACTAAGTGTGCGTAATTTTTGAAGTTCATAATTTCTTGGAAGTAACTGTTCATAAGAACGCCTCGCTTGAAATTGCTCCTTCAGTGGCCATACACGATGACAAAAGGAAGAAGGTACGTATTTCACTATCCACGGCTAAGATTATATCAGAGACGGCTTTTCTCTCCGATTTGTTGCAACTAGGAGGGAAGAAAGGGGGGCCGCAACGGAATAGCCGTGCGCACTTAGGTGCCGTGCTGCGGTGCGCGCGGTCTTCGTCGTCGGATGTTCGAGTCCTCCCTTAGGTATGGGTGTATGTGTTCTCCTCAGGTTAGTTTCAGTAGTTTGCAAGCTAAGGACTAATAACCAAGCAGTTAAGTCCCACAAATTTACAAACATTTGAACATTTTCGAAGAAAGTGGCCACGGTCCTTTCAGGAAACTCCCGCCATTAGCAAGAAATTATCTTGGTTGATCACAGGAAACGATATTTAGAAGACCGACCCATGAACTCAGTCTGGGTCTCTCGAATACGATACGGTGGCGTTCCACCTCATACAGTCGCCGTGCAAATAATGTTGGATTCGTTTTCAGTTCGCTTTCTTCATAAATGGCTACTAATTAATTTTGCAAGTTTGTAGAACAAACAAAGAGATACAGCCATATTGTTTATAGCTAAGTCGCTGAAACGTAACCAGGGAGAGGGGGGGGAGGTAAATTTGTCATTAAATATTTCCAGATTTTTCAAAAGTAAAAGTACAGAATACATGGAAAGTCAGTCTGTAGTGTAAAGGCAGATGACATCAATCGGTGTATGGTGCGAACAGTAGTAAGCTATGTTGTACGAAAACCCTATGAGACATTAACCTGTATGTGGATTGCAGCACCGCAGTCCGCCTAAGGTATCCAAGTGGAGCTGTTACAGGGTCGTATTTGATCAGGACACCGCTCTCTGTGGCTATTATCACAGCTGAAAATTATACTACTCATTTTTGGAAATAGAAATGCCGTTTTCTTGCAGCAATGTATTTATTTTTCCAACGCGCGTTTCTCCTTTCTACTGTAAGACATCCTCAGTGAATTCTAGAAATTATTATTATTATTTTTTGTTGTTGTAATATTTTTAGATTATAATCTGTTCACGTCTTTGTGTAAACTAAGTAAGAGGTTACTTACAGTATATCGTTTGGATTTTTCGGTTCTTCCCAAGTGGTCAGTCTCGTGCACAATTTGTTCCACTTCTGTGATTTTTGCGAATGCTCAAATACTTGTAAAGCTATGGGTCCAAACTGCAGTAGTCATCGGTTCTTAGATTTACAAACTATTAACTTATGCAAAGCACACACACACACACACACACACACACACACACACACACACACACACACACACACACACACACCCATGCCCGAGAAAGGACTCTAACCTCCAACGGGATGGCCGCGCAGATCGTCATTTTCGTGCATTTTTTACGTTGCCGTTATTCATCTGCGTCTCATAGACGTAGCTCATGATGTATCTCTTCACAATTCTTTTTATTTATTTTTTTATTTATTACCAACTTTACTACAGAGGAAAGGTGTGTGTGTGTGGGGGGGGGGGGGCGCCCACAATGATAGGAAGTGGTTGAAATTATTTGACGTTTTAGAGCATTTGAGTTTCGATATAAATATTTTGTGGGTGAGTTGGTGGGAGAATGAGACGAAAGGGCTTTGTACCACTTCATCTATTAGGATCAACAGTGAGTTGTTCAATATTTGTATTTGATCATTTAACAGGATTTTCTTTTCTGTTTCGGTTTTTATGGATGTGATAATTTTCTTATAGGCTTACAAAGTATTTTTTTATGTTTATCTTAATTATTTTCTTCTGTGAAGGTCGGTTTCTGACAGCGTTCTGTTAGGTGTTCACAAAATCAGTGGTTTGCGCCATATTTACATTCTCTGTTCGTTGTATCTGACATCAAACGTTATGCTTATCTCTCCTACATGTTTGCTATCACAAATGTTACACTGTGATTGATATGTTCCAGCTTGTAATGGCAGATATATTGGACAAACAAGCAGAAAGTTTTATGTCACAGAACACACAAATGGCATATATATTGGACAAACAAGCAGAAAGTTTTATGTCACATAGCTAAGACAACGCAGACACAAACCAAGCTCCAGAAATGAAGGCATAAAAATAATTAGAATAAACAACAAAAATACCTTCCAAGCTTACAAAAAAAGAAAACAAAAACCACTTCCAGAAAATCAAAGCAGATAAGAAAAACCCTGTTAAATGATCAATTACACAAATCAAACAACTTACTGTTGATCCTAGTAAATTAGTAAGCACTAAGAAGACCTTTCCTCTCACTCTCCAATTAACTCCTCCACGAAACGCTTAAATCGAAAATCAAATCACCTAAAAAGCCAAAAGTTCAAAAACTACTCCTAACTGACATTGCAGTCTCTCTCTCTCTCTCTCTCTCTCTCTCTCTCTCTCTCTCTCTCTACATGTTACTGCCACTCTGTTGAGGGGAAAAATCACTAACAATTCTTACCAATTTTTCTTACACACGCACACCTGACGTGTATAACAAAGTTTGCAATGCATACAACTCAGATGAATTGTGAAAAGATTGAACATGATTTACGTCTGTGGTAAAAGATCAGTAGCACGTAAAAAATGCATAAAAATACGTGACTGAAACAACTGTGCAACATCAGACTGTGACCAAGAGCAAAGCACTTTAAGCAACCACTTATTTACGTTATAAAATGCCGAAGTTTTTATAATCTATAAATACTGTCTGTGAAAACTGAATTGTAACTTCTAGAACCGACTGAGGGTGTCTTAAGGCAAACAGCAACGATGATAATAATAATAATAGGTGAAACGTGTCATGTACTTGTTAAACTAAATACTTTTCCTCAAATTTGAGTGTATGCTAAACACACCTTGAATTACTTCATATAAGCCTTGGGATAGTTAGCTTTTCTTCCTTTCGTTCTGAGGAAAGTTAGATTAGTGATTAACGTTCTGCCGACTACGAGATAATTAAACACATAGCTCTGAATGGCACGGGAAACAGCTGTGATTATTTAACCGACTAGGAAAAACAACGAATATCCGAGATTTCAATCATCATCCTACATTATTTATAACTTAAACAGCGACCAGCCACAAGTATGGTATAAAAATAGTTATTTATGTAACCACGAGCGGTTTCGTATTTTCTTACAAATCCATCTTCAGAATGGTACAAATTCTAACCACCTAGAGTGTCGTTTTATGTCTGTTACAGATTTGCAGCCCTAGAATAGACAAAAATATTTTGTTTATTATTTGCTGATGTTTATGTTTGGTTTTCTTATATTCGTCTTATCACAGCGGTTCCAACTTTTGAATAGAATAGTAATGTGACCTAATATGTGTCAGCGTGGAAAGGGTGGAGGTAGGAAGGGGCCCAAGGGGAATAATTGAATAAAGAATCATCGAAATTGTGAAAACAGTTTCTGTAAGGTAGGAGACGACATATGAGCAGCATATTACCATTTCGATGTTTACAGTAACAAAGTGTTTGGGTGGGTGGCGAGCGGGTTTGGGGGGGGAGGCAAAACTTAGTAATTTTCATTTTCTTCCTCAGACCCGATTATCTTAGATTTTGTGATTTCCAGAGATATTATAAACCCAAGATAATGTAAAATCATAATTTACAGTAAGAGCACAGTTTAAGATATTTCGGTGAATGTGCAGGTTAAGAAAGTTTTTAAAAAATGTTTCCATCTACATACTCCTCTTCCAGCATGTTACTAGGCGTAATGACATCACTTTCAATTTTTTTGAAACATTCGTGAAAGTTTGAGCACTGGGAGAGAGAGAACCTGAAGTGACAGTGGAGCTGTTAAAACCTGAGTTGTACATGCTCCGGCACAGCACACCACACACACGAAATCGCTGCATTAGCAGATAAGATGCAACAAGAAAACCAAACCAACAACTTCTGAACACGAATTATGAACTAGGATATATGATGAATGTTGTTTATTATACACACTTCACGATTTCTTCTGTAGGGGCGCAGCTACAAATTTCATGCCGCATATTTAGTTGTTGCTGCTAGATTCCACAATGACACGCCGTTGTGAATTCGTCCCATATGCCGTATTATGCAGTTTTCGAGTTCGTAGATGTTACTGTCAATACTGGTGATTTCCACAAGAACATACTAGGTGGTGTAGCTCTAACCACTCTACTTTTGTTGATGACATCACAAGAACGAACTCTAAACGTACCAGTTTTTCCGTTGGAAAACGAAGAACACCGTTTTATTATTTAAACGTGAAAATCGGAATTCAAACCACTCCAATCGTAAACTCGTGATTTTAAACAATTTTCGTAACAATTATGATTAAATCGTAATGGTTGGAGCCTCTGCAGTATCATCACATTAAAAAAAAAAAAGTTCAAATGTTTGTTAAGCTTATGGGACTTAACGACGGGGTCATCAGTCCCTAAACTTACAAACTACTTATGAATTACTTACTAAATAGGACGGCACAAATATCCATGCGCGAGGGGGGGATTCGAACCCCCGACCGTAGTGGCCGTGCTGACCGTGACTGGGGCGCCTCAGTCACCTCGGCCACCGCGGCCGGCCATTTCAAAAGGAGTTTTAAAGTTAAAAACAAATGAAGTGTGGCGTAAACTTAGGTGTTGTGTCCTTGTCTGTGATAACCTGCCTGTTTTTTTTTTTTCAGTTTTTCTGTTTTTGGACGTACACTGTATGAGTACTGTTAACGTTGCTGATAGGCACTTCACACAACAGCATGGTAAAAAAATTTTAAGGTCAGGCGCACTATAAGCAATCACAGAGCAGGGCCCAGCTTCACAAACACTCAAAAATTGTTTGCGAAGATTTCATAGTGGCAACGTTGTTATGCGGTAGTTGCCATGCAAGAGTGTAGGTTCGATAAAACTTGTCTTTGCTCTTTCAGTGAGATTAAGTTAAATATCGAATTTTAGGAGTACATTATTTAGAATATTGATAATAGGGCATTCTACTACAAATTGAGGCAATAGATACGCAATTACGTAGAAAATGATGAAATGTTCGTAATTCTATGGGACCAAAATACTTCGGTCGTAAGTCGCTAGACTTACAAACTACTTAAACTAAGTTAAACTAACCTAAGGACGACACACACACACACACACACACACACACACACACACACACACAGCCATCCCCTAGGGAGGATTAGAACCTCCGACGCGGGAGGCCGCGCGATCCCTAAGGTGGAGATCCAGGCCGCTCGGCAACTCCCGCCCGCGCGGCAGTTACGTATAAACACACTGATGCAGAACATAGGCAGCAGTGTCTATCAGCAACGTTAACAGCACTCATACAGTGCACGTTCAAAAACAGAAAATATGGAAAATTAATAACAGGAGTACAGGACGATTTCGTCGCAGACAACTAAGTATTCGCTACACTTCATGTGTCTGTAACCTGCTTTATAAATGCGTGCGATGATAGATACGAATAAAAGGGAAGCAAACGTAAACATCAGTAAATAATAAACAAAATATTTTTTGTATATCCTATGGCTGCAAAACTATTGCAGACATAAGACGAGGCTCCAGCTGGAAGGTATGAACCATCTGAAGATGCATTTGTAAGAAGCCGCGGCGGAGTGGCCAAGCACATTGAGGCGCTATGCTCCGATGCGAGAGGCCGCTCTCCGTCGGGGGTTCGAATCCCCCTCGTGCATGGATATTTGTACTGTCTTTAGTATAAGTTATTTGATAAGTTGTTTGTAAGTTTAGGGATTGATGGCGCCGCAGCTAAGTTCCATAAGCTTAACAAACATTTGATCATTTGTATGAAAATCCGAAACCGATCACACTTTTTTACCATACTTGTGGTTGGTGGCTCTTAATTGTTCACACAACGTCAGTTTTTTTTTTTTTTTTTTTACAAAATAGCTTAAATCATCGTCATCGTGATTGAACAGTCCACTATCTTACCACTGCGCTAGTTCCCATGGTTGTTCTCATAGCAGCCAAATTCCATCTTTTCTACTTTCATTCGGTTACGTGTCCTGATTTAGGCGGTAAGTCCTAACATGCCTCCTTTTCTTCAGGGTAAAAACTGCGCAGAGTTTGCAATTCTTTTCATTACAAATATTAGCTGCGTGTAGATTCACTTAACACAACAGCAGGAAAATGGGCATAACTGTAGACTGAGATACCACCCGTTTGCTTTGACCCATGACGTCATCAACATGTCGGAACACCAGTATACAGGATATCTTAATACTTCTGTACTGTAGATACAAATAATCTGTAGTTATTTACCATAGATAACAGGTCGTAGCCCAAAATTCGCGCCTTCGGCGCGCACATACGAAAAGAATCTCTCAGTTAACCTACATTTAACCACGAGAGAGAAGCTACAGATAACTTTTTAAACACAAAATATTAATCTATTTTGTTTGTAAACAAACTATCGTCTTTAACTCAACCACCATATAATCACTCACGCAATCTACAAACAAGCACGCACCTCAAAACTACCGTGCTGCGATGACGTCACGGGTCAAAGCTGACGGGTGGTATCCCCTTCTTCAGGTGAGCCGGAAAATGTGTAAAACTCCGCAGTTACCTATTGCTGCAAAGTCTCGGCTGTTGTACAGACTTTTTTTTCCTCGTGTGAGACACTGTATTAGCAATGGTATGAATACAAATGCGCTTGTTTATTGCGTTCCGCTTGGGTGTTAAATGGCGCAGTATCTCTTAGCTTTCTATGTTGTCATACCTCTTATAAGCACACGCACAGGATATTGCTTTATAGCCACACTTCCCACATTCCTTCCTCTTAACAGCCGTCTCCTGCACTTCCCACAGTAGCAGCAGCGATACTACAAAACGCAGTCGTTCCTCTAATAGAGGCGTTTACTGTAATGAGGTCGGTGGTTCGCCCGTAGCTCTCCTGTTATTAGGGTTGAGCGCTGCTCTAGAGCGAGATCGTTAAAAAAGATGTGGACCTTAACTCAGGTTATTCGGGAACGGGAAAGCAATTGCTCGTAGCGATCCCGGAGGAATAATCACGAGATTGCACTTAAACGATTTAAGGTGGCTACGGAAAATTTAACTTATAAAGAAGAAGCCGTAATTTTTATCGTGTAATTAGGCCTGAATGTTAGGAATATTCCGGTGTAAAAACCTTGGACTATGGTGGCCTGTATACAATCTGCTTATTGCAAAATCAGTGATAAAGCTATCCGTAAAGATTAATGAAGGTAAACACGACGCACCAGAGCTATTCTGATAGCAAATTGGGCGATTGCCCGATTGTAACGAGACAGTCGAGTCACATGTTTCCGAATCTCGCAATACGTCAAGAAGCAAAGGATCGAAATACAATAAACGACGTACCGTAATTGCTATTTTTAACTATCCAAAATTTAAATACAGCTATACCGACCGATCAGTGTTTTCGTGTGTCGCGGTATCTGCTTCAAGCTAATGCCTCTAATTATTCTTCAAGACATTATGTTACACACGCCAAACTACGTTTACTATTTGATATATTTATTGTGATGGATCCATTTCGGCCACATGCCATCTTCATACCATCTTCTGCTCCTCTCGCTCTCTCTCTCTCTCTCTCTCTCTCTCTCTCTCTCTCTCTCTCTCTCTCTCTCTCTCTCTCTCTGTGTGTGTGTGTGTAGGTAGCCAGCCACAACAATATTGACTTCGGAGCCTTTTATCAAATAAAATGCAACATGGGTGTACGTACCCTTATCTGTAGGCTTTAAAGGAAACTATAATAATAGTAAATGAATATAAATTGAAGTGAATGTTAAGTGACTTTTCATTAATCATGTTATCAGTAACAATGTCATGTGATGATGTACGTGTGGTTGTCAAGGGACTGCGCGGCCGCTCCCGTCGGAGGTTCGAGTTCTCAAATGTTCAAATGTTTGTTAAGCTTATGGGACTTAACTACGGGGTCATCAGTCCGTAAACTTACAAACTACTTATGAACTAACTAAGACTAAGGACGGCACAAATATCCATGCCCGAGGGGGGATTCGAACCCCAGACCGTAGTGGCCGTGCAGACCGTGACTGGAGCGCCTCAGTCCCCTCGGCCACCGCGGCCGGCTTCGAGTTCTCCCACGGGTATGGGTGTGTATATTATCCTTACGATCGGTTTAACTTAGTTTATGTAGCTTGTAAGTCTAGGGACCGATGACCGCAGCAATTTGGTCCCACAGGTTTACAGACATTTTTACCTAATAAAAAGTTCGAATGAAACTTCCTGGCAGATCCTGGAAATGTTCAAATGTTTGTAAATCTAAGGGACTTGACGGCTGCGGTTATCAGTCGCTAGGCTTACAAACTACTTGAACGTGTGCTAAGGATAAAAAAAAAATAAAAAATAAAATAAAATAAAAACAACACACACACACACACACACAAGGAAGGACTCTAACCTCCGCGGCGAGCATCCGCGCGGTCCGCAGCAAGGCGCCTTAGAGCGCTCGGCCACTCCACCGCGGCTTTACCTAACAATGTACAGCACAATTATTTCACTAAAGCTGATGGCAACGACAAAGCCACTGTTTCACCGTAATTTTAAGACGGTGGTAAGTACCATAAATGGGTTATAAGGATACAACGTGACGAAAAAATATATTTTTCCAGAGAAAAAGTAAAATTAATAAAACTAAACTACCACTCTCAACAAATGCGCTTTGTTGTTGTACGGTTTAAATAAATAAATATACTGTGGATTGAAATTTCGTTTCGCCCAGCAAGCCAGCAGATCTGAGAGTCAGTTTACGAAGGAAAGACAAGCGAGTTGTAACATCGACAAACAAATCTGTTCCACAAGCGCCCCATTACGCAACTGTTCTCCAGCCAGGGACTCCGCTGCCATCTAGCGGTTACGAGCTGCAGCAGCAGTGCAGCTGTGGCTACACAACTGCCATCTGCCGGCCTCGCTAGTCACTAAGTGCCGCTCGTCGTTCCATTTGCGTCGTTCTGCGATATGATCACACGAACTAATGCAGACGACCCTTTACATGAGTGACGTGCTGATATGATTAAAGTCAAGGTCACCGATGCTTCACAGATCGCACGAATAAATACCAATGACGCGTGAGGGATTCAAGCAGAAATACTCTTGTTTCGACATTGCCTTTACTTACACAGCGCCGTACCTCTCTCCGTCAATTGTACCTCATATAATTACAATTTGGTAATAATTGCCAGTATATCTAAGTGTACTAACATGAAGTTGAAGCGAAGTAACTATCAGCTACTAATAAAATAGAGATGTACGTTACAAATCATCGTGATATGTTGGCAGTTAAAAAAAAAAAAAAAGATCTATAATGAACCAACGAAGGGATTGTTTGCCTAATGAGTAACTATGTTTCCTGTTTTAACCGAACAGTTGCCAACCATTCGAGCATTTGCTACCTGTTGTGTACATGATTTTTCAGATTTTTGTGTTCCATTTCCGCAACTCTATTTGTTGTTTCTTAGTCGGAGATAGCACGTTTTATGAAAAGTCACTTGTTCGACGAATTAACCCTGTAATGCTTGACATTTTATTTGAAGCTATAAAATCGACCACGATTAATGTATAGTGCGTATATACTGAGAAAAACAATGAAAAAATTCCTTAAAATTATTGTGCACTACTAGCAACAAAAAGTTCATAGCTGGTCAGCTTCCATGATGCACCCGATGCAGTAAATGTACTATTATGCCTCTAACGGCCGTTCGCCCTCGGGGCTTCGAGACCCTCCTCGGGCATAGGTGTTTGTGTGGTCCTTAGGTCAGTTTACCTTAGTTTAAGTATTTTGTAAGCTACGGACTAATGACACAGTTGAGTCCGATAGCTTTACAAACATTTGAACTGTTTTTTTATGCCTCTAATCTTTCCAGAAAGTAACTCATAATGCAACAGCAGTACGTGATTCACTAATTTTACATGGCAAAGGAGAAATACTAAAGTAAACAAAAACGCATGTTACGAGTAACTTAATGCAGCTAACTGTTGAACTGATTCAGTAGCATTCTGCAATTTATAATTTCTAGAACGAGCAATTAACATAAGTAACACTACGTATAGAAGCAGCGACAAATAAATTAGTGCTAAAATTTTGATCAGTTTGAGAGATAATGGGGAAAATATGGTATGTGATTAGCTACACTATGCATTAAAGGGTTAAAAGTTTGGAATTTCTACCATACGTTCTACTATGTAGGCAAAACAGTATTTATTTTTAAGCTTCTGAAGTATCATGATATGTAGCGGTAAATTCGTTTTATTACGTAGAAGGGGGCAATTTTTCTGCACATCCCGACATTGCATCATTCGTTCGTAGTGGCAACAGTTAAGGGAAGATTAAATAACTTCCTGGAACGCTCATTATTCTAGGATATCTGCGACCACTTCACCATAAATAGGCGAGATAACAGCGTTGATAAAGACGAATTATCTCTGTTCCAGACGCTTGAAGGTTATAATCTACTCTCGCTAGTCCAATATACACATTTTCTATGGTTATCGTAAATAAGTCTAATGGGATGCTTTTTTAAATTATTATTATTATTATTATTATTATCATTATTATTATTGAGGTCGTAGTTAACCACTTGACCCTTTCAGATCCAAGGTTGTAGGTGACGTGACATTAATATATGGAGGGACGTTTAAGATACAAAATACGTACAGTAATTCATTTTTAACTCAATTGTCTGTTTTGCGCTTTCACTGCTTATTTTTATGATCTGCACCATCTTAAAGTAACATGCCTTATAAAGAAATGACATAATAACATCGCAGAATCATATAAAATCAACTGGCTGTCAGATGCGATACCTGCACATGTCAAAACAAGGATATCAAGGCCGGCCGCAGTGGCCGAGCGGTCTGAGGCGTGTCAGTCACGGTCTGCACGGCCGCTGCGGTCGGGGGTTCGAATCCCCCTTCGGGCATGGATGTTGGTGCCGTCTTTAGTATAAGGTAGTTCATAATTAGTTTGTAAGTTTAGGAACTGATGACCCCGTAGTTAAGGTCCATAAGCTACATAAACTTTTGAACATTTGAAGGATATCAACACCTTGTTGACAAGTCTTTCTTGTCGCCATTGTAAGTATACTGGAAGAGTGCCGACTTTGCCGACTGCTGGTGTCACCAAGTGTAGAAACATGGGACTAAAAACACGTTACGCACGTTATCACAGTTCATCCACAATTGTGTGAGCAAGGCCCGAACTTCCTAGTGTGAAATAAATCGAGCAAAACCAGAAACGCACAATTGTGTGTCCTGTGCCTGAAAAGGGTACGCAACGTACACGTAGCGCGCTGTTCGTAATTACCAAATTGTCAAAGGCGAGGTGGTCCACAATCTACGTACAGTCCAATGAAGGAAGGAAGGAAGCAAGATAACGGTTTAATGTGCCGTCGACATCGTCGTCATTTCAGACGGTACAGTACAAAGGCACCAAAAAGAGCACAAGATCAAAATAAAAAAAGATACTTGTTATATACCAAGCCAATTTTTGTATTTGATGGTTTCATCCAATTCACCAGTAATACGAAGTACAAATTCGAAATGTTTGTTTAGCTTCAGGGACTTAACTGCGGGGGTCATCAATCCCTAAACTTACAAACTACTTATGAACTAACTTATACTAAAAACAACACAAACATCCACACCCGAGGGAGGATTCGAACCTCCGACGTGGGAGACCGCGCAGTCCGTAACGCGGCGCTCCAGACCGCTCGGATACTCCCGCGTGGCTTACAAATTCAAATTTTATAAAGGATTATGACCAGAAACGAAAAGCGTTTCCGTTGTTCTATGGCCTTGTGGCCTATGAACTACGATAAGGGCGATAAGGACAGCGTGGCAGAGAAACAGCTGAGCCACAGAAGGAAAAACTGCCACTTTGTGGTACACTGAGATGGAAAGGTCGACAGAACATTTGGATTAGTGGCGAACCGTCTTAAAACGACGACTCAACACGGAAACCAAGAATGAGATGAATGTGTAGCGGATCAAGAAGAGATTGAATACGAATGACAAACGCAAATAAAATAAGACAAACGTAGTGAAAAAAATAGAAACAAAAATTAACTCACAAGACGTTAGCATTGGAGAGGAAAAAATTGGCGCTGTCATTCGTTGCGGCAATTGTGAACTAAATATTGTGGATTATTACTGATCAGCCTCTGTTATTCTATACTGTAGTGATGTTTTACTCGTAATAGGCCTTGCAATCTTGTCTTTTTGCATGCCTTCGATTCTACATTCACAAACAGAGCGAGCTGTGTTACAAGGAGCCCATGTGCGTATTGGACTGTAGAATTTATTTGTATTTATGGCACATGAAGTTCAGAACTTAAAGAACTATCAGACAAAGCCATTCGACACAACTCTCAACAACTCTCGAGAAAATCGACTATGAAGGTTTGCAAACTACAAGTAACAATAATTTAAACGATTGGAGCATCAGTCGATGTAGCTGAGGTGGTAGTGTTCGGAACTCACAACTGTAGGGTCGGTGGTTCGAATCCCAATGTGAGAGATTATTTTTGTTTTGTTTTGGAATTCACTTATATAAAACATTTTGGGATCTCTAAACCATGTGTTGTGTCAGATTTCGCTTATGTGTATGAAGACGAGCTGAAAACCTTGTCACGTAAAACGATCGTTGAGTAGGTTAGCTAGTTCCTTGGAAAGCTATTAGTAGCTATGGAGATGATTTTCGAAAAACAGTGTGATAGCTCTTAACAAACTGAGCAATTAAAGGCTACCTTCGTCAACTAATAGCAAAGCCAGTACTGTAAAAAATGTAACATTTTTTTACGATTATTAAGAACCTTCTATAACATACAGAAAATTATGAACAAAAATACGTGCAATTTTCGTAAAAATAGCGGTTAGATATTAAAATCGTGTAATAATTCGAACACAACGGAAAAAAAATTGTCACGTCAGGATTCGAACCACTGACTCCACGGTTGAAAGGCCAGAACGCTACCACCTAGGCTTCACCGACAGATGCTACAATTCTTTTAATGACTGATACTTACGCTTACTTGCAAAACTTCAAAGTCTATTTTCTCTAGAATTTTTGTGAGTTGAGTCAAATGGTTTTGGCTGATTGTTACTTGCGTTCTGAACTTCACCTACCATAAATACATAAAAATTCTAAACTCCGATACCCATGTGGTATCCTGTTAGTGTTTAAAAGAATTTAGTGACTAACGTGGGGCAATGTCCACCCGTTAATCCAAATACAATTTTTCTGGTGCTTTCGGAATATTGCGCTGAACAAAAAGAAAAAAGAAAAAGAAAATCACCTAGTGCAGACATGCGTATTCAAACCCAGATACTTGGAAACAATGAGAAGAGGGCGCTGTGGTCGGCAACGCCTATAAAAGAGAACAGGTATTTGGTGCAGGTGTTACATCCGTTACCTCTGTTTATAATGGCAGGTTATCATGTTTTAAGCGACTTTGAACTTGGTATTAAGTCGGCTTACGAGATCAGAGAAATGTGCAAATGTTTGTAAATCTATCGACCTCAACTGCGTGGTTATTAGTCCGTAGCTTACAAAATATTTAAACAAGGGTAAACTAACCTAAGGGGAATCGAAAACCCGACGGCGAAGGTCACGCGCGCCGCAGCACGGCGACCCGGTGCGCATGGTTAATCCGTCGCGGACAGCCTACGAGACACCGTACACATCATCTCCGAGGTTGCGATGAAGGATGGTTTTCCCGTCCGACTATTTCGAGAGTGCACCGTGAATATCGGGAATACGGTAAAACATCAAATTTCTCTGAGGCCGAATGAAATCTACATCTACATATATACTTCGCAATCCACCGTAAGAAGCGTGGCGGAGGGTACACTGTACAACTACTAGGCATTTCCTTTCCTATTACAAATAGAATGATGGGAAAAAAGAATGTCTACATGGCTCTGTAAGAGCCCTACTTTCTTTTGTCTTTGTGAGCTTTACGCGAAATGTAAGTAGGAGGCAGCAAGATCGTTCTGCAGTCAGCTTCAAATTTCGATCCTCTAAATTTCCTCAACAGAATTTCTCGAAAACAACGTCGTCTTTCCGACAGCGAATCCCATTTTGGTTGCCGGGTCATTTCTGTGACACTCGCGCGAATCTAGCTGCTCGCCTCTGAACTGCTGCCATGTTTTCCTATAAATTGATCTGCTGTGGTTCCCAAACACTCGAGAAATACTTAAGACGTGGTCCTACAAGCGTTTTATACGCGGTCTCCTTTACGGGTGAAGTACACCTTCCCAAAATTCTCCCAATAAACCGAAGTCGGCTGTCCGCCTTACTCACAACTGTCCTTACATGTTCGTTCACTTTCATATCGCTCTGCCATGTTAAGCCTAGATATTTGAACGACGCGACTGCATCAAGAAGCTCACTACTAATGCTGTATTCTAACATTATGGGATTGTTTTTCCTACTCATGTGCATCACCTTACATTTTTCTGCATTTAGAGCTAGCTGTCATTCTTCATACCAACTAGAAATTTTGTGTAAGTGATCCTGTATGCTATTACAGTCAGTTACAGACGACACCCTCCCATACACCACAGCATCATCAGCAAACAGCACAAATTCCAAGTGACACTGCCCATCAGATCATTTACACAGATAGAAAATAGTAGCGGTCCTATCACACTCCCCTAGGGCAAGCCTGACGATACACACGTCTCTGATTAACACTCGCCGTCGGGAACAACGTACTGCATTCTGTTACTTAGGAAGTCTGTCATCCAGGCAAAAATCTGTGAACCTATTCCATACGCTCGTATCTTCGTTAGCAGTCTGCAGTGTGGCACCGCGTCAGATGTCTTTTTGGAATTGAGTAAACACAATCTGCCTGTTGCCTTTCATCCATGGCTCCTGCAAGAACGAAGGCAATGACGATCGAAGAGAATTTCTGGACTTGGCAGAAGTGCAACCCTTCCGCGGATTTTAATTCTGGGCCACTAACAGGGGTCAGCGTGCGAACCATTCAAAGAAACTTCATCGATATGGGCTTTCGGTGGCGAAGGCCCACTCGTGTACCCTTTACGCCTCGCCTGGGCCCCTCAAAACCAACAATGCAATGTTTATAACTGTAAACATGGTGGCTGGTCTGAAAATGTTCAAATGTTTGTATACCCTATGGGACTTAAGTGCAGGGTCATCAGTCCCTAAACTTACAAACTACTTATGAACTACCTTTTACTATAGACGGCACAAACATCCATGTCCGAGGGGGGATTTGAACCCCCAACGGAGAGCGGCCTCGCGCATCGTTGCATAGTGCCTCAATGCGCTCGACCTTTCAGCCGCTGCGCCTGGTTTGACGAGGCTGTTTTCCAAACGAACGGAAGGAAGTGTACGGGTATGAAGAGAACATATTTCCTATCAGAAAGGATACAGCTCGTAATAATTGACGGTAAGTCATCGAGTAACGCGTTCCCCAAGGAAGCGTTATAGGTCCCCTACTCCTCCTTGTGTTTTATAAACGATTTAGGAGGCAATCTGAATAGCTCCCTCAGGCTGTTCGCGCATGATGCTGTCGTTTATCGTTTAGTGAAGTCAACAGAGAATCAAAAGCAACTGCAAAGCGATTATACAAAATGTCTACATAGTGCTAAAATTAGCAATTATCACTAAATAATTAAAAGTGGGAAGTAATACATATCACCACTGAAAGAAATACGCTGAGCTCCAGTTACATGATAAATTAATCAAACCTTAAGGTTGTAAATTCTACCAAATACCTAGGAGTGACAATTACGAACAACGTAGACTGGAGAGAACACACAGAAAATATTGTGGGGAAGGTTACGTTTCATTGGCAGAACGCTTCGCAGATGCAACAGCTCCACCAAAGAGAATGCCTACATCACACTTGTGCTTCCTCTCCTGGAGTACTGTTGCCCCTTGTGGGACCCTCATCAGGTGGGACTGACGGAAGACATTGAGAAGGTTCCGAGAAGGGCAGCTTGTTTTGTTTTTCGCGTTATAGGGGGGAAACAGTCATGGAAATGTTGCACTGTTTGAGGTGGAAATCATTACAAGAACGACGTTATTCGTTGCGACGAGTTCTATTTGCGAAATTTCAATAACCGACTTTTACTTATCAATGTGAAAATATTTTGTTAGCACCCACCTACATAGGGAGACATGACCATCTCAGTAAAATAAATCAGACCGAAAACGCAACGATTTAGGTGTTCTTTCTTCCCGAGCGCTATTAGAAAATGGAACGGTACAGTTCGAATTTTAGAATGTTTGTTAAGCTTAAGGGACTTAACTTCGGGGTCACCAGTCCCTAAACTTACAAACTACTTATGAACAACCTTCTACTAAAGACGACACAAACATCCATGCCCGAGGGGGGATTCGAACCCCCGACCTTAGCGACCGTGCAGACTGTGACTGGCGCGCCGCAGACCGCTCGACCACTGCGGCGGGCGAACGGTAGAGACAAGTTATGAAAGTGGTTAATGAACCCTCTGGCAGGCACTTAAATATGATTTGCAGATTATCTATGTACATGTGGATCATGAATCCATGTCAGTAGGGGACTATTCAAGCTGGCGGAGGCTCTGTAAACGGTATATTATACGGATCGTATTTGGTCGTTGTCTCTGGCCTCTGTTGTTGCTCGGCGTATAGGCGAATAGCGAATGAATACGTTGACGCAATGACACGCAGCGACGTCTGAGCGTTGAAACACGACTTAGCATATGGCATATGGTTTTGAAGGTTAGGTGCAAACAAACAGTTCTGTTCCCACAAGAAAAAATAAATAAATAAAAGTGGAATTGCAATCTAATTTCCAAATTTCTGAAAATTTATCAAAGTTTTCCAGTATTATGGGACATTAAAAATAAGGATTATTTAAATACTAAACTTAAAGACACTGAATTTAACCGACTGTTTGACGAATTGATGTCCAGGACTTGTGGAATGGAGATAGAAGTTGGGGTATTCTAAACAGGTATTCGAGTGGTTTGAAGTTATCACCTGTTGCCAATTAACGGAATACTTCTTCCAATTTTGTTCTTAGCGAGATCGCCATCCTCACGACGGTATTCTGTTTCCTTATTTTATCCTCTATCATTTCCATTAATGTATCAAAAACTTTCTGATATTATCCTCGTTATATTTCTGTAGGCAGAAGGATCTTCACACGATAATTCTCTCAAAAGGTGCTGCGCTGAAGTTGCCAAGCGCCACGTTACGGATTGCGCGGTCACCCATGTCGGGGGATCAAATCCCCTTCGGGCATGGATGTGTGTGTTGTCCTTAGGGTAGTTTCACTTAGTTTAAGTAGTTTGTAAGCTAGGGACTAATAACCAAGCAGTTGAGTCCCGTAGAATTACAAACATTTGGACATTTTCTCAAAAGGTTTACAGAAGCACTATATTTATGCCTCCTCGCAAGCCACCTTCTTGTTCATTTTCATTTATATTTTTTTCCTACTTTTCCGTTTCGCTTTTGGCAGATTGTTCTTTTAAAACAGTTGCGAGAAACACAATGCCAGCATTTATTACTTACTTTTACATTTTGACTCCACTGGTGGCTACTTCATACTCTCCCGTATATGACTCGGGGCGACCACCACTTGAAAGCGATCAAAAACGCTAGCGACCCGCGTCTAAAGTAGCCCACCTTTCAATTTTAGACGCGTTTCGGATCAGCGGGTTTGTTCGCTGTCCTTGTTTACATGGGACGAATTTCGCAGCTGCGTCGAAATACTACCTTGATGGTGTAGGGCGCGAACAGTTGCAGTGATATCGGACCCCTGATACGTCTACATACGACTGGCACGGGACACGTATGAACGCATCTTCGCTGATCTCCTGCATCCAATAGATAGTGCATTCCGAAGGACTAAGGCAATTCCAGCAGGACAATGCGACACCCCACGCGTTCAGCATAGCTACAGAGTGGCTTCAGGAACACTCTTCTGGGTTTAAGCACCTTCGGTGGCCACCAAAATCCCCAGACAGTAGCGTTATTCAACATATTTGGTTGTTAAATATAAGGAGAGGCACTGAATTAAAATTTATGCTGTGGCCGGAATTCGAACCCGGGACCTCCTATTAGGAGGTCTTTAGACCACTCAGCTAACAAAGCGTTGCAGCCAAAGCGACTACACGGACTGCCTTAAAGCACGTCTCCATATACTTTAAATCTGCCTCGTGTTGCGTGTGAAATGCGTATCAAATTGCCAGGGCTCTCCTACATTATTTGTTGATATTTATATCACCTCGGCCTGAGGAACAAGGCGGAATTGTTCCTATTCGCGTTCTTTGCTAGGGTGCTATTCGAATGTAGGAGAGCCGTAGCAATTTGTTACGCATTTCACGGAACATGAAGCAGAATTAAAGTATATGGTGTGGAGGGAGACGTGCTTTAAGACAGTCCGTGTAGTCGCTTTGGCTGCAACGCTGTGTTAACTGAGAGGTCTAAAGCGCCTACCTAATAAGTAGGAGGCCCCGGGTTCGAATCCCGGCCACAGGATAAATTTTAATTCAACGCCTCTTATTATGTTTAACACCTTTGGTATAACGAGACAATTTTGTCTCAAGGAATTGCATTATTTGTTGCTATTTATATCTGGGAGTGCCTTGCAACGTGATCTTCAGGAGTGATCTCCACACTCTCGTACAGGAAGCATTGTGTCGGTTCCCTCCAGAAGTACGTCAGGCATTAGTCGAGTCCATGACACGTCGTGTTGAGGCACTTCTGCCTTTTGTCGGAGGCCTTACACAATATTAGGCAAGTTTGCCAATTTCATGTCTCTTCGGTAAAAGGTGAAGCAGTCAACAATCCGAAGATTGGATTGAACAACATAGTGCTTTACCAAGCATGGTCCCATCCTCCGACCTTCGAACTGACTTACCAGTCAGTTATAGGGAGGAAGGGGGGGGGGGGCTACATTTTAACGTGGATTCCGAACCACGATCCTACTCGGTATTTTTCACATGAGCAACATTGCCAGTAGTGAAAGAAGTGGAAAGTGACAGTAAAAAATCTTAGGACTTGGCGGGGATCGAACCCGCGACCTTTGGACTCACTGTGCTACCACGCCGCACTATACATTCAGTAATGGTAATCATCTTTTCATTTTAAAATTGCCACACACATTCCTTTAGTATTCAGTTTTCTAGTACTCATTTCGGGCCTCGGTGAAATCTTGGTGCGGCTTCTGTGAAGCCCTCAGAAGTTCCTAGCACAGTGCTCAATCTCTGTCCAATTACGTTAGTCTCTCCTGCCGACGGTTCGCCAAGCTCGCCTCCCTGAGCATAGATTTCATCCCATTCTCCACGTCTGTCAAGGCAACGAGGAACGATTTCACTGCTCCGACTACAAGCCTCAGTACACGGACGTGATGAAGTAACAGACTAATTTAAGCACATTAGCACACACACGGCATGCATCAACACACTCAGGCTCACCAGGAAGTTACAATCCATCCCGTGCACAAGGAGATAGAGTGGGAAAGAAGAACAAAAGTTGATGGCCAATCAATAGCGACATATTGTACTGACCCACAAGAAAATAGGGAAAGGTTTCTACTTTTTACTAGGTGAAAACCCGGCGTTGCCCGGGTATTCATTTATTTATTCCTGCCTTCAGTTAATACTACTCCTATCCCTTCTCTCTCTGTCAATCTCCTTTTTTTCTAAAAACGTGTTATATTTATCGGAGAATATATAAGAAATGGGGCTGTTTTGCATAATGTACATACTTATAAGTGCAGTATCCAAACAAAGAAAGATAGCATCAAAATATAAATGACACATAAAATTTGTACGATTTCACATTTATTGAGATATATGTTGTACAATTGTATAATTTTTTAGGTATATAGTCATTTGCATAAGTTCTGAATGTCTGTAAAATCTGTTGCGAATACAATCAGTAGTGAAGAAGTATTAGATTAAAACTTGGTGCGTGATGGGACGGTTTTCCATTAACGGTACTAAATGTTCAAATGTTTGTAATTCTATCGGACCAAACTGCGTGGTCATCAGTCCGTAGCTTACAAACTACTTAAACCTAGGTAAACTAACCTAAGGACAACACACACACCCATGCCCCAGGGAGGACTCGAACCTCTACGGCGAGCAACCGTGCGCTCCGCAGCGATACGCTTTAGACCGCTCAGCTACTCCACCGCGGCTTAACGGTACTGTTTATGTGCTCATATGCCGTTACCTGCGTTTCGTACTTTGATACACTTTAGAACGTACATTCAGCTGTATGTGTGGATACTGAATGTAAAATTGTAACGTCATATCGAATACAGTAGTTTTAGTGCATGAACAGCGCAAAAGTAGTAAGCGAGAAACCGTTTTTTTTTTTTTTTTTTTTTTTTTTTTTTTTTTTTTTTTTTTTTTTTTTTCTTCTTTTCTTTAATTATTTTGCTGGGGTTGTCAGCGAGAAAATGTCGCGTAAAGGTTTGAAATTATGTTTAAAGTTTGTTGCAAGTCATTTATTGTTCTCCTTCTTAAATAGTGAACTGATAAAGTCACATTATCACGTACCGCAAGACGGGGAAGTTTTCATTGTTTACGAACTATAGGCCCTATCGCAAAATCCTTCCTTAGTTGACGTCTTCTACCTATAAACTACATTTCTGCCAAATTTCAGCTTTGTAGGTGAAGCAGCTTTCGAGCTTTCGTGTTTAGTCATTGAGTTCCGCTTTTACATAGATAGTGATTAACGACTTTTACTTGCGTTTGAAAGGGCTAAAGATGAACTGAATTTTCGTTAATATTCTCCCCGGTAACAAATTCAGAAACTTTGTTCAGTTATGACTTGTATAAACTTCATTTTTTACAAAATGATTTTACAAAATGATTATAAGTATTTGACCTCAGTGAATTACTACGATTCCTTTTGTTACCTCACACTGTTAAGCGTATGCTTTCTTCTCGTAAGAAAAGGAACATATTTTTCGCTGAATACGTTCCCGCATATAAAAAGGATTAACATTGTTCAATTGTACTGACTTGAAAATAAGTTTTTATTGCTGTCCAAGGTTACACAGAGATGACATCTTGCCCAACATCCGACCTCTAACCGAGGTAAGACATGAGTGAGTATTGCATATTAATCTTAGCAGTTAATTAAGAAAGCCGCTCTGAAGATGTTGCTCTGCGGACATCTCCGATCAGAGACGCTCATTACCACATTCACCTCTGCGCCTTTAATACGAAATATTCACAAAAAAAAAAAAAAAAAAAATATATATATATATAAAAAAAAAAAATAAAACCACGAACAAATATTTCTGCGTATAAAAATACCTCTACACAAGGCGAACAAAGGCTACAAAATGCTTACAAATACTGATTAATTGCTTCAGATCTTGTTTCAAGTAGCCAGAAATGTTAATACCATGTTGTTCGCTATTGCATGGGCTGTATTAGGGGGATTAGGGGGAATGTCACTGCAGTAGTGGGACCCGCATGTATCATCATTCAGTACCTTCCTGTAGCACCAAACGTGTAATCTAGAGATATTTATTGATAGCGGCAGGGAACTACACAAATGTAAGGCCTGTCTTGTCCACATTTGAAATGATAAACGAGAAGTACAGGAGTGTTTCACTTGCGTCGACGCAAGCTGTGCGTGAAAAACGGAATCGGTCGAGTTCAGTCAACATCTGCTAGAAGACATGGCCTTACACCGTGAGGCCACGAACGCTGACTGGCCGGTCTCTGCGAGCCGGTGACTGTGCCCCAGCGGCCGGCCAGTCAGCTAGCATTCGCGACCTCTCGGTATGACGTGCCACGGCCTGTTGTAAAGCCTTGTCTTCTAGGCAGTGTTGGTTCAGTTCACATTCGTCGGCTTCCGTTGGTTGTAGGTCTCTTGGCAAAACATTGAAGTAAGTTCGCGCCATCTCTATTTCAGTGCCAGCAATACAGAAAAGCTTTCGCCTGCTATCTCGTCTATTATTATTATGACTTGCGTGGTCGGTGTCGTACTCTGAAGATATATACGGTGATTCAAGAAAAAGTTTAAAATTTTCGAGAACTTGTAGAGTGAATTGAGTACATAGTATTTTGAATTTCGGAAATGTCATCGTAAGACGACATGCGTACTTTTCATATTTTGGCAGGTGGTAGTGGACCACGGCTTGAAGAAAAAGTCCAGTAAACATAGATTCTAAAATGTATACGTTAAGAGACGTGTCCTACAGTATCGAAGAAGACCTCATAGCTCCGAAGGTATGCATTTTAGAATATGTGTTTACTAGACATATTTTTTTCTGATTTGGGCCACATTACCTCCTGCCAAAATATCGAAAGCAAAGATTCTGCACTAGAAGAGATTCGTATCACAGTACCGAAGACTGACTAGCTAGCTATTTAGCGTCGTAAAACACGAATTATCAAGATGATGATGATCACCATCGAATATGAAGAAGTGATAATTGTGCCGCTACATGACATTTCCGGTTCAAAATTGAATGACTCCCCTCCCCTCCCCTCTTCCGAAAAACATTATACAAAAAGTGTTTCTGGTATGGAAGTAATGCAAAACAGAAGTAGTTTTAGGACTGGTATAAAATTACTAAGCACTCCAAGGGCGTACTGGGGACGTCATAAAAACGACTTCATTATGTGATTTCATCACGCAGGACATCTTAGTGTTATGGAAAAGCACAATTAATTTGAATGTACAGAAAGTCATTTTGATTAAAATATATGAGGGGGAGTTGGAAAATAAGTTTCCCCTATCGACTGTGGGCAGAGATGTGTATGAAAGGAAAGAAACAGAATGAGACATTAAAGATAAGATATATCTTTATTTTTCTTCAAAATTCCCAAGTACATTGAGACATCTGTCAAACCGCTTCAAATCGCCGTCTAGCAAAAAAAATCTGGGCGATGCATACGGAAGAAACGTGGGTCCACCGTGGAAACATCCGTTCTCACCTGTCCGAAAGAAGTTAAAAAAAAACACTCCGTCTGCAGGTACAGTGCTACTCACTGTTTACTGGGACGCAATGTCTCTTCCGTATACAACGCCCAGATTTTTTCCAGGAAGGCTTTTTGAAGCTTATAAAGCCGTATGGCAAATATCTCAATGTCCTTGGAAATTAAGTGGAAAAATAAAGATATGTCTTATCTTTCATGTCTCATTCCATTTTTTTTCCTTTCATACGCAACTCTGACCACAGACGACAGGGGAAACTTATTTTCCAACTCCATCTCGTATACAGACGTGGTAGTTCTCGTTGTGCAAGTTGATGGTATGTGTATTTACATGGCTGCCGAATTACGTCAGATTTTTTTTATGATAAACAGAAATGGTGCACCCGAAATCACGCTACCTGCCCATCAACTCGCTATATGATATATTTTGTCAATTAACTTATGTGATAATCATGTATGATGTATATTAATCGTAATGTATTGTTATTAGCATCCTTGCACACATTTAATGAAGTCGTTACGGAATTCCGCATATGTCATTAAGGGTCGGTTCGGAGACATTTAATTTTTCTACGCAAGTGACATACCGTTTCACGCCTATACTCGCCCCCTTCCCCCCTACCCCCACTTTTCCCTCTTTTCCGAAACAAGCGATTCCGCCCTTTTCCCCGCCCAACTGTTCCCTCAGACGCGGTATTGGTAAATCTAATTGCATTTGGCGTGAAAACTGTTTGCTTTCGCTGCTATTGCAGTATCATAGCTCGATACTGCCCGTGAGTCGGTAGCCAGGAAAGGTAACATCGCTGGCGTGCGACTGGAGCGCCACCGCGCGTCCAACTATGGGACGCCACAAGCCAGTACCGGTCTCAGTATTCAGCCGGACTTCGAGGACCTCACTCAGCAACTAGCTCTAGCATCTACAAGTTAGGAAGTGATAGCCGACGTCAATAGCCTCCACCGAAGAAACCTGAAAAAGACTCATGCTCCGTGCTCGTGAAAGATACGTATATTTTAACATCAATGCTGTATATAGTGTGTTACTAATAAATTAGTCATGTTGCAGAGTTCGGCTACTTCAATTTACGCCTCCCTACACAGTGTAGCAAACGTTGTGCCCTGTGCGCAACAGCTATTACGGTAAACTCCATGTATAAATTTTGCTTTTCAGCCGCTCTCTCAGGCTGTGTGCGAACGGCCGCTTGTCTTGCTTGGTCTTCATGTGAGTGCAGACATCATCCGGTACATCTATATCTATAAATGTGAATGTCTGTTTGGTGTACGTTTATCACGTCTGAACCACAATACATAAAGAGCTAAAAATTTGTACAGTTACTAATGTCTACCCGAGGAAGGCTTTAGGTACGGTTTTATGGCGATCGAATTGCTATTTATCTATATATATTAATGTCATTCTATGTTCGGTATACGCTTCTCACGTCCGAACGACAAGACGCAGAGACTTAAATATTTGTACAGTTACTAATTTATACCCGAGGAAGGTTTTAGGCACGGTTTTATAGAGATCTGATAGATATTTAGTAATCTGAAGAATATAATGCGAAATGCGGAACAATAATTACTCTTTGAAAATTATATTTACTCCTTGAAAATGGTTTTATTGGTTGCATTGTTGCTTGAGGGTTGATAATGATAAAAGGGTGGAGTATATTGGGATGGGAAGTTATCGGTGTATTCAAAAGTTTACCTGTGTGTGTGTGTGTGTGTGTGTGTGTGTGTGTGTGTGTGTGTGTGTGTGCTAATATTTCGCAATGCAGCGAAAACTACAGAACGCAAACGAATGGTCTGTGTGTAATCGTTGTCCGAAGTCTCCCGTTGTACGCCATAGCAGTTCGATACCAAATGTTCAAATGTTTGTAAAGTCTAAGGGACTAAGGGACTGCGAGGTGATCAGTCCCTAAACTTACATACTGCTTATGCACGACCTTATACTAAAGACGAGACAGCCGGCCGCGGTGGCCGAGGGGACTGAGGCGCTCCAATCACGGTCTGCACGGCCACTACGTTCGGGGGTTCGAATCCCCCCTCGGGCATGGATATTTGTGCCGTCCTAGTTCGTAAGTAGTTCATAAGTAGTTTGTAAGTTTAGGGACTGATAACCCCGTAGTTAAGTCCCATAAGCTATACAAACATTTGAACATTTTTTTGAAAGACGAGACAAACGTCCATGCTATAAGGGGGGTAGAAGATATGATGGTTGAAAGTCGTCAAACTATGAAAATAATAATAATAATAATAATAATAATAATAATAATAATAATTCGGACTGAAGACCAGCGATGAAGTTTGCGATTCTATAGCAAGGAGATTACATACAGCGAAATGTGATGCCACAGACCATATCTTTGGTCTATGCGTGCTACAATGTCTTCAGCTCTTTCTCTGTAAGGATAAGCATACGAGTAAGGAAATATAAGAATAAATAAATAGCACACTACTAAAAGACAGCATATCTATCATCAACCAACACGCGAGCGGAGTCGCGGGTTTAAGCTAGTAGCATATATTGAAATACGAAACACCTCTAGCGCAGGTCTAGTATTTACTCCTTTTGGTTTAAATGCTTCACGCTCTTTTCACGTTACTTTTTGCAGCTTTAAAGACACGTTTGTCGTACGCGTAAACCGGGTGAGGTAGCGCAGTGGAAACACACGAGAGTCGTATTGAGGAGGACGGCGGTTCAAATCCACTCCCTTCCATCCATAGTTAGGTTTTCCGTGCTTTCTCTAAATCACTCCAGGCAGATGCCGGGATGATTCCTTTGAGAAAAAAAAGTTCAAATATTTGTAAATCTATCGGACCAAACTGTGTGGTCATCGGTCCGTAGCTTACAAACTGCTTAAACCTAGGTAAACTAACATAAGGACAACACACACACCCATGCCTCAGGGAGGACTCGAACCTCCACGGCGAGCAACCGCGCACTCCGTAGCGAGACGCTTTAGACCGCTCGGCTACTCCACCGCGGCGGTTCATCTACATCTACAACTATACTCCGCAAGCCACCTGACGGTGTGTGGCGGAGGGTACCTTTTGTACTACTATCGATTTTCCCTCCTATTCCAGTCACGTATTGTTCGCGGAAAGGAGGATTGTCGGTATGCCTCTGTATGGGCTCTAATCTCTCTGATTTTATCCTCACGGTCTCTTCGCGAGATATACGTAATATATATACTGCTAGACTCCTGGGTAAAGGTATGTTCTCGAAACTTCGACAAAAGCCCGTACCGAGCGACAGAGCATCTCTCCTGCAGAATCTTCCACTGGAGTTTATCGATCATCTCCGTAACGCTTTCACGATTATAAAATGATTCTATAACGAAGCGCGCTGCTCTCCGTTGGATCTTCTCTACCTCCTATCAATCCCACGTGGTACGGTTCCCACACCGGTGAGCAGTATTCAAGCTGTGGGCGAAGAAGTGTACTGTAACCTACTTCCTTTGTTTTCGGACTGCATTTCCTTAGTATTCTTCCAATGAATCTAATCTCTGGCATCTGCTTTACCGACGATTGATTTTATATGGTCGTTCCATTTTAAATCCCTCCTAATGACTACTCCCAGATACTTTATGGAATTAACTGCTTCCAGTTGCTGCCCTGCTATAGTTTAGCTAAATGATAAAGGATCTTTCTTTCTGTGTATTCGCAGCACATTACACTTGTCTACATTGAGCTTTAATTGCCATTCTCTGCAGCATGCGTCAATTCGATTCAGATCCTCCTGCATCTCAATACAATTTTCCATTGTTACAACCTCTCTATATACTACCGCATCATCCGCAAAAAGCCTCAGTGAACTTCCGATGTTATCCGCAAGGTCATTTATATACATCGTGAACAGCAACGGACCCACGACACTCCCCTGTGGCACACGTGACATAACTCCTACTTCGGAAGACTTCTCCCCATTGAGAATGACCTGCTGCTTTCTGTTATCTAGGAATTCCTCACATATTCTTCCCCATCCTTACACAAACATTCGAGCGTGAGCTCCGTCTCCATTGACCATGCTGTCGACGAGACGTTAAACCCTAAGCTTCCTCCCTCCGTGCGCCAAAATTCGCCCAACCATCCATACGACACAGCGGCGGATCTAGGATTGTGGTTCACGAGAGGGCGAGGGGTGGTAGTGTTGACCCAGTTGAGAAAGAGCTTCATCATGATAAGCACTAACAAACTTTAATTATTTTTAATGTGGGTAGCGGAGTCTTGAAGCCCCCTCTCCCTATTTGGATCCCCTAAAAGCAGTGACCTATTTATGACCTGGCTGTATAGCTCAGATCTCTGAGCACAGACCTGCAGCGTGCCAGTACATTCATATGATTTTGCGTTGTCCGCAATGCTTTAAATTGGCAAACAAAATTCCATCACTATATGTGAAAAAGGTGTGGCTAGGTAGCACAGTGGTGGAGTGCCAGACTATGAATCCAAAGGTCGTGGGTTCGATCCCCGCCAGGTACTACAATTTTGATTTGCCACTTTCCACTGCTTTCACCTCTGGCAATGTTGCGGATGTGATCGAGTGGCACCCTGATTAGGAACACACGTTAAACTGTAGTTCCTCCTGTAACTGGCTGGGTAAGTCAGTTCGAAGGTCGGAAGGCAACGGCATACCACTTCCACACAGGACGATGCCTAGTAAACCGCTGTGGTGTTCAAACCAATCTTCGTATTGTTGACTGCTTTTCCTTTTTTATGTGGCAAAGAATTGGTTGCTTGCTTGCTTACTTCTTGTTTTGAACTTTGTGCCAATATGCGACGTAAGAGGGTGGCATGCGAGTAGAATAGACTCCCCCCCCCCCTTGTAATACTTCATAGCAGCCATGTTGTAGGTTAGCAAGGAACGAAATATCAAGATCTATGGCTGGCTTGCTGAGACAGGCCATCGCTACATACTAACGTATATCTCGTTGCTCATAAACAGAGCGTATAACCCAGCCTTCCTCAGCTCAAGTTGGTTCTCAATAATTAGTGTTCTGCTTATAAATTTACTCCTCAGTTCAAATGAGAAGTCAGCGAACGATGTATGTGTAAGGTTTTAAACTAATGCTGTTGAAAGCTGGCTGTGTTTTAATTGCTCTACGTCGACGCGTTACACATTTACGTACAATTTGAGACACATTCCGTACGCCATTTTGCATACTTCGGCACGCAGATTAATATATGTAAGTTTCATACGATGTATCAAGGAAAGATTTACGAACTTCGAGGAGTTGTAGAGGAGAGTGAATACACAATACGCATGGCCATAAATGACAGCTACTCTTTGAGCTCTTTTCCGTCTTCGATACTAAAACAAATTTCTTCTGCTGCAAATTCTTTGCTTCACCTGTTTTAGAAAAAAAATAGTATTATGGACCAGGACATGAAAAAAAAAAATAGTCCAGTAAACTTATAGTTTTAACGCATTCATTTTCGTGACTATATTTACTGAGACAATGTTTTCTTTTTAATTCCTAAAGGACCAGTCCGCCCCAGTAGTGGTCAGCGTGGTGGGTTGCCACACAGGGGGTCCGGGTTCGATTCCCGGTCGGGTCGGAAATATTCTCCACTCGGGACTGGCTGTTGTGTCGACCTCATTATCATTTCATCATCATTGACACGCAAGTCGCAGAAGTGGCGTCAGCTAAAAATACTTGTCCCAGGCAGACGGAACTCGACCGCACTTAGGAGTCAAACGGTCACAAATGTCACTCGATCGTCATATATATATATATATATATATATATATGGTGTTTCACTAAGTGTGTTTGCCTCTGTAACTTATAAAATAATAGGTGACGGGAAATTTTAATGCGGTAGGTCAACACAAGAAATGTTACACTTTCTGCGGAGCTATGAACATAGGTTATTGTATCATTCTCCAAAGAGTTACAGCACAAAGATATAATTTTTAAATGGAACAATAGCTTTTTCTATCGACCATTGGATTCGTTGAAACCAGCTGCGTCCAAATCAATTTAAACTACATTCCTATCACTGTTAGTTTGGGAGCTACAAACAAATCAAATGTTCAAATGTTTGTATATCTATCAGACCAAACTGCGTGGTCATCAGTCCGTAGCTTACAAACTACTTAAACCTAGGTAAACTAACCTAGCCGGCCGCGGTGGTCGAGGAGACTGAAGCGCTCCAGTCACGGTCTGCACGGCCACTACGGTCGGGGGTTCGAATCCCCCCTCGGGCATGGATATTTGTGCCGTCCTTAGTTGTAAGTATTTCATAAGTAGTTTGTAATTTTAGGGACTGATGACCCCGTAGTTAAGTCCCATAGACTCTACAAACATTTTTTGAAACTAACCTAAGGACAACACACACACACACACACACACACACACACACACACACACACACACACACCATGCCCCAGGGACGACTCGAACCTCCACGGCGAACAACCGCGCGCTCCGCAGCGAGACGCTTTTGACCGCTCGGCTACTCCAACGCGGCGGAGCTACAACCCTTCAAAGTTTCAGGGGCAGGTACCACAAACGCTGCGCATAATGCAATGCGCCTTCTAAATGTGGTGCGGCCGAGTTGTAACGTCGCCGGTGTCACGGAGCGAGAAGCTTCCTCGATGCGCTTAGACTGCCGACTGTCGCCGCACACGGCCGTATACCCGACAGTTGGAGCCACACAAACAACCGGGGCTCAATATACATCGGATGACGATGGCATACACGAACAAGGAGTACGTTGACATGTTGCTGATGGTCGGCGAGTACCGACACGATGCCACTGAAGCAGCCACGGCGTATGCCGTGAGATATCCTAGGCGAAGAGCCCCGGCAGCCACTACGTTCTTACGTGCCGAACAACGACTTTGGGAAACAGGCAGCTTGGTAATGCGCTGTAGTAACAGATGACGACCTGCAAGAAGTGAAGAGACGGAGGTGTTTGTTTTAGCTGCACTACACCACGATCGTCATGACAGCTTACGAGCCGTTGCTGCAGTCGCTGGTGTCAGTCTCACATCTGTGTGGCGTATAGTACACGGCCACAGGTTTCACCCGTACCGCCTGTCACTGACCCAGGGGCTGCATGGGAACGATTTCAGTGCAAGAGTGACATTCTGTGAGTGGGCCATGCGTAATTACACGCTGGAGTCTTTACAAAGTGTTATGTTCTCTGATGAGTCCACGTTCACAAATTACGGTGCAGTGAATAGCCATAACATGCACTACTGGGCCGCAGACAATCCTGTCGACCGTCAACATAGGTGGTCTATTAACGTGTGGTGTGGAATCTTTGGGGATGAAATCATCGGTCTACACTACTTCCCAGGTACACTGACAGGTGAGTTATATCGCGCCATTGTAGCCGACAGTTTGGGTGGTCTCCTTGAATGTGTGTGTCTACACACGAGAGTCCATATGTGGATGCAGCACAATGGTCACCCAGCCCATTCTGCGCGTGCTGTTGTGGAAGAACTAAACAACAGGTTTGCAGGAAGATGGTTGGGGCGCCATGGTCCTCATTTATGGCCCGCAAGGTCACCCGATTTAACACCAGTAGATTTCTTTTTGTGGGGATATCTAAAGGATTGTGTTTATGTCACTGAGCCCACATCCCCAGATGATTTAAAACGGCGCATCGAGGACGCATGTCGCTCCGTCACACCGGCGATGTTACATCTCGTCCGCAGATCTTTTCGAAGGCGCATTGCATTATGCATTGTGGAATATGGACACACATTTGAACATCTCATGTAAATCAACTTCCCACCGCCATAACATCCATCACCCACCACACAGCCATGTATTATGTACAGCGTGTGGTATCTGCCCCTGAAACTTTGAAGGGTTGTAGCTCCCAAACTAACCGTGATATGAATGTAGTTTAAATTGATTTGGACGCAGCTGGTTTCAACGATTCCAATGCACGATAGAAAAAACTTTCCCGTCACCTATAAGTTACAGAAGCAAACACACTTAGGGAAACACCCTGTATATATAATGACTGCATAGCCGTATTATACGAAAACTAAGCGTTCGGAGACTCGAAAGGAGCCTTATGTACGACTTTCACAAATATAGGACTCATACACTTGAAACATATAACATTTCAGAGTACTTCAGTATCTATCTGGAATCCAGGTGCATGTAGGTCACGATGGAGTCAGTAACTTTGAGTAGCCTTCCTTCTTGTGCTGGTGAGTATAAGAATACTGGAAGAAATATAACACCTTTATCGGAAGTAAGGACTGAATTGGTACAAAGTATTCTTACCTACCCAAGAAATTTAATATTGTCAGTCACCTGCGTAACTCATGAATTTGTACAATAGATGGCAGCAGTAGCTTGGCAGCTTCCGCATTCGCAGACAGCTTGCCATTGTTTCTACCATTTGCGTATATCTGTGAACAAGCGTTCATTAGACGGAACGGCAAGCGCACGTATGAGGCAACGAACAAAGCGTATGAACGCTGTTTTATTATTTTTTTATCCATTCTGGGCTAATGATCGGAACTCTGTATGGAAGACCACAATCTAAAGGACCAAACTGCTGAGGTCATCAGTTCCTAAAACTTACATACTACTTAAACTAACTTACGCTAAGGACAACACACACATATCCGAACTCACGACTTGAACGTCCGGCGGTGTCCACCTCGCAATCCATGACATGGAGCCTCAGTCCGCGCGGCCAATTTTTTTTATTATTACTATTTTGATCCATATTAAAAAATAACCTCCTAAAATATAGAACTAAAAAAAGCTTGGAGTAAAAGAGATTTGTTTCGCAGTGTCAAAGAAATGCTCATGGCGTCGTTGGATGACGTTTTCTAACATGGGGTCCTATTCAAAATATCACATTTTCTCGCAGCCCTTTACAAATCCTAGAAGTTGGTAAACTGTGTCTTTAATCACCCTGTATATGGTCTTCCACCCAGAGTTCAGATTATATGTGAAAATAAATAAGAAAAACCAATAACGCTGCGTTAATACGCTTTGTTCGTTGATTCATACGGCGCTTGCCGTTCCTTCTAATATAACGCTTGTTCACAGACAGATGCAAATGGAAGCGAACAGTTGAAAGCTGTCTGCGAATGCGAAAGCGGCCAAGCTACTGCTGCCATCTATCGCACATATTCACGAGTTACGTAGATCGCTAAAATATTAAATTTCATGGGTAAATGAGAAAACTTTGTATCCATTCAATACTTACTGCTGATAAACGTATTACTGTATATTTCTTCCAGTAATCTTGTACTCATCAGCACAAGAAGAAAGACTCCTCAAAGTTACTGACTCTCTCGTGGTGACCTATGCACCTGGATTCCGGATAAGACACTGGTGTATTCTGAAACTGAACGAGTTCTATTTGGGTGAAACTCGTGCATCAGGCTCACATCGAGTCGGTGAACGCCTAGTTTTCGTGTAATAAGACTATT
Source organism: Locusta migratoria (assembly GCA_026315105.1). Classification (NCBI taxonomy): domain Eukaryota; kingdom Metazoa; phylum Arthropoda; class Insecta; order Orthoptera; family Acrididae; genus Locusta; species Locusta migratoria. The sequence continues at coordinate 320,011,411 of CM048747.1, read as the reverse complement.
CAGTGGTAAAAATATGCCCATTTTGCAGACAAGTGGTTGTGTTATTGAATCCATCATTAGTGGTGGAAACGGGACAGCGACTGGTCAAGAGTTTGAAGGAACTGAGGCACCAACAGCCGTATGTATAATAAAATATTTATTCTATTACAACCAGTTTCGGCATTCCACTATGCCATCTTCAGGTCCCTACATCGGAACATAATATCCAAAAGTAGGGATACTAAAACTGGATTCGTGGACTTCTGTCTCTTAGTGGGAAACAACAGCAACTGTGACGGTTGCTGTTGTTTCCCACTACGAGACAGAAGTCCACGAATCTAGTTTTCTGGTTGTGATAGAATAAATATTTTATTATACATACGGCTGATGGTATCTCAGTTCCTTCAAAGTGGTAGTATTATTCCGAACATAACAGACTTGACTGTTTAAACACTAATGGATACATTTACGCTCACCGCTTAACACGAAAGTAAATTTTTCCATTTTTTTTAACAGTCTTTTCCTTTATCTGTAAATCGAATGTATTTCTTATGAAAGCATGATCTTATTGATCGAAAACTAGATTATTTTTTGACGTGGGATGTCAGTCGATTCACCGTCTCAAAATAAGCCCGATGTACTTCGGCTTGTGTCAAAACGTCGTACTTCAAAAAATTAATCAGAGACATGTATTACGTCAGGCAGCAAAACATTGTTTCTCGACAGTAAGTACGCTAGTGAGAGTTGTGACGTGTGTGTTATGCACTAGTAAGCAAAAAAATTAAAAATAAAATAACTATGCCTATTGAGAATCAACTGTTTCACAGCTATGGTTAACTTAAATGACATACGAGGTTTTCAATATAAACTGACGGTATGAGTTTCAACCACAAACAATTCATATATTTGAAACAGCTGTCTTGTCAGCGTAGTGGGTCCTAAACGAGAGACTGTTCATTAGTTTAAACTGTCACACCAATTACATGGACACTCAGATTTCGTAAACCTGTTTCCCCAATTCCGCTTTTGGGTGGTCATGTAAACACTCCAAAATCGGTTCTGGGAATCCACTTCTGTAAATCGGCTTTCCACTTCCACAATCTATTTTCGTGCCCATGTATACACAACCGAAATGTTATTGCCTCATCAGACTACGTCTTCTTGTTATTGTTAGTTTCATCCAGAAAGAGTGAACATTTTCTGCAGTTAAAGAGAAATAATAAATATTTGACTATGAATCTGTCTATTGAAGAAAAGACTGTGTTGGCTAAGAAAAGTATCCCTTTACATAGTCAACATATTCGCTATTGTGATGACTGAATCAAGAAGTGTAACATCTGTTTTACAGACGCCATGTTTAACTGGGAGAACAAATCCGTTTTTGGCCTCAATAGGTAAACACTACCGCGAAAAATGGTTTCGGAAATACGGTTTTCGTCTTCCGGAAGATGTAAACGTAATGAGTGACAGTAGCATGCTGCCCAAATAGCTCCAAACGGAAAACGCTGTATCATTTTGGAAGTAAGACTTGTAATCAGCTTATCTGTGAAGCCGTGTACACATGTCAAGTTGAGCGTTGTTGTCCGTGCCAGCAACGGGGCACACGATATTCGCGTTCGAACATGCTAGAGATTTCCCGATAGAACGCAGAACTCGATACTGTATAGAACATTTCGAACAGTGAAGTGACAAATGACTCGCGTGGCGTTTGTGAAAACCATGTGCAATCCATTAATCTCAATAGGTTTGTTTAAGCAGCTACCAGTTCCCAGATTCCAGTAAACTGAGCGTGCGCAGAGCTGTTGCAGAACCTCGGTAACAGCTCTGCGCATGCTCAGTTTACTGGAATCTGGGAACTGCTAGCTGCTTAAACGAACCTTATACCAGTGGCGTAACTATGGGGGGGGATGAGGGGGATAGAACCCCCCCAGGACACCCCCCCCCCCAAAAAAAAAAAAAAAAGAGAGAGAGAGACACAGAGAGAGAAGAAAAAGAAGAAAGAAATGGTATAACAGCAATCTGTAAAGGTAAAGATTAGAAACTTGGGGTGTTTTACCATAAGCTTTCATTGGATGGGAGTGAATTAGTTTCTTCAACGGGAGTGGTAGATGGTAGTCTGTCTGGAAACTGAGTAAAATTTTGCTCGTCAAGCAGATCTATCCCCCCCCCCCCCCCCATAGCCAAGTCCTAGTTACGCCACTGCCTTATACAACCTGGATGTTGAACTTCAGTTGTCTGGGCGTGCCAGCCATAGATCTTTTATAGTTTCTTGCCAAATTCAAATATGGCTGCTTCGAAAGGTCATTAGAACAAGAAAATTTAAATATGTCTCGATTCCACTGCAATACCAGTCTATTACATCACATATCGCATACAGTTGAAAACAAGAGGTAAGCAAACAATTCTTATCACGTACAAACTATTTGAAATTAGTTTGCCGTATTCAAACATGGCGGACAACGCGTGATCACGTACAAAACTTGTGAAAGAGCAAACCGGACTATTGCTTTACTTGGAACTAATTTCATAGGAAGTGGATGCAAATGTCAAAAATTACATACTATGAAAAACTGTTTATTTTGTTTAAAACTGTGTTCAAGAGACCTGTCTAATATCCCCAGGAGATAAGTTCCATTGATAAAATATCTCCTACTGTACTAATAATGGAATTATTGCACCAAATTACTGCGAAGCTAACACTCAAAAGTAAAAATGTTGTTTGTCAAAATATAACACACAACTATGAATCCTTCATAATTAGAAATTACGTATAATATGGTTGTAAGAGATAAGTTTGCATCCCCGTTCATATGCAACAGTAACAGATAAAAACGTTACCACATTTAAATAGCCTTAAAAACGATTAAATGAATTAAATTAGAAATTTAATACCCAATAAATGTAATAAGTCTTATTAAAACAACTGTGACCATAGGAATAAACAGTGCAATAGATCCTCTGTACATAGTACCAACATACGTCCCTAGATCGCAGCACTAGCATTTTAAATCGCGATTGCTATCTTTTACTCATATTCGTTACTGGTTTTTATCGTGGAAAAAAAAGAAAAAAAAAAGACCACTAATTATTATAAATCCCATAGCATATGAATGACGTAGTTTCCTTTACAGTGTAAGGCACAGCGCGGAAGAGATTGTGAATGGGTAAGTACATCATCGCTCTACGTCGTGAAGATAGTACTCTCTGATGTCGCTAGATAGCATCGTGATCGAATGTTCGAACAGTTCCCGAGATTTTCCAGACTGTTACGTAAACTGTTCGAACAGCTCGAGTGTTGTTCACAACCTTCTGTCAGCCGCATCCCAAAATAGACGAGTAAACGTCTGGAGAGTGTGTGTGTGCGGTGCGCGAGTACAGAGAGCAGCACCTGACGGAGGATGCGCGCGCACCTGGCTGTTTGAAGGTCGCGCGCTCCCCTCTCCCTGCCCCCCCCCCCCCCCCCAACACCATCAGAGCGCGCACGTGGCGCATTGACTGTCGTACTCACCACGACCATGGCGCGGTGCGCGCGGCCGGCGGCTGCTGCGTGGCGGCTGGGGACGCTTCCCGCGTGCGACTGACGCGCCGCGCCGCGGCCGGCCGCGAGGCTGAGCTGACGCTGACGCTGCCCCGGCCGTGACGCCCACGCCAGTCACGCGGCGCGCGGCCCAGGGGGCACCCTGGCGACGCACACATTGTTGTCGCCCGCCTCTTACCGTTGCGCATATCGTTTGCTCACTCCAAATCGGCACTCGAGGGAATTGCTCTGTATCTCGGCACTGTACTGAACCACTATCTTGACGTGTCCTCAGCCACCGATCACCAAATGACAAATCACGTAGCGTTTCAAAAACAATAACAAACGAATTTGTTCGCACGGATGAAACTAGATGCACTATTTTCAGTAGGATCTACTACACTGATTTTTACACAGTGTGGCGTGGTGTCTGTTCTTTCGGATATTTCGGAACAGACACCACAGGTGCTTCGCAGCCCACTTACGCATTTGGAAAGTTAATGAAAGTAAAAACGAGTAATAGAAGGAATGATGCACAAGGATATTGAAAACTCTTATAAGTCTGGCCGGGATTCGGACCAGGGTCTCCCGCTTTCGGACAGATCTCGCCTTGGTCTTTTTTATTGCGTCCTTTATTTTCGTTTTTAATGGATCTCCTTACTCCCCCTTCAACCCGTCCTTGCACTCTCCAACTGCAGCCTTCTCGGTCTGTCTTCCACGCCATTTTTATTTATTTATTTCGGAAGGGCTTCTTGGCCAAGGTAACAGAATGAAATGGATTATTATTCTGTACTCTTGATCAATCTGAATATTATGCGCGAATTATTGTTGTTGGTATTGTTGTTGTCTTCAGTCTGGAGACTGGTTTGATGCAGCTCTCCACAATACCCGATCCTCACAAGCCTTTTTCTCATGATCACATCCTCCTGAGTAGTCCCCGCCAGGAGATCCGAATGGGAAACTATTTTACCTCCGGAATATTTTACCCGAGAGGATTCAATCATCATATGTTCCTACAATAGAGCTGCATGTCCCCTGGAAAAGTTACGGCTGTAGTTTCCCCTTGCTTTCAGCCATTCGCAGTAACTGTGTGGAAAAGCCACATTAGCTGATGTTACAAGGCCAGCTCAGTCAATCATCCAGACAGTTGCCCCTGTAACTACTGAAACGGCTGCTGCCCCTCTTCAGGAACCACACGTTTGTCTAGCCTCTTCAAACATACCCCTCCGATGATGTTGCACCTACGGTACGGCCATCTGCATCGTTGAGGCACGCAAGCCACCCCACCTCGGCAATGTCTGTGGTTCATGGAAGTGGTATAATGATCAAAAACGTGAAAATAAACGAGATGGGATCACAGCTGTCGAATACAAGATTTAAAAGCAAATTTCCTTCTCCTGGGATTAAATTTAAGTATGAAAACATTATCAACATTCTGATAGTTTTTGACAAGGATATGTAAGGAAATCGGCTGTGTCCTTCGAATAGAAACATTCCGGCTTGTCTGGAGTGATTTAGGAAAATCACGGAAAAACTAAATCAGGATGGCCGGAGGAGAATCCAGTGTGGTGAAATAATGAACGAAGTCCCCGTTGTCGCGTAGAAATACATTTATAGACATGCCTCGGGGATGTAGAAGTCGTCCTGAGGAAAAAAACATTAGCGTAGAAACCCATGCCCGGAAGGGTCATCCAACGATGCAACAGAGCGTTGAAGTTGCTGGAAGGGATGTGTAGCGGACTGGCGGCAAACATCGGTGCCTGTAACTCTCCGTAGCGTCCCTGAATGGCTTTTCCGGGCAATCGTGTCTATGCTCATTTCGTTCCTCGAAACGCCTTTTACACCAAGTGTGTTGGTGTAATTGTGTAGTTATGAAAGATACTGACTCACCTATGCAACACACACACACACACACACACACACACACACACACACACACACACACACACAACCTCAATCTTCGACGTCCCTTACAGCCGGAAATATGGTCAGGTCGAAATTTTGTGAGAGAGAATCGCGCTGCAGAAACCGAATAAGCGAATTTCTCTGCTCCCTGTATATAATGTAAGTTTAAGCGGAGATGACGTCAGGGTTCAACTCTTCAGCGCAGATGAGGGAAAATCCGCGACTTCGGTGGCAGTCTGGATGGCAGGCGTGGAGGACTATGGGCGTTACTTCAGTAGCGTGCGACGCGTGAGAATTTGAGCGGACGGGAAGCATGCTTCGGGTAGCCAAGATGTTAAGGCGACCGTTAGCGCAAAGCGGGAATCCCGAGTTCGAATACTGGTCCAGAACAAATTTTCACTCGTCATCAAGCAATTATTTGCCCCACAGCAGTCTAAGAACTAATACTCCCTCGCACATCTACGGGAAAGTGGTGGGAATAACAGCACAGTTTTCTTTCCAAATGACAATAATAACAACAAAAATTACGTATAGTGTTCCTCGAAACATTTTGCATAGCAGACTGCTGTATCAATCGTCGAAAAGAGACGATGGCAGCGAATCGGGGTTGTCATGTAAACTTTCGCACAAAAGAAGACATTGAGCAGCTGCCTGTTTGGTGGCTCGTTCGCAGCTGGGATGTATTACTCATTTGGTTTTGCACTTGACTTCAGTCCACATTCTGAGACGTCAAGGAATCGTCAATTTAGCATTGGAGGGAAGTGAATGAAGTAAAAATTCGCAGAGGGAGACCGAAATGTTTGTAAATCTATCGGACCAAACTGCGTGGTCATTAGTCCGTAGCTTACAAACTACTCGGTAAACTAACCTAAGGACAACACACACCCATGTCCCAGGGAGGACTCGAACCTCCACGGCGAGCAACCGCGTGCTCCGCAGCGAGACCCTTAGACCGCTCGGCTTCTCCACCGCGGCGAGGGAGACCGAGAAACGAATACAGTACATGCGGGCTGAGGATAGGGTAGCGTGGAGAGCTGCATCAAACCATCTTTGGGCTGAGGACAACAACAATAACATGTAGTATATGGACTAACGTGATTTAGGACTCGAATGCCCAATTGACTTTTTATAGTTTTGGGGATTCAATGACGGTCATCCTGGCCTAAAAGATAAAACAATCTTTGTGCACCCTTACTATGTCTCTCTGTTAATATACGCACTAAAATGTGTGATGAGATGTTTGTAATCTTAAGGGACCAAAATGCTTAGGTCATCTGTCGCTACACTTACAAACAAACTTAAACTGAGGACCATACATACAACCAAGTTCGAGAGAAGTTTGTTTGTAAATCTATCGGACTCAACTACTTGGTTATCAATCAAATGTTTGTAGAGCTTATCGGACATAACTACGGGGTCATCAGTCCCTAAACTTACAAACTACTTATGAACTATCTAATACTAAGGACGGCACAAATATCCATGCCCGAGGGGGGATTCGAACCCCCGACCGTAGTGGCCATGCAGTACGTGACTGGCGCGCCGCAGATCGCTCGGCCACCGCGGCTGGCTGGTCATCAGTCCATAGCTTACAAACAACCTAAGGTAAACTAACCTAAGGACAACACATACACCCATGCCCGAGAAGGACTCGAACCTCCGCGCGCACCGCAACACGGCGCTTCAGTGTTCACGATTATTCCGCCGTGGCTTTTGATAGGCACGTAACATATGCCAACAACAACAACAACAATAGCTATTCTTGACGTTCTCATCCGACGGACCGATTGTCCATTTCTTATTCCTTAAGTTTCCGGGAAGAAGTTTTTTATTTAACGTGAAGACTACTGCAGTCGCCGCGCAGAAGTGGCTGCGTGGTATAAGGCATCATGTTACGGACTGGGCGGTCGCTCCACTCGGAGGTTAGAGTCCTCCTTCGGTCATGGTTTTGTGTCTGCTGTTCTTAGCATAAATTAGTGTAAGTTGTCTGTAAGTCTAGGGAACGATGAACGTATTGGTTTGATCCAATAGGTTTACAAATAATTGGACTAGTTCAGTCCTATTATATAAATTGTACGAAGCATTACTGCTTAGTAATGTATTTATTACATATTCTGCGATTCATTTTCAGAGCTGTAACTTCTCCTCTCCATCCATGTATTAGTAAGATGGAGCTAGAAACAACACGAGACTCGCCTAATAACAACGGTAGGGTAGACTACCCAGTCACGCGAGAGATTGTAAACCAGTAATATATCTTACTATTAATATATCTGCTTGATAGTTTCCTCCTGGAAATGATTCGTGTTACTTGAAAAACGCAATCAGGATTTAGACTGCATGTAGAAAGTAAGTCACCACTTGTCCGGCTGGAAAAGTCTGTTCTTAAATTAGTAAACCGCAAGGATGGGCCACTTTGAACAGCCCCGTAATGTACTTGCGGACGAAAGACTGCATGATACATGATATTAATACTCTCTTGAGGCATGCTTCTCATTTGATGTTCTGTGCAGAGCATCACTAGCGCTTCCCGGCAATACTTTTCTTTTTAATCTGTATACATATAGCGTACACCCCGCATTCAAGTTATATGGCACTACTACGCACAAATAAGAGAAATCGTGAGATCTGAGCAAGCAGTCGTAAGAAAATAGGAAAAGTGATCATCCGAAATGCCTACATCTTCATTTTTGTTTTCATGACAACTCACAACTAAGAGCACAATAGTCCTCTGCGATGCTAGCAGGGCCGTATTTAGTCAGGTGCAACATGTGCAGCTGCACAGGGCGGCAAAATTAATATTATTTAAATATATTTAAATATTAATTGAATCTTCATTATTCCGAGTTTGGATTGCAGGGATAAATTTTAAAATTTATGTTATGTTGATAGCAGTGGCCTATTTAGAGTTTTTCTTTAATTATTTTTAATGTTTTTATCAGTTTGAATCCCAGATGACGGGAGAGGGGAGGGTGTAAAATAAATTACTACACAGGGCGTCGCACACCCTAAATACGGTCCTGGATGTTAGTACCTTTTCTCTCTTCCAAACGGCAAACTAAGGGTTTAGTCCCCCTGTTCCTCCCCGTCTCTCTCTCTCTCTCTCTCTCTCTCTCTCTCTCTCTCTCTCTCTCTCTCTTTCATACACACACACACACACACACACACACACACACACACACACACACGGTGGCTGAACTGAAACGGAATCGACGACTGTTTTAGTCTCGAATTCTTTTCATTATTACAATAACAGTATCATGAAACCAATACAAATGTATCAAATGCTAAATGCTGCCGATGATAGAGTGACAGAGTGCTGTAATGAGCCTAGCTACGGAGCGCGCGGTTGCTCGCCGTCGGAGATTCGAGTCCTCCCTCGGAAGTGTATGTGTATGTGTGTGTGCTGTCCTTAGGTTAGTTTAAGTAGTTTGCAAGCCTAGGGACTAATTACCATAGAAGTCCCTTAGATTTACATTTTGCTAAATGTTGCAGCTTTATTACACTTGGAAAGAACATGATTCGTGAAAGAGAACGCAGTTCACGTTTCATTACCGCGTTTGAGGTGGTTGCGATTCCACGAACAGGAGGCTCAGGGATACTCTTTGAGTCTCTCTTATTTCGACATGTGCACTGCAATGCTGCTTGTTCTGATGACCAACGCAAGCAGCGTAGCATTTCGTAATCTCGCCGCGTATTGCGTCACACCCGTCGCGCATCTCTCTACGCTTACCAGCAGGAGTGCGCGAGACGCTGAGCTGTGTACCAAACTGGACTCACAATGCTCCGGCCCCTGGCAACGAAGCCGATGAGATGCCCTTGTGGTACGGCGTTCCAGTCTCCTAACCAAACTGATTAACAACAGATGGATGATCGTCGGTGACTGTCAACTTGCTGCAATACTTCTCTTCAAAGCGTCGCCACTTGCTCGGTAGGATGTTGGCTTAGGGATTGGGTGGGGGACAATTCATTCCATGCACCGAATACCCATACCTCATCCTGCGTTCACTGGTGCGGATGCGCATTGCCTACAGTTGCTCGGCACCTCGCACAACACTATTGTCGTTTGAGACAGCTACAATCTGTCGTTGCACTTCGCAGTATTTCGTTTCGTAAGACACTATGGCAGCGGTTCTCAACCTATGCCTGTCATTGGGCCGCGAACTCTTGTCAAGAGTCGAAGACAAGATAACAGGTATCGGCAGGTTCAGGGGTTGCACTTGCCATAGTCATCGACAAAAATGATATGAAAATGTCCTATAGATCCTGTATTACTCGTAGAATGGAGCATTCTGTCATGCGAAATCTGCCTCAATTGAACAGCTAAAACGTACTGCTAGTACTTTTTTATATGTTAAAAATCAACAATATCGCGTGCCACCAGGCAGCTGCATGTGTACATCCCAAGAGACTACCCTGGAGCGCTGGTAGCTCATGGCGTAACCACGCACTTTTTCTCAAAACCGAACTAAACCTTTTGTATCACAGGAGTCATGCAAGATTGAGTACATAATTTTATTCCTCATTTCCGAAGTGTTACGTGTGCGAAGCCTCTTGCTATACAGACATCTCGCCTTCCGTTTGTCCACCCCGGTGAACACGTGAGCAGGCCGTGCACTGCTCTTCTGCGGGGAAGCCCTTCGCGTCACGTTATAAACTTGCTGTCTCAATTCGGCGAAAGGAGTATAGCAGTGATCGTATGTAGTATCGTACGGTTGTGTCTGTGTGGTAACTTCTAAATATTCAAATGTTTGTAGAGCTTATGGGACTTAACTACGGGGTCATCAGTCCCTAAACTTACAAACTACTTATGAACTAGCTAAGACTAAGGACGGCACAAATATCCATGCCCGAGGGGGGATTCGAACCCCCGACCGTAGTGGCCGTGCAGACCGTGACTGGCGCTCCTCAGTCTCCTCGGCCACCGCGACCGGCCGTAACTTCTTTTTCACCTGATTCTGGATGCTTGCGTGAGGGCAGGGACTTGCCGCAAGACCGAGCATTCAAGTGATGAAGGAACTTCTAAATCAGACTTTGAAACTTTGTAAGCAGTCAGGCTGGTAGTACGTCAGCGCCGGGCTCAAGCAGCAGGAAATAGCAAGGGAGACTAAAACATATTTTCGTAACTGCAACCCAGATTTCCTAAAAGTCTGGCTCTGAGGAAGAACCTATGCCTCAGTGTGTTTCCTTCGATACGCTATCCAACGAATGTATGAAACTGTCTAAACTTGAAAGGCATACACCAACTAAACATCCTGAATGCGTACGGAAGTCTCTAGATTTCTTTCAAGTCAAGAAAAAGAAACCTGTCTCGAAACAGAATACACTCTGCACCACAGATTCTTATGAGCTATCTTTGTTAATTGCAAAGAAGGAAACAGCTCACACCGCAGGTGAAGAACTGTTATACCTGCAGAAAAAGTGATAAGCAATGCTTAGTTTTACGAAAAATGTACACTATAAATTAAAGTAATTCCGTTATCAAACACTACTGTGAAGAGAAGAATGGTCGAAATATCGGGAAATGTGAAAGGCACGCACAGCCCCGCCCCTCCATACACACACACACACACACACACACACACACACACACACACACACACACACACACACACACAGTCACAGTAGCCATTACTACTAAAATAAATTAGTATATTTTAATAATAATGGCTACGGTGAGTGTGTGTGTGTGGGGGGGGGGGGGGCGGCGTGCGTGCGCACACCTATTTTTGTGTGTTGGTGATTCTTACTGTTCATTTCGTTGCTGGGCCTCCCAGAAGTTTTTATGCAATGGCTTGGCTGCAAAGCAAGAAAGGTTGTGAACCGCTGCGCTATGGTATGTCAGCTACATAAAATTACTGTAACACTTTAGTAAAATATACTAGTACCTAACTAATAAGATCATATCTGTGACAGAGCCAACTCCTTTAACCATTCGACAGCTTTGGATGGAGTTCGGTCATTCCTCCTGAAAATGATCGTAATGGACAATTAGTAAGTATGTCGGCCATTCTTTGAAAGTCTGCTCCCCATCACAGGATTGGTAATCCTCCTGTCCCCATTTGAATTTCCAATAGTTGCAACGAACAACACCAGTGCGGAAGCGGTTACTCAAAGACCCCTCTCTCCTGGGAAGGTTCCAATGTTCCAATGTTTGTTAAGCTTATGGGACTTAACTACGGGGTCATCAGTCCCTAAACTTACAAACTACTTATGAACTACTTACGAACTAGGACGGCACAAATATCCATGCCCGAGGGGGGATTCGAACCCCCGACCGTAGTGGCCGTGCTGACCGTGACTGGAGCGCCTCAGTCACCTCGGCCACCGCGGCCGGCTCCTGGGAAGGTCCATTCCTTAAAGTTGCTTGAGGGATCGTCTATATCCAGATGTTATTTTGTCCACTAAACGAGTTCCTAATTCTTGCCCAGTTGGATTTAGGCGAGAAGCTACTATCATGTGACTCAACTGCTGTTTTAAGAGGTAGTTTACGCGTTTGAAACTGGCTTACCTGTGGTGGAAGGTCTTGCAAGAAAGGAAGCTTAGGAGTGGACAAGAACTTTTCATTATCATTAAGGCTTCCTTGCGTCTGTATCAGGAGGGGTGTTTTTGCGTACCACTGTGAACCTTTGGAGAGGTGTAGCCATCGGAGTGCCACTGATCAACCTCATTGCCCTATTTAGTTGTACGTCAACGTCTCTCGCATGAACACTGCTCAGCCAGACAGGAGCTCAGTATTTAGCTGCGGAGTAAACTAGGAAAAAGATGATGTACGCTAAACCTTAGCACCAGCTCTCGAAGTTGATCCTGCAATATGCTGCTCCTAGTTTCAACTTCATCTGCTGTTTTTTGAAACTGGTACTTAAAAGTCAGAGATCTATCCAAGATTAAATATTTTGTGTGTTTGCTGTGTTCGAGTTTGTACGTCATCAAATGAGATGTTAAGTTTACAGCTAACCGTCCTATTATTGACGCGGAAGCAAGCTGCTTCTGTTTTATTTGGGTTAGGCTCTAGTTTCCACGTTGCGAAGTGATGTCTGAGGAGAGTTAAGTCAAATGTTATGGTAGTTTCCGTTACATGGATGTCTCTGCGTAGAGAAGCAATGGCAATGTCAATGAACTTTCTAGACTGTGTAGCTGAAACATGAGAGGTGTAAACAGTAAAAAGAATGGGAGCAAGAACCGAACTCTGGGCGAGACCATCGTAAAGCTGTCTAAAACCATTTTCCGTGTCACCCAGGCAGATCTTGTTCAAAAATGTTCAAATGTTTGTATAGCTTATGGGACTTAACAACGGGGTCATAAGTCCCTAAACTTACAAACTACTTATGAACAAGCTAATACTAAGAACGGCACAAATATCCATGCCCGAGGGGGGATTCGAACCTCCGACCGTAGTGGCCGTGCTGAACGTGACTGGCGCGCCGCAGACCGCGCGCCCACTGCGGCCGGCCAGGCAGATCTTGATTAGACGGCCACTTATCACAGAATTTAGAAGTCGTAATAAAATACGACAAGGAATGAAACTATAAAGCTTCACTAGGAGATCCTTCTTCCAAACTTTGACGTCTGTAAGATCCAGAAAAGCAACAGAAGTGGTAAGTTTTTTTTCGTTACCACTGTTAATAAAAGATGTCAGTGCTAGGACGTGGACGCAACAATTACGACCTTGTTTGAATCCAGCTTGTTGAACAGGAATACTAGCAGTAAGAAAGACAACAACACAATAGCAGATGCGTCTCTAGAGGAGAATGTCCTCCTAGAGAGGAGGAGGAGGGGGGGGGTGTACGGAGTTTCTTGCATGCAGACCTTGCGTTAAATCGGAAAAAAGCCAAAAGACGAAGTTATTTTTATCATCAAAACAGCGACCAGCCACAAGTACGGTATAAAATATCTATTTACTTAGTCTATGACTGGTTTTGGATTTCTTCTTACAAATCTATCTTCAGATGATTTTTCATGTTTTTTAAGCTGGAGCCTCTTTTTGTATCAGTTATAATATCGCTGCCCTAGGAAAGACAAAAATATGTTTTTACTATTAGCTGAATATTTTTTGTCTATCCTATGGCTGCGATATTATAACATACAAAACGAGGATCCAACTTTAGAGCATGAAAACCCATCTGATAATGGATTTGTAAGAGGAAATCCGAAACCGGCCATGATCCAAGTAAATAAATATTTTATATCGTACTTGTGGCTGGTCGCTGTTTATAATTATAATCATTATAATACTACTGCCACGGTTCTCACAATGTCAGTTTTTGACAAAATAACGAAGAAGTTAGTATCTGACATTATAAACGAAACAGCCTTCGCTTTTCTTAGTGACTTGTGCATTGGTACATTTTCAGTTCGAAGGCTACAACAGCAAAATCCTACAAAGTACGAATACAACATTAGTAGTAGGGGAAGGGGAAGATTAGTGTTTAATGCCCCGTCGACAGCGTGGTCATTAGAGGCGGAGCTTACGCTCGGGTGCTCTGGGTATGGATGGGGAAGGAAATCGGCCGTGCCCTTTGAAAGGCACCATCCCGGCATTTGCCAGGAGTGATTTAGAGAAATCACGGAAAACCTAAATCTGGATGGCCGGAGGTGGATTTGAACCACCATCCTCCCGAATGCGAGCCAGCATTAGTAGTGTGCTTCTTAACGAGGTCGCGTCGATTGAATATTTTGGCGTCACGTTACAGAGCGATAAGAAATGGAATGAGCACGTGAGGACAGTCGCGGGGAAGGCGGATGGAGGACTTCGGTTTATCGGGAAAATTTTGGAGAGATGGCCTTCGTCTGTAAAGGAGACCGCGGATAGAACGCTTACGCGATCGCTTCGTCGGTATTGCTGAAGTGTTTGGGATCCTCACCTGATCGGTTTAAAAGAAGACAGAAGCAATTCAGACGCCGGCTGCTAGGTTTGTTCAACTGTGTGTAAAGCTATGTGACTAAACTACAGTGTGAAACGTGTCCAAAGAAAATGTATATTGCTGAATTTGTAAGAAAATGTCTGATATTGTGCCTCCTATTTTGCGTCGAGTAACTTGTTTGCAAGAAAATGTATAATATTGCATCTACTGTGTGTATCGATATGTGTACATAAATCTTTGAAGTTATGAAGGTTCATCTTTGGCAAAGATTATGTATCGAATACCATTGTAGCTCGTGCGGAGAGACAGAGTGTCAGACTTGTGGTTCAGCTCGCTTAGAGAGCAGTTGTGTATGTGGCTACGATGTAGAGCACAGGCTGCAGTGTCAGCAAGTAGGTTTGATTGTATTTGGAATATATTGCATTTCATGTAATTGTGAAAATGGTTGTACCACCCCTGGAATGAAGGTAATAGCATTTCATGTAATTATGAAAAGGTTGTATCATTTAGGTAATATAACGGTGATTATTAATAAGTAACAAAGTTGACCTTTCTTTCCTGTTTCATTTCCTGATTAACCTACTTCCTTTATTTGATAATTAATTAGTTGTGAATTAAAAGTGCAATATTGATTTTGGTAATCTTGTTGAACAGATTTCTTTATTGGTAACGCAGTAAATGATTGCTATGCAACACTGCAGTTAATTGAGTATGATACTGAGTTTTGATAATCAGGTACTGATCTGCATAAAATTCTCGTAGTCGAACATTAAGAAAGTGGTTTGTGTTTTAATATCTTTCTCGCAGTCAAATTTTTTTGAGTATAGTCAGTGTGTTTCATGTAGGTTATGTCACAGTTGCTTTGTGAAAAGATCCGTTGCGCACATAATCAGTTTAATGCACTGTTTCTTATTTAACAGTATATACATCAATATCAGGGTCATAATTAAACCAAATTACTGTGTTAATGAACAATGTACGTGTTCACTTAAATTTTGATGAAGTTATTTGATGACTTAGTGATCTTGACTGTTAAACATCAATATACGACAACTATCTCACTGCAACTAATATCAGATCAGGTTTTGAAAGAGTAATTTTAAAATAAACTACTTGTGTTGTCTGATTAAACGATAGATTCAACTTTAAACATCACGTACACCTTTTAAGTGTTCATCAGTCCCTAGACTTACAAACTACTTAAAGTAACTTTTATGCTAAGGACAAAATACACACACACACACACACACACACACACACACACACACAGAGAGAGAGAGAGAGAGAGAGAGAGAGAGAGAGAGAGAGAGAGAGAGAGAGAGAGAGAGGACTCGAACCTTCGACGGGGAGCAGACACGCATTTCGCAGCAAGGCTCTTTAGAGCAGACGGTCACTCCTGCGTGGCTCGGAACGTTACTGATAAGTTCGATCAATGCGCGGTTGTTATAGAGATGCTCAGGGAACTTAAATAGTAACCGCTGGAAGGAAGGTGAAGTTCTTTTCGAGGAACATCTTTGAAGAAATTTAGAAGGCCCGAATCCGAAGCTGGCCACATCACGGTTCTACTGCCGCCAATTTACATTTCGCATAAAGACCGCAAAGATAAAAGAATTTAGAGCTCTTAGACAGGTATACATGGCTTCGTCCCCCCCCCCCCCCCCCCCGTTCTATTTGGGAGTAGAAGAGTAAAGAAAATGGCTTGTAGTGCTACGAGGTATCCACCAATATTTATACTGTAGAGTATGTATGTAGATGAATGTATCCTGACTAAAGTTGCGAAATTTCACTGCAGGAAAGCAATAAACAGTACAAACGGGTAAGCTGCATCACTCTTGCGACAGTTTCCAGTCCCTAGTATTTCCACAACTTCCGCATGGTAACCGATTATACGCGTCATTATTTCCTTCCCCATCGCTTACCGCACGGTAATGACGTACCGGAGACACGACATCACGGCTATCTACCGAGCTACTGAGAAAACTACGCACTGCCGCCAACTGCGTCTCGTCCTGCACTTAGCATACGTTGTGTCCTGGCACTAGCGATCATTGTGTACATCACGACGGTGGGACTGCTGCCAACAGCTCTCATATGTGGAGCCAAGTGGCAACCAAGGTGCGTCAGCAATTGGTATTATTTACACGCGGCAATGTGTCATCCGCAAGCAAACTCAGTCCTACCGTAGGAGTTAGTCTAGCCCTGCGCTCTCCTTCATTCATGGAGCGTAGAGTTTATACAGTATAACACAAATTTACAAGTAAACAACACATTACCATGCCTAATGTCACGCACCCGTACTCAAAGAATGGAAAGTTGCCCAAGTCACTCCTATATTTAAGAAAAGCAAGAGGAGTGATCACCAAAATTACAGGTCCATCTCATTGACGTCGATTTGCAGTAGGATTTTGGAACATATTCTTTGTTCGAACATTATGAACTACCTTGAAGATAACGACCTATTAACAAATAGTCAACACGGATTCAGGAAGTATCGCTCTTGCGAAACACAGCTTGCCCTTTATTCACATGAAGTGATAAGTGACATCAACAAGGGATCCCAAATCGATTCCATATTTCTGGATTTCCGGAAGACTTTTGACACTGTATCTCACAAGCGGATTCTAATGAAATTCCGCGCTTACGGAATATCGCCCCAATTGTGCGATTGGATTCCTATCAGTAAGGACACATCGTAGTAATTGACGATAAGTCATCGAGTAAAACAGAAGTGATATCGCCGGCTGCGGTGGCCGAGGAGACTAAGGCGCTCCAGTCACGGTCTGCACTGCCACTACGGTCGGGGGTTCGAATCCCCCCTCGGGCATGGATATTTGTGCCGTCCTAGTTCATAAGTAGTTTGTAAGCTTAGGGACTGATGACCCCGTAGCTAAGTCCCATAGACTATACAAACATTTGAACATTTGTGTACTGCAGACTGCTAGGTACAACCGTAAGGAACATCTGAGTGGCAGACACCTGTATTTTGACTTCAGTGTTAACTATACGGGGTGATTCTATGATGATTTTATAAACATTCAGGGATAGTGGAGACGGGTAAATGTATCAATTTGAGAAGCCGTAATCCGCAAGCTACAAAGTCGAAAGTTACAAGCGAAAATCGTTCAGATACCTCTTAGAGTCGATTATGCACCGAAACTGTAGTTAAGATTGGAGGGTAGGCAATCCCGACGTGCACGTTTAATTTATCAAACGGTGTGGTCTCAACATGTTGGAGCCATAGTTCATCTAGATCAGATATTCCTAGAAAATGGATAGGGAGAAGTGGTACTCTTCTCCGACAGTGTTTAGACGACACCGTCGTTATTAGAAACGGTACGACAGAATTTTGTGAAAATGACATGTGAAAATACTGTAACACAAGAGTAATCTTTATATGTAAAAATGAGTAGTTGTGCGTTAGGCTCGGTAAAACCCAGATATGCCTTGCGATTTGAATAATTTTTCGTTTTGCTCGCGTTAATAGGTGGGTGGTTTAGAAAAAAAGGGGGGGGGGGGAATCCAATGGAACAGCTAAAGACAACGAAAATTTCTAATATCCGACGCCTATTGTCCCCTCGAAAGGCAACCCTAACTATGTTATAGTGTGTGTGTGTGTGTGAGAAAGAGAAAGAGAGAGAGAGAAATATTTTACACACTTTAACCATCAAAACAAGAGGGTACCTTAGGACAGACTGCCACCGTTTTACTAATTATTGGAAAGTTCACTCATGCAACAATGTTTTCCTTGAGAAGGTTTTTGTAAACCGTAAGTCAGAAATGGCTTGGCCAATTTGAATAACTTTTTGGTGAATGGCAAAGGGCGCACTGCAATAAAATTTAACAGTGTTTCACAGATCAACACAAAAGTTGATGTATATGTGAGTTATCATAGATGGGTGGGAAGGGGAGAGATGAACTGAAGAGGCAGAATGAACAGAGAGCGACCGAGGATATGGAGGATATATATTGGAGTGGGATGGACTGCGAGAGTAAATAAATACCCAGGCAACGACCGGTTTTTGGCTAGTATAATGATAAAAGATGAAGATGCATTTACACGCATTTACAGTCTCACCTCATAGGACCTGTTCAATGCACGCTCTGTGTGCATGTGTGTGTGTGTGTGTGTGTGTGTGTGTGTGTGTGTGTGTGTGTGTGTGTGTGTAAGTCTAACGTTACGGCTTACTTCTTTTTGGAGTAGAGGTTTCTGTTGAGCTGTTGGTTATGGTGGTCCAGGTACACTCAGCTTTTTATTTATTTTTATTTTTTGCTACTGCTTCAAACTACTGATGGACGCATACCGTTTCGCTATAACAGTATCTATATATTTTGTCGTTAGACTCACAGACCCTAATACAGTAACATCTCAACAGAACTAACATGTAACGCTTTACAAGACATCCCAAGAAACTTCTCTGCAACCCTAAAGATAATGTAATTCATAAAGCTATTGTCAGTTATTCAAGGGGGTAGCTGTCGTCTCTTCATCTTCTCTTTGCCACCCAGAACATCTCCCACTTTCGTCGTCTCTGAGTCAAATGATGACTTCGCCGCGGTGGAGTAGCCGAGCCGTCTAAGGCGTCTCGTTGCGGAGCGCGCGGTTGCTCGCCGTCGGAGGTTCGAGTCCTCCCTGGGGCATGGGTGTCTGTGTTGTCCTTAGGTTAGGTTACCTAGGTTTAAGTAGTTTGTAGGCTACGGACTGATGACCACGCAGTTTGGTCCGATAGATTAAAAAAAGACTTCCAGGTATTTTTTGAAATTGTGTCCTTCTCTCTGAGGCTTCTCAGTTATCTCCTGCTTAAGAGATATAAACACACTGTATTTTCTCTGAATTAAGTACTAAACATAATCTCTTCATTTCTGAATGATCTTGAGCTGTGATCGAACTTGCGTTATCATTGACGTCTGAAACGACATGACTCCACACATGTCGACATTAACTCTTGGAAAAGGCGGGGGGGGGGGGGGGCGCAATATTTTGAAGAAGTATTGGAAATGCAGCTTACAAAAATTGAGCAGGTGGTATATGCAATCCATTATTACTGTACCGAACTCTTAAGATGTTGAGTCTTTCTGACATTTACTAGTCTATCAACAGGGAAATTATCTAAGGCTACTGGGGACATTCAGCGGGGAATTTAGATGTCAGGTTCAGGCTTCGGAAACGGTGGCCCTTATTTTGAGTGCTATGCGAGTCTAAGACGGAACTGGACTAGATTTTGGCTCATACCTTCTCTACTTTGCCGTTTCCGCACTAGGGTGCCTTACCTCAAATATATACATTACGCCAGGAAGTTCGTGGCGGAATCGGCCGGTGCAGCGCGCCACTGCAGTATGTGATGAGAGGATCGCTGGCAGCGCGGCGGAAGCGGACCCTGAGTCAAGCTGCGGGTTTCCCTGTGTCACGTGACCGCGGCACCGCTGACGTATCCCAGACCACGGCGACGCCCGACCATGCTGTTCCTGTTAGCTCGCGGGAAGCCCCAGGGACTTACCTTTATTTTCATCCTACTTCATTTATTAACTGGACGGTGTTATGCATCACTAGTCCAAGCGCCATACGTCAAAACTGACAAAATGGAACCTAAATTTTACATGTTCTTACAATATCTTTATTTATGAATGTTTCTCAACTTTTTGTACCTAAGAAGGGTTAGTGTTCTTTCAGTTACTAGTGAAATCTCACAGTGAATAACTATTGAACAGCACTAATTGCGCTCACATCAGAAATATAAAGTAACGGCGCTTGGTCTTGTGATGCATAACAAGGTCCAACTAATCAAAAACGCGTTGCTGTCTGGTAACAAATTTTCTTCTTGTAGAGAAGCAGATAGCGAAGGCGCCATAGAAGCTACAGCACTATCGATACAGTCACAGGATCACCGGCAGTCGGCAGTCAGTATCAGTTCCTAGTTTCGGAGGCTGCGCATGACGAAATCAACCACGTGCGTCAAACCTGTTTGGCGGAATCAGTCTTACATAATCGGCACTTACGGTCTGTAAGACAGTGTTCATCGCATGACATCGATCCAGTAGACAGTGTGCGGTGTGCATCTTGCCAGTAAAGTGTTCCATGATTCAGGACAAGTTGCTATGTTGCGCCGAACTGATCCTCGCCTTGATACAGTGCTTCGCAGTGCCTAAAGACTTATTGAAACCAATTTGTAGATAAATAACAGCCAACCAATTGTTTTAATTTGGTTTTTTGACCATGTTTCGGCAGAATTAATTCTGCCTTCTTCAGAAGGTGACGAACCTACCAAAACAATGTGCAGAAAACTAATATTACTGATCATGTTCCGAGGCTTTCTCAGGACACTACAATTTTAAGTAAGGTAGGTTGAAACAAGGTAATCAGTCTTGTGGGAGGAACTTCAAATTATTCAAACACTTTGCTGTTAATGATGGTAATATCCTTAACTACCAACTTCAGCTCGTTAGCAGGTAGTACCTAGTAGGCTTCAAAAGCCTATATTATTTGTATAGACTATTTGTTAATCAGTATTGATTCCTGCGCGCTGTCTGTTGTCCTCAGAACCCTAACTATATATTTATATTTGTATTTAATATGGTCTGTGATGCATAATGTTGTTGTCCCCGCCGTTTTTTTTTTTTTTTTTTTTTTATAATTCTTTATTATGGCTTTCGGTGACAGTGACCATACAGCCAGCGGTTATTACATTGACAACATTACAATAGAATTGAGATTCGTACAATGTACAGCACAATATTAATAAGTATGTTACATCATATAGCCTTAGAATAAAAGTAGAAAAATAACATGTAAAGACATTAAACAATACATATTTAACAGTATGACAGATATTTGTAATACAATAAAAGTGCAGAAAGCATAGGACCAAATGAGAGGTGCAAAGACAAATAAAAGTCAAAATATAATATAAAATCACTTATGCAGTTTCCCGCTGTGCATGTTCAAGGTAAACACACTAGCTCTAAAATTAGAGCTGTATGCCAGTGACTTTGAGGTAGTCCTTCAGTAAAGTGTACTTAAGCTTGTCGAATCCATGAAGGAGGACAGTGACACTTGTGGGAAGGGGGTAACCCCTCGCGACCAGCGTTCGGTAGAATACACTTTGTGCGGCCGTGTACTTGGTGCATGCCAGTATGATGTGGTTGAGATCCGCCACTGCCGTTACATCTTTGTCGCAATGCCGAGAAGCGATGATTTTCAAACGGTGTAGGTGGGCAGGGTAACATCCATGCCCCAGTCTCATCCGAATGATAGACGTTGCATGACGTCTACTAAGCGTCATCGATGAAAACCACGGTCGTGAGGAGACATTTGGTTGTATAGCTGCCAGGTGTCCTCCCTTAAACACATGAGAGAGGTGCCATTCGTGGTCCCAAGTGCGATAGGCAGCTTTCCGAATCGTCGTTCGGAAGTCTGTATATGGAATCGGCGTGGGGCGTTGTTGTCCTTCCGTAATACTTCTCTTGGCAAGGCGGTCTACTGTTTCGTTATGGGGTATACCTCGATGTCCTTTAATCCAAAGTAAGTGGATGTCTATGCCCACTGTCTGTGCGTTTGTTATGGCCTCCAAGACGTCCAATATATATCTATTCGTTCGTTTGTCAAACGTCGGATGTTGTAATTTTTTCAGCACGCTTTGAGAGTCCGTGAGGATCAATATAGAGTTAAATGTTCGTGCGCCGTAATAAATGGCCTCCCTGATGGCTAGTAACTCTGCCGTGTAAATAGATGACGCAGGCGGAAGCGCAAACATTTGGTAGGTGCCGTTAGAGGGGCAAAAGAAGGCGTATCCCACCCCTGCTTCAGTTTTAGAGCCGTCAGTATAGATGTGAGCATGCTGTGGCCAGTTGCGGAGAAGAAACTGTTCCACGTCGAGAGTGATGTTGGTCCCCGTTGTGTAGTCTGATGGCAAATGTGTCACCGGGACTGGGTTGAAAAACAGATGATAAGAATAACGGAAACAAGGAAGTTTGGTGTCCTGTATGATGAGTGGGAAGAGATGTCTCCATTTCCCGTAGCTGCGAACCAGTAAAGGAACTCGGGTCATGCCTCTTCTGTGATGCATTTCTGTTATGTTCCAAAATTGGTGTACCGTTTTGAGAGAGGCACCATCACATATTGACGCTCGGCTGAGGAGGAAAATATCGGACAGCATCTGTCGACGTATAGTTAACGGCATTTCAGACGCTTCCACGAGCAAGGCGTTGGTGGGTGTTGACTTCATTGCTCCGAGAACAAGACGAAGCATTCTGTACTGGAGGACATCAAGTTTGCGCAGGGTCGATTGCGCTGCAGTAGCGTAGACGATACTGCCATAATCCAAAACGGAGCGGATCAAGACCTTATAAAGAGTAAGGAGTACCGTCGGATCGGCTCCCCACCAAACTCTGGCAAGCATACGCAGGATATTTGCAGTAGTGTCCACTTTGTCCAAGAGATATTCAACATGGCGCGTCCACGTCAGTTTGCTGTCGAAGTAAACACCAAGGAACTTAGCATATGACCGAACAGGCAGTTTGTATGGACCGAGCTGAAGGTCTGGAGAGAAATAATTCTGTCGTTTCCTCGTGAATATCACCACAGTGGATTTTTCAGGCGACAGCGTGAGTCCGTGTTCTAACTCCCATTCAGCCAGTTTTTCACATGCAGTAGTAAGCCATATGTTAGTCACCCAAAAGCACGACGAGTGGGCGTATATACAAACGTCGTCCGCGTACTGTAGAACTTTGACAGTAGGATGAAAGATAGAGTCTAAGTCGGCAACATACAAGGCGTATAGCAAGGGGCTTAATATCGCACCTTGCGGGAGGCCACGGGAAACGATTCGTGGGCCATGTAACACATTGTCCTGGTCACGGATATAAACAGTGCGGCAACAAAGTAATCTGTATATAATTCTTAACACCTTTAGCGGGAGATGCAAAAGTTGTAATTTATTTATAAGTTTATGTATCAAAACATTGTCATAAGCCCTCGAAAAATCAAGAAAAAGAGCCGTCAAATACCCATTTGTCAGGAATGTTTTTTCGATGTCCATAGCAAGAGATGTTATATTATCGTAAGTGCTCTTCCCCTTGCGAAAACCGTATTGTGTCCGTGGGAACAGATCGTGATGCTCTAACCACCATTCTAACCGGACCTTGAGGAGACGTTCAAAGGTCTTGCACACACATGACGACAATGCAATGGGGCGATACGACGTTGCCTGACCAGGGTCTTTTCCAGGTTTCAATATAGGAACCAATACCTGAGTGGTCCAGTCGGTTGGAACAGACCCCTCTCTCAAGATGTCATTAAAGATATTCAAAAGAATAAGTTTTGCATCATCAGACAAATTGCATATCATGGAGTAATGTATCTGGTCATGCCCTGGCGACGTATCGGTCAAGGGCGGCAGCGCACTGTTGAGTTCAGCGAGGGAGAACGGTGAGGTGAGATCATCTTCAAGATCTTCAACGGCGATATTTGTGGTGGGATCAATGGGTTCTGGCATGGCCGTAAGAGGTGCTACAATGGCAAACTCGTCTATCCAGGTCTGTAACCGCTTGGGAGGCATTGGTTTTCGTTTGAGTGAGTTAACTTTCGACCAAATCCTTCCGACAGGAGTATGCAGGGATAACTGCTCACAAAATTTCTTCCAATGTTCTTTTTTACAGGTCTTGAGAAAGCGTTTGGTAGTCGCATCTATACGTTTGTAGGCGAGGTAGTTTTCCCATGTGGTTTCCCGTTTAAAACGGCTACATGCCAGTCTCCTTTGCGCCACTCGACGCGAGCACTCTTGGTTCCACCAGGCAACCGGCATACGTCTACTGCCAGTTACCACCCTCGTCTGTGGGATTGACTGCGATGCTGCTAGGTTGATGCAATTCCTATAATGAGCGTACCTTGTTTGCGGTGACAACTCGGTGGGGAACGACGAAAGTTGTGTATCCATGATGGCACTATACCGAGACCAATCTGCCCTCCTGACATTCCATTTGCGAGACGGCCGACAGACCGTGTTCGGTGACGAGGTTGGTGAAGAGAGCAGAATAGCATAATGGTTGGAACCCATAGGATATGAAAGTACAGACCATGTAAAGAATGAAGAAACAGACGCTGAACACAAAGTCAAATCGACGGCTGACGGTCTCTGTCCGGGTAATGGAAGTAACGTAGGGGATCCATCATTGAGGATGATAAGATTGAACTCGTCGGTAATATCAAGAATGCCATCACCCAGCCTATCGTTATATGCACACCCCCACAATCTGTTGTGTGCATTAAAATCCCCGCAGAACAGAAATGGAGGTTCCAACTGTTGTACCAGAGCGTACCACTCTTCAATGGTAATGTATGACCGTGGTCGGCTGTAGAGCGCCACAATAGTTATTCGACCAATTGGAGATAAGTTTACTGCTATCGCTTGAAAGCTTTCAATATCGTCATGAGAAATCAGAACAGGGGTGTGATGCAGCATATTATTGATAAAGAGGGCGACTCCTCCTCGACCATCATCTCTGTCTTGGCGGTAAACGTGGTATCCTTGGAAGCGTACGATGGTATCTGGTTGAAACCATGTCTCAGAGATGGCGGCCACTGCTATCTTCCGCATCCAAAGTTCACGTTGAAGTACACCCTTGTTGGCAATCGCAGAACGCGCATTCCACTGCAGTATTTTAAATTCCGCCATTGTTGTTAGAAGTAAGGAGAGTCGTTAATAGTTGGCGAATAGGCTGTATCTGTAAAGTTCCAGGTGGCATTGTTTTCGCGTCTTCTATGAGGTGAAGGATAAACCAGATAATTTTCTCTACGATGTATTCACTATTGTTACGTGGTGGCACTGCTTGTTGTCCGTACTGAGGAGGATACGGGTTGGGTGGTAAAGGGGCCTGTGGTAGATGTTGGGAGATAGAATATTCGTGACTAACGTCTGAAAATCCCTGACGCCAGACGGGTCTGGAAGTTTGTTTTTTCCCCGTGCCGCTCATGACGGAGCTGACACCCGCTCTGTCTGCTATGGGAACATCATTCCGTTGATACCTTTCGTCCTTAGGTGGTGAACGCAGCTGGTGCGCCAATGGCGACATTGGTGGCCCCGTAGAACGCTCTTGTACAGCGACTTGCGGTTGCTGTAAATGCCTTCGAGGTAGGGGCGGGAAGTCCGCAGAACTCTGAGGGCTAGGAGGCTTCCGTACGGCCGCTGAATATGTGGGGTGCGGGCCACTGAGTGCCCTTCCTGACGTTTTGTACGCCCTTGCACGTTGCAGCTCTTGCTGGTGGAGAAAAATGGGGCATGACCTCTCAGTGACAGGGTGCTGTCCAGAGCAATTTAAACAGGTCGGAATCGTCGCAGGGCACGAATCAGCTTGGTGCTGACCGCCGCATCTGCTGCAACGAGTATGGCTTCGACACTGGTTTGCCCGATGATGAAAACGCCAGCAATTTGTGCACTGAATGACTGGGGCAACGTACGGTACCACTGGGCAGCGTGCCCCCAGAATAGCAACATGAGAGGGTAATGTCTGAGAGCGAAACACCACCATGCAGACTGGAATGGGTACTGTGAGCTCAGGATTGGAAGGATGTTTCTTCGTGTATCGTTTTATACTTGTTACAGGATAAACACTTTCCATGGCATCTATTATCTCTTTGTCCGTTAGGCTGGTCTCTACGTCATGGATAATGCCATACGTATGGAGTAAAAAGTTAGGGATGTAAACATCGAACTTATGATCTTTGAAAGCAGGGACATTTAGTAAGTTATTAGCAGCTGCAGCAGTTTTCAGTTCTATCTTAACTCTGTTCTGGCCTGAGGAACTAATGTCAACAATATCGTGCTTGAGGTGAGAGCTGTAGGAATACAATAACTTGCCCACTGACATGGGATGGAGTTTGCCAACGTTTTTATCTAAGCTCTCCACGAAGACAATGTATGGGCCTGCATCTGTCCGACTGTATCGGTTATTGATACTCGGTCGAGTAACGGTGGCAGGAGAAGCAGATGTCTGTACCGGCGTGCGTTCTGTGTTTGCCTGTCCGGTGCCGTCGGTAGAAGACGCGTGGGAAACCGGTACCTGGCTCATTTCACAGTCCGTGACTGAAGGAGAATCGACACACAGCCGTTTACTATGGGGACCACTTTCTTGCTGCTGTTGTGCAGCTGTATCGTCACTAGGTAATATGCTGGAGGGGTCGCAGGAATAGCTGAGGTGCTGACTAACCTGTTGTAACTCATGTTGTTGATGTTGTTGCTGGAGGAATTGCTGGTGTTGCCGTTGTTGCAGCTGCAGTAGCTGAAGCTGTTGCTGCTGGGCCAGTTGCTGCTGGAATTGTAGGTGTTCGTGGTGTAGAAGCTGCGGTTCTTGTTGCTGCTGTGGCCCTTGTTGTTGTGCATATTGTAGGTCCTGTGTTGGTAGTTGACTCTGCTGTCCCCGCCGTTTAGTATGCCCTCTGTTGGGCCAACAGTCCGTCAAATTTGACGTTACGCACCATGAGATGGCCTTCGCGTGATGTATGTATTTTAAACGAAGCATCATTATTAAAAACTATTTTTCACATAGGTAACATCTAGACACCACGTTCGTATCTTTATTTACCCCTTCTCCGTCAGTATTCTGACATTTTTGCTTTTTTTTTTTTACGTGCTCATAGACATTTTGTTTAAGCGACTCGTTCGCCCTCTTGGCGCCACTTAGCGCGGTCACAAGTTACTAGTGTTCCTACGCTCATTCGCTCTGTACGTGCCATTACTCCACAGATATTAAATTTTAACGAGTGAATTAACATTTTATGTATTAATTTGTTGACATGGAGTAATTAGTTGCTCTTGTCTACATATCTTACTGTATAACAACGTTTATGTAATTTCCGTGAGAGTAGATTCTAATCAAATATTTTATTATTAATTTTACACTTATTGTACCTGTTTTTTGTACACCATCAGAAACATACAGAATTGATTCTGCCGAAGCCTGGTCAAGGTTTTTAATTAAAAAAAAATTAATGAAACTGGTTAGCCGTTATTTATCAACAAATTGATACTATTCTACCATTGCTGAACTGCAGCCATGTTTAAGATGTTGGCTTATTGAAAGTTAGAAACTATCGCGGGCAGTCGAGGCAGCTTTAAAGTATTCACTCAGGTGCCTGGACTTCTTCAGTCTGAAATGGTAGTACTCTTCCAACGTTGAAAACTGAGTATTCATTTATTTGTAATAAATTACGTATGTTACTAAAGTTGAGGAATATTTTTATAAAAGCGGCCATGCGGCAGTGGCTGTGTGCTCTAAGGTGTCGTGCTGCGGAGTGACCGTCTGATCCCCGACGGAGGTTCGAGTCCTCCCTCGGTCATGGATAAGTGTGTGTTATCCTCGGCGTAAGTTAGAGTAAGTAGTTTGTAAGTCCAGGGATTGATAACGTGTGTAGTTTGGTGACATAGCTTTACAAACAACTGAAAACTATTGGAAGTGTACCTACACTTGCCTTACCAATAATACCCTACACAACAATTGCAATCTCCCGTTAGTCCATCTGTTCTTTCTTTCTCTCTGTCCATCTAAGCCTGCTGTTCCGCGCATATGAACTGCAGTGCATGTAATTTTCAGTTACACTTCCTACATTACGTATTTAATCCAACCCTTCACTAGTTTTCCTTCCTTCTCCATCAGTTCACCTACTCCTCCCCTACTCCCTCCATCCCTCACATTTCATCTCTCACCTTTCTCTCTCTTTCTTACCCTCTCTGTCCATAAACTACGAATATCTACCAACTTTCATGGTGATCCTTCAAAAGGTGTCCCCTGTCATTCACGAAACGGTGGATTGCGGATCATAAAATCCTTCTCTTTAATAAATACATGTATTACTGCCAACTATCATTCTGATCTCTCAATTATGCCCCTCCTATCGACACATTGTCCATGAGACATGTGGTTGATGACGCCTATACTGGCAAATATATTGACAACATATTTTGGAGACTATACATATTTACCACTGAACCTATCTTCGACATTATACCATGGTACAACATAAAGTTCAGAAAATATGATGTTAAAAACCAATAAAATGCATGAAAATTTGCCTCCATCGCACATGATGTAATTTATTTCGCCTTTATCACGAACTCCATTCAAAACATGTCGCGGGCAGTGTACTAATATTCCACTCTACGACCATGGGGAAATTATGTTAGTGTAGAACATATTGTTCAGGAGAACGATTGAACTGCAAAAAAATGAAACTGTAATGGATAGAGAGTAGGGCAGAAGGGAATGGGCAGAGCGGGAAGAAGATGGAGTAACGTCAGGAGTAAATAAAAAATGTTCAAATGTTTGTTAAGCTTAAGGTACTTAACTGTGGGGCCATCAGTCCCTAAACTTACAAACTACTTATGAACTACCTTAGACTAAAGACGACACAAATATCCATGTTCGAGGGGGGAGTCGAACCCCCGACCGTAGCGGCCGTGCAGACTGTGACTGGCGCGCCGCAGACCGCTCGGCCACCGCGGCCGGCCAGGAGTAAAAACACCCGGGCAGCGCCGGTAGTGTATAAATAAATCTTCTCTGGAGTGGTGATGTGGAAACAGTCCTTTCGTGTGATTATTTTATATCTTTCACTAAGCATCGAGCCCAGCACAACCACTTACGCGGTGCATTTCAAACAGCTCAATGTCATTTTGGAATTCACTAATTCACACTACTTGCCAACACGGTAGGCGCCGGATGTATACATTAACGTGTATTTCAAATGACATTTACTTACAAGACAACCGTTTCTTTCCATTCAGCATCATGCGCCACTCACCTGAAACAAACAAGAAAACGAGATACGTTAGACACGTTGGTAAATTGTGTGCTATGGCATTTAAATGTTCTTGTTCTAAACAATGAAACAGCCGCAAATATTTTGCATACTAATCTGAATTAATTAATTGTACTGAAGGTATTACCTCCCCCAGTGGCTGACGTGCTGCAGGAGGACTAAAACAGAAATTATCTCGCGCCTGTGAGGACCAAAACTACCAAACGTGGGCTCTAAAATGCAAACATTATGAAACTATGAGCACCTGACTAGTGGAAGAAAGGTTTCATTCCAATCTTCACGAAATGTCGCACGCTTGACCTTCCAAACAAGAGGAAGGTCACCGTCTACCTTAAGTTCCATACGGTGCATGAGGGAGGGTACTTTGCAACATAAAAATGGATCCCTAAATACCTAAGTCACGCCATAACTTGAGAACAACTCGACCGATTTCACAGCTCCTTTTTTTTATTGTTTTCCTTATTCTCAGAATAAGGGTTGTATGAAATAAAACTGAAAAATTTGAGAACAACAAAGGGCGTTTTTCAATGTTAGCCTGTATTTCTATTGCATAGAAATCTATAATTTTGTTCGGATATTGATGAAATTTCGCACACTCTCCTTTAAAAACAAGAGTAATGTCACTGTCTGTATAAAATTTCATTCGGTGCATGGTGGAGGTTACTTAACTTACGGAATTTTGCAAAATGCATAGTTTTGCTCCAATCTTTATGAACGTTTGCACACATGTTGTTTAAACCAAGAGGAAGATCACTGTGTGGATAAATGTTTGCATGGTACATGACAGAGGGTACCTTGTAGAAAACTTTGCCGCGACGGGGAAAGGTGGAAACGAACGGAAAGATGGGAGAGAAAGAGATGGATGCAGAGAGAGGAGGGGGAAGTGGATGTGGACTACAAGACTGTAGGATAAATTAACACCCGGGCAACGCGGGGTTTAAAGCTAGTATGAAATATCTGTAAATCTATGGGACGTAACTATTGAGATTATCAGTCCATAAGTTTACAAACTACTGAAACTAACCAAAAAAAAAAAAAAAAAAAAAAAAAAAAAAAAAAAAAAAAAATGTTCAAATGTTTATAAAGTCTATGGGACTTAACTACGGGGTCATCAGTCCCTAAACTTACAAACTACTTATGAACTACTTATGAACTAGCTAATACTAAGGACGGCACAAATATCCATGCCCGAGGGGGGATTCGAACCCCCGACCGTAGTGGCCGTGCAGAAAACTAACCCAAAGACAACAGACATACACACAATTATTTTATTGACTACGTCAAAAAACAGTTCGATCTTTGCCGTACGTATTGCCAGTGAAGTTCTTGAAGTGACTCTTTTTAACAGGAAAACTTACTCCCTGGATGAACGACTTTTGAACAAATACAGCTGTGTAAATAGCTGACCAAGTAGTAACAAATACAAAAGTTCGAATGTTTATAAATCTAAGGGGCTTAACTACGTTGGTCATCAGTCCCTAGGCTTACAAACTACTTACACTAACATAAAGTAACTTACGCTAAGGACAACACAAACACCCATGCCCGAAGGAGGACTCGAATCCCCGACGGCTAGCGGCCGCATGTACCGCAGTTGAGCGTCTTAGGAGCGCATGGCTATTCAGCGGCGGCAAGTAGTAACAACAAATGAATCGTCTAAGTTGGTACACTTAGTACCATTACTGCCAGTAAACAAACGACAACGTTATTTCTCACTCTTCGCCAATATTCTTCGTTAAATTGAATGACAATCGGCCCCAGGGAAAAAAAGAGGAAAGAAAAAAAAGGAAACGTAAACGTAAACGAAGGTCAGCTGCCAGCTGTAATCTCTTCCAGCTGTCACTCCTGCCAAGCTATCGCGAATGAGAAGCTCGGTTCGTGACCGGCAGATTTATGAAGGGCACAACATGCCCCAGTAGCGCGGTATCATCTTAGAACAGCCGCAGCCACTGTCTGCGAGCGAAACACGAGCCGATAAAACAGCTCGCTCGAGTGTGCACGACTCTCCGCGATAACGTTGGCAGAGTAGATACAGATGTAAGGGCATCGGCTCGGCGGGGGAAGGGGGGAGGGGGGGAAGAAACGGCAATGGCGGCAAAATTTTAAATTTGAATATTATTCCAAAACGTTAAATTAACGAGACAACGAAAGTCTAAAGGGTGTGAGAAACAGTTGGAAATACAAATCGTTCATAACATCTAGTGTCTTAATGGAAATTATCAGTTGTTTTGCAAAACCGATGACAGCAGAACCGGTGGAGATTGACATCTTACAAGGAAAGTACATGGGCTCTGACAAACATATTTGTATGAACGTTTGGTTACATGATCTCTAAGTACACCTCAATGTGCTGATGGGTGTCGTTTATCTGCAAAGCTCTGGAACCATGCTCTAAATAGCACTGTAAATGTAATTGTAGACGCCATACGTAATGCAGATATCTTAACTATAACTTATGTAATAATCATCGTACTTGTTCTCTAGCGAATTATCATCAAAAGCCGTCATGATAGTTGCAACTTTAACCTTCCCGAAAGACTGTTAGTATTCACTGCCACTGCTTCCATCGCCTCTTCCCGTAGCACTACCGCTTGCAATGAGTTGTTCGTCATTATCATCCATATTATCATTATTATGAGTTTGCAACAACAGTATCTAACTTATGCTTATATTTCTGTACATAACAGATACGAGAAAGCATACAAATGATTCATCTTCTACACTAATACCATCTTTACGAAGAATGGTTCCTCGTAACTTCATCTCAACCAGTCGCAATACTTTAGCAGGATTGATTATCAATCGGCGCCCCATCTGACCCTTCACCACACAAATAACATCACAAAACGCAACTTCGGAGGCACACTGCACCGTCCCTACTGGCGAACCGACAGGTCAAAGTGCAATGCGGCAAGGCACACGCAGAGGCTTCTAACGGACGACTGCAGAGTTTTGCAGACGCGCGAGTATCACTAGTGCAATAAGGGATCTTTACATTATCTCTCATACGATTTTGGTGTATATGTGCTTGTTCGAGCCCAAGTACTTTCCTTGTTAGACGCGACTTTCAAAAATAGTGAAGCTTGCTAGTGTCCTTGTTACAATCACTCAGTTTCTACTATGTGTTCTACACAAGCGAAAACCTTTATTCCCAGCACATGTCACAATCTTTTCAATACAGACATTGGGAATAAACCGCGGCTACACGTAGAAAACTGCATGCCACTTCTTCTCCAAGCATTCTCGTTCCTTTCGATCTTCTATGAATATCATTTACATTGCTGTCTCCTTCTTACCACGTTCCTCTATTTTTTTTTCTTTGTCAGTTCTAATAAGTATTTCCTCCTCCAGTTTTAGCCCTCTGCGCTGAAAGAAACGAAATAATAATTTTATAAAAAGCAGTCGTACCTTATTTCGGAGCTGAAACAACTAAACTGTATTGCACATAATGTGTGACCTGAAATTTTCACGGCGTCTCTCTTCTTATAACAATTTCCGCTTTTGCAGTCAGGTCCAGTCGACATTCTGCCGCGACTACTCAGGGAAAACAAAATCAGTCTTCTTCCGTCCACCAGCCAAGAGCGTGGGGCCGCGCGGGAGTAGCCGAGCGGTCTGGAACGCCACGTTACGGATCGCGCGGCCTCCCGCGTCGTACGTTCGAATACTCCCTCGGGCATGGATGTGTGTGTTGTCTTTAGGTTAGTTTACCTTAGTTTAAGTAGTATATAAGATTAGGGACTGATGACCAACGTAGTTTGGTCGCATAGAATTACGAACATTTGATTTGAAGAGCTTGGTACTATTTCGATCCGTTAACGACGAGTTACAAATGAATAAAAGCGGCCGCGTACATAGGCCATATGACACGAACAGTTAAAGAGCTTTGTAAAGAATACGAAAGAAGCCGCGGTCTTCGGCAACTGTTAAAATCAAAAGTAGCACGCTGCTATATTTACATGGACCACTCAATGGAACTCCAGTTTTTGGGATTTAAATATTAATGAATGAGTTGCAAATACGTCTCGCAGATTACCTAACAAATCGTGACATCGCCATCCAAAGGGTTAAAATTTGGAATCCTACAATTACGCCGAAGTTAAAAGGGCTAATTTGCCACGAATATACTCCACTTGGAATAACCGCGTATAAAGACGTCATGTCTCAAGAAGTACGCGTTTCAGCCGTCATGTTTATCGGAATTACACTGCTGAAAACAATTAGGGGATCAGGTGACATATCATACACAATATACACATCTGGTAACGTATTTTATTCAGGTATTGGTTGCAATTCTAATTTGTGTGTGATACAGTACGATATTCTGTTGTCTCAACTCTTGAGGGTTACATGGCGTTTACTCAGAACGAGCCACCATGGGGCTACTATAATACTGAAAAAGTCACTCGTTGCATCTAATATGGCGTGTGATCACGTCGGACGGCCAGAACTGTTGCACATCTTCATGGCATGGACAGTATGGGGTTATCAATCAGTTCTTTATGGATATTTGGTCATTCTTCCAAGAGAATAGCCAGTTCTGCAAGTGTTGTGGGAGGTGCTGGTCTGGCTGCATTGCGTGTGACATGTGCATCCCAGAGATGCTCAATCGGTTTTAAGTCCCATGAACAAGCTAGCCACTCGATTCGTTTAATTCCCTCAGCTTCAAGCATGTTATCCAACAGTGCAGCTCTATGGGGACAATCGTTATCGTTCACCAGAAGGAACCCATCTCCTATGAAACCAGTGTAGGGCACAACAGAAGGTAGAAGGATATCGTCTCTATATCGGTGAGCAGTTAAAGCACCATTCTGACCTACATAGAGGGCCGTACGTTCGCCAAAACAGTCCTGCTCACACAATTCGTCCACCACCACAACATGGTGATAATAACAATAATAATAATAATTTCGTGTGGCTCACTGGCACGGTGCAAGTTTTTCAATTGGACTCCACTTCGGCGAGTTGGGTGTACCTAAGCTACCCCAGTTATCCAACCGGGGAAAGGGGACCTACAGCTTAACGTGGAATCCGATCCACGTGTCGTTTCTGGTGACTCTTCACATAGTTGAGACGTGAAGGCTGGGTTAAAATGCAGAGTGAAAAAATCCGAGGTCTAAGGGAGGTATTCAGATTGTTTCCTAAATCGGTTATAAACACAAGGAAGAGTAGGGGACCTATAACGCTAACCTGGGGAACGTCAGATATCACTTCTGTTTTACTCGATGACTTACAGTCAGTTACTACGAACTGTGTCCTTTCTGATAGGAAATCGCGAATCAAATCGCACAATTGCGGCGATATTCCATAAACACGCAATTTTACTAGAAGCCGCTTGTGAGGTTCAGTGTCAAAAGATTTCTGGAAATCCAGAAATATGGAATCGATTTGAGATACCTTGTCGACTGCACTTATCACTTCATGTGAATAAAGGGCAAGCTGTGTTTCGCAAGAGCGATACTTTCTGAATCCGTGTTGCCTATTGGTTAATAGGTCGTTCTCTTCGAGGTGTTCATAATGTTCGAACAAAGAATATATTCCAAAATCCTACTGCACATCGACGTCAATGAGATGCGCCTGTAATTTTGGGGACCACTCCTATTGCCTTTCTTGAATATTGGAATGACCTGGGGAACTTTCCAGTCTTTGGGTACGGATCTTTCGCTGAGTGATCGGTTGTATATGATGGCTCTCCATAGCTTCGGGTAAGTCACGTTGTTGTTGTATTGCGCTACCTGCTCTCTAAATCAACTCAACTGCTTTTGTAAATCGTTTGGAAGAGTCAGCGCAAGTCCACACCAACCTCTCCTGCAACAACTTTCTGTTATTACCACTATCTCGGGCGCTGTAATGTTGTTGTCGGTGAGTACTACCACTTGTTTGTTCTGGTATTGCGTTATCTCCAGCTGGCCGATTTCTGTATCTACATTCATACCCCGCAAGCCACCCGACGGTGTGTGACGGAGGGTACCTTGAGTACCACTATCGATTCTCCCTCGTATTCCAGTCACGTATTGTTCGCGGAAAGAAAGATTGCCGGTATGCCTCTGTGTGGACTCTAATCTCTCTGATTTTACCTTCATGATCTCTTCGCGAGATATACGTAGGAGGGAGATATAATGCTAGACTGCTCGGTAAAGGCATGTTCTCGAAACTTCGACAAAAGCACGTACCGAGCGACAGAGCGTCTCTCCTGCAGTGTCTTCCACTGGAGTTTATCGATCATCTTTTACGATTACCAAATGATTCTGCAACGAAGCGCGCTGCTCTCCATCGGATCTTTACTTCCTCTATCAACTACACCTGGTACGGATCCCACACCGGTGAGCAGTATTCAAGGTGTGCGCGAACAAGTGTACTGTAACCTACTTCCTTTGTTTTCAGACTGCATTTCTTTAGGATTCTTCCAATGAATCTCAGTCTGGCATTTGCTTTACCGATGATTGATTTCATATGGTCGTTGCACTTTAAATCACTCCTAATGCCTTCTCCCAGATAATTCAAAAGTTTGTAGACCTTATGGGACTTAACTACGGGGTCATCAGTCCCTAAACTTACAAACTACTTATGAACTACCTTAGACTAAAGACGACACAAATATCCATGTTCGAGGGGGGAGTCGAACCCCCGACCGTAGCGGCCGTGCAGAAAGTGACTGGCGCTCCCAGATAATTTATGGAATTAACTGCTTCCTGTTGCTGACCTGCTATAGTGTAGCTAAATGATACATGGTCTTCCTTTCTATGTATTCGCAGCACATTACACTTGTCTACATTGGGATTCAATTGGCATTCCCTGCACCATGCGTCAATTCGATGCAGATCCTCCTGCATTTCAATAAATTTTCCATTGTTACAACCTCTCTATATACTAAAGTATCATCCGCAAAAAGCATCAGTGAACTTCCGACGTTATCCGCAAGGTCATTTATATATATAGTGAACAGCAACTGACCCACGACACTCCCCTGTGGCACACCTGACATTACTCTTACTTCGGAAGACTTCTCTCCATTTAGAATGACATGCTACATTCTGTTATCTAGGAACTCCTCAATCCAGTCACACAATTGGTCTGATAGATCCTATGCTCTTTGTTCATTAAACGTCTGTGGGGAACTGTATCAATCGCCTTGCGGAAGTCAAGAAACACAGCATCTACCTGAGAACTCGTGTCTATGGCCCTCTGAGTCTCGTGGACGAATAGTGCGAGCTGGGTTTTACACGATTCCGTTTTTCGAAACCCATTCTGATTCCTACAGAGCAGATTTCTAGTCTGCAGGAATGTCATTATACTCGAACATAATACATGTTCCAAAATTCTACAACTGACCGACGTTAGAGATAAAGGCCTATAGTTCCGCAAATCTGTCCGACGTCCCTTCTTGAAAACGGGGATGACCTGCGCCAATTTCCAATCTTTCGGAACGCTACGCTCTTCTAGAGACCTACGGTACACCACTGCAAGAAGGGGGGCAAGTTCCTTCGCGTACTCTGTGTAAAGACGAACTGGTATCCCATGTGGTCCTGCGGCCTTTCTCTCTCAAGTAAACTGAGGCAGCACACGCCTTTGACTCCGCTGGTTGCGCGTGTGACAGTGAGCGGCGCGACTGCCCTGGGACGGTTGCGCCGCTGTTGACCGCCGTCACCAGCGGGCTGAGAATGTCGCGGCGCGGCGCCGAGGTCGCCTGTAATTCGCTTGATTGCGGCGAGTGGCTGATAGCCGAGCAACACCCTAGCCGACCTTGGAGGGCGCAGCAGCCGAGGGGCGCCCACTGTAAACACACCGGGCGCACTCCTCAAGTGATCCGTCGCTTCCTCTCGTCTCTGGCTTTGCTCAAAGATTAACTATCTAGTAGTACTAACCATTACGGTCTGGCCTAGTAATGATAGGTATTTACTGTGTGTGCCATTTGGAAATCTTCTTCTTCTTCTTCCTCCTCCTCCTCCATCATAGGCACTACATCCCGGGATGGGACTTGGCTTCCTCAATAATTTTTCGCCATTCCTCTCTGGACTTCGTCGTGGACCCCCACTAACGGCAACCAATTCGAGCAGCGTCCTCTCCAACCTCGTACCCCATCTTGACCTAGGCCGCCCTCTTGCAATTGTGAGATAACCACATCACTGCTTCCGGTCACGTTTCTTCTTCAACAAAAATTACGGAAGGATAATGATGGGCACGGTGGTTGACGCACACCTAGAAGAGCACGTTGGGTTGTACGGGATTGATTTTTGATTTGATTTTTTCAGGGAAGCCAAAACAGTCTTGGTCCAACCCGCCACTGCCCGCACCGAAACTAAGTTTATAGTGCAGTATTGCTCCCTGTATGTCTAATAAAGCCAACCAATGCCCTTGAACAGTGCAAGGAGTCCCTTTACCAGTTCTTTATTAGACACAATTTCTTCGGGTCTGGTTGTCCCAAATGTTCTGTGCCTTTTACTCTCCAATGCAATGCATTCGAAGATGTGATGCAGTTTCATCACCGTCATCACAGATCCTACATTTAGGGTCCTCTTCTGTTATTCCCATTGTACGTAGGTGTTTTTTGAAATTCCCATGGCCTGTCAGCAATCCAACCATGAGTCTAATCTCTCTCCTGTTCAGACCCAGGATTGCAGAGCTTCTTTTAAAACATGGCTTTGGCATCATTACCTTGCCATGTTTTTGTTGATGGACTTTGGTCCAATATTCTACGTGCTGTCTTCTGAGCCAATTACGTAGCTTCAATTTGATAATTGCCTTGGTGATTGTCAGGACAGGTTCCGGTCCAATAAATGGAGTCTCTGCCCCCATCCTGGCTAATCTGTCGGCATGTTCGTTGCCACTGATCCCCGAGTGGCCAGAGACCCACAATAGGTTTACTCTATTGCTTTCCCCTAGCTCCACCAGAAACCTGTGACATTCTGCAACAATTTTAGACCTTGTTGCAGGAGCTGCCAATGATCTCAGGGCTGCCTGGCTGTCTGAATAGATATAGATGCTACAATCTTTGTAGCACCTACGCAAATTCTCTTCCACACATGCCCTGATGGCAGTGATTTCCGCCTGGAATACTGAGGCCAGTTTCCCTAGAGAGATGACGTCCTCCAGTCTTGGCTGCACCTCATATACCCCGGCCCCAACAACTTGGTCTGATTTTGACTCTTCAGTGAAACAGACAATATACCCCGTACGGTGTCTAACTATTTTCTCCCATTGCTCCCTACTTCAAATTGTTATATTGAAAGGCTTGTTGAAGCAGTATGGGGTTATAATATAGTCGGCTGGCATTTCCCCAACCTTTCCTATATTTACCTCACTCACTATTTTAGTGTGTGATTCTGGATATCCCAAAGAGTTCCAGTTGTTGCCAGATTTGAGTCTGTATGCAGCAGCCGATGCCTCCATCTTGAGCCAAAGGTGTAATGGGGGCATATCCAGCATGGTTTCCATCCCAGCAGTTGGTGTGCTACTAATTCCGCCTGTTATGGCTAAGCAGGCTAATCTCTGCACCTGTACGGGATACATGTGGATCTGCATTGTCCTGTTGGAAAAGCACATCGCTTTGTTCGTGCATGAACGGTGGCAAGGCGGGTTGAATGAGGGTGTACCGTGTACTGTTCAATTTTCCCATAACGAACACCAGACGAGAACGGCCATACGGCACTCCCACACCATGATGCCAGGTGTCGGCCCCTTTTGCTCCTGTCGCGTACAGTCCAGATATTCACGCTCCTCTGCACACCACACACGCGTACGATCATCACTGGCACCGAGGCAGCAGCGACTTTGAAGACGACACGTCTCCATTCGTCCTTTCATAAGCGTCTGCCGTGACACAACTGGAGACGGGCTCAGCGATATTGGGGCGAGAGAGCAGGACGCCGTAACCGCACGCATGATCCTGTATCACTGCGTGGGGAGCCATATCCTACACTGGCCGTTCTCCTCTGGCGATTGTCTAGGGAACGTTGAACAGTGCACGGTACATTCAAACCAACATTCCACCCCTCTTGGTATCATTCATGCACAAACAAGGCGATGTGCTTTTTCAATAGGACAATGCACGTCGGTATGTATCCCGTGCCACCCAACGTGCTCTTCAAGGTGTGCACGATCCCCAGATTTGTCCCCCATTGAGCATGACTGGGCCCGCATGAAACGTCATGTTCGGCGGTCTGCTTGAGTGGCACGAAATGTGGCCCAACTGAGGCATCAGTTGGAAATTTCATGGCAGGACATCCAGAAGTCCACATTCGGCACCTCTACGATCGTTCCCATAGAAGATTGTATTGCTGCAAAATGATGGTATATACGGTACTAACGCCGACATTGCGCACGCGCTGGTGACTGTACTCACATGGCTCTGCCTGTCTGATCGAGTGTTGTGTACATCCTCAACAGTGTGTCAATAAAATTTCCCTCCGCTAGGTCAAAGAGTTGATGGTGTCCTTTTTTCATTTTCTCAGGGTGTGTTTTTACGTACATAATGAAAGACTTATGGCCGGTTTCCGAAACAGTAGTTACCTGTCCCGTTATAGTTATCTGTGGGTTACCTGACCGTTAAGTACAAAATAGGTTTCCGAAACAACAGTTACCGTCACAGCCGTAGTTACCGGTCCGTTAAAGATAAATGCGCGTTCCCCTGGGGTTACCTACGCGTTAACTTTAGTTTTAACTATATCCGCTACGTAGCGCTAGTGGTCTTCCAAACTCAAGTTATTCAACAGTTGTTATTGTTTTTGTTTTTATGGCTGGCTTCCGTGCAATTCTCGTACAATTTTACAACTGTTGAAGCTGAAGAATGGAAGTTCTTTCCTCCTCCTCCTCCTCTTCTTCTTCTTCTTCTTCTTCTTCTGATGCTACGAACAGTTTTTCAGAAGAGGAAAACTTAGCTGTACTCGGCGCTGTCGCAAGACCACGACGCGTTTTTCGCGTTAGAACTCAACCATTTGATCTATATAATGAGAGCGAGTTTCATATGCGTTTCAGACTGAAAAAACTAACTGTCCTGAGGTTATTGCAACGAATTGGACGTAATTTCGAACCGATTACTAACAGAAATCATTCAATAATTTCCATGAATCAACTTTTAGTGACTGAGATTTCTGGCAACTGCTGCATTTCAAATTTTACTAGGTGACGACATGCATATTCATAAATCGACTACTTGTCGTATTATAAGTAAAGTGATACCGCAAATTGCAGCTTTGCACAATACATACATATTGATGCCACAGAATACAACAGAAATTGCTGAACTAAAAAATTCTTTTCACGCCATAGCCAGATCCCCATCAGTGATAGGCTGCATAGATTGTACCCATGTCAGAATCATGTCCGCAGGTGGTGAAAACGCTGAACAATATAGAAACAGGAAAGGGTATTTTTCATACAATGTCCAGGCAGTTTGTGATGCGAACTTACGCATAATGAACATAGATGCACGCAGGCCAGGATCAACACATGACAGCAGCATTTTTAGGGCATCTTCATTATATCTCAGATTCACAGAAGGAGAATTTACGAACTGTTTCTTGCTTGCTGATAGTGCATATCAACAAAAGAAGTTCATTTTAACCCCCTTTCTACATCCTCAAAACGTTGAAGAAGAACGCTATAATAGTGCACATATAAGAACACGAAATTGCATAGAGAGATGCTTCGGTGTTTTAAAAAGAAGATTTCTTGTATTGTCTTTGGGGTTTCGTACTAAAAAAGAGACAACTTTGGCGGCAATAGTGGCATGCGCAGTCCTACACAACATGGCTATACAGGAAAACGAAGCTTTACCTAATATAGAGATTGAAGCAGATTATGACGACCCGGTACCCACAGAAAATTTGCCCGACAATCAGGGCAATGCCATCCGAGCTGCTTTGGTGCGAACTGCAATTATGTAACGTAATGGTAAAGAATGAACTTAATAATATCAAAAAACATTTTTCAGAGAAGAAAATAATTTATTCAATAATTGCTAGACATGTACAGTACTGAAATATATAACATCTAAATAATTATGATTGGAGTTGTTTCAATTTATTTTTATATTCCAGCTCTTTTATTTTTAAATCATATTCTTTTATCTTTTTCTCAAGTTCTAAAAGTTCGATTTTTTTTTTCATTTTGTCTCGCCCTCATTAATCTTTCTTCTCGTTTCATCAATAATTCTTCTTCCAGGATGGTCATTTCCTTTTGTGCCAACATTCCCTCTGTAACTGTTTTTGATTTTTTTCGGCTGATAATGGTCTCACTTAACTCTTCTAAAGCATCGTCTTTTTTTCTTTTATCCCCTTGTTTCGATTTCGTGGATTTGTCTTTGTGAGTGGCACCTGCAGAAATCTCATTGTTCAAATCCAAGATAATTACATCCCCTGGTACTGTAGTGAAAGGACTACCACTACCACCACCACCAATACCAAGAGCAGCAGTTGAACCTGTCGCTGAACAAATTGTGTCCTTCTCTACATCTGCTGTGTTGCAAAGCATGCTTGTTGTAGATGGGTCTTCTGGTTCTTCACATTCATATAGTGTAGCAGTTGAGTCATACGGATTTTTATCTGGTTCAAACTGGCATCTCAAACTTGATATTATCTTGATATCAATGTCATCAGATTTAGGAGTGAGTACCACCTCCTGTTTTTGCATATTCAATCTGAAATGTATACAAAAACGACAGAACCTTTATTGTTCCGTAATGCAACTGTTATAACCTACTGAAATGGACCTATGG
This sequence comes from Locusta migratoria, assembly GCA_026315105.1. Taxonomy (NCBI): domain Eukaryota; kingdom Metazoa; phylum Arthropoda; class Insecta; order Orthoptera; family Acrididae; genus Locusta; species Locusta migratoria. Next base: position 319,969,631 of record CM048747.1, on the reverse strand, counting down.
ATAATGTACTAAGCAAAATTATTGTTTATTGTTAGTAAATTATTACTATTAAGGGCAGTACTAAAAGACCTGATACCACCTGTCTGCTTTAACCAATGACGTCATTGAATGGGACATACCAAACGGGAAAAAACGCGGAAAACAACAATCTGGGTTAAATTTTACATCGCGGTCGGCGGTCGTGAGACATAATGTTGGCAGCGAGTGACGTATGCATTAGCTGCATCTCGCTCGCAATTAGTCAAGTGACTGAGAAATAATTGCGAACATTATATCAAGCGATCGCCGACCTCGGTGTAAAATTTTTACCACATTCCGAATCATAAAACAATGCTCTCATAAAAAAAACTTTCAATTACGCACAAAAATACTTTCCTTTGAAATAGTGTTCTGCCATGCAATTGCCATTACGATCGATCAGTGTTTCAAGTGATTAGTGTTTTATATTAAATCATGGGGCTTGCTTGGGTAGGTGGATGGGTGGACATAAATTGATTAGTTTAAATTGTAAAAAGTAATGTTACATTCACAGAACAATGGGAAGAGGAAAACTTTAATTTATGAAAATAGATGTCGACAACAGAAATAATACATATGATTTTGAATACTAACCCTGTCTTCGTTGTTGTTTGTCCTAGCTTTTCTTTTTAAAACAGAATACAGCTCTTTGAGCTGCCGTACCGTTCTCTCTCCTGTCTGACTTGATGAATTATACAGCTTTGTGACATCTTCCCAAGCCTGTTGCTTTTCTAAAATAGTCGAGCCAGGTTCATAATTGATTTCCTTTCTAAGACAAGGTCAGTCAAAAGGTTTTTCTCAAACAGAGTAAAATTTTATCCTCGCTTGTCGCCCATTGCGTTTCAAAACAAACAAAACTCGTGACACCTACACAAACTATTGGCGCGTCTTCGATTTGCCCTTAATAATCGATAAAACTCGAGTAATTGCGAGTTTCGTTAGTAGTGGCATCTATGAGCTGTTGAGACGTACTATTAGCATCGACAGGAGGCGTAGTTACCGCGCCGTTAACTAACGATCGTTGAAAACAGCTACGGGAAACCCAAGGAAGTTATCTGGCATGTTAAATTTTAACGCGGCGGTAGCTAACGGTACGGTAACTGTAGCTTTCCAGAAACCGGGCATTAGGCTATTAAATTGTGAAATGTAACAGGATAATATAAAATTTTTATCAATTAGGTTTATCAATAACTTACTAATGAACATTTTCTGCGAATATGAACTTCAAAAAAAATGTTCAAATGTTTGTAGAGCTTATGCGACTTAACTACGGGGGTCATCAGTCCCTAAACTTACAAACTACTTATGAACTAGCTTATACTAAAGACGGCACAAACATTCATGTCCGAGGGGGATTCGAACGTCTGACGAGGAACGGCGTCGCGCATCGTAGCATAGCGCCTCAATGCGCTCGGCCGCTCCGACATTGCATATGAACTTCCTTTCTCCAGTATTTAGAGGTGTTTTTCTTTCTTTTTCTTCAGATGCAATATGCTGCAGTTAACGACAGTTTTATGTATGCAGATTTCGCCCGTCGTGACGAATGGAATACGCACGCATGCATGCATGCACGCATGCATGCATGCAGCATGTTAGGTCAGCGACTCTCGGCCAGTGGGGACAGCAATTAGAGGGGCTGTGCCGAGAGGTTTGCGGCAAATTGCTAGGCGGGCCGGCCGGATGCGAGCAGCACGCTACGTCCCTAAAGGCCGCCGACACGGTTTGCACGAATACGGAGGGCGACCGCTGTATGAAGCGCTGTGAACAGAACGATAGGCGCTTATCGCGTTTAATTATTTTCCTTTCTTAATATGTTCCAGAAACCATTGTTCAATCATGTGTGTCGTACCAGGACTTCAACGGGTATTCCTAACTTTTAAATAACGTAGTCTTTGAGCTACCTAGAAATGTTTGACGTTACGGCGTTAGACATTGAACTTTCCAAATTCCGCTATCTTTATTTATAAACGTCACACTGTTCAATAAGTATAGTGAAAAACATTAAAGGAAAACAATCAGATATAAGGAGAGTAATTAAGAAAGGAAGCAAAGGGTTTAACGTCCCATCGACAGCTTGGTCATTAGAGACGGAACTAACACTCGGAGTTTTTGGGTAAGGATAGGTAAGTTTATCGGCCGTGCCCTTCGAAAGGAACCATCGTAGCATTTGCCTGGAGTAATTTAGGGAATACACGGAAACCGTAAATCTGGACGGCTGGAGGTGGATTTGAACCACCGTCCTCCCGAATGCGAGTCCAGTGCGTTATCACTGCGCCACCTTGCTCGGTAGTAATTAAGAGAATCAGGCAATGGAAATCAGTTGAAATAAAATCTTTTATCGTGTTATACCCTAGTCGTTTCTGAACAAGAAAGTACTGTTTTTCAATGTTTATTCTACAGGGTGAATCTAAATTCGCGCACTCGGGCTTCGCAGCACGATTCTTCACATGCTAGCAATAAAAAAATGTCCCTCACAAAATTTCGGGCTGCGCATATTTCTGGCAGTAAATGGACGTCGAACATTGAGATGAGTGTGTGTCCCATACGTCAGTGTGTTTCATAATTACACTACTACACCAACAAACTTCTAGGGGATGTGGGAGGTGTCTTGAGGAACAAAGTGAACATGGAAACCCATGCCGGTAAACGGCATTCAACGACGCTACGGAGAGTCCAAGTTACAGGCACCAGCTCCTGCCGCTAGACATCCCCTCCAGTAACTTCGACGCTCTGGATGACGTTTCCGGGCATGGGTTTCCATGCTCACTTTGTTCCTCAAGACGCCTCCCACATCCCCCTAGACGTTTGTTGGTGTAGTAGTGTAATTCTGAAACACACTGACGTATGGGACACACATCCGTCTCAAACTTCGACGTCCATTTACTGCCGGAAATATGCGCAGAACGAAATTTTGTGAGAGACATTGGTTTTATTGCTAGTATGTGAGGAATCGCGCTGCGAAGCCCGAGTGCGCGAATTCAGATTCACCCTGTATAGTGAAAGAGCCACCATTTTCTATACGACGATACATGTCCTTTTGGACACTACTGGTAAAAAAAGAAAAGAGCTACTGCTATTGTAAAATGGGATTTCGGACTGCTGTGGCGTTTGTTTCGCCTTATTATCGCGGCATGTGCCAATCATAGAGATGTGTTGTGCAAGCAAAGCACAACAGACGAACAATTACAAAAATAAATAAATAAATAAGGCACCGAAAACATGTCGCATATTCATCTAACGTTTTGCAAAAAAATCCCTTTGTCCCTTTCTGAAAAATAATTGTCAAAATGTCCCATGATATGGGACAAATCCCACAGGCTGGCAACACTGACTGGCTTTGAATCTTCCATGTCGTGCTTTGTTTCGTTACATTGTTGTTACAGAGTCCGCTATGACGTCAGCTGGGAAGCCAGCCGACGCCACCAGCTGCAAAGCGTGCGCCAAGGTTTTTGTACACCCCTCCGTATCACGTGAACACCGAATACTTTATCTGGAAACGATCGTAGTCGCTCACGTGACACTTTACTTTTCTTCCCAGCTTTCGGTGAACGGACTATAGATGAAGTTGTTTTCTATTATTTATATTTTACAGCGTATAGTCACAGTTGCTCTAGTAACAGCTGTGATAAATGCGCCGGAAGGATAAACCGTAAAGTCGCAAGACTTGGCGAGCGCTGTCTTGTCCTGCGAGTTCGTTCAAGACACACTGGTCCGATGCCAGGCATCATGGTTTAAGGAGCCCTAAGTTACAACTCTAGTTCGCCTTTGGTGCTGTGGAGGGAACGCTGACGAGCACTCGATACTTGCAGAATGTTCTGAGACCCGTTCTCTTGCCATTCCTGCAACAGGAAGGTGATGTGTTTCTCCAACATGATCATGCTCGCCCAGATACAGCAGCTGAAAGCAGACACGTCAAACCACAACAGTTGCAGATCTACGTGAACAAGTCGAGCAGGCGAACAGGAGCGTATCCTGAGATAGTATTAGCTATCTGTATCATGAATGGATCCCATAATCAGAGCCTGCACTGCCGCCTGTGGAAGCTACAGCCCGCATTGATATGGGCGGTTTCCAAGGATCGCCAGCTGGTACCTCAGTACCTCTTGAGCTGTTCATCTGTAAATGCGATCAACTCGTGTATTCCATCACTTTGGGCGGGGTCGGAGATAAAATGTTGATAGAGAGTGTGATAAAAGTGATTGGAAAGATTTTTTATAAGTAATCTGTCTCTGCAACACTTTCTCTGGCACTTTCCCTCCAGGTGTTACCACCACATTCGTGCCAATATCGCAAGAATTAACTACGTAGCACTGCACGTGAGGACAATAGAACTACATACATTGTCAGTTCGTGCAGTTAAATTTTCTGTTCACAAGCCTAGCTGCTTCTTTTCCGTTGTCCCCAGGCAGAAACAGCACAAATATCGTTGATTCTTCTGTCTTGAAGTGAATTGCTGTGGAACTTATATGACTGTGGCTACTTTTCAAATAAGAAGGGAAGACAGTTGTTTCTTATCGTTTATTTATATGTCGAGAAACAACAAGCCATATGTGGAATACTGTCTACGATCTTCGTACACTTGCATTCTAATTACAGTAGTTTTTATTATTTATTTGTGTGTCGTATGGGTTTACAGCTATACAACAGTATACAGGGTGACCAAGCTATCTTGCTGACCCAAAATATATGTGGAACAAAAACAGCTATTGTAAAACGACTTTCACCGGTATCAATGTAAGGCTGGGGCTCATGAATGTACATATTTTGAAACATTATAAAGCGAAAGCAATTGCGCCGGCCGCGGTGGCCGAGGTGACTGAGGCACTCCAGTCACGGTCAGCACGGCCACTACGGTCGGGGGTTCGAATCCCCCCTCGGGCATGGATATTTGTGCCGTCTTAGTTCGTAAGTAGTTCATAAGTAGTTTGTAAGTTTAGGGACTGATGACCCCGAAGTTAAGTCCCATAAGCTTAACAAACATTTGAACATTTTTTGAAAGCAATTGCGTTTTTAACGCAAACTGAAGTGTTTCAAGATGGACAACCTATTTCATTTCATCACTAATGCATAGCATGACAATTCACACGAACAACAGCGTTGATTGCATCACAATACGCTAATTATATCCCGAGATATTGCGATGCGAAGTTGACGCTTGAAATACGCGAAACGCGCGGCTAGCGCACGTCCTGAGCGGCATGGGGTTCTCGCCTGAGTCTCAGGACATGCGCTAGCCCCGCGTTTCGCGTATTTCAAGCGTCAACTTCGCGTCGCAATATCTCGGGATATAATTGGCGTATTGTGATGCAATCAACGCTGTTGTTTGTGGGAATTGTCATGCTATGTATTGCTGATGAAATGAAATAGGTAGTCCATTTTGAAACACTTCAGTCTGTGTTAAAAACACTATTGCTTTCGTTTTAGTAAGTTTCAAAATATTTACATTCATGAGCCCCAGCCTTACATTGACACCGGTGAAAGTCGTTTTACAATAGCTGCTGTTGTTCCAGATATATTTTGGGTGAGTAAGATAGCTGGGACACCCTGTATACAATTAAATGGAAATGTCCAAATTGGACAATCAGTTCAGAGCGCTTGGGGTACTTGATGCAAACTCAAGTCACCGCTAAACGCTCGCAGCGGACATTGTTTGCTTCTCCGCTCCGCGGTCACAGTCAGAAGACGAAGGAAACAGCACTTCTTCATGGTGTAAGCACACCTCTCTTGCCCAGTCCTGATGCGGTTCAGCCTCGACCAGGTTTGACGTGACAGACGGAATTCCTGAACCTTCTTTGATGGATCATGCACCAGGTGGGCGTTGAGCGGTGGATGTTTGTTCCCGAGTTCTCGCCAATTGGTCACATCGAGAGAACTGGTACTTTCTGTGTCACACCGGGGAAGTTTCTGTGATTTGAAATGGCATGTTTGGGGATCCTGTAGAGCATCATACAAGGAAGAGTTCTTGTGAGCTTTGATGTTCTCGATCAATTTTATCTTAGCTGCTTACCTCCTCAGATGTTGCGGAGCAATATTAGCCAAGAAAGGCAACCACTGAATGGGCGTAGTGCCAGTGATACTTCTCATGGCTTCATTAAGTAGGACGTCAATCATTCTTGTGTGGTTGCTGCTTTCCCACACTTGCGCGAAGTATTCCCCAGCAGAATACACAAGAGCTAGCGCAGCAGAGCATAGAGTATTGGTGCCTGCACCTTAATTGCTGCAGCAATCTTGCGAAGCCAAGTTTCCACGAAAGCTTTAAGCAACGGGGATTAAGGAAGAAGCCTCCCGGAAGATCGTGATCACTGCAATCGGGCAATCCCTGGCAAACGGTTACTACCGGCTACTTCTTCCACCAAGGTGCACATATATACAAGAGAACCTATATATGAATAGTTCTTTTCAGGACCAACCAAGCTCAGAACACACTACAATTCTCGTTAGTGACAACTTAAGAATACGTCACTTGAACATTACAGCAGTTGAAAAATATGAAGTTTGAACTGCCCGACAGATTATTTTAAGAGCGCGATTGTCACAGCTGTAAACGCGAGAGCCGTCTGTGCTGGACTGCTTACAACTGAGCCGGGTCCATCAGTACGTCCACGAGCCTGCCTCCTCTCTCGTTGTCGAGCTCCATACACGACAACGCTTCGGCACTTCGCGGGGGGGGGGGGGGGGGGGCGGGGGGGATGTTTTGGCGTAAATTCAGCGCCACAGGCCAGACGTAAGACGTAAGAGAACGATCGTGGAGAAGGCTGCGATCGACCGAAAGCGAATCGCAACCAGGCGCCGCGCATCCTGGAGGGAGTAACCGAAGATGCGCGCCCTCTACAAGCGGCTATATCTAGGCCGACATACGTCTGGACGGCCCGTGAGTTACTAGTGAGAACTCCTCAGTGACTATTTAGAACTCAGACAGTTACTATTCAGAACTTGTCAGTAACTAGATCTTCAGTGCAGCTAGCATTATACGGACGACACCGTGAGGAGCGAGAAGAGCGAAGAAACAGACATATGTTCTAAACTTGAGTATTGTAAATTTCACTCAATAAATATCTTGCAATACTAACTATATCAATGTTTTAGATGTCAAAGGATACTGCACCAGTACCTTTATTGACAACTAGACTGGGACGAGTACTAAACAAAAGGCGACAAAGTCACAACAACATCTACTAGCTACAAAATTTCTTAGCAACTCAATAGCTATGGCCATCCAACACACTGTTTTAACAACCCATCTCGAATTCTAAGAGGTTGGTGTATTAATGTTCTATTTTCGGTAGCACAGTTTTTGCAGCAAGAGATTCTACATCTACATCTACATCTACATGGGATGCTCTGCAAATCACATTCAAGTGCCTGGCAGAGGGTTCATCGAACCACAATTATACTATTTATCTCCCATTCCATTCTCGAATAGCGCGCGGGAAGAAAGAACACCTGAATCTCTCTGTTCGAGCTCTCATTTCTCGTATTTTATTCTGATGATCATTTCTACCTATGTAAGTGGGAATCAACAATATATTTTCGCATTCGGAGGAGAATGTTGGCGACTGGAGTTTCGCAAGTAGCCCACGTCGCAGCGATAAGCGCCGTTGTTGTAATGATTCCCATCCCAGATCCTGTATCATTTCCGTAACGCTGTCTCCCCTGTATCGTGACAATACGAAACGAGCTGCCCTTCTTTGGACTCTTTCGATGTCCTCCGTCAAACCCACCTGATAAGGATCCCACACTGGGCTGCAATACTCCAAAAATGGACGGACAAGCGCAGTGTATGCAATTTCTTTAGTAGTTCTGTTGCATCTGTTAAGGGTTCTGCCAATAAAACGCAGTCTCTGGTTCGCCTTTCCCACGATATTATCTACGTGTTCTTTCCAGTTTAGGTCTGAAGTAATTCCTAGGTATTTTGTGGAGTTTACGGCCTTCACATTTGATTGATTTATGCTGTAAACAAAGTTTAATGGATTTCTTTTCGTACTCATGTGGACGACTTCACACTTCTCATTATTTAGAGTCAATTGCCAATTTTTACACCATACTGATATCTTATTCAGATCGTTCTGCAGTTGGTTTTGATCTTCAGATGTTTTTACTAGACGGTAAATGACGGCGTCATCTGCAAACAACCTAAGAGAGCTACTTAGATTTTCCCCTAAATCGTTTATGTAAATAAGGAACAGCAGAGGACCAATAACACTACCCTGTGGTACGCCCGATATCACCTCTGTTTTAGTCGCCCTAATTTGCTTAATTAGGCTAGTGGTGTAGCTATAGCACCCTCAGTAATGTCCCTTCGTGATGAAAATTGTCAACCAGCTAAGTTGTTGGGCTTGTGCTTTAACTGCTGTAAGGCCAGCACAGCAACAATGTCGCGGAGTGTGTGCGCCGCCTCGCCGCCTCTTCCCTTCCGGTAGCCGGCAGGCGGGCTGTTCTTTTTGCGGCCGTCGTTTGCGCCTGCGACCTTGGAGCGCTGATTACCACCGCCCCGTGGCGCAACCCTGGTCAAGGCTGAGGCTCCAGCCGCGGGACCACTCCTCCACACGCCAGCACCAGCCGCTGCCTACCTACCATCTTCATCTACACGGGATACTCTGCAAATCACATTTAAGTACCTGGCAGAGGTTTTATCGAACCACCATTATACTCGTACTATTCATCTCCCATTGCATTCTCGAATAGCGCGCGGGAAGGAGGAACACCTGAATTTCTCCGCTCGAGCTCTGATTTCTCGTATTATATTATAATGAACATTTCTACCTATGTAGGTGGGAGTCAACAATACATTTTCGCATTCGGAGTTTTGTAAGTAGCCCATGCCGCAGCGATAAACACCGTTGTTGAAATGATTCCCATCCCAGATCCTGTATCGTTTCGTTGACGCTGTCTCCCTGAATCGTGACAAAACGAGCTGCCCTTCTTTGGACTCTTTTAGATGTCCTCCGTCAAACCCACCTGATAAGGATCCCATACTGGGCAGCAAAATAAAAAAAACGGACGGACGTTATGCCAATTTAACGCAGTCTTTGGTTCGCCTTTACCACGACATTATCTAAGTGTTCTTTCCAGTTTAAGTCTGAAGTAATAGTAACTCCTAGGTATTCTGTGGAGTTTACGGTCTTCACATTCGATTTATCTTGTAAACAAAGTTTAACGGATTTCTTTTCATGCTCATGTGGACGACTACACACTTCTCATTATTTACACTCAATTGCCAATTTTTACATCATAGGGATATATTATCGTTCTGCAGTTGGTTTTGATCTTCAGATGATTTTACTAGACGGTAAATGACGGCGTCGTCTGCAAACAACCTAAGAGAGCTACTTAGATTTTCCCGTAAATCGTTTATGTAAATAACGAACAGCAGAGGACAAATAGCACTACCCTGTGCAACCCCGGATATCGTCTCTGTTTTAGTCGATGCCTTACCATCGATTACTACGAACTGTGACCTCTCTGACAGGAAATCCCTCATCCAGTCGCAAATTTGCGGCGATATACCATAATCACGCAATTTGATTAAAAGTCGTTTCTGAGGTACGGTGTCAAAAGCCTACTGAAAATCAAGAAATGCGGAATCTATTTGCGAACCCTTGTCGATAGCATCCATCACTTCGTGTGAGTAAAGAACTAGTTGTGTTTCGCATGAACGATATTTTCTAAATCCGTGTTGACCTTGGATCAATAGATCATTCTGTTCGAGATAATTCGTAATATTTGAATCAGGCTGCTTTACAACAGGCCAGTAATGTAGCCAAGAGGCGACTAATTTAGTAAGTAAGTGTCTCAACGACATCGTTTAATAAAGCTGGTTAAGTAAGTTGAATATCAGCCGGGCAAGTAGCTTTCCCCACCACACTTCACCACAGGCGCGACATTAGACAAGTGAGAGCTCTAGGGGTAGGAATACTTGTACATTTCCAGGAACCGTTCATTTCGGAATAGTTCTTCATAGGACCTATTCACACGGGGATACTCCGGTCGCCAGGCGACTGGCTAGGGGAACACCAAGTATGGTACAAACGAATTTTGATGTGTCGCAGGTATACTGCGCGGGAACTCCTCCAGACCACCAAGCTGGAAGTATTTGTTCCAATGCGTCTTGGTTTCCACGAAAATCGAGATCAAAGTTCAGCGAGTAACAGCTATATCTGTACTGAGTCGCCGTCGTTGCGTCACTCGGCGCGGTGTAGTTAGCAAGGCGCTCGACTGTAACGCAGACGACCCGAGTTCGAATCCTATTCGGATTTTTATTATTGGGTTGGGTTGTTTGTTTGGGATAGGGGGACTAAACTACTGAGGTTATCAGTGCCCCGGTGGGGAGGGGAGGAGTGAGGATAGGAAAGGAGGGGAGGGGAAAGGAAATGCAATTAGGGAAGTAAAGAAGGAAGGAAGACTGCATTAGCTCGGGATCCTGTGCTCGCCACGCATGTACTCACGAAAGAACCGTGAGCCCCCTGAGAGCTTTTTATTATTATTTTGTTACACTTATCCGACGATTGATTCGAGTGCTTATATCACTGCGCATTTTTCCTCCATGTGGCACTTCGTTAACGATACGCTACGAATGACTAGCCGCCTGGCCACAGCATAATAATACGCCGGCCGCAGTGGCCGAGCGGTCTGCGGCGCGCCAGTCAGTCTGCACGGCCGCCATGGTCGGGGATTCGAATCCCCCCTCGGGCACGGATGTTTGGCCGTATTTAGTATAAGCTAGTTCATAAGTAGTTTGTAAGTTTAGGGACTGAGGACCCCGCAGTTAAGTCCCTTAAGCTTAACAAACCTTCGAACATTCTGAACATAATAATCCGCTGGGACGCGTCAAGTGGACACACAATGCACTCGACGGTAGAACGACAGTGGGTCGGGGACTGTAAACGCAGCTAGCAAAGGCTGCACAAATGTTATAGGTTTACTGATTTAGATATCTTTCAAAGTATGCTTCGAAATAACGAATTAAAGAAAATAATCGTCGCGCAATACATAACATATTTAGCAATTAACATAAGTTATTATCATGACCAATTACTCAAGCACTAACAAAAGAGTGGCTATGAAAACAAATAATTATGCACAATCAATCGTCAACAAAATAATCGTAGGACAAGTGTAAAAAAAAGATCGAAGCAGGATTCGAACTCTGTTAGTCTGTGCGCCCTGCTAACTACACCACGCCGAGTGACGTAACGATGGCGACTCACAAGGGGAGGCCACGACGTCTGGAACGCGGATTTACTGCTAACTTCGTACACTCGTATTACTCCATGAGGACAGCAAAATGTGTAAGCAGTAGCGCGTACTTCTCAAGCGTTATTGAGAAAATCGCAAGGTTACTTCGTCGGTTGTCAAATATGTACCATATGTACTTCAACAGGATGTGTCATTCCTTAAACTAGAGGAATGCATCGCTATGAATGGATGCTCTATGGAACACCTATAAACACGCGTTTATCTAAGAAAGTATGCGTTTCTGGACGTTTCTTGAACTCATTTTCCTTGTGTCGATCCAAAATTTCTACACTTTTCTTAACAGCTTGTATAAACGTAACTTTAACAAAACATAAAAGTAGCTCCTGGTGCCATCATGCCTTCATACGTTTGTCGCAAAGCAGACGCCGATGTCTTATGGCTGCGCAGCAACATACGCGACGCGACACGGCTACTAGCAGCTTTCCGCTGTTAAGTACAGGGGTAGAGGAGGCAAACACAGTGGAGTGTTGTGGCGGCAAAAAGAAGGTGGTGGACTTTTTTTTTTTTTTTTTTTAACGAGTCACCGTGTTACGTCGCCACGGTGTCCTTGTATCCGCGTACGGAGCGAGTCCGGAGACGCGCGAGAAGGCGGCTAATCAGACGAGGTCGCTCACAGGGATTTCACCGTAGCAAACAGCAGCCGCCGGACAGACTGGGCGGTAATCACCGCTTTTGTGTACTTCCTAGAAAGACGCTGCTTGCCTGACGCGCTGACCTCGAGTGCGCAGAACTAAAAATTTTCCATCACCTTTCACACTCGTAGATCGTGGGAGCATCTGATAAGATGTCTGCTTTGAGTTTGTGTTAAAAAGCGCCAGATTCTGCAGGTACATTGGTACCAGTATCGGCGCGCCCTGTGCGTTCACTGCCTCAGTAAATAAATAAATAAAATTTAAACTATCATTCTTCGTTTTGTTGTTCTATCAGATCATTATACTGGGTGTCCCATTCAACTCTTTCACCCCACATATCTCTGGGAACTACAACAGATATTGAAAAACGCCTTTGCCGCGGTGGAGTAGCTGAGCGGTCTAAGGCGCATCGCTGCGGAGCTCGCGGTTGTCGCCGTCGGAGGTTCGAGTCCTGCCTGGTGTGTGTGTGTGTGTGTGTGTGTGTGTGTGTGTGTGTGTGTGTGTGTGTGTTTGTCTTTAGGTTAGTATACCTTAGTTTAAGTAGTTTGTAAGCTACGGACTGATGACCACGCAGTTTGGTCCGATAGATTTACAAACATTTGAACATTTTTGAAAAACGACTTGGACAGTCATGAACGTACGGCAGGGGCTTACGAATGTTGGTACTATGAGACAGTCTAAAACGTAAATATACATTTTCTCAACACAAACTTTTTTTTTGTTAATGGATACCCTGTATATTTCTTAAGCAATCGATAGAATGAAAAATCACAAAAAGAATGGCGTTGGTTGCATCGCAATGCGTCAGTTACATCCAGAGAAACTGCGAAACGAAGTCGACGTTTGAAGCACATCAGGCGCGCTGCTAGCGCGTGTCCGAAACTCAACTGTTGCTTGAGTCTTGGACACGTGCTAGAAGCACGCCTCACGTATTTCAAACATCAACTTCGCATTTTCTCCGGGTGTAACTGACACATTGCGATGCAACCAACGCCATACTTTTTCTGATTTTTCATGCTATTGATTGCTTAAGAAATAATCCATTTAACATAAGTTTGTGTTAAAAATAAACATTATTTACGTTTTAGACTGTCTCATAGTACCTATTTTGTAAGCCCCTACCGTACGTTCATGACTGTCACAGTCATTTTTCAATATCTCTTGTAGTTCCAGAGATATATGGGGTGACGCCCTGCATATGCACATACGGAGTATTTTTATCGCATGAGAAACGTTTTACGTCGCGGAGACAGCACGTATACGAGTCGTAGCACGGCCGCTTAACATAGGCGTTGCAATGCGCGGCTGAGGTTCAAAAACTCATCTGAACCCCCTGAAGGTAGCACATGGGCGCTCCCGCGGCAGGGAGGGTAGAGGGGAAACGGGGCTTTTAAAACTGGCATTCGAGCTGGTAGAAAATGTTCAAATGTTTGTAAAGTTTAAAGGACTTAACTGCGGGTCATCAGTCCCTAAACTTACAAACAACTTACGAACTACCTTATACTAAAGACGACACAAAAATCCATGTTCGAGTGAGGATTCGAACCCCCGACGGGGAACGACCACGCGCATCGCAGCATAGCGCCTCTATGCGCTCGGCCTCTCCGACGCGACGTTAGAGCTGATACAGACACCAGCTCCTGGCTACTCGAGCTCTGGCGATTATGCACGAATGGTCCCGAAGCAAGAGTTGAGCTAATGCGCACCTCGCTTTGCGCATGGCCAAATCCTCCATGAAGGCAACATCTGCCCTTCATATCTGTTTTTGGCGCATTGAAGATTTATAAAAAAAACACCTCACACTTGTTATAATATCTTATAGCTATAAATTAAAGACGCTCCCACTGTAAAAGCCTTCAAAAGATCCGACCATAAATAATAATGAAGTCACTACTCTCCACCTAGCAAGAATAGCAGTGTGATTAGCGCCATCGCGCTGCGATGTCGAATGTAGTGGGTTCGAGGTCGAGTGCAAGCACTTTTCTTAAATCCAGACTTCTTTTTAAAAGATACGGGAAAGACAATGATTGTTATTACTTTCCACATATCTTTGGACTTTTTTTTCGAATGTCGCGTTTTTGAGGGCATATGGAATTCATACGTTGTAACGAATATTTAACTGTTCAAACAACTTACGGGTATGCCGCCGGGTGATGTCTTCGACAACTGCCGATATTTCGGCAGGAGGACACCCTGCCATTCTCAAGGCACAACTGCACTTAAGGAAGCAATGTGCAAGCGTATATAATACCTCCGTTTGCAAAGGGTAAACAAGGAAGATAACACACACAGTACAAGTCACTGCAGAGTCAACACAACCAAAGATGACAAAACATCAAAAATATCGATAGTGACTTTTAATCAACAGGTGAGGCAGCATTAATTTTGTCCCTCTGTTTTTTGACGAGAGACAGTGCCGGATTCCAAGCAGAATTTAAACAAAAACCACCATCTCTGTTCATAACGTCTCTTGCTAGTTTAACTTCAACAGCTTCCTTAATAACACTATCGCAACAGGTGGAAGTGCATGCCAATGCAAAAGTAACAGACTATGATTTCATTCGCATGGTCCGTCTGTACTTGCAAGTGCCGGGCGCGGTGGCCGAGGAGACTGAGGCGCTCCAGTCACGGTCTGCACGGCCACTACGGTCGGGGGTTCGAATCCCCCCCTCGGACATGGATATTTGTGCCGTCGTAAGTAGTTTGTAAGTTTAGGGACTGATGACCGCGTAGTTGAGTCCCATAAGATTAACAAACATTTGAACATTTGTACTTGCAAGTTCGTGAGTTTTGTTTCAGCGGATAGTAATATTTTCTAAACTAGACTTCTTACAAACTAGATTTTACATTTCCTTAAAGAAGCTCTTTTCACTTTGTCCTTGCTTCTGTACGTTGCGTGCACGTATCATGATTCTGTCTTAGCTGCTTTTTAGAAGTTATCAAACTAAAAAATCTTGAAGAATGTGAAGTGGTAAGATTAACATATTGTTTATTTATAGCTACGCATTCACTTTTTGAAACCAGTGGGTAACCGCAAAAGTATATCGGTGTATAGGCCTGTAAGTTCTGTGAAACTTAATTACGAAACTACGCAGGCTGTACTGAAATAATTGATTAACTGCGACCTAAAGCGACCAGACACTTTCAAACAGGAGTAATATCACGAAGTTATTTAGGGTGCTTAAGATAAATGAGATACCCTGTATGCAAGGAAAAAAAAGGTATGGCTCTGTAATTGTTATCCTAATGCACGATATTTAAAAATAATTGTAAACGTCCGTTTCACGAGTGTTTGACAGTATTTACGTAAAGTACTAAATATACATTTAAACAGAAATTTATTGAGATTTCATTTCTACCGACATGGAATTGAAATCCTGTTTGTACGATCTTGTTCGAAGAGGATTACAAATTCCATCATGCTTATAACGCCATTGCCCAATTTTGTCATTTTTTGGTAATAATATTTCATTTTTATGCTATGTTAGATACTAAATTTCATTCATGTTACAATCGATTCCACTATTGTATGGGATGTCATGTCTGTACTTCATGTGCTTTGTATGTTTTATGAATATCTATATCACGTTTAATTTTGCATAATATTTTTGTAATTTTAATTGTTTTGGTAATGTCAATTTTAATTTTGTATCGTTTTATGTATGTCAATATTATGTAAATTTGTGATATCTCACGACCAGTATGATTACTAAAAGGTGGTGTGATTTTAATGTGAACGGAATTCCGTTGTAAATGAAAAGGCGGTATTGGCACGCAGCTAACGGAGACAGAGTAGTTAGTCGAAGGTTGGCATTCACAGCAGTCAGTCTGTGTGTCGTGGGAGCTCACAGCAGTAGTGAACCTGAGGGCACAGCAGCAAGACGCAGTGGCAGACTTGTGCTACTGTTTTCTGCCCAAATATTTGTTTTACTTGAGGCAGAAGTCCAATCTACGTACAATGGCCTCAGTGAACGTGCTGATGCAATGGTAACACTTATACTGTCTGCATGTGGAGCCAGATAGAAGCTACTGGAAACCGTCGTTACAATGTCGGCTCACAAACTGGATAAAGATGAAACCTGAACTGTATACGCTGCGCCGCCACCTCGCCACTAATCCGCATTAATAACAGGTCATAATAATTATTGTTACTGTTTATAAACTGGTCGTTGAGAGATTTAACTTGTAACCTCTATTAAAAAAACATTCAAAACACATTTCTGTTAAAAGTAGTGTGTACGTAACCAAGTCACATAACCTAATATGGATCCTCTCCTGAAAAGAACTATTAACCGAGTCATCCTATTTTTTCTAAAAGCAGCTATCAATTTTAATAATGTAAATTTTTTGGAGTATCTTCGTAGTATAATATACAGTGCTGCAACTATAAATTTCATTGCTCTTGCACAATAGTATTGGAGGAATAAGTTACTGTTTTGCCACATAACTAACTTAAATCATTTCAGTTCAGACACGAACTTTTATGTTCCTATAAATTGTTAGTGCAGTTTCAGTGACCTAATTCTAGATTCCAGGCTAGCAGATTTAATTGATGACCCTATTCAGCAAAGTGTTACTTAATTAATGGTTAACTGTAACAGAATCATTAATTTCATGGTAGGGACAAAGATTTCATTATTTTCAACAAAGTGATACATACTAGTTAGTATCCTTTAAGTAGATTTTTGAACAGAGGTCATAATCATAACCAATTTCTCACTTATTTACAAAGAACATTAAGAACAGCACTGACCATAACATCAGTAGGTTATTATTATTATTATTATTATTATTATTATTATTATTATTATTATTATATACTTTTAATTATAAGCCTTTCAGTAACATTGTTTCTGAGTGCCACTTGCATTGCAATAATACATTCCACCCTATATTCTACAGTAACAGAAAGTAACTGATGAGGTGAGTCTTACTGTTACAATAATTTAAATAATTACTGCTTTCATTTAAATCTTTCTTATTTTTGTGATTGGTTTTTTTTTTTTTTTTTTTTATCTTATGAAACTGGTGACAAAATTTCTTCCGCCCTTTATTTATTCTGCACCAAGCTTCTAAATTTAACTGCATTCTTAATTTATCACTGCTTGGTATTTTTATGTCTCATTAGGCTGGCGACCGTGTATAAATTTTTATTAATGAAACATTTTGTTAATAATTTTTAATTAGCACAACAATAGTATTGCAAGATTACCTAAGTTAATTTTTGTTTCATAGTAATCAGATTTCTTTTACTGCTATAAGCTACACCTACCTCATAGTTATCGCTTTCCATGATTTATTTCGTGTTTGGATAAGTCTTTGGGGAGTTTCGGTCCAAGTCTTGTCCTTAGGCTAGCACGGGTGCCACACTTATTGGCCGATGACTGTTCGATTAGTCGCGGTTGTGTCACATGCTGACTGCGTCCATCGATAGTTGAGACATTCGTTTACACAAAACTGTGCTGCAGGGTGTGTATTTTTATTAGTACGCCATCATTTGGCCTCTTACTTTGTCGCAAAGTGACTCTGAACTCGTCGTAATACAGAGGGCCTGTGGAGCGCTGTGGGAGCACACCAGACGCCTGGCTGGAACATTGCGACCGCCGCGCCGCTCAGTTCGCGCTATTTTCTTTATAAACGTCTTTAGCATCGAACGCCGTTCAGTACTTATGGAAGGCAGCTTCTCCTTGTTCACCGGCATCCACTATTAATAAGAACAAAGCGAGCGCTTTTACACAAGCGAGTTCTTTTATCCTACACCTGTGCAGAGCCTTCGAAATCTTTTTGTTTTCTGTAGGTAAGTTACAATATTGTGAGCTAAAATGGCCTGGATTCCTTTAACAGTCATTAGCGACAAGGATTTTAATTTCTGCGCATGTCTTCCTTGCACCCTTTTTGTGCAGCATTTTTATATACTGACGCGAGCTATTGTCGTTAATTTAGATCCAGGAAATTCCCCATCTTATTCCGTTTAAGATCTAACAGGCATTCCGTGAGGGACTAGCGTCTTCTTCGCATTGAAAGATTCTTCATGACGTTGGCAAAACTTACTGCGTGTTGATTCTCGTCTCGGAACCTACGACCAACGCGTGTTTGAAAATTTTTTCCCCCTTCTCAGACACTGAAGTCGACGGGCATTACGTCAACACGTGGTTACGATACCCTCCACAATTCTGATCACCAATACAATTGTACCCAGCCGGGATTCGAACCCGGGTCTCCTGCTTTCTAGGCAGTTGCGCTGACCCCTACACCACTGGGGACACAGTGATCACCGCACCTGCAAGGACTACCCATGCACGCCTCCCGTCCGATACAAACTCCCAGCTTCGCCCTGCCCACAGTACTCAAACTCGTAGTTATGAACTAATTCCCGTAAGAGTAAGGGCTTCAAACTTTGCCCACCCCTCCTCACTAACGATAGGATCATTGCCCGTCACCGGCATATTATATATATACACATGTGGCGTCTGTTCCAAGAGAAGCTGGGAATTCGTATCTGACGGGAGGCGTGCTTAGGTAGTCCTTGCAGGGGCGGTGATCATTGTGTCCCCAGTGGTGTAGGGGTCAGCGCAACTGCCTAGAAAGCAGGAGACCCGGGTTCGAATCCCGGCTGGGTACACATTTTCAGCTTTGCGCAATCGCAGTTGATGTCATATATTCTATGAATATTAAATAATAACAGCTGCACGATCAGAAGTGACGTCTGTTCTTACGGAACAGACGCCACATGTATAAATACAATTGTCGTTGAAATTTGTATTCCAGGAAATATACAGGGTGTCCGAAAAGTCCTTCCCTGTTACATAAATTGATAACTCAGGCTAGAAGTAAGATACAAATACGAACCTTGTTTACAAACTATCGAAGCTTTTTTCTGTTTTAGGTTCGCAGTACGTAAGTAGTGAATGATGTGCAGTGCCCAAGAAGTCATATTAACCAATCAGGAGAAGGCACAATGTGTCCTGTGGTACCATGAGACACGATCATTAACCACAGTGCAAACACACTTCCAGACAACATTTGGAAGGAATCCGCCTGATGTCAAGAGCATTAAAACCTGGTGTGAGAAGTTCAAGAACACAGGATCGGTTGCTGACCTTCCGATGTCTGGTCGACCAAGAACCTCAGCAGACAGGGTGGAAGCTGTGAGGCAGTCTTTTCTGCGAAGTGCGAAGAAATCGGTGCGCAGGGCCTCACGTGAATTACAGATGCCAAAAAGTTCTCTCCATGACATTTTACACAAACGTTTATTGTTTCGTGCATACAAAGTGCAAATCGTTCAGGCCTTGTTGCCCAATGACAGTACACGTCGATATGAGTTTGCGGTCGAAATGCTATCACGTATTGAGGACGATGATGGTTATCTCAGACGAATTGCCTTTTCCGCCGAAGCGACCTTTTTTGTCAGTGAAGTAGTGAATCGCCATAATGTGTGCATTTGGGGTTCACAACTGGCGAGGTCATGGGGTGCACCAGAGGCAGTACAAAGATAAATGTTTGGTGCCCGCTATTGCACGATCGAATTATTGGGCCATTCTCCTTTACATCTGCAATGTATCTGGACATGTTGCAACCGTATGCTGTTCCTCAGCTGCTTCAGTATCTCCCCGATGTCTTGTTTCAGCAAGACGGTGCACCCCCTCATTAGGGTTTGGACGTCCGTGCCTACCTCGATATGACCTTTCTTGGGCGATGGACTGGTCGTGATGGGCCAACGGTTTGGCCTCCACGCTCTCCTGGCATAACACCATTTTTATGGGGTTATGTCAAGGACGAGGTCTAACGAACACTTGTACCAGATCTTGAAACCCTGCGGCAACGGATAACCACAGTCGTTGAATCGATCCCTCCAGTGATGTTGGCTAATATGTGGACGAAAATTGAGTATCGCCTAGATGTGCTACGTGCTACCAAGGGTGCTCATGTGGAAGTTGACTGATGTGTGAAAAAAACTTTGTAAACAGACACCAGTTTCATATTTGTATCTTACTTCTAGCCTGAATTATCAATTTATGTAATCAGGGAAACACTTTTCGGACACCCTGTATATCTACGAAATGGAAATAATGAAACATTTCGACCGTTTTGGAGCGTTGAAACAGATTCATCGACAAAGCTGAAGATTTGTGCTGGATCGGGATACCAACCCGGATATACCGTTTCGGGCCAGCGGTCGCCTTACTCAATGATGCTATCCAGGCACGCTACCGTCCAACCCAAATTCTCAGCTTACAGCGAACTAAGATTGTAGTTTCCCTGGCCCATTTGTTCATCTTGCTCGCAGATTATACTGTATTCCCGCACGGGGCCGAGCTTATGACAGACACCCCATTAATAATGGCAGATGTGTATCTATTACCTTTAAACAGTAGTCTCGTGATTTTTATTTGTAGATAAATTGTGTTCTGAAATACCTGACGGCTTGGATGTTTGCAGACAGAGGCATGCGGGAGACCACACACACCGGCCATTGTGGCTGGCTTTATCTGACGCAGGCCTGTCAATTGAGAGGCTCTTATTTACATCTCTGACGTAACCCACAGCGGTCCTGCTGCGCCTGTGACGCCTCCATCTAACAGCTGGGGATGCCACAGGGCGACCGTCAAGTCCTGTTAACCAAACGTCGCAAATCTCATTGCAGGCTGCGTCGAATGAACAATCACTGTGTTTTCCGGTTTGTATTATGTTAACTACGAGAAAACAAATCGGACGTTTGTATACCTATTGGACAAAACTGCTGTTGGCATCAGTCCCTAGACTTACAAACTACATTACTAAGGGCAACAATCGCGCACTTGTTCGAGGAAGGTCTCGAACCTCCTGCGGGACTGACCGCCCAGTCCGTAGCATGACGCCTTAGAACGCACGGCCATTCTGCGCGGTCCTACGATCATTCATTTCATTTCAATTCCGACTCCGGTCGGTCAGCATTTCCAAAAAAATAGCAGCTGCGATAGCTTTGTCATTTTCTTCGTAAACATCTTGTGCTGTACATGTGTTGTCCAGGAGGGGGCAAACAAGTAGGTGGCTTGCATCTTCATCAGCCCCACAGTCGCAAGAGGTGTCTGCGCTCGCCTACCATAATACCGGGTGATCAAAAGGTCAGTGGCCGGCCGCGGTGGCCGAGGGGACTGCGGCGCTTCAGTCACGGTCTGCACGGTCACTACGGTCGAGGGTTCGAAACCTCCGTCGGGCATGGATATTTGTGCCGTCCATAGTTGTAGCTAGTTCATAAGTAGTTTGTAAGTTTAGGGACTGATGACCCGTAGTCAAGTCCCATAAGCTCTACAAACATTCGAACATTTGATTTGAAAAAGTCAGTATAAATTTGAAAATAAATCACGGTAAAAATTGACACACATGCTTGGAATGACATGGGGTTTTATTAGAACAAAAAACAAAACAAAAAAGTTCAAATATGTCTGACAAATGACGCTTCATCTGATCAGAAAAATAATAATTAACATAACTAATTAAGACAAAGCAAAGATGATGTTCTTTGCAGGAAATGCTCATTATGTTCAGCATCATTCCTCAACAATAGCTGTAGTCGAGGAATAATGTTGGAACAGAACTGTGAAGAATGTCCGGAGTTATGGTGAGGCGTTGTCGTCTGATGTTGTCTTTCAGCATCCCTAGAGACGTCGGTCGATCACGATACACTTGCGACTTCAGGTAACCCCAAAGCCAATAATCGCACGGACTGAGGTCTGGGGGTCTGGGGACCTGGGAGCCCAAGCATGACGAAAGTGGCGGCTGAGCACACGATCACCACCAAACGACGCGCGCAAAGAGATCTTTCACGCGTCTAGCAATATGAGGTGGAGCGCCATCCTGCATAAAAATCGTACGTTCTAGCAGGTGTTTATCAGCCAGGCTGGGGATGATGCGATTCTGTAACATATCGGCATACGTCTCACCCGTCAGTTAGCAGTCACTGACGTTTTGCTGTCCTGCGCCATCTGTCGGACATTTTTTTACCTTTTTTCTAATAAAACCCTATGTCATTCCATGCAAGTGTGTCAATTTTTACCTCTATATCTACATTATTCCGTGATTCATTAAGTTTTCAAATTTATACTGACTGTTTGATCACCTGTTACATTCCCGGATAATAGGCCTACTAAAAAACGAAGTAGCTATACGTTAAGGACGCGCAGATGGCAAGGTACGTGTAGGCTGACACTAACAAATAAGTGACGAAGTGTCAGGAGACAGTACATATTCTACGGTTTCTGTTCAAATGTTTGTTAAGCTTATGGGACTTAACTGCGGGGGTCATCAGTCCTTTACGGTTTCTACAATTATGCTGCAATATGGATAATACGAGGTAGGGTCGCAGAGAAATGTGCAAAAACTTTTTCAAAACATCGAAAAATGTTGAAATGTTTATTATTATTATTATTATTATTATTATTATTATTATTAACAATGTAATGTGGCTCATTGGCCAGGTGCAAATGTTTCAATTGGACGCCACTTCGGCGACGTGCATATCTCTAGCCCACCCCAGTTATCCAACCGGGAAAAGGTGACCTACAGCTTAACGCGGGATCCGAACCACGTGTCGTTTCTGGCGACTCCTCACATCTTTGACAGGTGAAGGATGGGTTAAAGTGCACACTGAAAAAAATCCGAAGTGCGACCGAGTTTCGAACCCGCGACCTTTCGGTTTCCAGTCGAGCGCTTTAACCCAAGATCACCGGGCCCAACGAAATGTTTGTTAAGTTTATGGGACTTAACTGCATGGTCATCAGTCCCCAAACTTACAAACTACTCATAATTTATCTTATACTAAAGACAGCACAAATGTACATGCCCGAGGGGGGGGGGGGGGGGGCATTCGAACCCCCAACGAGGAACGGCCTCGCGCGCTCGGCCATTCCGCCGGGGCCCTGGAAATCGCGGAGAACCTAAATCGGAAAGGCCAGAGACGAGTTCGGTGTTTCCGCACTACGCCAACTCGCTTGTTAAAACGCGTTCAAAGTTTGCAATATAAATAAATAAATAAAATATATAAATAAAGAAAAGGTAAAAGGGTGAAATACTTTCAGAGGTGGTAGTACTCATCGAGATAAGAAAAATACTATTAATATACGATTACACCGTTTCAGAACAATCGGTGGAAGTAGTTACTTGGAACAGTATGCATACGAAGATATCTGATTGCGAATAACGAAGTTAGACAGTTTCATTCGAAGAAAGGTATTGTAATCTAGCGAAAAGGTAGCAGCTTTCAAAACAATTGCTCGATTAGTACTTGAATACGTGGTACAGAAAATAAGTTCTGAGACAGCGCGTAGGTGGCGTGGAACTATTCAGTTAGTCTCTCGTCCCTCCAAGAGACAATTGAGCGCATGCGGTGGAAACAGACGTACGGCCTTGTGACGAGGAGTTGATTCGCCAGTCGGACTTGGGCAAACATCAAATACTGCCAGATGTTAGGCAAAACCGCTGCCGTAACGTTTTAAATGATATAGCAGGTGTACGATGAGGATTCACGAATTCGCTGTGTTGTGTTTAGGCGGCAACGACGTTCTGTGCGAGGAAGGGACAGTTTGGAAGATTATATTCGTACGATGACGATGATGATGATGATGATGATGATGATGATTGACGTTTCAGGGCGCTAAATAGCGAGGTCATCAGCGCCCGTGCTGGCTTAATAACTAAAACGATAACAGCGTATTTCGTTAATAATCAAACGAAAACCCCCTTGCAAACGTTAATTGTACATTTCTTTTTCCTCCTGTATTTTGATCTCAGACTCCTAAAGTAAGTAAAAAGAAAGAGACTATATAATTCCGACTCTTAAGATCAGTGTTAGCTCTCCTGTCTGCTAACTTGGGAGGCGTACACCTGACGTCAGGCTGTGAAGCTAAGTGGACAAGCAAACAACTTGTAGCGAACCGGAGCTTCAGAGGAGAATTCCACGTTAACAGCGCGCTTGTACAAAACACGAGAAACGTACAAGCTACCGGCTCATAAGAGCCGGCGTTTCCATGTTCGGTACATATGAGATGAAGTGAGAAATAATAGGCAACAAAATCACTTTGTAAACATTTTGGATTTTTTCAAGTTATCTGTAAAATAAATTTTTCATTTCTGGTAAACGCATGTTTATATCTTTTCGTAAACAAATGTATAGCGTCTGCTGAACAGTGCAAGGTGTGTGAGCAAAAACAGTACTAACGAATCGGTGAACGTTCATATTCATATCAGCTAAAATTACAGCGAGGTAGTGCTGTAATAAATGTTTGAAAAAGCCGAGTAAGGAATCGCAATTTTTGGCGGTCTTGGTCTTCTCTCCTGTTTGAATTAGGATCAAAGGGTAAATCGTTTTTGGCTTTTATGACCATTAGAATACCTGCTACGTTACAGCATAAACGCAAAGTTGGAATTGGCGAATGTTTGTAACGTGACCGAACTACGTTGGGCATCGTCCGTTAGACTTATAAACTAGTTAAACCAAGTTGAATTGACCTAACGACAAACACACACACACACACACACACACACACACACACACACACACACACACACACACACACACACACACACACAGAAGCAGGACTCGAACCTCCGAGGCGAAAGGCCACGTGTTCGACAACGTGTCGCTCCAGACCACGCGGCTATTTCCCGCACGGATCGAATTGGTGAACCGGAAAAATTACGAAAAATCGATTAATTCCTTTTGCAAAATGTCTCAATTGGTCTAAAACTAACGCTCAACTAACAGGACTATTTTAGAAATTTAGTAATCAGCCAATCAGTTGTATCAATAGTGGTTTAATAAACTGTGACCAAGGTTTCGACGGATATAAATTCGTCTTCTTAAGAAATACATGGACCTATATTATAAATTCATAATCATCATGTCTAAATATGCGTCGATATGCACCGACATTTCATGTGATCATTTAACTGACATTCCCTTGATAGCAGGGATGTTTTAGCTACTATGAGATGCTATTACAGTAAGTACCAGTTTTATTTTGTTAACAATATTTCACGATATTTTAGATAGGTGTAGGCTTGTTATGACGCATATAAGGCATGATGTAATTTATGATGTCACGTTGTTTTACGTTTCACACATGTATTTCTGAAGAAGACTGATTTATATCTGTCGAAACGTTCGTCTAAGTTTATTGAACCACCAGTGGCGGAGCTTCCTATGTGTTCACTGGTTCAGTGAACCTTCGGAAAAAAGCTCGTCGTAGAAAGAAGGTAAATAAATAAAGAAATCTAAAGTGTTTTTAAACTATCATTTTTCGTTTCGTTCTACTATAGGTTCGTTTTATATGAACATTCAAAGTATTTTTATTGCACGGGAAACGCGTTATGTCGCGGAGACAGTACGTCTACGAGTCTTAGCGCGGCCGCTTAATTTAGGCGGCAGTAGCCGCAGCGTTGCAATGCGCATGCGCGGCTGAGGTTCAAATTCTCTTCTGAACTCCCTTGAGGCAGCATGCAATTAAAATGCACACGCGACGTCTAGTAGTTGAGTAGTGGCGTTACGACTGTTACCCATCAATACTGGAATAAATACAGCAGTGGAAAGTCGAATGGATTGGCTTGGTGCCATTAACGATATGTGTAAAGAGTGAACTAGCATAAACATCTGCATGGTAATCAGACTCTCATGCCATCAAATACCATAAACCACAACATTGGCACATATCTTTGTCGCAGTCTCTACTAAGAACAACACTTTCATAATGATGTTTATGTTAACTAGATGACCTGAGCGAATATTTGGCACCGTCAGTGACGTTGAGTTTTCTTACACCAAAACAGTGTACTTTAATTAGAACGGTAACATGGTTGCTGGAATGGAAAAAAAGTTGGACATAACTAAAGTCAAGTTGAATCTGCACTCAAAACTTTCTTCTGAATCAAATGATGTGTTTAAAACGGTCCAATGACAGGTCTCGATCTGCTGAGTTTTCTAAGGCTAAAACGAATTGCGTGCCTTAATTACAACGTAGCTACGTGCACTCAAAGATTTCTTCACAATCAGTCAATCAATACTAGTGTTTAAAATCGCAAACGAAATAGTCTTGATCCGCTCAGAGTTCTTTGGCCAAAAAGAACAGTGTACCTTAATTAGAACCGAAATATCGTACAAAAACACCGTTAAAACATTCACAGCAAGGACAGAAGGATATCGCGTTTGAGTACAAATAAAGGAAGGCGAGAGTTAAGTGAATTCTGATAGCTGACGACAAATCTGCGAATGAATACTTTCGTTTAAAGCAAAAATGTAGAAAAGCGACCGGACATAACGGCCTAGGAAGGAAGGAAGGAAGTTTAGGGTTTTACGTCCCGTCGACAGCTTGGTCATTAGAGACGGAGCTTACGCTCGGATTTTTGGAGAAGGATGGGGGAGGAAATCGGCCGTGCCCTTTGAAAGGAACCATCCCGGCATTTGCCTGGAGTGATTTAGGGAAATCACAGAAAACCTAAATCTGGATGGCCGGAGGTGGATTTGAACCACCATCCTTCCGAATGCGAGTCCAGTGCGTTACAACTGCGCCACCTCGCTCGGTCATAACGGCCTAGCAGGCTGACTTTAGTTTATATGTTTTTTTCTTTAATTTATAAAATGAGGAAGTCGTGAAGGCCAAGCTCGCAATTAAATATTCATTTTTACTATAAGTTTCAGCTGCACGTGAGCCATCTTCAGATTCAAGATATAAAACTGCACTTAAGAATAAGCAACTTACAGTAACTTATAAGAATAGAAAAATTAGATGCAAATCACAAAACTGCACATAATAGTATAGCAAAATTAAAAAGTATGTAAGGAGAAGTAACTGCAGGATACATACCAATAAATACATTTTTCATTAGCGTACATGCCATAATGACCCAACAAATCGTTATAATTATTTTTAATGACACCATCGATAAGATACAAGATTCACAAGAAATTTACGCAAGTCAGCTTTCGCGGCATCTTTTTCACTGCGTTCTCCACAATTGTCGCCAGTTCTCGCCACGACCGTCACTACACTGATGCGGTTCCCCTCTCATACGATGTTCTTAGCCTTGTCAGAAAGGGAGCACGTAGTGTTGCCTCGAGGGCAGGCGTAGTTAGACGAAGGTATCGAGCGGATCTCTGGGGCCGGTAACGCTGCTTCGGTTGCCCCTAGCCTTCCCGACCGGGGAAGGACTGAGGGAGCAGTAAGACGGTTTTTCATTTTTCGTGGCCGTAACTGCCTAGGCCGATTATGTGGCCAACCTGCCGCAATAACGCATAACTATCGAGGTTCATCTGTCCGGCAGGACTGCGTCGTTCTCCAGTCACGGTCTGCACGGCCACTACGGTCGGGGGTTCGAATCCCCCTTCGGGCATGGATATTTGTGCCGTCCTAGTTCGTAAGTAGTTCATAAGTAGTTTGTAAGTTTAGGGACTGATGACCCCGTAGTTAAGTCCCATAGACTATACAAACATTTGAACATTTTGACTGCGTCGTTTGTGACGGATTTGACCTGTCGTGTACTTTATTTAGAAAGTATATACGAGGATTGCAACTTAAATGCTGGTAACACTGCTGTGAAGACACTTGCAATGGAATCTAATATTGTCGCTGATAGCATACGATATTGACATGCCACCTTATCTCCGAGCGCCAATGGCAGTGCCACAGTGGTTACACCGGTTCCCGTTAGATCACTTAAGTTAAGCACTGTTGGGCTTGGCTAGCACTTAGATGGGTTACCGTCCGGGTCTGCTGAGTGCTGTTGGCAAGAGGGGTGCCAACTGAGGAGCTACTTGATGGAGAAGTAGCGGCTGCGGTCAAAAAAGACTGACATAACGGCCAGGAGTGAGGGGCGCTGACCACGTCCCCCCTCCATACCACACCCGTTGACACCTTCGGGCGAAGGATGACACGGCGACCGGTCAGTACCCAGTGGGGCCCCTGAGACCTGTCGGACGAAGTTAAGTTTTACCTTACCTCCGAGCAAATGGACTCGACCGTCCCACGTCGTCAGCGTGCGCACAATCGAGGGAGACAGTCATCTGTGAGCGAGCGGTCTAATATAAATGGGTCTTTGTTTACGAAACAAGAACAACGGACCTGGATCAAGAATGAATGTTCCAGAGGTCGTACCGCACGACAGTCTCATCAAAGTCTTCAATAGGCGTGCAGGGAATCGGGCATTGCCATATAAAACAGAAGCACGTTGGGTAAAAGTCTTCAACGTAGTTCGGGAAACTGGCAGAAATGTATCGGGTTGGTCGTCCTAGCGTCTCTGAAGAAGTATTGCGTACTGTTGCAACATTTGTATGCACAACCCACCCATCATTTTGCACGACAATGTGCAGGCGCATACAGCGCAAGCTGTGGCTGCTTCTTCTCGGTCGAAGGGACTGGGAAGTACTGTACCATCCGCCAAACTTCCAAAGATGAAGGAACCATTACGTGGCATTCACTTCAGAACTATTCCGAAGGTTCGACAGCCAGTAGACCGCACCATCGACAGAATAGGCTCTGCTAACGGTATACTACGCTTTCCACATCGATGGCAATGGGTTCTACGCAACGCTGGTGACTACTTTGAAGAACAGTAACAGGTGCAAACATGTAACTCTTTTGTGTCAGAAGTGAATAAATGGTTGCCACTATTTAAGTTCCAGCCCTAGTTTATTCCTTTTTATGTAACGTTGTGAGACAAACCTGAATACGACTACAGAAACGATTCTTCCAAATATTCGTGCGGAATGGAGAATAGAAACGTCCAGGGTCATATCTGTGTGCATCTAAAGCTTAGAAAGGCAAATAAACAAACAAAAAATAGTGCTTTATACAAAATAGATCGGATTCTGATCATACCAAATCCGAAACTCTCAAAAATGGCTTATTATATTCACCTCTGATTCCTACGGAACTTCACATAAATTGGGTAGTAAATGTTTCCCGAGAAAGGATTCCCCGTGAAAATACGCGCTCGTCACACGAACGAAGCAGGACAACAGCCCGCCAGACTATTGTAATGTTTACATTCTTTCCACGGTTTCTTGGTTAGACGATAAGTATGCCGCAATGGTTTCTTATGAACAGGTGAAATGTGGTGGTAAGGGACGCGTCACTCTTAGAAGGCGGTAACCACATCCTGGCCACAAGCGCTTCCTTCACCGGGCAAATCCTAGGCTTCGTCATCGTTGTAGAACAATGCAGGCAGTACGCGAACCTTGCTCTATGCTGGAGTGTTCTGGGAACTGTAATCTTTTCATTGATATTACCAGTCTTTTCTTAATTGTACAAACGTTACCCTCTATTAACACTACCGGTGTAGAAACACAGATATACATCGTAAAATGACTGACAAGGTACATTCCCGAAGTGTCTTAGCGATACTGAAATAATATTAATTACAAAGGAAATTTGAGACGTAATCAATAATTACTACACCAACTGTGGCTGCCCATTGCGGTAATTATGATGTTGGTTAGCGGTAGATAGTGGTGCAATAATGGATAGGACAGGAAACAAAGGGACCAGTATAACATAATGATTATTCAATATTTTAAACATGACTGCGTCTCAGCAACGGTTATAGGATAGCAAATTAACAGGCAAATTGCCACCCACACTCTGAAAAAATTAGAAGACACTAATATTCTACCCAGAGAAGTTAAAGGGCGAAAACTTGATCTTTGGGAAGAACTTGAGATCTTTAAACATCTAGAACTCAAGGATGGCAATTTATTAAATGATCGGTTAAATCTTGCCTGTGAACAATATTTTGAAGGTTTCAAACCCATACTGCTCACGAAGTCTTACAGCTACCGGTAACCTTTGCGATTTGTTCATTTCCTAAAAAATCTAAAACCTGCTTACGTCTGTAATTTTCTTTTGTAATTGACACGACAACCATTTCATCTCACTTGCATCACCATAGTATAAGCCATATACTAATCCAGTTCATTTTATTCATTTGAGAGGTACTAGTTTCTATTATTATTGTTCGTTTACGCAATGTATTTCAACAGTATTTGTTAGTCAGCATATTTTTACTGGTGACCATTGTAATATTTGTTTCCACAGCTTCCCTCAAACTTCTCACCCTAATTTTATCCAAATATTCCATTTATTGACATCGTTATGTACATTCTGCCAATAGCTAGGTAACCCACTGAAAGTTCCACGGCGCATGCGCCACCGGTCCTGGTATGCACGCTCTTTCAGTAAATCAGTAAGTGTGAATGTCTGCAGATGCGCTGACGCATCCTTCAGTCTAAACCACATTCCCTGGGTAATAGGGATGTCAAATTCCTGTGATATGCAAGTATAGTAAGTAACAGTTTTATTCTGATTTGTATTTCACAATGTTTTAGACAATAGGCTTGGCGTGACGCATATTTCAGGCATAACGATTATGAATTTTAATTTATCATCTCACATTATCTAGAGGTATACATGTATTTCTGAAGAAGACGGGTTTATATCTGTCGAAACCGTGGTCAAAAGTTTATTAAACAACTATTATTGCAACTGGTTGGCTGCTTGTTAATTTGCTATAATGATTATTATTTTTATTTATTTACTTATTCCGTTTAGCTGAATGTACCTATTAAGAAGCATGTTTGTGAGTCTTGATATACAAGTGTGTTTAACACAAATATAATAGACAATATGCGCAGTGGATAACTGATGCAGTTCTGCAGTTCGATAGTGAGCAACTTGAATCTTCCACAATCCAAATAACGCTGCCAGCAGCGTCAAAAAAATCACGCGCGACTGGAAATGTCACTTTCTTCCACGCACGTTTGATCACGTTGTTGAATATGGGTGCATGGAGGTTGGTAGCGTTGCAACTGAGTCACTGTGCACGATAAAAACATGAATACAAAATGTTCGCTTTCAGTCACTATACAAATACAGTAGACTCAGAATATACTTCCCTAGCATCGCGAAGACGCTATGCTGCCGCGCGCACGGCTTACCTGCAACTGACGGCCTGTTACTCATTAGTCAGCCT
This sequence comes from Locusta migratoria, assembly GCA_026315105.1. Lineage (NCBI taxonomy): Eukaryota > Metazoa > Arthropoda > Insecta > Orthoptera > Acrididae > Locusta > Locusta migratoria. The sequence goes on along the minus strand of CM048747.1, from coordinate 319,938,729 downwards.
GGCCAGCTAAAATGTGCGATACTGCCATGTAGTGGATCGATTGTGCTTACGTACCAAACATAGGGTCAATGTCCCGAGACATTTCGCGAATGTACCTTCTGACAGTTAGCGATAGACCAAGAGGTGAGATAGAAATCAAACTTTCAGTGTCAAAGGAGCGTAAGTAGTTCATAAGTAGTTTGTAAGTTTAGGGACTGATAACCCCGTAGTTAAGTCCCGTAAGCTTAACAAACATATGAACTTTTTTTTTTTTTTGATGACGAGGACAACAGAAAATCCCCGACCGGACCAGGAATCGAACCCACTAGACTACGGAGGCGGACGCACTATATCTAATACATGTCACTGCTAACTCCTTACTTGCCCTTTTTCAATTTAACCAATTATCATGTTTCTACGCCTCAGTCTGAGTCTGTAATGTCGTCAAATAATCTTCCAATACAGACCGAACTTAAAACATACATAGTGATAGTATTAATGTTGTTGTATGGGGTAGAAACCTTAAGCACTACGAAGAAAGATGAAGAGAAAATTGTTGGTATTTGAAAGAAAAATCACGAAAAACATCTTTGGAGACGGAGAAAAACTAAGAGCCGTATGACCGGATGAGGCAATAAGCGTGACGAATACGCCTGTCAGGCTACACTGATAGGAACCAGACACCCCACGAGCAAAACCCATACTTAAGGGGAAAACCTGATGGCACCCGTGCAATTGGAAGACGCACAAAGCGATGGGAGGATGAGCTACGGAGAGAAGTTTCTCAGCTAGGATTGCGTCACAGCTGGATCCAAAGCATCTATGAAGGAGAATTATGAGGTCGGCGTATGATCTTCAGGATCCTCGATCACCGATTCGATAATGACGATAAAAATGAAATTTTATAATGGCAATTTTGGTCGAGAGATCCCGTCTGGGATAGTTCGGCTGCCTAGTGCAAGTCTTTTTAGTTCTTGCACCCGATGAAAATGATGATGAGGACAATACACAACGTCCAGTAGCCTGCCGGAAATCGAACCCGGGCCCCCTGCGTAGTAGTCCAGTGAAGTTGTCGACAGAGCTTCGGATGCCGACGACGACGACCATCATCATCATCATCATGTCCCCAACACACTCGATGTCGTCAAGACGTTAAATTTTACCCATTTTTTCCGCAGGAAAGTATTCCTGCGCCAGCTCAGGTTCGTTGTTAAAACTTTGCTTGTACACTGTAACACAGCTAACGAAATACAAGCTTTCTCATTGTTAGTTCTTTTATGTCCTGTTTTTCCCACAGTTGCTGTATTATATTGTAGTGTAGATATTTAAGTTATCCGTCTATGTAACTGATTAATAATATATTTTATTGGCATATAAATATCGCCTTTATTTGGATGGCATCATCATTGGCCTGTAATATATACATGATTATGTTTTACAATATTTCGTATATATATTTAGTATTTTAGGTTATAGTGCGTTATTTAAATATAGTTACTGATATTTGGATGTTATTACTAAAAATATTTCGTGGATCCTGCTTTACACGTTGTGCTGATTGATGACTTCGGGTTGTTTTGCTTGAATTATGTTCCTTTTGGGTTTTTTCATGTTTTTTTCAGCATTTCACAGCGTGAAGTTTTCTATGTAATTACATAAAAAAAATACCCCACCCCCGACTCACACAGGCAAAAGCAAAGATAGGACAAACACATTCAACAGTTGGCAACACCAAACAAAACAAAAACACAACACAAACAAAATGGCATATGCCTATTGGTTCTAGCTGTGAAGTCATGAAAAAACAAAAACCCAAAAGGAACATAATTCAAGCAAAACAACTGGAAGTCCCCAATCGGCACTACATGTAAAACAGGATCCACGAAATATTGTAAGTAATAATATCAAATTATCAGTAACTAATATATAAAGCAGAGCGTTTGTGTGTACGTGTTGCATACAAATCTACAGTTTTGTTCCAATCTTTATGAAATTTTGTACACGTAAGATACAATCCATGAGGACGGTCGCCGTAAGTGTAAGAATCAGGTAGGATGCATAGTTCACGACGCGGCCAACGGAAAATAAGGTCCCGGCGCAGACGTCATACCACGTAAGCAAGGTAGTTCCGAGCCGAGCTCAGTGGCTGCCCCGCTAGCGATCGCGTCTGCTCGGAACTACCTTGATTACGTGGTATGACGTCTGCGCTGGGGCCTGTATTTCCCGTTGGCCGCGGTTCACGAGATATGACGTCATAATGAGATGCGCGAAAAACTGCTGCATTTAGCGACAATGCCGATCATTTTCTTCTAAACCACTGGACCGGTTTCAATAAAATTTGGTACACATATTCCTTACCGTGATGCAACAATTGCTGCAGAGCTAAGAATCACTTACGACACATGGTTCAGAACATATGACGTCATAAACAATAGGAATCGCATAAAACTGCCACATAATGAGGCGAGAATTCATAATTACGCTATATGAAAATGAGAGTACTTATCGACTTGCAACCAACTTTAAACACAATTTCAAACCTTTATTAAACTTTTTCTCGCTGACAACCATAGCAAAATGATGAAAGGAAAAAAAGTTTCTCGCTTACTACTTTTCCGCTGTTTATGGACTAAAACTACGGCATTCGGTATGACGTTACAATTTATAATTTCTACACTACAAATTGTAGCCGCATGAAATTTTACAGACAGTATACACGCATATAGTTCAGTTTACCCTATAATTTGTATCACAGTACGACACGTAGTTCGTGATACATGAGCACATATACAGTAACGTTCTGGGAAAACCGCCCCACCACGCACCAAGTTTTAATCTATTACTTATTTACTACTAATTGTATTTCCAAGAGATTTTATAGACTTACAGACAGCCCTTATACAAATTAATATATACCTGAAAAATGGGAGGAATAAATAAATAAATTCTCGGGCAACGCTGGGTTTCAAATAATAGTAAAATAACGCAGCAGAACTATTTATAACGTAAAATACTGTTGTTGTTGTGGTCTTCAGTCCAGAGACTGGTTTGATGCAGCTCTCCACCCTACTCTATCCTGAGCAAGCCTTTTCATCTCCTCATAAGAACGACAACCCACATCCACTTGAATCTGCTTATTATACGCGTCTCTTGGTCTTCCTCTGCGATTTTTACCCCACACACTTCCCTCCAATGCTAAATTCACAATTCCTTGATGTCTAAGAATGTGTCCTACCAATCTATCCCTTCTTTTAGTCAAGGTATGCCAGAAATTTCTTTTCTCCCCAATTCGGTTCAGTACCACCTCATTAGTTATGCGATCCACCCACCTAATCTTCAGCATTCTTCTGTAGCACCACATTTCAAAAGCCTCTATCCTCTTTCTGTCCACACTGCTTATCGTCCATGTTTCACTCCCATACAAGGCAACACTCCATACAAATGCCTTCAGAAAGGACTTCCTTAGGCTTAAATCAATATTAGATGTTAACAAATTTCTCTTTTTCAAAAACGCCTTTCTACCCATTGCCATTCTGCATTTTATATCCTCTGTACTGCGACCATCATTTGTTATTTTACTGCCCAAGTAACAAAACTCATCTACCTCCTTTATTGTTTCGTTACCTAACCTAATTCCTTCAGCATCACCTGATTTTCTTACACTGCACTCCATTACCCTAGTTTTACTCTTGTTAATGTTCATCTTATATGCACCTTTCAGCACACTATCCATTCCGTTCAATTGCTCTTGCAGGTCATTTGCTGTCTCTGACAGAATTACTATGTCGTCGGCAAAACGCAATGTTTTCAATTCTTCACCCTGAACTTTAATTCCTTCTCCAAATTTCTCCTTGCTTTCCTTTATAGCTTGCTCAATGTACAAATTGAAAAACATTGGGGAAAGGCTACAACCCTGTCTTACTCCCTTTCCAACCACTGCATCCCTTTCATGCCCTTCAACTCTGACAACCGCTGTCTGGTTTTTGTACAAGTTGTAAATAACCTTACGCTCCCTATATTTTACTCCTGCTTGCTTCAGAACTTGAAATAGTTCGTTCCAATCAACATTGTCAAAAGCCTTCTCCAAATCTACAAAAGCTAGAAATGTTGGTTTGCCTTTTCTTAATCTATCTTCTAGGATAAGCCGTAAAGTGAGTATTGCCTCCCGTGTTCCTACATTTCTCCTGAACCCAAACTGATCTTCCCCGAGGTCGGCTTCTACCAGCTTTTCCATCCTTCTGTATATAATTCGTGTTAATATTTTGCAACCATGACTTATTAAACTGATGGTTCTGTAGTTTTCACACCTGTCTGCACCCGCTTTCTTTGGAATGGGGATTATTACATTTTTCTTAAAGTCTGAGGGTACTTCACCTGTCTCATACATCTTACACACAATGTGAAAAAATTTTGTCATGGCTGGTTCTCCCAGAGACTTCAGTAGCTCTGACGGGATATCATCCACTCCAGGGGCCTTGTTTCGACTTAGATCTTTCAGTGCTCTGTCAAATTCATCTCTCAGTATAATATCTCCTATTTCATCATCATCTACATCCTCTTCCCTTCCTACAATAGTGTCTCGAAGTTCATTTCCTTTGTAGAGCCCCTCTATATACTCTTTCCACCTTTCAGCTTTCCCTTCTTTGCTCAGAACTGGTTTTCCATCAGTGTCCTTGATATTCATAGAGCTGTTTTTCTTATCGCCAAATGTTTCTTTTATTTTCCGGTAGGCTGTATCTATTTTTCCCCTATTTATACATTCTTCTACATCCTTGCATTTGCCTTCTAGCCATTCCTGCTTAGCCATTTTGCACTTCCTGTCAATCTCATTTCTTAGTCGTCTGTACTCCATTTTGCCTGTTTCATTTACTGCATTTTTATATTTTCTCCTTTCATCGATTAAATTTAGTATCTCCTGTGATATCCAAGGATTTTTTGTAGGTCTTGCCTTCCTACCTATTTTGTCCTCTGCTGCCTTCACTATTTCATCTCTCAATTTTACCCATTCCTCTTCAACTGTTTTATTTTCCCCTGTTTCTGTCAATTGTTGCCTGAAGCTCCCTCTGAAATTCTTAAGAACTTCAGGTTCCTTCAATTTATCCAGGTCCCATCCCCTTATTTTCCTACCTTTCTGTAGTTTCTTCAGTTTCAGCCTGCAGTTCATAACCAACAAGTTATGGTCAGAGTCTATGTCTGCCCCTGGGTATGTCCTACACTTCAAAACCTGGTTCCGAAATCTATGTCTTACCATTATAAAATCTATCTGGTATCTCCCGGTGTCTCCTGGTCTCTTCCACGTATACAACCTTCTTTTGTGATTCTTAAACCAGGTGTTTGATATAACTAAATTATGTTCCGTGCAAAATTCTACCAGGCGGCTTCCTCTTTCATTCCTTTTGCCCAGACCATATTCCCCCACTATTTTCCCTTCCCTTCCTTGTCCTACTACCGAATTCCAGTCTCCCATAACAATTAAGTTTTCCTCTCCCTTAATTGTCTGAATAATTTCCTTTAGCTCCTCATATATTTCTTCGATTTCCTCATCATCGGCAGAGCTAGTTGGCATATAAACCTGTACTACTGTTGTCGGTGTTGGCTTCGTATCTATCTTGACAATGATAATGCGATCGCTGTGCTGGCCATAGTAGTTTACCCGCATTCCTATTTTCTTATTCATTATCAATCCTACTCCTGTGATACCCCCAACTGATTTTGTATTTATAATCCTGTAGTCACCTGACCAGAAATCCTGTTCATCCTGCCACCGAACTTCACTAATCCCCACTATATCTAACTTCAACCTATCCATTTCCCTTTTTAAATTTTCTAATTTTCCTACTCGATTAAGGGATCTAACATTCCACGCTCCGACCCGTAGAATGCCAGTATTGTCTTTCCTGATGATCACATCCTCTTGAGTAGTCCCCGCCCGGAGATCCGAATGGGGGACTATTTTACCTCCGGAATATTTTACCCGAGAGGATGCCATCATCATATGTTCATACAGTAGAGCTGCATGTCCTCGGGAAAAATAACGGCTGTAGTTTCCCCTTGCTTTCAGCCGTTCGCAGTAGCTGTGTGGCAAAGCCGCATTAGCTGATGTTACAAGGCCAGCTCAGTCAATCATCCAGACTGTTGCCCCTGTAACTACTGAAAAGGCTGCTGCCCCTCTTCAGGAACCACCCGTTTGTCTGGCCTCTCCACAGATACCCCTCCGCTGTGGTTGCACCTACGGTACGGCTATCTGTATCGTTGAGGCACGCAAGCCACCCCACCTCGGCAATGTCTGTGGTTCATGGGAGTGGCGTAAAATACTAAGAAACGTAAATACGAAATATTGTAAAACATGTATATATGTTCCAAATAACGGCGAAATGTATATGCCAATACAATCTATTAATAATCAGTTGCATAGACGGATAACCTAAATATCTACACTATAACAGGCTTTCTAATAGCAATACGAATGAGCGCTTGTCTTAGCTAACCCAAAATCTTTTTACTGAATGATCTTAGCTCAAATATGAATCGAGCACAAAGACCCTCGAAGTACGTGATTCTTCACTAAGCGTTTTTGGATATTATTCGGGCGCCACTAAGGTGTAATGGTACATAGGAATAACTGAGATTAACGTGAGGACCACTTTTTGACTGGATTCATAAGGGTGTGAAACGTCATTTACAGGCGAAGAGTTACACCGCGCGAGCTACGAGCGGCAGTTTACATGGGGCGGGAAAGTCTGCGAATGGCGAAAAGTCGCTCATAGACCACAGAGAATCAAAAATCGCGCGAGCGATAAAGCCACGTAAAGTTACGTGCATCTAGTTACTTACACACAGCGCTGACTGTTTAGCTTGGCAGCATGCAGTGTTGATCTTTCCATTCTTGGAAGTGGAACGTTTACATCTCCATACTTGGAAGTTGAGCGTTTACATCCACTAGTAATTTCAAAAACTGTTGTGAACAGTGGTCCCCAATCTGTGGTCCGCGGACGACAAATTTCAAACTTCTACTCATTTTAAATTATTAAATCTTTCTTGCATAATCATTCGATCGTACTGTGTATCTACGATAACTTGACAAAAATCATTGGTGATGACAAGTGGATAACATCGGTACCATTTGAAATACATCCATTTGTCTCGTAGTATTGTGAACGCTAATTGAATTCCAAAATGATAGAAACTAAGAACGCATCTGAACCCATTCTCTTAGTTTTGTTGTAAAAAGGCAAAATCGTGCAGTAGCATTCCTGAAATGGCCTTCCGTTATCTTATGATTCTCTTCGCGACTTAAGCATGTTAATAAGTGGTATCTGAATGAAACTTTCACTCTGCAGCGTAGTGTGCGCTGATATGAAACTTTTGGCAGAATAAAATTGTGTGCCAGAACCGGGATTCGATCCTGGGACCTTTGCCTTTCGCGGGCAGGCGCTCTACCGTCTGAGCTATCCCGGCACGCTTCACGGTCCGTCTTCATAAGGTAGAGGGTTGCCCGCGAAAGGCAAAGGTCCCAGGATCGAATCCCAGTTCCGGCACACAACTTTAATCTGCTAGGAAGTTTTAAGTAGTATCTGCTTAAAAACAAATAGGAATCGAGAGAAAGTATGTGATGATATGCGTGTAGCTTTGAGCAACAGTAATAGTCCTAGCACTATCAAACTTGAAAATAAAAGTTCTAAACTGAATTTAATATTCTACTATAAGTCCGTTACAATAGCACTGTTAATACATAGTATTTTTAGTTTAACGAATATGTTACAAGTTTTGGTTAAAGTTTCTTTCTAGACTGACACGGTTTATTTTTAATAAATCTTGTGGTTCAAAATGGTTGTAGAGCTTATGGGACTTAATTACGGGGTCATCGGTCCCTAAACTTACAAACTACTTATGAACTAGCTAATACTAAGGACGGCACAAATATCCATGCCCGAGGGGGATTCGAATCCCCGACCGTAGTGGCCGTGCAGACCGTGACTTGCGCGCCGCAGACCGCTTGGCCACCGCGGCCGGCAAATCTTGTGGTCCCTAGTCTAAGTAAGGTTAGGAGCCATTGACATGCGAAGTGCCAACGACATACTGAGAAAACTGACGGTGAAATCTTAATAACTGAAGTAGAGAAAAAGCCCAATGTTTTGGTCATAAGCGTCGAGAAACACAAAGTCGGAGGAAAAGGTTTGGTATGATACAGTCTGACACTAAAGTCTACATACATCCTAAAATTAACACTTGAAGTTAAAATTCAATCAAGAAAGTATTATGTATTCACTTTCTGTGACAGACATGTTAGGAACTGAGAAACAACAGACACTGCATTATTAATAATGCCATGTACTAGCGTCTTGACCATACAAATGAATCAGTGGTCATGTACAAAAGTAAACATACGCTGTGATGTTCTTCACTTTCAGGTCCTATTTAATATTTGTATTGCCGCCTTCTGCTTCCCTCACTGCTTATAAAACGTCGAGGCTTAGATTCCACCAAATTTATTTGTGTACGGAGGGGCAACGTTATTCCACTCTTTCACTAAGGCTGCTTTTAAATAATCTTTGTTTTTGATATTTTAATTATTTTTATCCTACGCTTTAGTTCTCCCCAAAGATCTTCAATTGGGTTAATGTCTAGTGACGGGGGATGCGAATGCAACTGTTTTGTTACATTGTAAAGTAGCCATTCTTTTACCACAATGGCCGTAGGCTTGGGGTCATTGCCTTGCTGAAATATCCAGTCTTTTCCTAGACGCAGTTTCTCCGCAGATTCTTCTTTAAGATGGTGAGATACTACATTCTAACTCCAGATGCAGACATGCATCCCCAAACAAGGATATTTCCACCACCATACTTCACGATGTGACAAAATTTCTCTTCTTCCAACATTCATTCCTTTTTCGCCATACGTTTGCTGTCCATCACACTGGAAGATGTTAAACTGCATTCCAAACTGTGGCATCTTCATTTCGGTGCAGAGTTGCAAAATCTAGGCGCTTCTCTTCGTTCACCCTGCTTATGAACGGTTTCTTCCATCTTCCTTGTTGTTCTACATTCAGACCCATATTGTGCATCAGGCTTCGTACTGTTGTAGAATGAACATTATTTACTTTACTATTTGCGACATCTAACGCCAACTCCGTACCTGTAATAACGGGATCCGCATTGACTTTTCTAATGATGTGTCGTTGCTCCCTGTTAGATAATTGTGGTGGTCGTCCACATTTAGCTTTGTTTTCTACACTTCCTTGTTCCCTATAATTTCTTATTACAGTTTGGACACTTGCGTGACTCGACGCAGATACAGAGTTGCACTTCTACCTCTGTGCATCCGGGCTGTACGCAACATGCTACAAAATGGAGATGTTTGTAGACTTCGACTGTATTACGTTAGCTGTAAATTTTCCCAGATGTCACAAAATATTCATGCGCAGATTAACTCGTCTCGGAGCTGTTGATTAATGATACACAAAATACCGTAGAAACAGAATTAACTATTTCGTTTCTCTGGACAATAGAAACCTTAAAACAGATAATAGGACACCGTAGTAATTATAGCTGCTCAGTTGGGTAAGAATGGGGCTTTAAATTCGTAGTCTTATCAGCAACAAAGAGGTGCCTTGTACTTTAAACATACTCATTGTCTTCTTTGATCAGAAGTACTTCAGATAATGCCTCACTTACTGTTTTGTCAGCAGTGAACACAAACAAGGACACGTGTGAGATGTCCAATTCGGCAACGATTTTCTACATGGAAATCTCACCTAGGATCTTTTAGTTACACCTAAATATAAATATAAGCTGGTGTGCCGCGCGAGAGTAGCCGAGCGGTCTGGAGCGCCACGTTACGGATCGCGAGCCTCCCGCGTCGGAGGTTCGAATCCTACCTCGAGCATGGATGTGTGTGTTGTCTTTAGGTTAGTTTAACTTAGTTTAAGTAGTTTGTAAGACTAGGGACTGATGACCAACGTAGTTTCGTCCCAAAGAATTACAAACATTTGAACATTTTTTTTTGTAGGATGGTAACTTATAGTGAAGAAAAACTAATAACAGGTCTAAGCACGTGGGTCTTCATAAGCAGTACCGTGTATTTTAGAAATTACACGCTGCATACCTTTCTTTACCTTCATAAAGTGTTGAGACTACAGCTTGCTTCTGAGCACTTACCGCAACGAATCACAACGCTGTAAAAGCCATTCCGCAAGATTAAGATTTCAATTAGAAGTCAATTTTTTTTTATTTCGTCCTTCCTATTAACTGTCTACGTAGTATCTCTCCAGAACTATGCACAAAGTAGGCTAACTACAACAAGGAAGACAGTACGATGCTTAGGGTTTTTCTTCTTTCAACGAACAACAAAATAGTATAAATGGAATGGATAATTAACTACAGCTCAAAATTGATGTTCTTTGACACGAATGGAACATTCGAGTTAATATCTTTCATCATCCAGAAATCTTTTACGTTTTTACACCAGTTGAAACTCTTCTTTGCTTCAATAAGAAGACAGCATAACTAGTACCTGCTGTGTTTGTGTTGTTAAATGTCACTATTTAAGAATATTTGCATGTTACGGAATGTATCAACTTCATTATCAGTCTGCTTTGATCTCAAAATTCATAACAGCTGCCAATGTACAGTTCGTTTCACGGAATACCGCCAGAGTACTCTGCCTGCCGACTCTGGCCTCGCCATCCGCCGCTCATGCGACATCTAGCCGTGAACGAACCAACTAAATCCCGCGCAGTGAGCACATTTCTAATCGGGCTCGTGTTGAGCAAGATTTTTTAAATCGTCGCAACGAAGCGGCAAGTCCTTGAAATTCTGTTAGCTAGAGTTCATGGAAAATTTACTCAGATTAGTGAATTTTGATTTTCTAACCGGATTATCTTTCAGTAGACGACTCTTAAAAAGTCTGCTCTATGAAGTAATAATAATAAAATACTAAATAAATGAATAATTACTAGATATCGTAACCACCTGATCTTCAAACGAATTGCAGGAACCATCTAAAACGCAGAGAAAGCATCTTCATCAGATATTTAACTGTATGTGATGTTTCTATGTCGTTTTTCTGTCGTAGATGCATGATATAAGTGTAAAGTATGAATGGAGTCAGTGAACCATACTATGTTCAAACAATCGTTACGGAAGCTGTGACCTCCACTAAGTGTCATGCATTAATGGTAATATTAGTAAAATGTATTTATTGCTAGCTTGTTTAATCGTTTTTTCGCATATCCTTAGAGTCGGATTAATAAGTAAATCTGATGGAAAAATTTTAATTCCTAAAATGTATCACGCGAAAATTCATCCTTGCCATAGCTTGCATTCAAGTAATCTGTCAGATGACTCAGGAATACGTCTTCCAACACCACCCATTTTTCGTAAACCCTCAATGACTTCTTGACATCTGCTTGTAATACGATTCTACTAAAATTGGAAATAATTGAACTAATGGAACACGATTATCCTGTGTAACCTAATTGTTCGATCAATATATACTGAAATGTTTCTAAAACCACGCGACAAATTTTAGTGGTCAACAATTCCTAGACTTACAAATTACGTAACTGATGTTTAGGTCAACATAGACACACACACCCAGGCCCGATGGAGGACTCTAACTTCCGACGGGGAGCAGGCGAGCACTCGGCAGCAAGGCGCCGTAGAGCGAAAGGCCACTTCCAAAGGGTAACGTTTCGTCAATAGTTACAGATACTGCAAACATGATTAATACGTTTATTCGGAGTACGGAAATTTGGAGGTAACTGGGTCTGGGTGTAGAGAAATTTCTTTGTTAGAGTTTTTCCTTTAGTATTCAGAGAACTTTACTGCTTTTTTTGTGAAGTTTTATTCTATAGTAAAAGACTACAAAGAAATCTACGAACATGTAGGGAACATAATGCGTACCATGCGCAAAAGAATGTCATTCTTTGGAACGGAAAGCGACACACTCACGAAACAAATCGCTAACAAAATAACAAAGCCTAAAGGACAATAAGCAGCCTCATGACATCGAGGAACGTCGAAGACGGAGAGCATTATGAAATGTGGGGGAAAGGAAGAAAAAGGAAAGAAACCTTAATTGATATTCCGATTTTGTGTGCTCCGTGTAAGTACCATTCGTTTAAATAAGACTGCTTCAGTTATTGTACTGAATATAATAAGCAGAAAGCTCTGACGTAAAAAGTATCAGTTTCATGTTGCAAATCGTGTCTGTAATTCCTTTGGACTTCTCATCAGCGTTGCCAACGCAGAAAAATTTATTCCGCTAAACTGGACTTCAAATTCCGCTAAAATTCCGAGGCAAAGTTTCAGCTGTGACAGAAGATACCGTCAGCTACACGGAATGGCAGACAAGGAATTAAGTCCAGATGAGGAACTTCTCTTTTTAAATTCAGATACACACCGTTCTTGATGCCTATCATAACTGCTGCGTTGTCAGTTCTCGAACCGCGCATTAAATGAATGTTCAATTCATATTAATTAAGCAAAGATTTCAAACTAATGGATATTGCTACTGCAGTGTCTTTTCTCTATTATACTCAAGAATGTGAAAACAATGCGACCTTGGGACTCGGAAAAGTATAATACACACGCAGATAACAATTTCCTAACACAGATGTCCGTGGATTCGTCTAAAGGTACACTGAAATGTCCGTCTCCTATATCCTTTCTCACACTGGCCTTGAAATGTGGGTAAAGAATAGACAGATGCGAATCTAAATTACACTGGCTAACTCGACATTGCGCACTACAAGGATCGACGGGGATCTCAACAAACCAGTCTTTATATTCTTTGTTTCTTAACATTTGGGCGTATTTTGTGTGTGTTTGTTTTGACATTTTTATGACGCAATTAGTAAATATAGACGTAACTTCGGTCCAGGGTAAAAGATTAAAATTTTAATACTTAGCACTGTTCCGACGCAAAAACAGGTCTTCGGTGGCCAGGGTGACTAGCACACGCAATAATAAAAGAACTAAGACTGGGAAGGATTGTTCTGTACTGTTGAGACAGGGGAATCACTATATCGAAATCGATTATTAAACATCATGCGTACGCAATAAGTACATGAATGATGGGAAGTATAATAGAAACAATGAATTAAACAGAAAATATTATTACAAACAAAAATACACAAATCCGTTAACCGCTAAATGAAAATTTTAACCCGCTGACTATGTGTAAAATCCATCAAATTTAGCGAAAATTCCCTGCTTCTCATACAGCTACCAAAACGTTCTCGAAGCTAGCACAGATTTAAACTTGTCGAAGGCCCACAAAGATTTCTTTAAATATATAACGAAAACCTCTGTCAGATTGTATATGAGCGAAACTGAAACGGTGGCCTAAAGGTTTATCACCTTGTTACTCATTTTGTTGTGAAACCGCAGCAGACGTCATGCGTGTACGTTGCTAGGAGACGCTTCTTTAAAGGACGCGAAAACATCACTCTGCTAGCGCCATCCAGCAGCGTACTGCTGAACTACCTTCTTGTACTGTACGTGCAGCCCTCTGGCGGGACCTGCGGCAACCACGCGAAAGGTTTCACCGCGTCCACTGTTTTGACAAGCCACAACGCACATCAGCTGTTTTCTCTCTCTTTCTCCAGCACTTCAAGGTCGAGACCTGAAGAGGCCGCATCAAGTTCATCACCCGGAATTGAAATAGGAGGAAAATTCTGCGCAGTGCGGAACGGCAAGATAGGCGCGTAGCCCGTGCAGAACAAAAGCAAGGGCAATGCACACGAAGCTAGGACGTTGTCCCGAAATGCCGGAACGCCTACGTTACGAAACTGCCCATCAGTGAGTTCCAGTTCGCTGCCAAAACATAATTCTGTCGCGAATTTGGGTCCCTTGCTCAACGCAGCCTGAAGGCACAACGCAACCAGAAACGCATGTTTTCGCATCTACAAATTCTCGTGTGGTGACAGACTGTTGGTTGCAAAGCGGGGTAGTCTTTTAGGAACGACCGGATAAATGTGTTTATTTTGGTCTCGTGAGGTCGTCCTAGATGAATCCAGTTGTGCCATCGCAATACACTTCGGGAAATGTTACAACCTACAGTGTACGTGGGTATACTGAGAATAAATTCTTACTCAGTGTAATCACGGAGTTAACCTTGTAGCACCTATATTTTCTACACGCTTCCATCATACATAACTATTATTCTACTGCTACATACTTCGCAAAACTTCCGGAATTGAATTTTACCTAAACTGTGTTGTTTTTAAAATCACATGCAACAAGAGTTACAAGTTCTATACCAAATTCAGGACGAGAAAGTAACCAAAGATTTAATTTATTTACTTCAGGTTGATAGGAGTGGTGTACTACTTTGAGACACTATACCTTTTCTGATTTCCTGTGAGCAGCATTTAACTCAGTGCAAAATATACTGATCAGGGTTTTCCTTAATAGCAACATGGTTCCTTCACCAAAGATGATGGCTATTTCATTTCTTAGTTTTGTCCAGTTAAGTTTATGCTTGAACTCTTACGAACTTCCTTGACAAAGAGAAATTAAATTCTAACTTCCGTGAAAATTTTCCACTCCATGCCAATTCACTGTCGCAATGCACCAGCCGATTTTACCTGTATTAACAGTGCAATGGGAGGTTTTTATTTTTATTTTATTTTTTATTTTCAGGTAGTAGTAACTCTACGTAATCGCATTTGGTACTGAATACATCGTCAAACAATGAAGTCTGCGACCATTTGACGTCTTTGGAATAATAAAGAAATGAAGGTATCGGTTTAATGACCCACCTACGTCGATATTGCAGGATAGCGACGGAATTGGGCTGTATGTTCTTCTATCCCGGTATTTGAATTAAGTGATTCAGAGAAACGACGCAAACCTCGGCCTAGATAACCGAATGAGAACTCGGTGAATTTACGAAAAAGGAGTAAGATAACTCATTTTGATAAACTAAATGGAAGCTGAAATAAAGATACAACCAGTGTATAAGTTTTGGCATATGCCTATACTGTATAGATCAGCAGTTCATAACCTTTTTTTAGACCAGGTAAAACACTGATTCCTTAATTGTGAGCACGGATCGCAAGGTTCAAGAAAAATAAACTGCGTCAATCTAAAAACAAACTTTAATTAGAACTATTAACATAAGAGTTAAAACTATAAAGAAATATGTATCAACAGAACTATTATTACAGAAACTTTTAGTAGAAAATTAAATGATTGATTGACCACGTAAGAAGGCATTAATAATTTAAAACGAATAAAAGTTTGCATTTTCATATATTTCGCGGACCATATTTTAGCTCTTGCGGAACAATTGATCTAGATGATGGTTTGATAAAATGTGTCTTCCCCATTGAATAACTACTGCAGTAGCACCACTTTTAAAAAATATCTTTATCATGACAGTCCTTTCTTCTTTCGTTAACATCAAGACAAATCGGAAAATCGTCTCGCTGATCAAGCTTTCATCAATTCACTAGTTTCATTTTTGTCATTGCATTGTGCATGGTACCAACTTGGCGAGGCGTAATTCTGAAATGTTCAAATATTTGTAATTCTAAGCGACCAAACTGCTAAGGTCATCGGTCCCTAGACTTACAAACTACTTGTTTAAATCCTATTTCAGGTGACACTACCTTCTCGATGATATGCAGACGTTGACAACGAAAGGCAACCAGTCGGAGTTCGTTGAGATCCAATGAAATTTCTTCTTTCATACCACGAAGGAATATGGCGGGTAATTTAAATGTAATGACATTTACTTGACGTGTATGTTGTAATGTAATTAAAAAAATTTTCATTATAGGTAACGAAATATTTTATTTGACGTACAGTTTTTCAGGCTCTTTACTTTGTGAAATTGGGTTTCATAGTAACAGGAAGAAATTTGATACTAGCACAATTGTAATTTACAAATAGCTAAGAGAATGAAAAAAGTACGCATACATCGAGAACCAGTCACTGCAACAAGGATGTGACACTTCTTTTTTCCATCACGGAATTCTAACTGCGAAATATTGTAAATGTCAAGAAGTCAATATTATTGGCGAATGAATGAATTCAATTTTCATTAATTTAGAGAAAAAACTAACACACCCATGTAGTAAAACTGGTTCCCGACGTAGTTTTCTGATGATATTCTGTAGTGACATTGGAGCAATGGCATTGACACTGAAATTCCTCAAAACATTGTTATTTCCTATGGTTGTGTCACTATTCCGTTATAAATAAATAATATTCATGTCATCGCAAAATTACAGTACCACTCGTCAGAAACATTCATTTATTTTCAAAGAGATATTTTACAATTTCAGTAAAAATTAATTAATTAATTAATTAATTACTTTACATGGACAGGGGAGTGTATTTTGCAAAACAAAATTCAAAGTCGCATTTACATACACCCAAGCTCCACGAAGGACACGAACCTCCGGCGGGAGCAACCACGCAGTCTGCGACATCCGCAACGCAACGAGTCAGAAGTGTTGCTGAGGAGAGTCAATGAAAATGCTTCTTTGAATTTTGAAAACAATTTATTTTTCCGTCAGTTGCACTATTTAGGAGTTGGTAACTAGTTTCGGACTTAATCGTCCATATTCAAACCGTTGTCCTACAAAAAGAGTTACAATCATGAAGTTACACTGTTCATATTAAAAAAAAAAAATCATAAAACCAGCAGTTAGTATTAATGCTAGAAAAGTCACATATGCAGATTTGCCTTATTCCAACCGTAATAATATACTGCATGAAGCAAATGACTGATAAATCTGTACGCTGTCCACTGTTAATACATAATTACATTAAAATTTAAAATCGGTTAAAATAGATAACAGTGGTGCCTGTATATAGCGCCGCCATAGACCGTCTGTTTCACATTTTATAACATTTTACAAAAATACTTTTCCTTGTAAGTGCTCAAATTATAATCAAATGTCATACGAGACGGTGAAGGGAGCGCCGGTATGTGGCGATGCCGGAGACCTTTCGCTTTACATTTTTAGTATTTTACTTTTTCCTGGTAATGCCTAAATTATGACACTGGTCGTTTTGCAGACCAGTACCATAATTTTATGCAATGACGCCAATGTATCTCATTTTTAATTGTCTATAATAGTGCCAACACTATTGTAAGACACACAACAGGTGGCGGCTTCTAACGGAGCCACGAGGTTCTCACCAAAACGATGTTGACATGCACAGTACACATTGGAGGCCTGTGGATGCACCATCTATTTTAACCGATTTTAAATTTTAATGTAATTATGTATTAAAAGTGGACGACGTACAGACTTTTTCAGACATTTGCTTCATGCAGTGTTGTAGGGTTGTAATAAGGTAAACCTGCATATGTGACTTTTCTAGCATCAATACCAACTGCTGGTTTTATGGTTTTTTAATATGAACAGTGTAACTTAATGCTTGTAACTCTCTTTTTGTAGGGCAACGGTTTGAGAATGGACGATTAAGTCCGAAACTAGTTACCAACTCCAAAATAGTGCAACTGTGACGGAAAAATAAATTGTTTTCAATATATTAGCAGTTGCTGATCCTGCACCATCTTTACGATGAATTTTCGTATCTTTGAATTTTGTTTTGCAAGCAACACTGCGTTGCCCATGTCATTTTTTTTCTTTAATTCGCGACGGCGCGTAATAGTGACCATTTGATAGTAACAACTTCACAGGTTAAAACTTCGTGCTATACGATCTACATTCACACACCGCAAGGTAAGTCACGGTGTGTGGCGCAGTGTACTTTAATAACTGTGGTCGCTTCCTCTTCCCATTCCAATCGCCTAAGGTTCGTGGGAAGAAGAAAAATAAATAAATATAGATTGTCGGTATGCCTCAGTGCGGGCAATGTTGCCTCTATCCTTGTGGTCGCTTCGCGAGGTATACGAAGGAGGAAGCAACGTACTGGTTGACTTAAATCGTGATAACCTGTCATTGTAGCAACAATAACCGATCTAATGCCTGCGCCACACACCTGTTGGGTTATATCAACACCACCTAGAGAGAAGGCCGCGGCGCTCTCGTGTGACGTAGGGATGGGAAAAACCGACCGGTTAAAACCGATACCGGTATTTTAGTTTTGAATAACCGGTTTTTCGGTATTTATTAGGTGTCGGTTGTAACCGGTTTCTTTTAGTTATTGCCAAGAACCGTGTAAAAAACCCGATACGACTACTTCCTGTAGTAGTGGTTCAAAATGTGTTTTTTGAAAATAATTTAAAAAAATTAAAAACTAGTAGACCCTAATATTTAGGGCTATTCCTAAAATTTCCACTGCTGTGAAATCGCAGAAACTAAGAAAAGCGATCAGTGATAATTTAAGGAGAATCCCGGCAGTCAGAAACACGCAACAAACGCGTGGCATAAGAACTTAAGAACTGGTGCAGCTACTGAGGGCAGCGGTGGAGTAGCCGAGTGGTCTAAAGCGTATCGCTGCGGAGCGTGCGGTTGCTCGCCGTGGAGGTTCGAGTCCTCCCTGAGGCATATGTGTGTGTGTGTGTGTGTGTGTGTGTGTGTGTGTGTTGTCCTTAGGTTAGTTTACCTAGGTTTAAGTAGTTTGTAAGCTACGGACTGATGACCACGCAGTTTGGTCCGATAGATTTACAAACATTTGAAACATTTAGCTACTGAGGCATCGATGCACCTGTTGGCGTGTGGCGTGGCCTATTAGACGACGCGCGTGCACCGGCAGTGTACAAGACTTGCCTCCGTCTGGTCATGCGGCAGTTCCTTGCTGTCGTCGCCAGTCATCGGTTGTGTCTTAAATGGCATTATCCCGAGCATGGAAGTACTTCACGAATTACGGAAGCAGTGAGATACAATGCTCCATTTGCTTTCAAAAGCTGAAAACGGGTGGAGGTACTACAAACATGCTATGTCATTAAAGGTATGACCGCACTGAGCGGAACTGCACTGCAGCGGAGCGGCGCGGCACGACGCGGCCAAATATTCTTTACATGGAATTGAATGGGGCAGCACTGCGCGCCAAAGTTGATCAACTGGCCGACTCTGCCGCGCCGTGTCGCGTTGCGTAGTTCCGCTGCCGCTAGTGCGGTCTAGGAAGCGTCGCGGCACTGCACGTCATTCGCGTCCTAACTCTGTTGCGAGCAAAATTAAATTTGTTTACAACAATGGCATTAGACGAGGAAAAGTTAATTGTATGTGTAAGTGAATACCCAGAGTTATATGACCTTCAAAATGAACATTATATGAATAGCACAAGAAAAAGCAACATTTGGAAAGAAATTGCCAAGGAATTGGGAGTACAGGGTAAGTGAATTTCATATTTTTTTATGTTGGTGCAAGACATTTATTTTTGGTCAAACATTACGTACAATTAACGACAAGTTATTTTAATTTTGTGAAAGTGACAAATAGGTACTTATTTATGACTACACATGTGTTATAACATTTTTTTACTATTCGTTGTCTCTTCGACGACATCCCCTGTTAACCATGTTGTTTTGCCAGACCAAACTACTTTGAGGGGAATTGAAATAATCTTTGAAAGTATCCCGTATCTGAATAGCATTATTTACGAAGTTGCCTCCTATATGTGGAAGGTCTCGTAATTGTATCTCGTCAGTCTCTTCGGTATCCAACATCACCGTATCATGTCTGAGAAAATTGTGCAAGACACAAGTGGCAAGAATCACGTTGTCTACGTGTTCTGGACTCAGACAGATCTTGCGATAATAAATCCTAAATTTTTGACACAATATTCCAAAAGCATTTTCTGAAACTCTTCGAGCTCTATTATGTCTATAACAGTATACTTTTTTCAGTGGGTCGTCTAATTGTACAGCAGGGTAAGGTCTCATTAAATAGGGTTTTAATGGAAATGCTTCGTCCCCAACAATCACGTGAGGCACCCGAACTCTCATTCCTGGTAATTCTTTTGGGCCTGGTACATTCAAAGTATTTGTTTCTAGTTTTGCTGCTAAATCGGACCGTGAAAAAATCCCTGCATCGCTATTCTTTCCGAGGTCACCAACGTTTACATATATAAATTTATAATCTGCATCTACTAAGGCAAGTAACACTATAGAGAAAAACTTCTTGTAATTAAAATATAGCGAGCCACTTTTTGGCGGTGAGAAAATTTGTATGTGCTTTCCATCTAGTGCACCAATACAGTTGGGATAATGCCATTTTTCAGAAAATTCTTTTTCAATCTTCTTCCATTTTTCTTCATCTGGTATGGGCATTACTGTCTTGGATAACACTTCCCACAATGCTGCGCATGTAGTGTGTACGATTTCTTGTACGGTTGTATATCCCAGACGAAAAGATTCTGCTATAGTCTTGAATGAATCTCCAGTAGCAAGAAATCTAAAACAAATAAAATAACATTTTTATTTGCAGATATTCACTGCAAGGAGAAATGGAAAACTTTGAGGGACGGCTATCATAGAAGTATAAAGAAACGTAAATGCAAGAGTGGAGATGGTGCTACCAAAAGTAAAAAATGGAAATACGAGAGTCAAATGGAGTTCTTACGGCCGTATCTTCAGGAGAGAGCTACAAAGACTAACATCGAAAACGCTGAGTCAGCTTTTAGTGACGATGAAACTACTAACGACAAGTCTGTTCCAGATGCATTGGCAGTATCTCCTGAGCCAGTAGACTCACCGTTATCTTCCTCATCGGCAACATCACAAATGTTCAAAAATATTACAGCGAGGAAAAAGAACCGAACGCATCAGCTATCAGTAGCCAGTGTTCTACAGAATTATTTGAATTCACGGCCATCTACAAGTACACCGGCAACAACGGAAAGTGGAGACCCTATATATTCCTTTTTCAGAGCTATGGCTGACTCTGTCAAAGCCTTGTCTCCAGATCTACAACTAAAAGCAAAAAATAAAATTTATACTATAGTATCAGATTTAGAATACGAGAATCTACTTAGGAACTCTACAGGACAAGCCAAACCAGTAACAAAGGAAACAGCTCCACCTACATCTTATGATTTAAATAATCAATTTGCCGAATCAGTTCCATCTACATCTGACTTAAATAAGCAGTTCCTCAAAACGCAGACTACATCAGGACCTTAGAATATTCAGATCCAGAAAGTTCCGACTGCTTCTACTACTGTTCAACAGAATACTTCTAATACAGCCAATTGTGACTATCCCAGGGGAATGAACAACGACTCGCAAAGCATTCATGAGAGAAATCCCAGCAAACAAATCACATATATCATAACTTCAGATGGCTTTCTACAGCCACAAAATGTTACATATGATTAAAAAAGCCTGTATTTATGGAAGTATGTCATAAATAAAAAAATACTTACCTAATAGTCACCATGAGTTTTTCTTCTACGCCTATCGCTTTTCGGAATAGTGTATCTGCTTTTGCTATATGGGGCTCCATAGTTTGTACTAACACGCTGAATTTTTCTTGAGACATTCTAAAGTACGTATGAAATCTCTTTGGAGCCTTTTTAAGCCGTGGCAAAAGTGTGTGATATTCTCCTTCTTCGCATCGCGAATCCGAAATGTTATGCAGCCATATTCTTCGCCTTTTTGTTGACTGCTTTTGCTTCAACCTTTCTTCTTCCTCACATAACAAGGAAATTATTACTACATCCATTTCACTGTCGTCCATTGTACTCGGAAGTTGCCCAACGACTGGCATACAAAATTTGCCGCGTGCTGTCGCGCCGTTGCAGTTCAGATGCGGTATACCAAACAGAGCCGCGTCGTGCCGCGCCGCTCCGCTGCAGTGCAGTTCCGCTCAGTGCGGTCATACCTTTAAGGAGAAAGCATCCAAAATGTTCCTTGGAATAGAAGGTAAATTTGATTCATATACCTATTATGTAAGTGAAGTACTCTAAGCTTGAAATACTAACTTTTAATGTATTATCATAGTTATGCTAACAAGTTTTATTAATGTGGTTCCTTGAAAGCGAGGTGCTTTTTCAATAACCGATATGGGTTTAGGTAACATTGATCATGCGGCATGTCGCGAGGTAGCCTTGTGGTCTGAGGCTGCATGTCACGGACTTCGAGCCTGATCCTACACTTTGCCGGAGGTTCGAGTCCTCCCTCCTCCCTCGGTCATGGATGTATATGTTGTCCTTAGCGTAAGTTAGTTTAAGTTAGATTACGTAGTTTGTAAGTCTGGGGGCGATGATCTAAGCATTTAGGTCTCATAATAACTCACACCCATTTGAACATTCTTTGATCATGTGGTACATGGCTTTCCTAGTTCAATTTGCGTAAATTTACACTCACAACAATCATACTGTTAGTCGGAACTGTGACTTTATTTTTCGAAATACTCCTGCAGTACCGATTGAAGTTTATTTACTAACTGTAACTTATATATGTTGTGTGTATAACGAGATATTCGTATGCGCTGGCTCATAAGTCCAACTTACAGAGTGGTTGGTTCAATATTCGCAACGGCCGGATAGAAATACTAGGCCAGTAAATCTGTATGCTTCGTATATCGTCTTCTACGGACTCCTGGCTAGGCTTACACACACTCAAGAAGGCGTAGTATTGGGAGGGGATCTTGCCAAATATGGAAAGACTAGTGATTTGTCGTATAACGTAAATTTACCTAAATATTAACTAAATTTCGTAAGTTTCGGTTTCGGTCGAAACTAGAAGAACCGACGATTACGGTTTCTGTTTCGGCCGCAAAATATGTTTCGTTCGAACTCTACAGGAAATAATTGCAATAAAAACCAAAAACCGGTTATTTAAAAAAACCGGTTATCTTGAGCAATTTTTACGATGCGGTTAAACTGGAGATGAAAAGAACCGGTATAACCGAAAACCGGTTGTTTCAGCGATAACCGCCATCCCTAGTGTGACGTCAGGCAGAGTAGGTGGCGCGCGCATAGCTGACTGGGTAGCCGCTGGGGCACGACCCACTATGCCGAAGCAGCGAACCAGTCAGCTATGCGCGCGCAACCTATTCTGCCTGACGTCACACGAGAACGCCGCGGCCTTCTCTCTAGGTGGTGGTGATTATCAAGGAGGTTAAAAGTGAAGCCTGCCTCCGACATATTGCTAAGTTTTGGAGAAGTGTTCGTATTGTAGATCTAATGTTTTATGTCACTTAAAACAGGGATAAAACTTCCGACGGTTTCGGCGCGATGTACAAGGTGAAAAACAGTCCAAATTAGCCGTTAAAAAGTAAGTTCTCAAATATATTATGATATGTATTTATTACTGTTTATTCAAGAAAGTATTTTGTTTGAAAGTACACACTTTGCAGTGACTGTCAGTTCAATGCATTAACAGCAAGAAGGTCGCCTTAACGCATAGTTTTGAAAGATAATTAGCATTCCAAAACTGACCAAGATGGCGGACAGGCTTCAACTTACATATGCACTCGGCATAGATAATGCCATCTCCCTTTATTGTAACCTCCTTGGTGGTTATATACGCGTTGCAGACCGAAGCGCCGTCCTCTGAGTGTTTACCTCTCTCTCTCTGTTTGCATACGCTTGCCTACACAAGTTTCTTTGGCTATTCGGTGTATATTACTCATTTGACGACTGCTCGGAACCGTATCGAAAGCTATGGAGTAGTCAAGAAACACGGAGTATCTACCACTGTCTGGTTTTAATAGAGGTGGTGTGTTACACATTGTCGCTGCTTTCGGAACCTATATTGATTCTATCAGATTTCCAGTCTCCAGAAATGTCTCTTTTATATATATATATAAGAAAGTCGTGTTACACTATTTATAACTAAAGAACGTCTGAATCGATTTGGATCAAAATTGGTGGGGAGGTAGTTTAAAAGCAGGAGACGGACATAGGATACATTTTGTCCCCTTCGACCACGTTCCCGTGTTACGTGACATAAAACTGAAAATACGCTTTCAGATCAGATCATTTTCTAGATTCTCCAAGAATCAGCTTATTCATTCGTTACTCGCCTAGCGACAAAATACGCTGCATCGGAGCAAACAAATACGCCAAGGAGGTTGGATTAAAGGGAGACGGCGTTATCAATGCTGAGAATACATGAGAAACATCATCTTCCTCAGTAAGTTTAATGTGACAGAAACTAAATTATTATGCGGATTATCAAAATAATATTATTAACTATGAAGAGAAAAAAAACTGTCGCCATCTAAAATTTCATTGGCTATCTCAAGCTTTGCCGCGATTGGTCGGCTTCATTCCCACGATCCAGCAGCTGTTGCCAACATAGCTACACCACGCCTGTGTCGCGGATTGTAAAATTTTACCGGTATATAGCAATGTTGTTAATCGTGTTTCAATTAGATTCCTAATAACAGTTCATTATTCACTTACAGGTCAGGAAACAGACGAATATTACTGCCAATTACAAAAACCATACTATCTGGTTGAGCGAACTAGCCATTTGGGCAGCGAAAAATAAGGACGTAGACGATTTGAACATTAAAATTCAAAGGCAAATCGTTGGCCAATAACATACATGCATTAATATTGTTTCAAGGAAATGTATTATTGTTGATATTTGCATACATTTACTTCAATGGTTTCCATTTCCGATCCGGTTGAAGTCGTCAATTATCCAACAAAATTCCTGAATTCATCGGATTTGCTAGGAATGTCACCGCAAGATTTGCAAATCAAGGTTAGGTTTTGTGATAATCATGTTACGCAATGCAAGCCAACCGAAACGATGCAATGTAACAAGACTCTCTGTGAAAAAGCTGATGAACACTGATTGAAGCAACGATAATCACAGGAAAGTTCAAAGGAGAGGATGTTCTGATTCCAAGAGTACCACTGATTCCAACCGACTTGCCGTTTCAGTTTAAGCGTGTCCACTTTACAATGTTTAATAAAGCGCATGACCAGTCGTTGGAAGTTTGTGGATTAAATCTTGAATCGCCGTGTTTTTCACATAGGCAGGTTTACGTGACGTGTTCGAGAGTTGGTCAACATTAATGATCATGCTATAATTACTTTGTTTTCAACTCATAGGCTCTCAAGAAGGTATAAACAAGGTATAAAAAGCATATCTATACTGCTCGCTGCGAGAAAAACTTGCTAAGCTGTGCTGTAAAAATGTGCGGTTTTGTTTTCCTTTTTCCAGTCATTTTTAACATGAAACAGGAAAGTTTTTTTATGCATAAATGTATAATCACGTTTGTTCGTACAATAAAATCATTGAAAGTACGGCCATTAAAGCTACTAACGTCACAGATAGAACAACTCGAAAGGCTTCTCTAATAACCCGTTTCCAATTGATTTATCCATTCATTTTGACTTATATTACCAATCAGGGTCCCAATAACAATAAATAAGATCAGAGAGAGGTGGAGGAGATTGAGATTGGGAATGAATTGGATTTAAAAAGAGGGGATGATATAGCCGCAGAGAGGAGGTGATGGATATGGTGTGGGATAAGAGAGAGTGGTGTGAAAGTGATTGAAAAAAGACTGGGGGAGGAGGCGATGTGAAAATGGAGGAGGGAGGAAGGGATAGACATAGCGAGAAGAAGAGGAGAGATTGGGGTATATAACCCGTACACGTTAGCTACTGTGAAGCGTTGCCAGGTTTGCTAGCACATAGTATAAAACATGTTCCACGAACATTTGAGTAGTAAATCAATTCTACGTAGTGTGTGGATTACTTTTTTTTTTTACTACGAAAACAATCTAAAATAGCGGCTTGTTTACCTTTATAAAGCGTTACTAGTTCAAAAATACATGAGGTTGATTTTCAGGGAGGTTAGTTTCCAAAATTCGCGACTTGCAATCTAGAGCACCCACAATCATTTTCAAAAGCCCGCGCCCCTGTATCACGTACATAGAGCTCTGCAAGTGAAACCAGATTGTGACGACAATTTAGAAATATGTAGCACAATATTTTACGGCTGCAATCGGTGCCTTCGCAAAGTACACCCTCGCCCCATTACCCTTTTCTGCAATGATTCGTCCTCAGCCGGCCAGCTGCATAGATTGGGAACGGTTGCTGGCATCTCCTCATACACCACTACGTGAGCGGAGACCGCGTCACCAAGAGCGAAGATTACGACAGCACTCCTCACTTCGCTTACCTTGTTCCAAAAGCAGCTCTATGTACACGGAAAACTGTTTGCAAGCTCCAGGGTTCTTTATCTGCAACGCGACAACTCTACTGCGTCACTTTACACTTTCACTTCAGTTTACCTTCCCCCATGTGCGGGCACTATTTATTATAATCATTTATACTAGTATACTATCCTGGCTGATGCGTTCCGAACAAGAATACTCGATATTACATATTACGACAGACTGATGGACTTATCGAAACAAATTACTATTCTGTCTAAACAAACCAAGTTTCATTACATCCGCAATCCACCCAAAGGAGCGTGGTAGAGGGTACTCAGTACCACTAGTAGATACTTGTTTTCCTGTCCACTCCCATACAGAATGAGGGAAAAACCAATACTTGTATGCATTCGTACGAGCCCTAATCTCTCTAATTTTATCCTTGTCGTCTTTACGTGATATGTATGTTGGGGACAGTAAACTGTTCTACAGTCCACCTCAAATTCCGGCCCTCTAAATTTCTTCAACAATGTTTCTAAAAAAAAAAAAAAAACGTATTCCCTCCAGCGACTCCAAGTTGAGTTCCCGAAGCATTGATCCAATCTACCAGTTACAAACCTCGCCGCCCGCTTCTGAACTGTCTCTGTGTTCTACTTTAAACCGATCTAGTGGGGATTCCAAACACTTGAGCAATACTCAAGACGGGGTCGTACAAGCGTTTTATGTGCGGTCTGCTTTAGAGACGAATCACACCTTCCCAAAATTGTCCCATTAAACGGAAGTCGACCTTTTCCCTTCCTCGCGACTGTTCTTCGTATACTCGTTCCATTTAAGATCTAATGCTGTATTCCAACATTACTGGATTGTTTGGATTGTTTCTCCTACTCATCTGCATCACGTTACATTTTTGTACATTTAGTGCTACTTGCCATTCCTCACACCACCTAGAAATTTGGTCCAAGTCGTCCTGCATCCTACTACAGTTATTCAATGACGACACCCTCCTGTACACCATAGTATCTTCAGTTAACAGCCGTAGATTACAAGTCATTCTGCCCGTTAGATAATTTATATAGACAGAAACTAAAATCGGTCGTATCACATTTCCCTGGGGCACCCCTGACAGTACCCTATTCTCTGATGAACATTCGTCATCGTGGACAAGTTACTGGTTTTTATTACTTAAGTAATCTTAGAGCCAATCACATATTTGGGTATCCCTTCCTTAAGCGCGTACTTTCCTTAGCAGTATGTAGTGCGCTACCGTGTTAGACGCCTTTCGAAAATCGAGAAATATGAAGTTTTCCTGTTGCCCTTCATGCATAGCAAGCAAGATGTCGTAAGAGAAAAGGGCAAGCTGGGTTTCCCTCGATCGATGCTTCCTAAAGTCGTGCCGATGCACGGACAGGAGGTTTTCTGTCTCAAGGAAATTTACTATATTAGAACTGAGAATATGTTAAAGAATGCTGCAGCATACTGATGTTAATTATGTAGGTCTGTAATGTAATTCCGTGGGTCTGTTGTTTTGCCTTTCTTCCACAAGGGAGCTAGCTGTGCCTTTTTCCAGTCTCCTGGTACTTTGAGCTGTAAAAAAAAAAAAAAAAAATCATGTAAAAATAGGATAATGTGTTTCATTCAGAAAAACACTGAAAAAAAAACTTCGTCCAAAAATTTAAAAGAAACCTTTAGCTCCCCAGGGGGCTTACGGATCTTTCGTGAGTACGTGCGTGGCAAACACGGGGCCTCAAGATAATGCAGTCTTTCTTCCTTCTTTCCTCCCTGGACTGCATTTCCTTTCCCTCTCCCCTCCTTCCCTATTCCCACTTCTCCCCCTCCCGGCCGGCCGCGGTGGCCGAGGGGACTGAGACGCTACGGTCGGGGTCGGCCACTACGGTCGGGGGTTCGAATCCCCCCTCGGGTATGGATATTTGTGCCATCCTTAGTATTAGCTAGTTCATAAGTAGTTTGTAAGTTTAGGGACTGATGACCCCGTAGTTAAGTCCCATAAGCTATACAAACATTTGAACATTTGATCCCCCTCCCCATCGGGGGACCGATATCCTTAGCAGTTTAGTCCCCCTATCCCAAACAATCAACCAAACCCGGAATATTCATTTTGTTTCCTTTTAAATAACTTAGTTTTGTAATTTGCAAGGAGGACCCCCATTCGAAAAGTTTCAAAAACACTGACCTAAGGAATAACGTCCAGCAACCGGGGGAAAATCCGTGACTCAACCTGTATAAAATTAAATGAAATATTTCACTGTAATGTTTTTAAAGTAAACGCCTTTTGCTACTGCAAATGAAAGGTTTTATTTTTATATTTATTAGTCACCCATACGCTTTTGCCTTTGTCTCAAGGCATCATCAGTGGGTGTCCTGAAATATTTACATGTTTTTGTTTATACATAAAGGTTAAGTTTCTTACATATGTACAAAACATTTAATTCCTGATTTAAAACAGTTCGTTGGTTTGCTATAAAATGGTGTACTTACAGCACTTGCTACTCCACCTTAGTCTCTTTCTGGCAACCAGGTCGAAAGGTTATACTGTTTTCTGAAACACACTGCAGTTTTCTGGTTCCACAGTCACCTGCTGCCATACTGTGTCCACTGCTGTTTGTTTTGTAGTGTTACCAACCTTAGCTTATTTGAAATCCAACTGTTTCATTGAAAGTGTGTTGAAGGTGTCTGTGTGTGTGTGTGTTTGTGTGTGTGTGTGTGTGTGTGTGTGTGTGTGTTTGTGCGTATTTTTTTTACAGTAAACAACGAACTGTTTTAAATCAGAAATGAAATGTTTTGTACATATGTAAGAAACCTAACCTTTATGTGTAAACAAAAACATGTAAATATTTCAGGACACACACTGATGATGCCTTGAGACAAAGGCGAAACGCGTATGGGTGACTTATAAATATAAGAATAAAACCCTTCATTCGCAGTAGCAAAAGGCGTTTACTTTAAAAACATTACAGTGAAATACAATTCAGATGCTGCTCAAAATGGCCACTGCAAGCAACGTAAATGAAATATGTTTGCAATGTAAGCGCGAGACAGGACTTATGGCAGGGTCTAACATAAGCCTTAGGAATCTCCCAGAGATTTATGCAACTTCGCTACTGCAGCGTTGCCTAGCGACTGGGTGGTATATACAATAGTCTTGCGCATAACAGTTCGCAACCGGAAGCGCTCGCTTTAGTTCGCAACTCTGTCGCGAACTAGTTCGTTCTTTTAGTTCTTCCGCCCCCACTGACGGCTTAGCGGTGTGGTCTGCGCATGCAGGTGGTGGGAGAAGTCCCCCCCCCCCCCCCCAATTGCTGCGTGAGCCGCTAACGATATCACGCAGACCAAAAGAAACAGTTTGTGGATAATTTCTCGCGTTTAAGTTTTGAGTCATCTTTACATCTTGGCGTTATGGAATTTATTACTCAGATACTGCAGATTGCAGAACAGTTTAAAACAGAAGTATTGTGGCACCGCCGGCCGCGGTGGCCGAGGGGACTGAGGCGCCTCCAGTCACGGTCTGCACGGCCACTACGGTCGGGGGTTCGAATCCCCCCTCGGGCATGGATATTTGTGCCGTCCTTAGTCTTAGTTAGTTCATAAGTAGTTTGTAAGTTTAGGGACTGATGACCCCTTAGTTAAGTCCCATAAGCTATACAAACATTTGAACATTTTATTGTGGCACTGAACTATGTAACTCTAGCTGGCAGACGCTCACCTCGAAATGGCTCTCATCGGCAGAAGGCAAGCGCGTGATTTTTTAAGCCTGGTGCGCGCTCTCTCGTTATTGCCCGTCGGTCTGCGGAAAGGAATCCAACGAACTAAGGAGCGAGTTACGTTTGGCACAATAGTTCGAGACCGGTAGCGCAAATTTTAGTTCGCGATCGGTACCGCAAATTTTAGTTCGCGCTCCGTCGCGAAGTAGGTCGCTCGTTTTAGTCCGTCAGCTCTGATTCCCGGGACAGATCGTTAGACGTTAGCTCTTTTGGGCTTTTGCTACCGCTGCTGTAAGCGCTCTTTCTTTTGTTATAGTAGCTTCTTTTTTTTTAATAATGATCAGTGTTGCCCAAGCGTGTGTTATAACCTGTATTTTTGGGCAATTAGACATCAAATGGGCAAATAACCAATTATGTACACAAATAGGTGGTATAATGGTATTCAACTACTTTATATACAGAGTACTCCTAGTATTTTATTTTTAAAATGTATTTATTTATTATGTCATTGAAGAATAATTATCTATAAAATATGCTAAATGCGTTTATTTTGGTGACTAAAAATACCTTTTTTTTAGTAACTAACTCAGCTCGAAATGACGGTAACTGGCAGAAGGGAATCACGCTGTCGCGTCCTGTCGCTGTTCCCCGTCAGTCTACGGAAAAGGAGCGAACGAGGGATCGGGGAACTAGTTCCCGTAGTTCGCCTGTGGGGGCGCTCTTCCGAACTGGTTCGTTCGCGAACTGCAAATGTTCAAATATAAGAAGCAGAAGGCTCTGACGTAAAAAGTATCAGTTTCATGTTGCAAGTCGTGTCCGTTATTCCTTTGGCTCTTCTTATCAGCGTTGCCAACTCAGAACAATTTATTCCGCTAAACTGGACTTCAAATTCCGCTAAAATTCCGAGACAAAGTTTCAGCTGCGATAGAAGATACGTCAGCTACACGGAATGGCAGACAAGGAATTAAGTCCAGATGAGGAACTTCTCTTTTTAAATTCTGATACACACCGTTATTGATGCCTATCATAACTGCTGCGTTGTCACTTCTCAAACCGCACATTAAATTAATGTTCAATCCATATCAATTAAGCAAAGATTTCAAACTGATGGTTATTGCCACTGCAGTGTCTTTTCTCTATTATACTCAAGAATTTGAAAACAATGTTCAAATGTTTGTATAGTCTATGGGACTTAACTACGGGGTTATCAGTCCCTAAACTTACAAACTACTTATGAACTAACTGAGACTAAGGACGGCACAAATATCCATGCCCGAGGGAGGATTCGAACCCCCGACCGTAGTGGCCGTGCAGACCGTGGAGCGCCTCAGTCCCCTCGGCCACCGCGGCCGGCGCGAACTACACAAGACTAATATACATACCTAGAAACGACAGTGTTACGCATATGCATTTATAAATTATAGCAGCTGTTGAAAATATAACCCGTAAATCTCTTATTTCGATTTGCAGAGAATAATGAGAAAGACAGCTAGGTGAAAGGTGCAGACAGAGGGTGCCTAACACGAACTTTTGTCCTACTGGAACTGATACATGACAGTCAAATGTGGTTATTCGCAAAACGTGGCGTTCAGCGCGGCAGCTGGTGTCGTAAGCAGGAGAGAGATGCGGCTGCTAGATGATGCAGCAGATAGGCCGGCGACACAACAGTATAAATGCAAGGGAAACAAGGCGCGGGCATCAGCCGGTCACAGGTGGCCGCCCTGTGGGTGACCTCAGGACGCACACAGCTCTGTCCGACAGCCAACGCCGACGCTTTCTCTGCGCGCTGCTGCAAGGCGGAGCGTACGTGGGACGGCTTACTCACACAGCGAGCACGTCCAGGGCCGGCTTCAGAAACGATTTTTAATCTAACGCAGTTCAAGTATATACCACTGTCATTAGCGATAAATCTGAAGCATTCAATTAAAATTTGTGATGCGACCGGGAATCGAACCCGGACCTCCATGCTAACTACGCAGACGTCTTACCGCTAGACCACCGCATCACTAGCGATTAAGGCGCCTCGGAAAAGTCTGAGCACGATTTCCTTCACGTCACAAACTTTAATTAAGCTTTTGTGTTCCATAGAACATTGCCACTACTGTCTTTGACATATTCTAGACGAATATCCGTCTCAGGGATTGTGTATTTTTATTTACATTGATATTTTTATCACCTTAAACTGGAATGTTTCAATATGTCAATTGCCGAGGTGCTATTCTGCCTTGGCAGTAGTGACAATGTTCTATGGAACACAGAAGCTGAATTAAAGTTTGTGACGTGAAGGAAATCGTGCTTGGACTATTCCGAGGCGCCTTAATCGATAGTGATGCGGTGGTCTAGCGGTAAGACGTCTGCCTAGTAAGCTTGGAGGTCCGGGTTCGATTCCCGGTTGCATTACAAATTTTAATTCAATGCTTCATGTCACTAATGTCTTTGACACATTCGAGAGGAAAATCCGTTTCAGGGATTGTGTATATATAGATATAGCACTGTGATATGACTATGACCACTAGAGTACGTCTCTGATTCTAAATAATGCCTGTATCAGGGTCGAAGAAAGCAAAGGTTACGATACGCATGCGCTATAGTAATATCCTGTGTCATTACGTGAATATTTCTCATGCTTAAAGTAAGATGTACGCGATTCATTGTTTGTCAGCACCTCTCCGCGCTCTTTCCACACATCGTTGTGACTAAGGCCGGATCCACACATTGGAGCCAACGTTGGCGCCGACAGCGTTCGTTCAGTGTATGGATCGGTGAAACAGCACTGCAGCCAACCTTATTACGGCTCCGTTGCTTCTCGGTATGCAGGGGAATAGCACCACCTTCTGTTCGAAGAGAAATAATAGCGAACAAGGAAAGAAGAAAATGCAGCAGGAAATAACTCGTCCTTTATATGGACATGAGCTGCATGCGCAAAGACACAAGTCCCTGAAGAGTTTCTTGAGAACATCAACAGAAGTTACAACCACACATCAAAAAAGCCAGACTGGAAAGAAAAGGCCACTTTACCTCTTAGGTGGAAAAGAGTATCTGAAACTTTACCACCTGGTCATGAGAAGGGATGGCTGACATGGAAGCCCATGTATAGGTTGAGATCCGGAGTGGGCAAATCCAATCTAGCGAGATGGGACTACGCTGAGGAAGATACCATCAACTGCGAGTGTGGAGAAGACCAGACCATGAAACATATGCTTCAATGTACTCTGTGTCCAACCACCTGCATGTAAGACAGTCATATATTTTTGACGACGTTACAGAGTTCATTTAATGAAATAAGAGTAAAAGGAAAAACACCACCACAGATGAAATAAATCGCAATTTGCGATAGTTATGGCTTCACTGTATTAGGTTTAGATGGAATACGAAAGTGCAACGAATGAAAATTTGTGCTCGGCCGGGATTCGAACCCGGGATCTCCTGCTTACTAGGCATTCACGTTGACCACTCCGCCACCGAGGACACAGTGACCAGCCCGACTGCAAAGGACGTCTTCCGCCGCACTTTGGTATTCCATTTAAACCTAGTACAGTGAAGCAATAACTATCGCAAATTGCGATTTATTTCATTAACTGATCACTGTAACGTCGTCAAAAATATATCATGGTATACAAGCCGAGGCTGGGCTCGTGACGACAATTGTGTCTCGTTACCTCATGGTCTGTTCTCCCTGATGCGGGAATACAGTATTGTGGCTGCGAGCATTACAGAACAAATAGGCTATGGTAACAGGAAAGAGACAGCGTGGCAAATGGAGATTTGTGTGTGGCGGGAGACGTGCAGGGAAGAGTCCTCTGCAGTAGGGCTGGTCACTGTGCCCTCGGTGCCGGAGTGGTCAACGCGTATGTCTAGTAAGCAGGAGATCCCGGGTTCGAATCCCGGCCGGGCACAAATTTTCATTCGCCGCACTGTTGTATTCCATCTAAAGCTGGTACAGTGAAGCCATAACTATCGCAAATTGCGATTTATTTCATGCATGGAAGACGATCTTTATCAGGCTTCGGAGAACTCACTGGAAGTGACCAAGTTTTGGTCACCTGTAATATGTGTATAAGTGTGTTAATAACAGTGGTAATAACTGTGTAAATATGTATGTTTCTGACACGAGAATAATAATAATAAGATATCGATTAACTTCGGGTTTCATATTATTATGGCAGCCATACTATTTTGTCAGCCCCCGTAAAACTTTATCTGCTAAGTTCCATCTACGAATTCTAGAAGTGTGTAACACGAACTGTGAAACACCCTCTCCTTTTAGTTGCCTCCTGAGACTCGCAATGGAAACCGCGGGGCAGTTTTAGCCCCCGAATCGGCAGTGGGAGGAGATCTAGAGTTGTAGGGAGGGAGGGAGGGAGGGAGGGAGGAAGGAGGAAGACGTCGAGAACGAGAGATAAACACGTGGAAAAGTAACACAGTTCTGGAGAGGAAGTATGTGCCGCGGCAGCTCAGGGACCCGTGCTCGCCACGCACGTACTCAGGAAAGTGTCGTGGGACCCGTGAGTGGAACATGTCAAGGGAACACCTCTGTTTGGAGACAGAATGTTGGCTCACGTTTTCCGGCGACACATTGAGTCCTTTTGTACGGCTAGTTCCCCTGAGCGGCGGCACACCGCAGGCAGTCTGTTGCGAAAGTGTGCAAGGTGGGTTCTCCACAAGCTCTCAACCAAAGGGCTGGATAACGTAAAATTAAGGGTCCAGGGCCGCCCGCTTTTAAAATACACGTCTCGAAACAGTTAAACAGACAAGAATTTGATAGAGTCAACCATGTACGCAGCGCGTGATAATTTTGACTACTTAATTCTTCCGTCGGATCTTGATGCAACAACCTGATATTGCATGAAAAGCACAAGTTTGTTAGACAGGATTTTTTTATTTCGTTAATCGGTTTTCGGCTTCACACTTCAACTAACTAATTTATAATATTTCTATGCATATATTGAATTCTCTTGCAAACACAACAACTTTCCTGACAAAAACTGCCAGTTAACCGGTTAATAAAATAAACTCTGTTTAACACACACTATTGCGCTTTTCATTTAGTAGTACGTGATTAAGATACATAGTCCAATGTTGCTCTTACAACGTACATTCGCCGGCCGCGAGGGGACTAAGGCGCTCCAGTCACGGTCTTCACGGCCACTACGGTCGGGGGTTCGAATCCCCCCCTCGGGCATGGATATTTGTGCCGTCCTAGTTCGTAAGTAGTTTGTAAGTTTAGGGACTGATGACCCCGTAGTTAAGTCCCATAGACTTTACAAACATTTGAACGTACATTCGCGAAGTATCTCACTGATACTGAAATGATATTGATTATAATAGAAAATTAAGGTGTAATCAATAATTACTATATCAGTTGTAGCTGCTCCTTATGGTAGGCCTAATTATACATGTTGGCTAGCAATAGATAGTGTGTGATAATGAATACAACAGAAAACACAGGGCCGGCCGCGGTGGCCGAGGTGACTGAGGCGCTCCAGTCACGGTCAGCACGGCCACTACGGTCGGGGGTTCGAATCCCCCCTCGGGCATGGATATTTGTGCCGTCCTAGTTCGTAAGTAGTTCATATGTAGTTTGTAAGTTTAGGGACTGATGACCCCGTAGTTAAGTCCCATAGACTTTACAAACATTTGAACATTTTTTAGAAAACACAGGTAACAGTATAACAAATTATTACTACTACTATTGCCTGTGGTCGAAAATCGACCAGTTGTGTTTACAATGGTCAC
The DNA here is from genome assembly GCA_026315105.1 of Locusta migratoria. Classification (NCBI taxonomy): domain Eukaryota; kingdom Metazoa; phylum Arthropoda; class Insecta; order Orthoptera; family Acrididae; genus Locusta; species Locusta migratoria. The sequence continues at coordinate 319,903,299 of CM048747.1, read as the reverse complement.
TGGGGGTAAAATTTTACGTATCATGTCGGCGGCCTCGCGTGATTATGTTGGCAACAACACCAACACGATAGAAAATCTTTGCCCACTTCTTCGAACCACATAGAATGACTCGATTAGTGTATCGTACAGACCATGAAGTAAACAAATAATGCTGTTCCTGCTTTAAGGTTGACATTTTCTTGTATATACCCTCGTCCGCTCGGTAAAAATAATAGCCCTCGTAATGCGAAGATTCCATGAGAAAACAACAGCGTTGTCAAGCGATTGGCTACAATGAAGACTCATAGGATTCTCACTATTCAGCATCTGTTGCCAACCTTATCATAGGAGGCCTCTGGGAGATATGAAAAGGTATCTTTTATGTGTTAAGGAAAATGCCTGACACAATAACAACAAATAAAAACGAAAGTATGTACTTCTCATGCCATTTTCGAATTTTATAACTTTCATTAGCCTAATATTTGAAATGGAACTACAATTTCAGTGTTCTTATATTTATACAACACCAAGAAATAATTTTATTTCGATACTGCAATATTCAGAATTCCAGAGTTGACAACATGTCGACTTCGTAGTTCCACCCGTGCACCGTTACATGCCTTTCCCGGCGCATCATCATTTATATAGGCATTCTCGACTTCGTAGTTGCACCCGAGCACCGCTAGATGTCTCTCCCGGCGCATCATCCTTTATACTTTATATCGCCATTCATATGAAAACATCCCTTTCCTTTCACCACTCTTAATCACTGCAAAAACGAAGCATCTGAACGGCACAAGAGAGTGAGTTGGGAGTACTCCATGTTTCGATAATCACTTATTTTAATACGTTATTTTAATATTCCAGATGTGCTGCGTTACAGCGTCTTTGGTCGAGGCGAATAGCCAATCAGTGAGCTGATTGTTGGAGAATGTAGAACTTGAACCAAGCTGTAGATAGGAAAATTTCTACTTCCTTTTTACCACTTTTAATGGCTAAATGCACACATAATATTTATATTCGTGAAATCTACGACAAACAATCTTTCGAATTATGTAACTTTCATTGGCCTTCTTGTACGAATAAATTAGTAATCTGTACCACAATTTTCGTGTTAGCGTATTTATATAATGGTTATTATTATTTACTTTTTCATGGAGCTGTATGTACCTATTGCACACTAAATAAATGATAAATCTCTGCAGTTGGGTGTTGAGAAACGTGAATCTTCCGTATTCCAAACAACATTGTTATGATAATCAAAAATTAACATACAACTGGAAATGTAGCTGTCTTCCAGACCTGCATGATTATGTTGTTGAATATGGCAGCACTGAACTTATTATGATTGAATGCGTGAAGGTTGGTGATAGCGTTGCGACAGTGGAGTTCAGTGCGAATGTTGTCGAATAAAATTCGGTCACAAAATTATTAGCGTACTTTTCCATTGGCAAAGAGGTATACAGGCCGAAGGTTGAACAAGGCACGTTGCGCCAGGTGGAATGGTTGTTACGTGTATGTATTTGTCTGGGATTATGAACATATGCTGTTCATGGAGTGAAACTGAATCCAGGAACAAATAATATTTTGTTCCAAAATTGGGAGATAGACTAGTGATGGGCAGTTCGGATCATTTCAATGTTTCGAAACATACGGATCATCTGAGTCTAGTGAGTCGACTCACTGTTTCGGCACACGAAACGTCTGGCGTGCCGCAGTGCCGTGCGCCACGCTAATTCTCCTGATTCACGCGAACCGCGACAGCTGCAGGGCGCCGTAGGAGTCGACTCGCTGCTTCGGCACACGAAACATCTGGCGGGCTGCAGAGTCGTGTGCCGCGCTACCTTCCCCGATTCACGTGAGCCGAGACAGCTGCAGTAGGGCGATACAGCAAATACGACACATCTATGGAATATCAATATGGTTTTAATACGTTATTCACTAGACTTAATTGCACGGCATGGGATTTGTTTGCTATTACGATTTTACAATCGTGTTAAAGCGTAAACGTTTCCTAAGTTACTCACAGTTTCATACAAACAATAATGTAACAAAGGAAGTACAAAATAATAATGTTTAAATTCCAAAGTGATGAAACATTCCCAACCTTCAAAATTCCATAATAAGTCTAAATTATGGTTCAAATGTCTACGTGCATCCAGAAATGAATAACTTTTCTAACCAATCAATATAAGCAAACTATTAAGATTTGTTCCCAAGACGTATTTAATGCAATAAACACATATTACTACAAGTGTTAACACAAGGAAACACATTTCACAATTTACGTGACGAAACCACAAAACTGAACTAAAATCTTTCAATGTCCACATACATATTCTAATAATCAGATTCATCTTCAGTCAGTCAAATAAAAGAGAATCAGTTATAGTTTCTGTAAATTGAAATAAAAAAAGTTGTTTTTGACGTCTTACTGAGAATGCGGTTTCGTCTCACTGAAATTATTTGCCCTTGCTTCGAAAAGACGTTCACCTGGCACAGATGTAGCAACAATGCATAACAACGTTTAGTTCACGCGAAACTACATAAAAACACCGAAGGACTTCACAATTTTTCTCGGTGGTATACCTGTTTTAAAACATCAGTTGAAGGGTACCGGTAGCATAATTCAAAATATCGCGTAGCGCGTTAGGGGAACAACTTCAAACCCGTCGCACGCCTGGGCGCTGTGTCGAACCCACCCAGACAGACGGACAGCAAAGCGCATGTTAACGGTATCTAGCGTCCGATACATGAATCACAAGATTCGTTGTTTCGAAACAGTGCCGATTCAAGTTTCGACTCAGTCGATCAGTTCGCTGACTCGATTCACTGTGTCGAAACATCAACTCAGTAGCCAACTCTAAGATAGACAGTAATCTCGTCACTGTTCAAGAATAGCCCTTCCCACCTTTGCCTCCGCACAGGGATTACCTGCAACTGGTGGTCTTACCAGTAAGCATGGGGCAATTAAATGTGCGTTACTGCCACCTAGTGGACCGGTTACGCTTAAGTATCAAACATGGGATCAATGCCCGCGAGAAATTTCGTGAATGTACCCTGTGAGTCGTCCGACATATTTTAATAATGAGAACAATCACGCACAATAAGTTTGAAAGCCATGGCTTAAAGGCAGTGTTGGAATGTAACGTGCTATGAGAGTGAAGTAGTCGGACAGTGTCTCACTGTGCCGTCTTTTGAGTGAAAGTAAGCAGTGTTGTCTGCACACCTTGTGTCGGTTTCAACATGAGGCATCTGAATAAGGCGGAACGTGTTCGGGCAGTGACATCACTGCAGGAACACTTGCAACATTTCTGTCTCTCCTCTTTTATACTGCGGTATTTTTAGACGTCCACAGCTCGTATCTTTTGAGAGCTTCCCCCCCCCCCCCCAGCTAGACAGACTGTTACATATGCTTCCTTATATAAATGTGTTCGTAATGGCACTGGTACTACCAAAAACAAAGCAACTACCCCACAGAAATAGTTTTACATTTGCTCACGAAGATTTCAAATAGAAATGAAAAAAATAAATAACTTTACAAGTGATTTTTATTGTTGTTATTTTGGGTCAGTCAAGGGCCACCCGGTGTTACGAACTCTTTCCTGCTTTCTCTCAACTCCAGGACGCTTATTGCTACGTGTGCCGTTCGCAGCATACTATTTATAAATCCACGTGGCCAGTGGAGAATAATCTTCGACATTTTTAAGTCAATCGCTTGATTAATAGACCAATTTTTACATTCAGCTAATTGGAACTCCGAGTGGTTAGTTTGTCTAACTGGAATACTGCTTAGTTTCGAGGCAATTATTATTCATTTTAAAACTGTACGTCTATTTTGTAATACTATATAGCTTGATTACCAATGTAGATTTTACTTATCGCCGAGTTGCCAATCATTTTGGAATAAATTTGGAGTAGGAACATTTTCTGTCAGCAGTCAGCGAGCTGAGATGTGGAGTAGTATAATGAAGATTACGAGCAGAACGTTCTCCAATGGCTCTATGGTTACATCCTCAAAACAATAAGTTTCAGGTTCTAGAAAGACAGTGAAATTGCACACATGCAAGAACAATTCAAATTTACGAAAAGAGAGGCTCTCCAAAAACGTATATCATTCCTCCCCGCCACATCACAGTAGCTGCTCTACTGTGCAACATAATAATAAACAAATTACGACAGTTAAATACATGGTAATTCCTGTTGTCATTGTTCGACGCTAATAAATTAACCTCGCGCTGTAGATGATCTGTTACTATACACACATACTAACTGGGACCAGTGATAGTACATCCTTCACTCGTGGATTTGTTAACATTTATGGTAAGCCTTCACTGGTCATTTCGGTGATGTTACACATATAAAGGGAACTTTTTACCTTCCCTAACCATCCACTTTCACCATAACACATACAACAGAAAGCAAAGGCAAAGTAGAAAGCGGAAAAGATCTACTGATATGTAGTCTCATCGTTCTCTTCGCCGGGGCACTGCAACCTTCAAAATGAGGGTGCTACAACCAAAAGGAAACAAATGAGTTCCGCTTGAAAATGAGACAAGTACATCTACAGCATGCTCAAGCATATAACATTGTGGAGACAAAGGGACACACGTGGACTCGTAGTCTACACTGAAGTCTGGTAAATGAAAGGAAAACTGGTTATAAAATGCCGCGAAGCGATTAGCGCCAGAGATAGACAAGCGCCCTTTTATCTTCTTGCCTCTGAGCGGATCTCGTGAATTCTCTGCTTCCGTGACTGCTATGTGATCACGTTGCCAATATTTATTGTTCAAAATGTTCAAATGTTTTTTAAGCTTATGGGACTTAACTGCGGAGTCATCAGTCCCTAAACTTACAAACTACTTATGAACTACCTTATACTAAAGACGACACAAACATCCATGCCCGAGACTGTGACTGGCGCGCCGCAGTCCCCTCGGTCACCGCGGCCGGATCCAATGTTTCTTGTAAAGTTGTTATATATACAACATTTTCCTGGTATTACGGCGAATGCTACCGACTACAGTAACTTTAAATTATCTCGATGTTCGACGAAAGAAAGAAACTTTTGCTACTCTTTTTGTTAGACGAAAGGAATGTAGGTTACTGAATATAAATAGTCTTTCAATCTTCATAATAATAACGTGTTTTCTTCCAGAGTTTGTATGTTTCTGTACTGGTCTGATGTGGTCTGGTTGTGGTGTTTCAGGCGTATCTGAGGTTTTTGGGGAAAAACAGTGATGAGGAATATGTTGCATCTGAAGCCTCCACAGCTCCACGCGTGATGGCTGTACACGCAAGAGGTAGAGCAAAATGAAAGCGATCCACACATTCTTGTCAATTCGCAATACGAGTAATGTGGACGCAAATGGATCTTCTTCTTTCTCTTTCGCCATGCTCCCGCACATGCAGGGTCGGCGTTTTTATTTGGAATTGGCGTGTTAATATTTTCGAGGTGATCGGATGCCCTTCCTGCCGCCATCCCTTGCCCCCGGGGAGGAAATGTGTACCCCAAATGTCTAAGTATAGTGTTATATGTGCGAAAATGTAAAATGGTACGAAATGTTTGCGAGTCGTGTAACTGGGGCGGGACTTGGGGACCAGCCCGGTATTCACCTAGGGGATGTAGAAAACCGCCTAAAAACCACATCCAGGCAGGCTGGCATTCCGACCCCCTTCGTTAATTCGCCGGGCGGATTCGAACCAGGACCGGTACGCCTCCCCGTCTCGGAAAGCGGTGCGTTAGACCACACGGCTAACCGAGCGGGTAATCTGGACGCAAATGGATACAAGTGCATAATTACTTTTACGAAGTGTTATACAAAGCCGATCTGGTAATCTGACATGCAAACGGATAATGTTACAAAGTATTTTTAATACTAATACCCACATAAAAAATGTGAATTCCATTTTGTAATATGGAGAAAATTTTGAAATCTTACGAACTTTAACTTCAGTTTTCTCAAAACAAGTGTACTTATACTCTTTTGCTTCTGATCCCACTCAAATGATCTAACAGCAGTAACTGGTCGCAGTTTTCAGTGAGGAAACAATGTTGGACAGACTTGGATAGGCCGCTTTAAGAACAAGAAGAACTTATCACGTCCCTCAATTAACGGCTCGGCACATGACAAATCGATTTGGGCGCGGCTCAGTCATGGATTGTGGTTGGGGGGGGGGGGGGGGTACCACAATTGACGGCCGATCGGACATTCAGATAGAGGCCGACTGAATGCAATCAGCGAGATTGTGCTGGGAGGTATTATTCCCACTGCTGCTACGCATACACCGGGTCTCCAGTTTATCCTGCAACAAGATAATGAGTGAGCGCATTCAGCAGCAGCCACCTTAGAAACTGCTTTGACAAGGTGCGTTAGCGAAGTGTCTCGCGGGAATTGACCCCATGTTCTTTACGTAGGCGTAAGCGATCCACTAGGACAGTGTTTTTTTCAACCTGTGGGGGGGGGGGGGGTTCGTAAAATGTTGGCAGGGGGATCGCCGCAGCAATATTCTTAGATATAAGGATATTAAAATTTATTTTACATTAAAATTATATAAAGTAATTCATTATTTGTCATAATAAATACAACGTGTTAACGATGGAGAAACGAAAAGCAAGAAAAAAAAGGGATCTACTTCTTTACTAATTGACTCTACAGTAGGACCTTACTTAGCGAGGATAATTCGATTCTGCGTCTTGCCTGCAGTGCTAACACTCGTTATGCAACAAATATGTTTCTATATATCACTCTTAATATGCGACAAATTGTGAAATTGGGTAGGAAGGCAAGGGTGACTCGATAGCGTAGCTGATTAAGAGACCGCTGGACCGAAGCAGGAGAATCAACTGCGAATCCCGGTGCAGCACAAATTTTCAACTGCGCCACTGAATTTATTTTGAATATTTCGAATCCTTGGTTATTGTTTTTACTGTTTATCTCCAACGAGTCCTATTCATATGGTTAGTATTTTGACATTCAAACACATTGTTGATGAAAATTTGCAGTAATGAAATCATTTATGGCTGATTATGCCTTCCAGCGTTTAGTGTGGAGCACAGTACCCCTTACAAGACATCTCCACGACCTTTTATTCAATGCTAACATTGATGCCTCGTCTGACGTCAGACTTTCATTACACTACTAAACAATTACCAATGCGCTCCAAGTGCGTTGACTTATTTCTAACATTTGGAAAGAGATATAAATTATTTAAAAAGTACGTTACTACCAAAAGTGTTGTGATTTTAAGGAAAGAAGGTTATCGTCGTTGCCGGCCGCGGTGGCCGAGGGGACTGAGGCGCTCCAGTCACGGTCTACACAGCCACTACGGTCGGAGGTTCGAATACCCCTCGGGCATGGATATTTGTGCCGTCCTTAGGATAAGCTAGTTGATAAGTAGTTTGTAAGTTTAGGGACTGATGACCCCGTAGTTAAGTCCCATACGCTATACAAACATTTGAACATTTTGTTATCGACGTTATCGTACCGTGCGGGAATGGCAGCGCGATCTAAAGCCCCTTTTATACGATCGACGTTCTTGTCTCAGTTGACTGCTCGAGCCGAGTGTGTGTACTGTAGTGCCCCTGGCGTATTATTAGCGTACTGAGTCTCGTTCGTTTGGAGTGCTCGTTTTCGTTTAGACGATAGCAATAAAATTGTAGAGATGTCTGCTGCATACTTTCGTATCTGAATGACGAAGTGAGGTTATCTGGCACTTTTTACGCGGGAAAAGGAAATGATATTGAGTTTACTGAAGACTGAAGGGTTATACGTATTTGCTATTATCGTCTAATACCATGTGTCAAATTCTGTACTCTATTTAGGACCTAAAATGAAAAAGTATAATCGAAAAATTTCAAAACTTGTAAATTTATTAGCTGAAAAGAATATATCTGTAGCACATAAAACAATTTCCGAAAATGAAATAAAAAGCACCTAGTTTTTTTTCTAGTTTTCTTGCTAAGGGTTAAATTACGTCGAAAATAATTTACTCTTCTAATAAATCTGAGTGTTTCAGTGTTGAAGTAATTTTCATTAAAACACGTGTATATATTTCATTCGTATTTATGTACAGTGCAGATTTTTCCATGTAAAACGTTAATATTTTTCTGTTTGCAGATATTTCTTCTTATCTGTAGGTGAACGCAAGTAGAGAAAAGAATTTTAGGCTCCAGTGCAACCTTTTCGGTTTGATGAGAACACAAAGAAAATAATGGAAAATAGTTGAAGATGCGAAAGCATTTCTATAAAAAGAATGAGCTCGCCACTACGGGCGGGGGTTCGAATCCCCCCTCGGGCATGGATATTTGTGCCGTCCTTAGTCTTAGTTAGTTTATAAGTAGTTTGTAAGTTTAGGGACTGATGACCCCGTAGTTAAGACCCATAGACTATACAAACATTTCAACATTTTTTTAAATGAGCTCTGCCACAACGGGTTAACTCCCGATGTTAGCAGACGGCACTACAGTTCCTTGCTTCTGCGCATGCGCATTCTGCGGCACACTCAGATATTTAGAACTCCGCAATCGGCACAATCTATTGATCAATGACGTCATAGACGCACTCGCGATGCGGTTGGCTGCTAATTTACACACAGGCGCGAAAGGTGCATGCACTTCGAGCAGTCGATTTACAGCAGAAAGTCGCTCGTGTAAAACAGGCTTAAGGGCCGCGGCGGAGTGGCCGAGCGCATTGAGGTGCTATGCTTCGATGCGCGAGGCCGGCTCCCGTCGGGGATTCGAATCCCACCCCCCTGGGGCATGGATGTTTGTGTCGTCTTTAGTGTAAGGTAGTTCCAAAGTAGTTTGTAAGTTTTGGGACTGATGACCCCGCAGTTAAATCCTTTAAGCTTGACAAATATTTTTCGATCTAAGGCGCCATGCTACGGATTACGCGGCAGCTCCCGCTGGAGAGTCCAGTCCTTCATGGGGAATGAGTATGTGTGTTGTCCTCAGCTTAATTTTCTTAGTTAAGTAGTTTTAAGGTTTACAAAGAATTGAAAACCGTCATCGTGGGCATTAGAGACAGAGCTCACGATTTAACTCTTTCCTTCAAATGTTCAAATGTTTGTATAGCTTATGAGACGGGGTCTTCAATCCCTAAACTTACAAACTACTTATGAACTAGCTTATACTAAGGACGGCACAAATATCCATGCCCGAGGGGGGATTCGAACCCCCGACTGTAGTGGCCGTGCAGACCGTGACTGGAGCGCCGCAGTCCCCTCGGCAACCGCAGCCGGGTGTTTTCAAATTTATCTCTCTCTCTCTCTCTTTTTTTTTTTTTTTTTTTTTTTTGCTTGTGGGGGCAAGTTTGGGGAAGGAAATCTGCCATGTCGTATCAAAGGAACCACCCTGAAATTTGCCTGGACTGATTTTTCTAAATCACGAAGAACCTACATTTGGATGGCCGGAGGTGGATTTGAACCATAGCCGGCCGCGGTGGCCGAGGGGACTGAGGCGCTCCAGTCATGGTCTGCACGGCCTCTACGGTCGGGGGTTCGAATCCCCCCTCGGGCATGGATATTTGTGCCGCCCTAGTTCGTAAGTAGTTGATAAGTAGTTTGTAAGTTTAGGGACTGATGACCCCGTAGTTAAGTCCCATAAGCTATACAGACATTTGAACATTTGAATTTGGATTTGAACCATCGTTCTCCCGAATGGGAGTCCAGTGCCGTGATTCAAAGACACGGTATTTCAAGCAAAGGAGACGTATGCAGCCTCTCAAGTTAGAGACAATACTTTTGCAGACCGGTGAGCGTAACTGCAATGCTTAGGTCAGGAACTGTACGGGCCCCGCGGTGGACAGCAAGAGCGACTAGCTGCGCAGCACTTTCGCCCGTCCCCTGGCCGCCAGAAGCGGTGAGTGCGGTGGCAGGGAGCCTGATGCTGCGGAGTTCTTGACCTAGACACCCGCCAGCAGGTGCGCTAAAAATACGGCGCTGCACCGCACTGCGGATCCAGCTGACGTCACCTGGCGCTCACCCCGTTGTGTTTGGCCGCGGCCGCCTACTCTACACCTCTCCATATAGACGCCACTCCCTGCTGTCTGCCACACGGCCGCCACCAGCTGTCCAAACAGACAGGTACCGCAGGGCCAACAGTTCACAAACACTACGCAACTTGACAGTTTTAGACGTAAACAGAGCAATTGTAGAGGTGAAACAACACGTGATGAACAGAAAATTCGTGTGCCGAGTGGTCACCGAACCCGCATATTTCTGTACTGCCACTCACCTACCGAGTCACACGAACACTAGCATATTACATCATAGGGCACTGAGGTGATGCAGGACTTGGGATATCCCCATAAAGTCGTTTCGGACTTGCTTTTGCTTGGAGAAGTGCAGCAGCTGGACGTGACATGGATTCTCTGCAGGATTAATGAGCCATGCCGCCTCTATAGTCGTCCATATGTGCGAAAGTGCTGCTGGTGCAGAATTCTGTGCACCAATGACCCTTCGGTTACGTCCTGTACAAAGGGGAGTGAGAAAATAATATGAATGCCATGCAGTTTACTACGTATTGCACAATTTGTCACGACTGCGTATTAGTCTTGTGTAGTTAGCGAACAATCTAGCTCGGAAGAGCGCTCCCACAGGCGAACTACGCGAACTAGTTCGCAGATCCCTCTCCTCTTAGTTCGTCCGCTCGTTTTCCGAAGACTGACGGGGAAGTGCGAGAGGACGCGAGAAATCGCGGAATTTCCTTCTGCCAGTTACCGTCATTGCGAGCTGAGATGCAAATGTTCAAATGTTGAAATGTTTGTACAGCTTACAGGACCCAACTACGGGGTCATCAGTCCCCAAACTTACAAACTACTTATGAACTACTTACGAACTAGGACGGCACAAATATCCATGCCCGAGGGGGGATTCGAACCCCCGACCGTAGTGGCCGTGCAGACAGTGACTGAAGCGCCTCAGTCCCCTCGGCCACCGCGGCCGGCGAGCTGAGATGCAGCTCAGCTGTAGTTTCATAGTTCACTGCCACAAATTTTCTTTTCTAAGGTAGTCAGCAGTGTCTAAATAATATTTACTACGACTACTCTGTATGCAAAGTAGTTGAATACCATTGTATCACCCATTCATGTAAATACTTGCTTTATTTGCTTAAGTATTTGATGTCTAATTGCCCAAAAATACGGGTAATAGCACACGCTTGGGTAACACTGATCATTATATAGAAAAGCTGTCATAACAAAATAAAGAGCTCTTTAAGTAGCAGTACCAAAATCCGAAAAGAGCGGATGAACTAAAAAGAGCGACTTACTTCGCGGCCGAGCTGCGATTTGAAAGGACAGCTACCGTCGCTGAAAGGAGAGCTAAACTAAAGCGAACTAAAATCGGCGCGAACTATTATCCCAAACGTATCTCGCTTCTTAGTTCGTTGGATTCTTTTCCGAAGACCGACGGGCAATTGCGAGAGGGCGCGCAGCAGAATTGAAAATCACGTGCTTGCCTTCTGCTGATGAGAGCCATTTCGAGGTGAGCGTCTGCCTGCTAGATTACATAGTTCAGTGCTACAAAAGTTCTGTATTGCAATATCTGACTAATAAATTCCATAATACCAAGATATAGAGATAACTCTAAACCTAAACGCGAGAAATTATCCACAAACTGTTTCTTTTGGCTTGCGTGATATCGTTAGCGGCTCACGCAGCAAGCGCATGAAGCAAGCTAGGTGGGACAACTTCTCCCTCCACCTGTATGCGCAGACCACGCCGCTCAGCCGTCACTGGAAGCGGACGAACTACAACCAACTAGTTCGCGGCAGAGCCGCGAACTAAAGTGAGCGGTCCCAATCGCGAACTATTATGCGCAAGTCTACTGCGTATGCGTTAACAATGGCAAGGAGAGAACGCCTATCCGCCATCCCAGAATTCATTCGAATTTATTGTACGTGTAGGGCGGGTGGAAACGTTGAAGTGCCCCAAGTGGCAAATCCAGATGGCCAAGCGTGTAGGACATAAAAGGAATTTTGATACGGATCTATTACCACATACACATTACCATTTGTCCCTGTGACTGTGTGCTTAGGAAGCGGTGTTCGGCTCAGCGGTAAAAGATCGGATTTGTAATGAAAAAGTTGCTATTGCCACATGTTTACGTGTGCCTACAGGAGAGAACGGGCTCATTTGGACCGAAGGTTAAAAAAATCAAAAATGAGTACAAGATAAAATATACAAATGTTATCACCACTTATTCAGAATCCGGTAAACTGACAACAAATTCATACAAAAAAATATGTGACTCATGTGATGTGAATCAATTTGTTCTGCAACTGACTCGTGGGGAGGACATAAAATTCACAAATATACGACGAACTGTTCCGAGATGAAGACGGGTTGCCTAAGTGCAGTATCAAAGAAATTCCTTCCAAATATACGCCACTAGTGCAATCCTGCGATGTATATTTTTATCGTAAGGAAAGAAAATGTAATAAAAAAATTCAAAACTGCACTTATCTCATCGAGAAACAAGAGAAAACTTCTTGCGAAGCTCGCATCGAACTACATTCCATTATACATAACCAACAATCCAACGCCAAGTATTCAGCGACATGCTGCGTTATGCGTGTTTCACAGTGGCACTGTACCACGAAAGAAGCCGTTTTCAAAATGTCAAATTTTGTTTTTCTATGGAGGCATTAACTATGCAAATAGGCGGCGTTTATACGACGTGCGCAAGATGCTGTCAAAATTATTACTGTCCCTGTTTCTTCAATGAATATCTCACCGGTACATGTGATCAATTGCAAAAGAATGGAAGTATCGGTTTGCATAAAGACGTTCTCATGTACGCGTTAACTACTATACCTTTTTAAATGTTTCACGTCCAGAATTTAATCCTGTGCCTGTACTTTTTGTGCTTATATAAATTAATTAAGTAATCAATATGACGTTGAGGTTAATTGTGACGTCAGTAGTGTACGAATTGCCATACAGCACAAAAATATTTATTATACATTTTTGATTACCTTACAGCGGTCAATGAATGAAATAAATCGCAATTTGTGATCAGTTATGGCTTCACTGTACTAGGTTTAGATGGAATACCAATGCACGGCGAATGAAAATTTGTGTCCGTCCGGGATTCGAACCCGGGATCTCCTGCTTACTAGGGAGACGCGTTGACCACTCCGCCACCGAGGACACAGTGACCAGCCCGACTGCAGCCACGCTGTCTCTTTCCTATACCACAGCCTATTTGTTCTGTAATGGTCGCAACCACTACTGTATTCCCGCATCAGGGAGAACAGACCATGAGGTATCGAGACAATTAATAAAAAAAAGAAAAAAAATAATTGTATACAAGCCGAGGCTGGGCTCCTGACGACAATTAATTCCCTGAGGCGGGAATACAGTATTGCGTCTGCCTAGTAAACAGTAGATCCCGGGTTCAAATCCCGGGCGGGCACAAATTTTCATTCGTCGCACTTTCGTATTCCATCTAAAACTAGTATAGTGCAGCCATAACTGATCGAAAATTACGATTTATTTCACAAAAATATTTGTCACCGAGCGGAGCCAAAACCGCGACCCTTTCAATACGAATCCCTTCTCTTACCGCTGAGCCAAACACCGCTTCCTAAAAGGTGTTTAAAACAAGCATCTTTGCAAAGTACTTCAGCCCATATCGAGACATAACCTTACATAGGGTATCTTTCTGTTTCCATGGTTCATTGCCACAAACAGAAACATTTTGTCAGTGTATATTAATGCATACCTATAGCAATAGATTTTGTACCCCAAAAGCCTGATGATGGTGCACAGCATCGAAACATGTTGCTAACAAATATTTTTTAAAACCTAAATCGGATTTGTGCTGGTACCGGAAATTTCAAGCAACCTGTTAAATGCAATGAATATCGACATATAATGTCGCCTAACTATTATATTGCTTCTATTTGACGATATAAACACCTAGCTGAAATTCCACAGATATCTAGCATTGGAAACATTGGCACTTCTGTACTTGTGCATGCGCAATGCTCTGTTCTGGAACTCTAAAGTATTCGGGCTGGATAAACTTTTCAACTGTAATTGTTCATCAACTTTTTCACTTACAAAATTTCCGTGCAAATTACATCCAGTTTTCTTAAAACTGGTGGTGAGCTCATTTTTTTTATTTTTTATTATTTATTTATTTTACAGCTATGTGCTGATTTATAAAAACAGTTTCACTGCAATGCGAATGCAGTAAGATAGTGTACATATAGTTACGACAAAGTAGTAAAAATTGTGGGTGCCTGTCAGAATGGCGATAAATAGCCACGCGGCATTAATAATCTGGTTTTCTGCTCGAGTAGCAAGTCCAGCAGTCCTCAAATATGGAAGCTTGGAGCGAATATTAATCGGCTCATACGTCAGAGGCGCTACCAAAGACGTCAGCATCTTCTGAATCGCCGGCCACGGTGGCTGAGGGGACTGAGGCGCTTCAGTCACGGTCTGCACGGCCACTACGGTCGGGGGTTCGAATCCCCCCTCGGGCATGGATATTTGTGCCGTCCTTAGTCTTAGCTAGTTCGTAAGTAGTTTGTAAGCTTAGGGACTGATTACTCCGTAGTTAGGTCCCGTAAGTTCTACAAACCTTTGAATTTTCTTCTGAATCACCTGGAAAACGCGATACTACGCATCAACCTGTAGAAACTGCGGAATAGCCCGTCTCACTGTCATCGCATCACTGTATCACGAGGTCGCAACTGGGCTCTACTTTTGCCGCAGTCCTCGCTATAAGCTCGCCGGACTTCCTCCGTCACGTCCTCGGAGCCATCTAGTTGTGAGTAGTCAGAGACGTTCCGCTATCGCACGCCCGGCAGGAAGGTGATACCTCTTATCCACATGGACCACGCTGACCCAATATAGCCGCCGGATATTCCTCAGTCTCTATTTCCTTGTAAGAGAACACCACGCCACGTGCATTCCGTTCACCATTTCCTGGGAATTTCAATTTACCTCGCCTGTGAAGATATCTTTTGTTTCGCTTTTAGTTGGTCTCCTAAGCTAGAACAACGTTAATTGTTTTTAATTTTCGTTTGTGTAGTGTTTCATAATTTGCTTTAATTTTATGAAATATATTTTATATAAAAATGTTAATTAGTATCTTAAGTTTATTTAGATAAAATGTACAATGATTGGTCGGTAAAAAAACTACGAATCTAAGAACGTCAAAATCACTACAGATACGTAAGACTTTTATAGTCTGGTATATATATTCAAAGCAATAATGACTGAAGTACATCAGACTCTAAAAAAATTTCATGCGTGGCAATTTATTAGTTCAATGGTTCTTCCAACTAATGAATTATCTCACTCTCAAACCCATTTTTCAATTAATTTTGTATGTATGTATATTATTGTAAAAACAGTGTTTCAGTTAACACAGAATCCACTGATCAGGGACAGTTCGTTTTATTACGTAATGACGGCTCCAGGATAGCACCTGTGGGCCGGCCAACCACTTAACCTGTGTGTGTGCCCGGTAGCCTGCGCCGAAGGCGTACCTAAAGCTACACAACCGCGGCGGAGCGGTCGAGCGCATTGAGGCACTACTCTCCGATGCGCGAGGACGTTCCCAGTTGGTGGTTCGAATCCCCCCTCGGGCATGGACATTTGTGGTGTCTTTCATAAGTACTTTGTAAGTTTAGGGACTGATGACCGCATTTAAGTCCCTTAAGCTTAACGAACATTTGGACATTTAAAGCTACACATATTCAACCGCGAAAGCCTGGCGCTTTTCTGGTACGACGAAGATGACAGCATCAACAATATACCTAACGTGCATTACTTCTTGCAGGTGGAGCTAGAGCGCTGCGGAACAGCCCTGCGGCAAGTAACACAACTCTCTCGCAGGATTGGCTGCGGTCGGCTATATCCAGACACGCAGTCGACCACCGCGTCAGTTCGCCTTGGTATGCCACTTACGGAAAGGCACGTATCAGGAAGAAGACTGTCTTTACTACTCCTAAGGACTCTGTTACACTATGGGTCTTCGTTCGGCTTCTGGACTCTGACGCTGGCTCTACTACCGACTTCTTCCCTGGACACTCTTTTGGTGCGCTTCCAATATTTCTCGGTGGTCTCTAAAAAAGACATTGTGGACCTTCGCATACCGTCCCACGATGCTATTGTGCCTTGATAGAACAAAACTTTTGTTTTGCTAACGTCAGTTGGATTTCGATTTGTCTTTTGTTTCCTTATATCGCCTCGTCAAAATATTATTCAGTGCCGACGTATGCTTGTTTCTGAACTTGTAACACTAATTTGTAAAAATTGTGTTGTGACCAATTGGATGTTCTTCAGTCACATCATAGGAATAATCAGAATCCATGTGAAAGACACATTTCTTCAGTTTCCAAAAAATTATTGTTTATTTACTTTTAAATAGTTACTGTAGTCTTAAACGATCTTTGAACAAATGTCTGCACACTGGCCCCGCGGATGCTTTAGGCAAGGAATAGCACTGGGTACACATTTCCAAATTTAGCCATTCGCGATTAATGTCATACATTGCGAGAATATGACAAGGTAATAACTGCAGGATCAAAAGTGACGTGTGTTCTTTCGGACATGTCCGAAACAACATGCTCCACACATAATATAACTTAAGAGATATTACCATAAACATTCCATGCCTGCCACAGTCATGAAAACAATTAAACCAATATACAGGCACTCGGAGATAAAAAAAAATTACGTAGCAAATGTCTACATGGCGGTACACAAAATGCTAATGAGTCAACAGCTGCGTGTGGAAATGGGTACCGAAAACAGTGTATGTTGGATATACAGTACTCAAAATAGGTGTGATGGATGCTGTTGTTTCAATGATGGTGTAATTAGCAGGGCAAAAGTAATGGGCAAATCAGGCATCCAACAGGAAATATATGATAGCTGCCCTGACTGCCATAGAACGTCAGCGACTAGTTGAAGCTGAAAGGGCTGCGGAAGCCACCACTAAAGAGTTCGGAGTAAGGAAAAGACTCCTGAACAAGTTTGCAGAGGATAAAGAAGCAGTTGGCCAGCAAGATTATGCCACTGGAATGTTTTAAAAGAGGCATAAGGTGAGTTAAAAGCACTGAACATTCTTTTCTGATTTTCTCGAAACTACATTTTCAGATCATTAGATATATATTATTTTCATAATTGTTTTAGCTATGTTCACAAAATTTCTCCCAATTAAAGAATGGGACAGTATCTTTGTATTATACCTAATACATTGCAGAAATGATCTATGTTTGTCATTCTGTATATAATTTTAACGGTAATTTATAGACAAAATAGTAATGAAAAGTAATAAGAGTTTTTCTGTTTCCTCAGGTATACTCCAAACTGCAAAACAAGAGGCATAATGTGTTCCTACGAACGTTGACAGCAGCCTGCCACTGTCTAAATGCCATTAGACTGACGATGCACAAGTAAAAGGTTCCAGAATGCGAACGTGTATTATAAAAACATCTATTAGGCAAAATATTGTATTTCTTAAAGTATAACAGATATTTCAATAAATTTCCTATTACAGCTTGCGTTAATGTCATTCACTGTTGTTACAAAATCGTAGCTGCCTCCGCATTGTACGTCAATGGTAATGTGCACCGAAAGCAAGGTATGAAAAGGCAGCCCGTTCACGTCCAGGTCCCCTCAAACATGTACACAGTACTTTTTCCAATGTATGTCACGCATCCCGAACTACTGATGCCTAACTCTACACTGTATGGTGTTGCCTTTTGGCAACGAAAATGTTTGTTACTTTTTCAGACATCTTGTTGACAGATGGCAACACCATGCATATCGTATACATTAGACTCAGTTCTAAGCATTTAGTTGATCGTTTTTTTCATAGATAGCAGCGCAGTCATGAATTGAGGAGAAATGCAACAAAGAGCGCTCCAGCGGATTTTACTCATTGTTGAGCATTGATGGAATTACAAACTCATACGACTTCTGTCGAATAAAAACTTTTTACTGTCGTTACAGACATAATCGGAGTAGAAAACATGTTAGATACCAATATTGGTATTTCTACTCCGATGATTCTGACAATGGCAACAGGTAAATAATGACTTTCACATTGTTAAATGCGTTATATAATTTTTTCAATATTTTCCCCCTGCTAGGTGAATATTTTCTACTATATATATATATATATATATATATATATATATATATATATATATATATATATATATATATATATAAAATTTCATGCAGTCTAGGACTAATACGATGTGTCTAAGGCACCAAGAGACAATACTAGCTCCACTTTCAACTTATCCGTTCAATGTCCGATACGTACCACCTTTGCCACTAGCACATGAAAGCAAAAAAGTATAAAAAAATTAGTAAGTCCGCAACAGTTTGGTATCAGAGAGCACACTTACGGCCGGCCGCGGTGGCCGAGGTGACTGAGGCGCTCCAGTCACGGTCAGCACGGCCACTACGGTCGGGGGTTCGAATCCCCCCTCGGGCATGGATATTTGTGCCGTCCTAGTTTGTAAGTAGTTCATAAGTAGTTTGTAAGTTTAGGGACTGATGACCCCGTGGTTAAGTCCCATAAGCTTAACAAACATTTGAACATTTTATTTTGAGCACACTTACGTGACATTGACTCCTCCGCTTCCATCGTTGCTCTCCACTCACCTGCAACAAGAAAGGGAGAAGGATTAACTAAAGTCCTTTAATAACATCTATGAACCACGAGTTATAAACCGATATTTTAATGGTTCTTGTACACGGACACTTACACTAAAGCCAATTTCTTATTCTTAAATTTTAATTTGCGATACAAATAGAGGACTCGAATCAGAAAATTAAAATAATTGTACATACAAGGAACAGAACAGCGAAGATAATGCATCGTCAAGCTTAATCATTCGGAACTAATAGTAACACTGGCTACGAAAATAATTGTACTGTATTATACAGGGTGTCCACAATGAGACTCAAAGATTGTAATATCCTATATCTTTCTCATTTCAGATGGTGGACCTGTGAATCCTAAAGGAGCAGACAGAGCAACTCAACAAGTTTGTGGTCTGCAAATTTGATACACCAAGTTGCCGCAGTGGAGCTGCAAAAAGGCAGATATGAAGGAGCGTGCACAAGTGGTCTGGTGGTATGCAGAGACAAATTCGGCGACGCAAGTGCAAAGAAACTTTCGTCGAGTTTTCAACAAAGCGCCCCCGTCATTCAAGACTATAAAGAAGTGCTGTGATCAGTTTTTGGCTACTGGGAGTGTTACGAAAGGGCACGGTGGTGCTAAGCCTGGGATCAGCGAACATCATGTGGAGCAAGTGCGGCGGTCATTCGAGCGAAGTCCACAGAAGTCAGTGCGACAGGCAGCATTAGAACTTCGTATGAAACATTCAACAGCGCACAAAGTGCTTCATCAGCAATTACGTTTGTACGCAGTGCAGGTTGTGCAAGAAATCAAGCCTGATGATTGACCAAAGCGAGAAGAATTTGCATGTGTCATGTTAGATCGCATTGCCGCGGACGAGACATTTTTATCACACGTGATGTTTACTGACGAGGCAACGTTTCATGTGTCAGTGGCTGTCAATCGTCACAATGTGCGAATCGGGGGGTCCGAAACTCCAAAGGCACTTAGAGAACACATGCGCGACAGTCCGAAAGTTATTGTGTGGTGTGGTTTGACTATAAATCGCACTGTTGGGCATTTTTTCTTTCAGGAGCCAACTGCGGATGGAGCCATCTACTTGGACATGTTGGAACAATTTGCCGTGCCACAGACCTGCCAGAGACCTGCAACCAAATGTGATGTTTCAACAGGACGGTGCACCACCCGATTGGAGCCTTGATGTCTGAAAATTTTTAAATGACACATTCCCCCATCGATGGATTGACCGTGGAGGTCCAATTCCTTGGCCGCCACGATCGCCTGACATAACCCCCCTCGATTTTTACTTGTGGGGTTATGTGAAAGACCGAGTATACGCTACACCAGTAAAGGACCTGCAAGACTTGAAACAGAGCATAAC
Source organism: Locusta migratoria (assembly GCA_026315105.1). Taxonomy (NCBI): domain Eukaryota; kingdom Metazoa; phylum Arthropoda; class Insecta; order Orthoptera; family Acrididae; genus Locusta; species Locusta migratoria. The sequence continues at coordinate 319,883,318 of CM048747.1, read as the reverse complement.
AATTGTCATCAACTCTGTCACAGAACAGATGCTCCGCAACACATGGCGAGAAATGGATTATAGACTTGATGTTCTTCTCTCTATCCGTAGCGCGCATGTTCAAGTGAATTGAACCGTCCACCTGTGTATGAAAACTTGATGAGCTGCTGTATGATTTCCCTGTTAATGTTCGTCAACAAATTGAGTTTCCTCTCAGATTTTATAAATTCAAATGTTGGAGTCTCATTATGGACAACCTATATATAGAATTTACAGGAAGTTGCCACTACGCTCAGACACACCAAAAGAAAATTTTTCATACATCCAGCATGAAAAGAGTAAGGTCCCTTAGCATGAGTTACTTACACTCTATATATGAATTGCTGTTCGTTAGTCTCGCTAAAACTCGAGAACGGCTGAACCGATTTAACTAATTTTAGTCTTGAAATATTCGTGTAAGTCCAGGGAAGGTTTAAACGGTGATAAAATATGGAAAAGTTGTCCGGAAAAAGAGGAAAATCGGGAAAAACTGAACAGCTTTTTCCACTGAGCTATCAATACCGTTCGTCCAATTGCGATGATAAAATTTTGTACATTTAATGATAAAAAAAAAGCAAGAGCAAGGTTCGCATGACATAAAATTTTGGAAAAGTCAGCCGGAAAGTAGGAAAATTTAGGACAAACTGAAAGCGATTTTTTTTCTACGAATAAAAGTCAATTTCCACATGGTTGTAAGAGCATCACTTGAATACGGCTTGACAGGACAGGGTTTGTATGAAATAAATTTTTTGGAAAATATATCGGAAAATTAGAAAATATGAGAAAAACTGAAAGTGCGGTTTTTCAATGTGTTTTTGATTGAATTCAGCACTATAACTATTCGCACGACGGAGAGGATAATTCTTTTTTCCGGAGAGTAATTATTGTTCGATATTTCGCTTTATAAACTTCAAATCGAAAAATATCTTGAATTACACACTTTCTAAAGTGTCTTATCCGGTACTTCAACGCTCAAGCTATTTCCACTCCAGACTTCATCACAACAGATTCAGTGGTTTATGTAATGATATACTGCCAAATCGGTTCAGCCATTCTCGAGATTTAGCAAGACTAACGAACAGTAATTCGTTTTTATCTTTGACAGTTCATATACGGGTTCGGATCATGTAAAGCAAACTTTACTATTTCAAACTATATTTCTGAACGCACCCAACACAACAACGAAGTCATTATTTTACATGTTTTAAATCTAAATTTTTCTAGCAATTTTTCCATATTTTATCACCGTTTAAATCTTTCTTGAACTTCCACGAATGTGACATGAACATTATCCTGGACATGTGAGCATGATTTGCCCACTCTTTCCGCCCACTATCCAGCCGATACTTAGACTATCTGATGATGCCGTTATAAAGTTACTGGGTCTAAAACACACACGATTTAAATTAATATGGTGTATATTAAGTGGTAGGTGATACGAAGTTCACCGGGTCATCTAGTTTTATCAATAAATCTAAGTTAGAAAAATCACGCAGATGTTTATATTGTTTCAAACCGATACTTCCAGATTGATCACTGTTATGACAGACGATGTAGTCAGACGAGTTGATATATAACCAGACAGTAAAAACATATTTAGGCGCAGAAGACACTGGTTCACGCTATGGGATAAAGCGAGTCACTTCGATGTGTAGCTACATATTTTCTCCCCCTTACAAACACACGCACCAGCGTTAGCTTGAGATTGCGCAGCGTCTTCAGTGACTCAGGCTACGTTTCAGGCTCTGGCGAAGACACGTCAGCCCTCGTGCCCTTACCAAGCTTCTCCCTCGGATACAGTAGCGCAACTGGCGCCGCCGCCGAACCGTCTCCGCAGGGTACATAAAACATTTTACACCCCCATAAACCGCTGTCTAGCGAAGACACACTGAATATTAAGGACAAATAGGTCAGCAGCGAACACCGGCGCAAATCGGTATACTGGCGAAATACTACTTCGGCGGATTATTTATCCATAAAACGTACCCGTGAGTATGTCAGTTTAATAGTAAAACCATTCTGTAGCTGCTATTGATTTGTCAGTCGCTTTTTTGGGCCACTTTAGGTTACGGTAGTAACACTAAAAATGGGCCTTTGCGAACGTCTTTTGACCGAAAATTAAATGAAAATAAAGGCTTAACCGTTCATCTGACACAAAAATTGAAGAACCGATTTTGTAGAGGAGAAAATTCTATACAACTTTGCTCTCCAATGTTTTTTTCATATCTCGTATCGTTTCAAAGATATTTGCAAAAATAACGGCAATTTTGGGATATCTGTCTGTCCGTAACGTGTTACCCCTCTGTTTTAAGACGAACCGTTCAACCGATCAGCACCAAAATTTATAGACATAATTGTTGGCTACCAGAGACGGGAACGTCGCTTTTTGAAATATTTCGGACAAGAAACACGTCAGTAATACAAAAAAAGCCGTTTGTAATTTAATTTTAATTGCAAATAAACCGTTCATCTGACGCGAAAATTGAATAAATGAATTTTTAGAGGAGAAAATTCTCTACAACTTTGTTCCCTTATGTTTTTTTCATATCTCGTATCGTTTGAGATATATTTGCAAAAATAACGAAGTTTTGACACCCTCCATTGAATTAACGAAACCAGCCGTTCGCAAATGTCACGTGACATTCTGTCGCCCAGAACTCTCTCTGGCATACGCCATCTTGCGTTGCGTATTTGATGAATTTCTTATTGTAACTTACACGTTGTCATTTCAAAGCACTGGTGCACTGAAGACTTAACAAAAACACGTCGTTGTTCGTACGACAAATGACATATTAGCATCAGTTAACAACGGCCACCAATAGTATGAGATTAAAGAACGGAACTTCTAATTGGCTACTGTAGCGTATTGGACAATGCTCTGAACTGTGACGCTAAAGGTCAGTGGATCGGAACCTGCCACTACCTAATTTTTTTTCTTATAAGGGTTTCAGACACTCTTATTAATTTTTTATTATTTATATTATTATTTTGGTCCGATATGTTTGCAAAAACTTATAAAACTACAAACTAAAGTGGGCCGTAAAACACGTCAGTGCGATTTATTTATTTATTTATTTATTTTAATTACGCAACACAGGACGCCGTATAAAACAATTTTTTGTGGTGCTTTCTGCTTAATGCTCTCCATAAAGTAAGTGTGAGAAACATACAAATACTTGTAGATGAATGAATTAGGTTTCCATATGAAATACAACCTCTGACAAAAGTTCGGTGAGAGTCCTGTAACATTACCGTAGATGAACCATGAAGTACGGTTACCTTACTGCCCTTCCAAATAGTCTTCTCTCTTAACTATGCACTGCTAAGAACTGCGATACTCTTCTTCTCGATACTCTTCTTTCTTAGCTCAAGCCACATTATCGATCGTAAACCTTTTTTATTTTACCCCCCATCCATTTTTTGGAAGGTAGTTGTGAAATCAAAAGTATACGTAAAATTAAAATGTTTCTAAATCTACATAATCAGTAACTAGGCTTCAAATGTTCAAATGTTTGTATAGTCTATGGGACTTAACTACGGGGTCATCAGTCCCTAAACTTACAAACTACTTATGAACTAACTAAGGACGGCACAAATATCCATGCCCGAGGGGGGATTCGAACCCCCGACCGTAGTGGCCGTGCAGACCGTGACTGGAGCGCCTTAGTCTCCTCGGCCACCGCGGCCGGCAGTAACTAGCCTTACAAACGACTTCAACCTAAGGGGAACACACACACACACACACACACACACACACACACACACACACACACACACACACACACACACACACATATTATATATATACAAACACGCACGCACGCACACGTCCGAGGGAGGACTTGAACCTACAACGGGGAGTAACCGCGCCCGCCGCAGCAATGCGCCATACAGCCCTCGGCCATTCCGCCACGGCTATACGTGAAGAAACCACAAACGGTATACCAATTGAAAAGGTTATTAAAGGCATCCCACCAAATGCGTCTCGAGAACGTCATTGAACGCAATGCTTGTTGCCCCGCGGCCTTGTTCATATGAGAGATATAATTCTTCATACAAGCACCAAGCCCACGAAAAATTGCCCGTACATTTTCCTTTTATTAAAACTGATTATAAATATCATTCTTTGTTTTTGGGCCTTTTTCTATTTGTCTCTCACCTCAAAGTATTACACTGTACATCTCTATGGCTACAATTTTAAAAACTGCAACTCAGGTGTAGAAATTTGATCCCCAAGGGCACATTTTGCCCTGGGTTGGTACTCCATGCGACCGTAATTCACTGTCTTCCCTACAACCACCAAAGCGAATCCAGAACAGTGCAATGTTGCCAGATGTCATCCTCCCCTTTTGAGCCACCAACATGGTAAAGTCACAATGACATCATCAAGATGTCACCACTAGCTCCAGAACAAAATGGCCACCAGGATCATGCAACCCTTCTCCACCTACCCAAGGTGGCGTCTACTAGGAAGTTCGAATTTAAAATTGCCTCTGAATGTTTATAAAAATACTTACTTCGAGCATGACGCTGCTGCTGCTGCTAGGGTCAATGTCTTCACGCGACTGTGTCTTGCATCAGTGTGATGGACTTTCCTCCCAAATTCATAGTGAGGGAGGGGAGCAGAGGTGGTCGTGGCGCTGACATCTAGCGGTAGAAATTATAAATTTTTCCCACCAAAATAAATTTAAGTGACGGCCAATTGCGTTCAAGGAAAATTCGAAGTTCCCGCTAGGTCCCTCTTGGACTACAACACAGGGGGAGGTGGAGGGGGCGTGATGCTCGGTATTTTTTGGCAGCCATGTTACAATGGAAACAGAATTACTTAAAATAAATGCATTTTACAGGATTTACAGTTTATTGTAACACCCGGGCAAGATTTTCCCTTGGTTGGTGCTCCGTGTAACCTAAAATACCTTATATACATGTGGCGTCTGTTCCGAAAGAACAGACGTCACTTTTGATCCTGCAGTTGTTATTCTTTAATATTCACAGAATATATGACATCAACTGCGATTGGGCAAAGCTGAAAATGTGTACACAGCCGGGATTCGAACCCGACTCTCCTGCTTTCTAGGCAGTTTCGCTGACCCCTACACCACTGGAGACACAGTGATTATCGCACCTGCAAGGACAACGTAAGCACGCCTCCCGTCAGATACAAATTCCCAGCTTCGCCCTGCCCACAGTACTCAAACTCGTAGTTATGAAACTAATTCCCGTAAGAGTAAGGCCCTTAAACTTGCCCACCCCTCCCCACTAACGATAGGATCATTTCCCGTCACTGGCATATTATATATGTGGCGTCTGTTCCGAAAGAATTAGTTTCATAACTACGAGTTTGAGTACTGTGGGCAGGGCGAAGCTGGGAATTTGTATCTGACGGGAGGCGTGCTTAGGAAGTCCTTACAGGTGCGGTGATCACTGTGTCCCCAGTGGTGTAGGGGTCAGCGCAACTGCCTAGAAAGCAGGAGACCCGGGTTCGAATCCCGGCTGGGTACACATTTTCAGCTTTGCCCAATCGCAGTTGATGTAATATATTCTGTGAATACTAAAATACCTTGTTGGTGCTGGGGTTGATGTGTTAGTAAGAAATCACATTTTCAAAAAATCTTGTATTTTCTATAGTACTTTAATATTCAATTGTGCACCCTCTGCAATCCGAGCTTGAGATCCGTTTCTAATCACCCCGTTGTCGACGGGCTGTTAAACTCGCTAGTTTGTCCCTCCTTGTAGTGTAGAAACTTGCACAATACTCTGCTAAGATTGAGTACAGTCACTCCGTAACTCCGTCGATGACGCAGCGCCGGGACGCGCCTACAGCGACGGAGTGAACGCGCCACCGACTGCGCCTCGCAGTCAGTCCACCCGCACAGCAAACACAAACATCCGTGACCAACGTCTTCCAGCACGCCTAGATGGCCACAGGTCAAGAAACAAGCCTGACTGGCGACAACACAACACAACGCACCGCACGTTACCGTGTCCGTACACAGATCGTTAGGCAGCAAAGCCGCTATAAATTTCTTCTGCCGTGTAAGTGTGTCAGCCAGTACACCGTACCGTAACATTGCTGTGTGCGCATGCGCAGGGGAACAAAACAGTGCACCGCACATGGCAGAATGGCAGAATGTACACATTACCACTTAACGACGCTTACGAAATGACAAGTCACAAGCGGCAGCGAGACTAAACGAGTCGTCTCCGATCTATGGATGCACCTTGCAGTTATGGAAACGGTATTTCTCATCCCTAGATACTTGTTCGAAAACAATGCTCAACTAACAGTTTTTATTACGTCTGCTGAGCAGTTGTCAGTTATTGTCTGTACCGGATCGAACCCACGACCCCGTTGAAGATGTTCTCCGTAGATTGGGACGAAACTTGGGATTTATGAATATTCAATCGATCATGCCACAACAGATGAAAAAATACTTAATAATTGTGATGTTTCCGGACGTGACGGTTTACGATTTACGATAGATCTGTAAGATCTGCCGAATCCTATAAGATATCAATGGTATTATATATATTTTTGACGACGCTACAGCGTTCAATGAATGACATAAATCGCAATTTGCGATCAGTTACGGCTTCACTGTACTAGGTTTACATGGATGTGGTGGGAGACGTGACGGGAAGAGTCCTCTGCAGTAGGGCTGGTCACTGTGTCCTCGGTGACGGAGTGGTCAACGCGTCTGCCAAGTAAGAATGAGGTCCCGTGTTCGAATCCCGGCCGGGCACAAATTTTCATTCGCCGCACTTTGGTATTCCATCTAAACCTAGTACAGTGAAGCCTTAACTGATCGCAAATTGCGAATTATTTCATCTGTGTTGTTGTTTTTCCTTTTATACTCTTATTAACTAGAAATGTGTTCTGCTTCGACCAGTAGTAACTTCAAATTAAGGAAATGTGTTTTCTTTCATTAGCAACACTTTTAAGACATTTAATGATGTTGCTGAGTGCGGTCTGACCTTTAAGTGAATGTTTTGTATCCAGCAAAGATCGCGTATTATATTTCCACTTCTTAACCGTTTCCGACGGATCTTCTTGTTATCATCACATATATAAAAGAAAATGGACTTGCATCGCTAATGCCAACGAATTCTAATAATGCAAGTTTGCGAACATAGTTACTGCATTGTTTACATACCTGTGTAAATCATGGCCAGGAAGTCAATTAATGCCCATCTGGCGTGAAAATGCATCACTTATATCTGTACAGCGTATTGTGGATTTGTCAAATACATAAAATCTCTTAATCACTTGATAAAATTAATTTCTTTAACACTTTTGATACCAATAATAGCAGAACAAATCAATGACTGCAACGCTGTTAACGAAGATAGACGTACTAAGACAAGACACCAGACAAATTGCAAACATATGAACCATACCTCCGACACAGTGGCATAAAAGTAAAGTTCCCAGAGCAATATTGAACCATTGAAACAAGTATATTGGTAATAGACGATAAAAAGGGCCCTGGAGAGCCGTAATGCCTACATATGATTATAAATAAAGATTAAAGGTATAAAACTGTTATTCAATCCGGACGTCCAGCCGCCAAAGGCGGTAGTACTCTTCTTCTTCTTCTTCTTCTTCTTCTTCTTCTTCTTCTTCTTTTTCTTATTTAATGAACAGTGCCCCCTACCACGCGTTAGGTACTGTATTTCTATGTAATTATAGCAGCTAGACACATCGTGACCCAAGTACACCACCTAGAGGTCAGTTTCGTTACCGCCTTTCCGTCAATCTGCCGTGAGCTCGCACAGTGTTATTTGATGTGGCCTGGCTGTAGCACGACAGGTGGACATTGGCCAATAGCGGTCTGCGTTGTGGGAGCAATGCAAATCAGTTTTTAAGAAATAAGAATTTTAAATATTTGATAAATCCACAATATTACATACAGATACAAGTGATGCATTTTCACGGTAGTAGGGCAGTAATGACTTCTTAGGCAGGATTTTATAATGTAGCGCCTATCAGTTGTTGGGGTTAACTAAAATATTACGTGAGAGCTTTGAATCGGGGAGAAACGGAGGATAAATGGAGGGTACGATTTTAAATATTCCTTACTTAATTTTGGATAACGTCAGAAATAAGGGGAATGTTGGCTGCAACTACACTATATAAAAAAAAAGGTTGACAGGCTTTACCTTCACGATTCCGATACATCGTTTTGATGATATCAGCTAGAAATCTGTAAATTTAAAATGAGAATAATTGAAGGTAAAACACCATCGTGATCAAGAATTGGAATTTTGATATGCAGTTTAGCGTGCGGTAAATTTTAGTTCAGGGCTCCGCGTTTGCGGTTAGTAGAATATCGCGGGGATAGAAAAGCCAAACTTCATCATATACTATAGCTTAATATAAATGACTGCAGGTTCTAAAGAAATAAAATTGAAACCACCACCTAGAGAGAAGGCCGCGGCGGTGTGACGTCAGGCAGAGGAGGTTGCGCGCGCATAGCTGATTGGCTCGCTGCTTCGGCATAGTGGGCCGTGCCCCAGCGGCTACCCATTCAGCTCATTTTGCACAACATTCCTCAAGAGGGACTTCACCAACTGTGCGCGATCACCACCACCTAGAGAGAAGGCCGCGGCGCACTTGTGTGACGTCAGGCAGAATAGGTTGCACGCGCATAGCTAACTAGGTAGCCGCTGGGGCACGGCCCACTATGCCGAAGCAGCGAGCCAGTCAGCTATGCGCGCGCAACGTACTCTGCCTGACGTCACACGAGAGCGCTGCGGCCTTCTCTCTAGGTGGTGGTGATCGCGCACAGTTGGTGAAGTCCCTCTTGAGGAATATGTGGTTGAATCTGGTTGACCCAAAATGGCACTGACCGCCGCGCGCAGTTGGTAGTCACCCCATTGGACGACCAGTACAGTCGCACACCTTCCTGGCATGGACACTGTGAGGTTATCAATCAGCTCTTTGAGGGATACTTGATCATTCTTCTATGAGTGCTACATCAAATCACTGCAACCGCTGCGAGAGGTGCTGGTCTGGTTGCAATGCGTCTGCGAAGTTCAAATGTTTGTAAATCTTTCGAACTTAACTACTGGGACATCAGTCCAGAGCTTAAAAACTACTTAAACTAACCTAAGGACACACGCACGCACACACACACACACACACACACACACACACACACACACACACACACACACACAGATCCATGCCCGAGGGAGGATTCGAACCTTCGACGCGGGAGGCCGCGCGATCCGCAGCGTGGCGTCTGCCAAGTGCATCCCAGACATGCTCAATCGGGTTTAAGTGCGGTGAACAAGCTGGTCACTAGATTCGATCAATTCCCTCAGCTTCAAGCACCTTGTCCACTACTGATGTGGGGACGAGCGTTATCGTCCACTAGAAGCAACCCATTTCCTATGGCACCAGAGTAGGACACAACAAAAAGTCGAAACATCTCGTCTCTATACCCTTGAGCAGTCAAGGCACCATTCTGGACATAGAGGTCCGTGCGTTCGCCAATACTGACTCCTGCCCATACCATTAGTCCACCATCATGGTATGATGATGTTTCCTGCACATAAGCAGGATTGTTCCGAGTTTCCCGTTCTCTCCAGGTGAGGGAATGACGATTGTCCGGCTACACACAAAATCTTGACTCATCTGTGAACAAAAACCGGCGCCATTCGTTACGACTCTAGTACTTATGTTTCTCAGCACAGTTTTGCCGGCCGCGGTGACCGAGGGGAGTGAGGCGCTCCAGTCACGGTCTGCAGGGCCACTACGGTCGGGGGTTCGAATCCCCCCTCGGGCATGGATATTTGTGCCGTCCTAGTTCGTATGTAGTTAATAAGTAGTTTGTAAGTTTAGGGACTGATGACCCCGTAGTTAAGTCCCATAGACTCTACAAACATTTGAGCCCAGTTTCTACGGCATAAGCGGTGTCGTCGTTTTAATGTGACACACACCATAGGCCTCCATGCGATTTCGGACTGTGTTGATATTGCGCGTCCTGTTGTTGCCTGGAGGATGCCTTGCAGCTGAGTTGCTGTCTCGACGGTTTGTTAACCGGAGATAACGGTCATCTCTTGCTGCTGTTACCCGTGGACGACCTTGGCCATGCGTTCTTTTAACAGTTCCTTTTGTCTTAAATCCCGTCCAGGTCTTGATAATTACACTTTACGACACTCTAATAGCTATATCCAACTCCTTCCGTGTCTGTCCCGCTTCCAAGCTTTCTCTGTCTCTCAATGTCATAGCTTCGGGTAAGTCACGTTGTTGTTGCATTGCACTACCTGCTCACTATGCTATCTGGACCGAACTGCTTGTGTAATTCGTTTGGTAAACACAAGTCAACAGCAACTCCCTCTGCAGCAACTTTTTGTTATTACCACTACCTCCATTGCGTAAATAAAATAACATTCTTGGGCCAAGATTTTTGGTTCATCACTATCGTCACTGATCGGGTAGCAAGCGTTTCGACTGATAAGTACATGGTCGGCATGTACGTCTGTAGATCGACTACTTAAAAAAAAAAAAAAAAAAAATCAACCAAAATCGAAATAGCAGCCAGAGTACTTCAAGTGCCTCCTGTATGCCGCGGCAGAATAGCCGTGCGCACTAAGGCGGCCAGCTGCGGTGCGCGCGGCCGTTCGCCGCGGGGGTTGGAGTCCTCCTCGAGTCCGCACTCGGGCATGGTGTTCCTGTTGTCCTTAGCATAAGTTAGTTTAAGTTAAGGTAAGTACTTTGTAAGCCAATGGACTGATAAAAAAATGTTCAAATGTTTGTACAACTTATGGGACTTAACTACGGGGTCATCAGTCCCTAAGCTTACAAACTACTTATGAACTAGCTAAGACTAAAGACGGCACAAATATCCATGCCCGAGGGGGGATTCGAACCCCCGACCAAGGGACTGATAACCAACGTAGTTAAGTCCATCATATTTACAAAAATTTGAACAATTGTTTGCATCCTGTATGTCGTCATTTTAGTTTTTATTGTCTGAATTTTACATTTACGTCTGTTTCATTCCCTATATGTAACCATATACAGATATCTCTGAAACTACGAGAGATATTGATAAACGCCTTTTACAGCCATGAGCGTACGGCAGGGGCTTATGAAAGTAGGTACTACGAGACATTCTAAAACGTGAAGCAATATTGTTTTCAACACAAACTTATGTTTTTTTAATGGATACCCCATATTATTTCTTAAGAAATCGATAGAATGCAAAATAAAAAAAAAATTAAAAAAAATGGCGTTGGTTGCAACGCGATGTGTCAATTACATCCGAAGAAACTGCGAAGTGAAGTTGAAGTTTGAAATACACGAGGCGCGCTGCTAGCGCGTGTTCGAGACTCAACCGTGAATCTCGCTTGAGCCTCGGTCTTTTGTAATTTTTCATCCAATCGATTGCTTAAGAAATAATATGGGGTATCCACTTAAAAAACATAAGTCTGTGTTGAAAATAATATTTCTTCACGTTTTAGAGTGTCTCATATTACCTACTTTCATAAGCCCCTGTCGTACGTTCATGACCGTGAAAGTGGTTTTTCAATATCACTTGTAGTTTCAGAGATATCTGGGGTGAAACAGTTGAGTGGGACACCCTGTATAGTAACAGCCACAAACTTAATAATCCAAGGAAGCTATTTGCTCCAACCCGTGTTAAAACATTCGGCTCCGGCATAATCGCATCTGACCACAAACGGCCTTGATAGCCTTTTGCCGCTCACTACAAGATATCTGAATTGGCGAGCTGATTTGCTTATCGAACATAGTTACGAAATTTGTTTCATGTTGTTGATAAATAAGGCTGCTATTTCAGTATGCTCCTAGGACCAGTAAAAATAAGCCGTCCTACATAGGACACAATGAGAATTTGTGAAAACATGCAGCAGAGCAGATTGACCGTTGTGTAAGGGGGCGCGAGAGCTATCAACATAGGAAGAGTCAGTGTCGTTGCTAAAGGGGACCACCGCCGGCAGAGGCAAAACAGGTTACGTAAGGCAGAGCGTCGCGAGAGCACGGACAGCCCGCGGTGCTGGGTTCACTCGAGACGCACCGCACACAGCAGCAGCTTCACCCAGGAGAGGATGACTGGCAGCCCGCGAAGTGACTCAGCGGAAGGGATTGTACTCTAACAGATCAGTCGCCAAAATGCTGCTCCATTCAAGAGCGCAGCCTGAACGAGTAGCGAAAGTTGGAATACCATAAGATTCGAACCCTCGTTCGGGTCTTACGAGTGTGAGAAAGAGCGTAGATCTTAATACAAGCAGGGCTAAGGACATTGCCGTATCGAATTCCAGTGTTTTTCAACCTGTGGGTCGTGATCCCCCGGGGAGGCGGGGGGAGGGAGGGGTGGCAAAGTGTTGTTCATGGGGTCGCCGTCAAAGGGGGGATGAAGATACACCATGAAGCAACCTGCCCAGTACATGTTTCAAAACTGGAGTTTCGTAATACAAATAATAGTCCTAATAAAATTAAAACTTATATTAAAATTACTCTTTCAAGTTCTCAAGCAAGCAGGAGTAAAATATAGGGAGCGTAAGGTTATTTACAACTTGTACAAAAACCAGACAGCGGTTGTCACAGTTGAAGGGCACGAAAGGGATGCAATGTTTGGGAAGGGAGTAAGACAGGGTTGTAGCCTTTCTCCAATGTTATTCAATTTGCACATTGAACAAGCTATAAAAGAAAGCAAGGAGAAATTTGGAGAAGGAATTAAAGTTCAGGGTGAAGAAATAAAAACATCGCGTTTTGCCGACGACATAGTAATTCTGTCAGATACAGCAAAGGACCTGGAAGAGCAGCTGAACGGAATGGACAGTGTGCTGAAAGGTGCATATAAGATGAATATTAACAAGAGCAAAACTAGGTCAATGGAGTGCAGTCTAAGAAAATCAGGTGATGCTGAAGGAATTAGATTAGGTAACGAAGCAATAAAGGAGGTAGATGAGTTTTGCTACTAGGGCAGTAAAATAACAAATGATGCTTGCAGTACAGAGGATATAAAATGCAGAATGGCAATGAGAAGAAAAGCGTTTTTGTTGTTAACATCGAATATTGATTTAAGCCTAAGAAAGTCCTTTCTGACGGCATTTGTGTGGAGTGTTGCCTTGTATGGGAGTGAAATGTGGACGATAAACAGTGCGGACAGGAAGAGGATAGAGGCTTTCGAAATGTGGTGCTACAGAAGAATGCTGAAGATTACATGGGTGGATTGCATAACTAATGAGGACGTACTGAACAGTATTGGGGGGAAAGGAATTTCTGGCATACCTTGACTAAAAGATGGGATCGATTGGTAGGACACATTCTTAGACAACAAGGAATTGTTAATTTATCGTTGGAGGGAAGTGTGTGTGGTGAAACCGCAGAGGAAGACCAAGAGATGGATACAGTAAGCAGATCCAGACAGATATAGGTTGCCGTCCTTACGTGGACTTTACGAGACTTGCTCAGGGTATGGTATTGTGGAGAGCTGCATCAAACCAGTCTCCGGACTGAAGAACACAACAACAACAACAATATTAAAATTAGAATAATCCTTGTTTGTCGTAATAACCTACACCATGTTAACGATGGACTAACGTAAAGCCTCAAAAATGTTTGCAGAAACCAATCGATAGCTAAATTAATAAGCTGTATTGAGTAATTTTGAGAAATTAAAAAAAAAATTACTTCTTTACAAACGGACTCTAAAGTACGAAATTGCTTAGCGAGGATAATTGGATTTTGCGTCTTCCCTGCAATGCGTAATATTCTATATGTAACAAATATTTTTTTTTGTCGGAGTTAATTGAAAATAATGATTTGTTCCATTCCGAAGAAAAGAAAAAGAAAAATTCTTAAATGTTTAACACTGTACTTTTTTCCTTATAAGAAAGTTGTAACAACAAAAGTAAAATTTGTTGCATTTCAAATCACAGACACAGTTATTTTGCGGTTCGGTGAAGGGGGTCGCCAGAATATTTTTACTTGAAAGGGGGGGGGGGGGGAGGTTCGAATCCCACCTCGGGCATGGATATTTGTGCCGTTCTTAGTATTAGTTCATAAGTAGTTTGTAAGTTTAGGGACTGATGACCCCGTAGTTAAGTCCCATAACTCTACAAACATTTGAACATTTGAACTGGAAAGGGGGTCGCATACACGAAAAGATTGAAAACACTGTATTCGATTCGAGATTTTGTTTCGATAACGGAATCAACGTGGTGCACCCACAAAATACGCTTCTCTCGTCCTTTTTGTCAAACAAAGATAACATAGCTACACGAAAAAATATATTGGCAACCGGTACAACAATGTTTGAGCTACTTTTTCGACATAGTCAGCAAAAGATTTTTGACACTTGTCAGGCTCACCTGTAGACGGGGATACCGCCCGTCAGATTTGACCCGTGACGTCATCGCAGCGCGGTAGTTTTGAGGTGCGTGCGTGTTTGTAGAAGGCGTGAGTGATTATGTGATGGTTGAGTTGAAGACGATAGTTTGTTTACAAACAAAACAGATTAATATTTTGTGTTTAAAAAGTGATCTGTAGCTTCTCTCTGATGGTTAGGTGTAGGTTAACCGAGAGATTTGTTTCTCGAATGTGAGCGCGAATTTTGGGCTTAGACCTGCGATCGATGGTACATTCTGTTATCTGTAATAACTACAGATTATTTGTATCTACAATACAGAAGTATTAAGATATTTCGTATATTGGTTTTCCGACATCTTGATGACGTCATGGGTCAAAGCAGACGGGTGGTATCCCAGTCTACAGTTATGCCCTTGTCATATCGTGTGATCGACTTTTGTATTCCTGTAACGTACAAGCCTGCCGCCTCTCAATGTAACCAGCGTGTGGCATTCGTCTTCAGCTCTTCGTCGTTGTCAAAACGGTGACCGGAGGACAGGTATTTGCTGAGGGACAAGGAAAGATGGAAATCGCTGGGAGACAGATCAGGACTGTATGCTGGACTGTGAAACAACTCCTAACCGAACAGTTGCTGCGTGCTGAGCCGTATCGGAACGAGCATTGTGATGCAGCAACACAACACCTGCAGTGAGCATTCCACGCCTCTTGTTATGCACGGCACGTCCGGTGCGCGCTTCTACGACGACGGATTGAAGACTACTGTCACGTTGGTTCCATTCAGAGGCAGCAGACTTCTACGACCACGAATACAGAACTTGATTTCACGACACGACAACTGTTTTTATTTTCGTAACTAGCTGAAAACACGGCCTTGTCCGGATATTTATTCCTGAGTTAGTACTCCTCCTATCCCTTCTCTCTCTCTGTCCCTCTCCTTTTTTCTAAAAACATGTTATATTTATCGGAGAATATATAAGAAACTAGCTTAAACCCGCGGCTCCGCTCGCGTGTTGGTTGATTATGATAGATAAGCTATCTTTCAGTAGAGTGCTATGAGAATGGTTTTGAAGGATGAAGTGAAATACAATACCTTCTTTAGAAACAAACTGAAAACTATTCCTATCAGATTGTAAAAGTCTATGCACTTACCATTTATAAGGAGAGTAAGTAGTGTAGATCAAATCACACGTAAAAATGCTCTCGTTTCGAAGAATCCAGTCACGAAATTCAACAATAATTATTGTAATAATATCACAGATTGATCATTTGATGTAATGCACGAAACGTCAAATCGATTTTTTTAAAGAGCTGTATTAAAAGAAATTTCTTTTATACTGCTTTATTTATTTATTCTTATATTTCCTTATTCATATACTTATCCTTACAGAGAAAGAGCTGAAGACATTGTAGCACGCATAGACCAAAGATATGGTCTGTGGCATCACGTTTCGTTGTAAGTAACCTCCTTCCTATGGAGTCGCAAACGTCATCGCTGGCCTTCAGTACGACTTTTTTTTTATAATCTGACGACTTTCAACCACCATATCTTCCACCACCTTATAGCTATCGGCATGGAACTGCTATGGTGTACAACAGGAGACTTCGGACAACCATTACACACAGACCATTCGTTTGCGTTCTGTAGTTTTCTCTGCAGAGCGAAATATTAACACAGACACACACACGTAGAATTTTATATACACCGATAACTTTCCATCCCAATATACTCCACCCTTTTATCATTATCAACCCTCAAGCAACAATGCAACCAATAAAACCATTTTCAAAGAGTAAATATAATTTTCAAAGAGTAATTGTTGTTCCGCATTTCGCGTTATATTCTTCAAATTACTAAATATCTATCAGATCGCTATAAAACCGTACCTAAAACCTTCCTCGGGTATAAATTAGTAACTGTACAAATACTTAAGTCTCTGCATCTTGTCGTTCGGACGTGATAAGAGTACACCGAACAGACATTCACATTAGATAAATAGCTATCCGATCGCCATAAAACCGTGCCTAAAGCCTTCCCCGGGTACACATTAGTAACTGTACAAATTTTTAGCTCTTTATGTCTTGTGGTTCAGAAGTGATTTATAGATATAGGTAGAAGATAAGACTGTCTTGCATACATAATGTACAAAATTACAAGTACAGAATCCAAACAAAGATAGATATTAATCAACAATTAAAGCAAATGGCATAAAATTCGTACGATCTCCTACTTATTGAGCTATATGTTGTGTAATTGCGTAATTTATTTTTATAAGTGCTGCGTGTCTGTAAAATCTGTTTCGAATAACGATTAGTAGCAAAGAAGTCATAGATTAAAACTTGGTGCATGGTTGAGCGTTTTTCCACGAATGTTACTGTTTATGTGCTCATATCTCAAACTATGTGTCGCACTACGATACAATTTCGAATGTACATTCAGCTATATGTGTGTATACTGTCTCTAAATTTCCTGCGACTAGAATTTTCAGTGTAGAATGCCGTAGTTATACTCCATGAACAGCGGAAAAGTAGTAAGCGAGAAACTTGTTTCCTTTCATAATTTTTCTATAGTTATCAGCGAGAAAAGTTGAATAAAGGTTTGAAATTGTGTGTAAAGTTTCTTACAAGTCCACAAGTAATCTCGTTCTCATATGCTGTGTTCATGAAGTTTCGTCGAATTATGTGGTACTTTCTTGCCAACCCTATTGTTTATGACCAAGTGAATTACAGAATTGATACCTCGCGGTAAGGAACGTTTGTACCAAATTTGGTTGAAATCGGTGTAGTAAGTTTAATGGGCCTCGTAAAACTGAATCTATACTTCAATTATATCACGACAGGAATTTCGATATCGACGGCAGGTCAAAGTATTGAATTTTAAGTATTTTCAAGCATTACTCGAACGTATGGTTAAATGAAGCGACTAGACTACATAAAACATGCACGCCTCACGCCCGTTATGTAATTGATACTGACAGTAACAGCAAACGAAAATTAACAGATAATCGTAACGATTGAAAACATGTAATTATATGTTTGTAAAACATTGCCATGGGCACGTCGCTAACTTTGTCTGATAACGTTAACAGCAACACTGCAGGTGTGATGATGATAATGTGTCTAGTAATGCTCCGTTTACATATTTTAACGTGTCCCATAAATAAAAATTAAACGATGTTAGGTCCAGAAACATTGGAGGCCAGAGCCATCTACCGCCATGTCGATGTTCAAGGGAATACGATCGTTCCCAAAATCATTTTCCAAGTATGTGTTCAAATTTAAGTATTTTATAACTCCAATCCAGGTATTGCACTAAGCGGCAACATTTAAAGCTGTGTAATTTATCGTCAAAACGAAATTTTTCGTATTCATGTATAGGACCCTATATTTTCTATCGTATAGTTGAACTGTCTTCATTCACCCTGTAAATATTTGACGTACATCATTTTGTACTTCGTTTTAACCTTATAATCCATTTATTGTACAGTAGACGACAGTATCATCTAAGAACAATCTAAAAGGACTGCAGATATTGTCCTGTAACACTTCCTTAGTGAACCACAGACAATCACGAATCCAGATGCACAGCTGAGACCGAAACAACAGACGCAGGCGATCTGATTAGAAGCAGCTTATGACGAATGGTGTCAAAAGTCGTCGGGACAATGCTGATAACAGACATGTTTACAACAGACAACTCATGGTACGTAATTATTGACTGCTGAACTCGGGTTCAATTATACTACAGAGGTACATTCAAATACTCATTAGACTAATAATGGTGATACGTTATATGCACAGCTCCAGTCGATACTTGCGATGCGGAAATTCTTATATTTGTAGCAATTCAAACTAGCGAATACTTGATACCGACAAAAGATTGGTATTTATATCGTTAACTAGCTAAGTTCGGATACTCTTCACTGTGATTCAGTCTGATATGAAATGAATGGAGAAAGTAAATCAAATTGAAATGTTTGTTAAGCTTAAGGGACTTAACTGCGGGTTCATCAGTCCCTAAACTTACAAACTACTTATGAACTAACTTACACAAAAGACGGCACAAACATCCATGCCCGAGGGAGAATTCGAACCAACACGGAAGGGCCACGCGATCTGCAACGTGGCGCTCCAGACCGCTCGGCTATTTCCGCGCGGCGAGAAAATAAACAAACAGGATTCTTGTGAGAAATGACTTGCAGAACACATCAGTCAACTCAGTACTCTACTTTCCGTTTCTGGGATTATGGTAAATGAATGGAAAAGAAGAAAATTGATTTTTTCATAGAAAATCATTATTTATTGTAAAGTCCGTGGACTATATTTCTTGGCTGCGGCGGAGTGGTGAAACGCATTGAGGCGCTATGCTCCGAAGCGCGAGGCATGAATGTTTGTGCCTTCTTTAGTATAAAGTAGTTCGTAAGTAGCTTTTAAGTTTAGGGACTGAGGACCCTGCAGTTAAGTCCCTCAAGCTTCATAAACATTTGAACATTTGATTTATATTTTTTATCGTCCGATTAATGCATAAACAATAAAGATGATTTACCGACTCTCGAGCACGCGAAATGTAATCGCTGATGAGCGAAATAAGAGAAGCAATTGTTTTCTACATTTTATACATCTCTTCCCCCTCCCTTCTCTGTTTATTTCCTCCTCTAACTATCCGTCACTGAGCGAGGTGGCGCAATAGTAACACACTGGATTCGTACATCTGCATATACATAGGATACTCTGCAAATCACATTTAAGTGCCTGGTAGAGGGTTCATCGAACCACCGTTATACTATTTTATCTCCCATTCCATCGAATAGTGTGCGGGAAGAAAGAACACCTGAATCTCTCCGTTCGAGCTCTGATTTCTCGTGTTTTATTCTGATGATCATTTCTACCTATTTAAGTGGGAGTCAACGATATATTTTCGCATTCGGAGGACAATGTTGGCGATTGGAGTTTCGAAAGTAGCCCACGCCGCAGCGATAAGCGCCGTTGTTGTAAAGATGACACATCCCAGACCCTGTACCATTTCGGTGACGCTGTCCCCCTGTATCGTGACAAAACGAGCTGCCCTACTTTGAACTCTTTCGATGTCCTCCGTCAAACCCACGTGATAAGGATGCCACAATGGGCAGCAATACTCCAAAAAAGGACGGACAAGCGTAGTGTATGCAGTTTCTTTAGTAGTTCTGTCGCATCTTTTAAGGATTCTACCAATAAAAAGCAGTCTGTCGTTCACCTTTCCCACGACATTATCTACGTACGTACGTACAACGGCGGTTCTAACCTTTAAACCCGCCACCGGCAATCCTAATTTTAATTTTTCGTGAAATCCTTAAATAACTCGAGGGTGGTCCCTTTCAAAGAGCACGGCCAGTTTTCTTTTCCATTCCTAAAGAAAACTACCCGGGCGTGAGCTCCGTCTCTAATGACCAAGGTGTCGACGGGTCGTTATACCCCGCATCTTTCTTCCATCTTGTTTTTTGACCATCCCTCGTGTATCACTATGGTATTGGATCAATCATCAATATGGCCTGCGGACTCCAGCTTGTCAAGATACTTCAAATTATATGTAACCAACAGCCGTACTTTTTTTTTGTGCATAATTTATTTCGCAGTTTCGGCTTCACACTGAATCCATCTTCAGTCCCCTAAACCAAATGAAGGGTCCATATCAGTTTAGAAACTATTAGGAGCCTAATCTACTGGGGGTCGTGGATTTTTCTTACATAATGTCTCCACATGCCACGGACGACAAGGGTAATCAGTAGTCACTGTCTTCCGTGATTCATTCCGTGCCGCCGTTTCAATCTCTTTCCCCTGTATCACACTCTTTCTACATGTCATTCCCCCTCCCCCTCTCGCTGTCAGTCTTCTGCCGTACCTCTCTACTCTGTGTCTTACAACGCAAACTCCCCATTACACCCCCCCCCCCCCCCCACAGGTTTAGCGTTAAGATGGCCGAATGGATAGCACGTCAAAAACTGAACAAAGCTCAAACATGGAAACAGGTCGAAGGTGTGCTGAACTGCGAAAAAAGAAGCAAAATAGAAACTGTGAATGGTTGAAGCAAAACAAACGCGTAAATTGGTTCTTTGGTCACTGTTTTGGGCAGCGAAGCGGAAGACCCGTTTTCAAATCCCGCTGATATTAATTTCTTTAACCAAACAATGAACCGTCCGGCGCCTGACGTGTCTCTTTACTGTATTCAATTGCGTGTGTGTCGTTGTGTACTGTACGTCTGCAACAGCTAGATGTCAAGAGGGGACCTACAATTTGAGCTACACGAGTATCACATGCTATGACTTTATTGTAAAATAGTTAACAAACGATTATTTGCCGCATTTCTATGCGGCATCCCCCCTGCGGTTATAATTGATCACATTTACTTGCGACGGTAATATGACTCAGTCGATAACCAACGTGCAGTAGTCAAAGTGCCAGGACTACAGAAAGAGAACCGACGTGTCAATGACCGGGCGGCTAGGAAGGAAGGAAGCAAGCTTAGGGTTTAACGTCCCGTCGACAGCGTGGTCATTAGAGACGGAGTTTATGCTCGGTTTTTTGGGGAAGGAAATCGGCCGTGTCCTTTGAAAGGAACCATCCCGGCATTTGCCTGGAGTGATTTAGGGAAATCACGACGGCTAGGAGATTAGATCAGACTTTGCACCCCTTTTCGGTTTTATGCACACCGCACAGACTCGCAGCTTTATAGTTCTTCAATGTTTTACTATAAATCCATCCAAGCCGTTTACTGTAGACAAAACTCACATATACATTAAAGATTATTTTTATACTTATATATCAGAAATTCCCCATACTTAGAACCAGGTATTTATAAAATCAAAAATGTTTGTAATTCTATCGGACCAAGCTGCGTGGTCATCAGTCCGTAGCTTACAAACTACTTAAACCTAGGTAAACTAACCTAAGGACAACACACACACACACATGTCCCAGGGAGGACTCGAACCTCCACGGCGAGCAACCGCGCGCTCCGCAGCGAGACGCTTTAGACCGCTCGGCTACTCCACCGCGGCATTTATAAAATCACATGTGACAACTGTAACAGCTTTTACATTGGTCAGACCGGACGTAATTTCCTCACAAGATATCGTGAACACGTAAGAATAAGTGAGAACAACCAGTCTAGTTTCTATTCAGCACTTAACATCGAAAACGCACTTACGATATTACACAAAATACCAAAGAGAATATAAATGAATATTTTGGAGAAATTTGAAATATATATTCACTCTAAAAATTATCCGAACGAAATACTTAATGAACACACTGATTTCAAACAAAAAATTTATCTGGTTAATTTTATTGACTTTATCGATGAAAAAGGCTGAGAAGCAAAGATATGCAAAATGACCAGAGGTAGCTAAAAAACAAAATAAGCCTCTCTGACCAATGTCAACGTTAAAAAGTCTCTGATAACTTAGTCGATTACTATATGTATGTAAACATCTTTGGCAAAGCTGTCGTTAATTACGCAAAATACAACAGTTTTCTTTAATGAAACGTTTTACTGTAACAAGCTACATAAAACCTGGCAGCTAAAAAACGTATCCAACTACGAAATACGTGAATATTTCACCACAGGTTATACAACAGTTACACCAGATGTCAGCATATAGCGTCCAAACATCGTGGACGTAAGTTATAAGGAAAATTTATAACAAACATTTTGTGTATATTTTCGTATTATTTGATTTGTAATTAATTAATGTTATTCTTATATACGCAGGCGCTTGCTAATGACAAAATGTTGAAACAGATGTAGCGCTATTGAATGAAATATAAGCAGTGATCCGGAATTTTTATTACAATGTCATTCAACGACATTTATCACACTGCAGGCCCAACAATCAGGAAGTTAAATTTTTATACTTGTCCAACAAACTGTTGATACTGTCAGATCTAAGTATATTAAGAGCCCACAAATCAAAGTTATTTCCAAAGCTCGTTTATCTCTTATTTATATCCACTCCCTTCCGTGCCCTTGACGTTCCCCGGAACTCCGTACGGCGCCGCAGTCTCCTTGCTGCACCTGTGTGGCGTCATATCCCCACCTCAGCCCCGCCGCCGCTTCAAACCCGATGGAATACCCCGCGAAGAAAAACAAGAAGCAATAGAATATAATTATTTCAAACTCTTCCCGCCTAATCTAGGCTCCTAACGTACGTCTTTGTTTATCAATCTCGTTTGGGAGTAAATGGCAATGACTGTGGCTCTTTTCTACTGTTTTCTACATTTATAACTGCAGAACCGTACCGCTACACTGTGGTGTGGAAATATAATGCCATCTCCCCATTATTCCACAGAGGAAGCGGCAGATATACTGCACGAACAGTGACAATATTTTGCTTTCATCTTTTTGTTGGGGATATCAGACAAAGTTTCGTAAAAGTCTTGATCCTGTGTAAAATTTATTCAATTCACTAAGTGCATCTGTTCTCCAATAATAGATGAATAAATACTGGGTATTCTTTTACCGTGGGCAACACGTCTTTTTCACCACCCCTGTGATCATTTCAGTAAAGTACGTGGGAAAAAAACTTGATAAAACATGCAACATTGATTGTATCAAAATTTCAAGCCAATCGATACATTGCTTTTTGAGTTTTACAAACAGAAACATACGCAGACTAAATGTCACATAAAATATTTTGAAATGCCCGTATACAGATCCTCTGCTGCCTCTGAATGACCATCTCGTAACTCGCATCATAGACAAGGAATACTGTTCGTCACTTACAAAACACCACGAGTATTTGGCCACTAAATACAGGGCGTTTCAGGAGCAATAGTAGCTCTTTCAGTAGCTAATAGTATAGACGATCTGAAAAAAAAAAGTTCAAGCGTTTGTTAACCTTATGGGACTTAGCTGCGGGGTTATCAGTCAAACTTACAAATTACTTATGAACTAACTTATACTAACGACCCAAACATCCATGCCCGAGGGAGAATTACAACCCCCGACGGGGAACGGCCTCGCGCATCGGAGCATAGCGCCTCAGTGCACTCGGCCACTCCGCTGCGACAGACTAACTGCCTTATGCCTTATAACGTGTCCAATTATTTAGTACAAAGATAGAGCTTCTCCCCCCCCCCCCCCCCCCCGAAAAAAAAGCAAATGAGGACTTTTTGACTCATTCTTCCGTCGGTTCTTCGTAGAATATAATACTGAATTAAACGCACAATTTTGTGTATGTTCTACAAGTTTAAAGTCTTAAGATGATATTGTAAGCTGAAAACCGGTTAACGACGTAACTTGTAAGTAATTAAGTTAACTTGCAGAACCTCACAAAATTCTGCCTTTAACTGAATATGATATTGTTCCACCAAGAAGAATTAGTGAAAATGCCTTTGCTTTAAGTTCGTTTGGGTTACATACTACCAGCTGTATGTACTAAATAAAAACTGGACACATTATATATGGCGTGTTTTATTGCAGTTTGTCTATGATACCACCTCCTAATATATTTTTATTCCTCCTGAAACACCCTGTACGTTTGCCAGTTCAACGTTCGAGATCGTCGTGGTGACTCCTACTATCGCATTAGCTGAATTTTTAACTAATAACTAAACTGTAGAAAAAATGCCGTGTATTATCATCAGACTGCAGCTTAGCGAACTGGATACAAGTCTGATCAGCGTAGGATCAGACCCAGCTCCTGTCTAATATCAGACTGGCTTTCCGTCAAGGCGAACAGCTTTGCACGGAGGAAAACCTGTGTTTATAATGCGGCGAAGCTAACTTTGCCAGCAGGTTGTACACCAGTCACTTTGAAATACAGTCTGTGCACCTACGACGAATTCGGTAACAGCAGGTTACGTTAAAGGACCCTTATCGAGCGAGGTGGCGCAGTGGTAACGCAATGGACTCGCATTCGGGAGGATGGTAGTTCAAATCCACCTCCGGTCTTCCCGATTTAAGTTTTCCGTGATATCCCTAAATCACTCCAGGTAAATGCCGGAATGGTGCCTTTCAAAGGGCACGGCCAATTTCCTTTCCAATCCTTACTCAGAAGATAGATTAAGAAAAGGCAAACCTACATTTCTAGCTTTTGTAGATTTGGAGAAGGCTTTTGACAATGTTGATTGGAATAAACTTTTTCAAGTTCTGAAGCAAGCAGGAGTAAAATATAGGGAGCGTAAGGTTATTTACAACCTGTACAAAAACCAGACCGCGGTTGTCAGAGTTGAAGGGCATGAAAGGGATGCAGTGGTTGGAAAAGGAGTAAGACAGGGTTGTAGCCTTTCTACAATGTTATTCAATTTGTAGATTGAGCAAGCTATAAAGGAAAGCAAGGAGAAATTTGGAGAAGGAAATAAAGTTCAGGGTGAAGAATTAAAAACATTGCGTTTTGCCGACGACATAGTAATTCTGTCAGATACAGCAAAGGACCTGGAAGAGCAGTGAACGGAATGGACAGTGTGTTGAAAGGTGCATATAAGATGAACATTAACAAGAGTAAAACTAGGGTAATGGAGTGCAGTCTAAGAAAATTAGGTGATGCTGAAGGAATTAGATTAGGTAATGAAGCAATAAAGGAGGTAGATGAGTTTTGTTACTTGGGCAGTAAAATAACAAATGATGGTCGCAGTACAGAGAATATAAAATGCAGAATGGCAATGGGTAGAAAAGCGTTCTTGAAAAAGAGAAATTTGTTAACATCGAATATTCATTTAAGCCTAAGGAAGTCCTTTCTGAAGGCATTTGTATGGATTGTTGCCTTATATGGGAGTGAAACATGGACGATAAACAGTGCGGACAGGAAGACGATTGAGGCTTTTGAAATTTGGTGCTACAGAAGAATGCTGAAGATTAGGTGGGTGGATCGCGTAACTAATGAGGTGGTACTGAACAGAATTGGGTAGAAACAAATTTCTGGCATACCTTGACTAAAAGAAGGGATAGATTGGTAGGACACATTCTTAGACATCAAGGAATTGTGAATTTAGCGTTGGAGGGAAGTGTATGGGGTAAAATCCGCAGAGGAAGACCAAGAGATGGATACAGTAAACAGATTCCGACAGATGTAGGTTGCCGTTCTTATGTGGAGATGAAGGATAGGGTATTGTGGAGAGCTGCATCAAACCAGTCTCCGGACTGAAGACCACAACAACAACACTCAAAAACTCCGAGCGCTAGCTCAGCCTCTAATGACCAAGCTGTCGGCGGGACGTTAAACCCGAAGCTACCTTCCTTCTTAAAAGACCCTTCTGCGAAAATTTTATTTTCGAGCAGCAGAATGCCGAGCGACAGGTGTAAAATAGGCTTTCTGGAGCTCGACAACATTGGACTACGCAGCATTTCTGCAAGTGACCAGTTTTATATACAGTTCTGAAAGTGAAAAAAGAACAGCATAAATTCGTCGTCGCAGCAGAGATGAATGTTACTGACACATTTTTGAGGATGTTTACAACACACGATCACACAGGCAGAGCCACGCGCACGTGAGTACAGTCTCCAGTGCTTAAGCAATGTCGGCGTTACTATCGTGTACATCCTTTTGCAGCAATGCAAGCAGTAATTCTCCCATGGAGACGATCGTAGAGGAGCCGTATGTAGTCTTTCCGAATGCCCTGCCACGCAATTTCCACCTGGTGCCTCAGTTGGACAAGATTTCGTACCGCTAATGGTGACAGCGGAACATGACGTTTCATCCGATCCCAAACCTGCTCAATGTGGAACAGATATGGGGATAATGATGGGCACGGTGGTTGACGTACAACTAGAAGAGCGCGTTGTGTTTTAAGGGATACGTGTGTACGGGCACTGTCCTGTTGGAAAGGCATATCGCCTTGTTGGTGGATGAATTGTGGTAAAACGGGTTGAACGATGGTTTGAATGCACCGTGCACTGTTCAGTGTTCTGTACACGATGACCAGAGGAGAATGGGTAGTATCGGACATGACTCTCCACACCATGATGCCAGGTGTCGGCCCCGTTTGCCTCTGTCGCGTCAACTCCAGATTTTCGCGCTCCTCTGCACGACACCACATACGCGTACCATCGTAATTGGTGCCGAGGCAGCAACGACTCTCATCACTAAAGATGACACGTGTCCGTTCGTTCCTTCATAAGCGCCTACCGTGACATCACAGGAAGCGGGCTCAACGATGTTGGGCCGTGAGTGGGGAACACCCTAACGGCACGCATGATCGTGAATCATAGTTTGGAGGGGCCACATCTTACACTGGCCGTTCTCCTCTAGTGATCGTCTATAAGCAGGGGTTCTCAAACTTTTTGAGTCACGGAACACCTTTAAAAACTGGTACTAAAGGCGGAGCATTAAATTTTACGTCTCATTTAGTAAATTATCTGACAGTATTACTGACGAAGCAAGGTGATTTCACAATTTAAACACACAAGACATTAAGATTAATCACTGTAAATGTTCATTTTATCCACAAGCATACAAAAACACTAACAAACAATTTGAGAATAAATTCAGCAGAACAAGTTGGTCCACAATTTTTTACAACACACATAAATAGGTATTTAAAGACATAGTTGCAAGCTTTCCTTGGTTTAAGAGAAAACACAAGGATGTTAATGAGAAGGATGAGACTGTTTTAATTTGCAGAATGAGACTATATCTGGTAGAATATTGGACAGTTGCAACCGAATATCTTGCTCTACATCTGTATTTTGTTTTAGTTGAAAAATATGCAGAAAACCCCGATTCACATAGATATGTCGTTACAATGGCAGCACAATAAGTTTAGCTTCATCTGATAAGATTTTAAACTCGTCCTTTAGCGTACACTAAAAGTCCGAGACTGATTGCTTAGTTTGAAACTTTGCGGTTATCTCGGAACCTACTGTCAAATCGAGCAAGTATTCATACTACTACGACGTCAAAGAGTCTAGCCTTTATGATACAGAATACAGATTTACAACCAAAACATTTTATTTGATGTTTTATTACAACCTGTCTGGAAAATATGAGTTCAAGGAATCAAGGAAATATAACAGGTGAACTTCGAATTCATTTTCGATATCCTCTGGAATATCTGATTCAAGTTCATCTCTGAAGACTTCTGTCGTCGTAAAACTATCAAGGCTTCCATTTTTGAGTGATTTTGCCCAAAACTTTAGCTTCTTTTTAAAACCTTCGACATTTGTACTACCATTAAAAATAGTCATTGCTTTTTCTTGGGTGGACAGATATAAAAAGTTTTGTAAAATTATCGGCTAAATACGCGGACTTCATTATCCAACAACTGTCTCACAACTTATCGCCCAAAGCGAAGTCATTTTCAGTCAAGAAGACCTTAACTTTATTTCTCAGTTGAAAGAGGCGCATTAAACGTTTACCACGGGAGAACCACCTTACTTCTGTGTGAAGTAGTTGTTGTTGTTGTTTGTAAATCTATCGGACCAAACTGCGTGGTCATGAGTCCGTAGCTTACAAACTACTTAAACCTAGGTAAACTAATCTAAGGACAAATACACACACCCATGCCCCAGGGAGGACTCGAACCTCCACGGCGAGCAACCGCGCGCTCCGCAGCGAGACGCTTTAGACCGCTCGGCTACTCCACCGCGACGTGAAGAAATAAAGATGTATACAGACCACCCATGTATATGACAATAAACGGAAAGTCGCAAACCGCTCAAGGGCGCAAAACAGAAAAAGAAAAAAAATCCCTTGACCGAAATCTTTGTCCCTTATTTATTTAAAAAATTAAAAATCCTTACGTTTTCGCGGAGCACCTGGAGTTCTTTCGCGGAGGACCAGGTGCTCCGCGGAGCACAGTTTGAGAAACTCTGGTGTAAAGAACATTGAATAGTGCGCGGTACATTGAACCATCATTCAACTGATGTTGGTATCACCCATTCTCCAACAAGGCGATATGCTTTTCTAACAGGACAATGGACGTCCACATGTATCCCGTACCACCCAAAGTGCTCTTCAAGTCGTACGTCGACTACTCTGGCCAGCACGATCCCCAGATCTCTCCCACATTGAGAATGCTTGCACCCGCATGAAACGTCATGCTGGGCGGTCTCCATGATCGGCACGAAATGGTGGCCCAAATCAGGTATCAGGTAGAAACTGCATGGCAGGCCGCTCCACAAGACCACATTCGGCACCTCAACGATCGTTCCCATAGAAGAACTACAGCGTGCATTGCTACAAAAGGAGGGCACACAATACTAACGCCAACACTGCGGACGCTCTAGAGACTGTACTCATGTGCGTACAGTCACCACAGCGTGCGTACGGCCCTGCATGTTTGCTCGTGTGTTGTACACATCCTCAACGATGTGTCCATAATATTTTCCTCTGTTGCATCGACGAATTCATGGTGTTCATTTTTCATGGTGTATGAATTGTAGTGTCTGTTCTTTAGGACGTGTCCAAAAGCACAGACACCGTTGTTCTTAATTGCATTCCACCTGGTCGAGGTGTGCTGCTTTCTTTCAGTGTGGAAGCACATGAGGACCGGACTCTTGGCGAGAATACAGGGTCTGCTGCGAGCCGTGGAGAACAATGCCTGAAGTAAGGGGACATATGAGAGTTTGGGTCGGACGGGGTAGTAATTGGGTACTCCGTCCAGGTGTGTTAAACCCGTGAGCGCTACTGTGTAGTGAGTACCAGGTCCCGGGTTTCAATCACAGTCCAGACACAATTTTTCGTATGCCATGTTGTACGATTACAACACCTAAGAGTAGTTGAGACTAAAAAAAAAAAATTGTTAAAATCTCTATTTTTTTAATTCATGTAAGGAAATAAATCAAGGTAATTGAGAATGACAACTTTGTTGCTAAATTGTTGTTGGATACTTAGTGGGGCCAGATAAGTTTCTCCCCTTTCAAAATTGCATTCTTCGCTGATGCCGGCACATTGTTTCTTGAAGCGCTGGTTCTGTCCTTTAACACCTTGACTAACGGTCATATAAACCATTCCATACCTTAGAATGCCAGACATTCTGTATGCAGCAGTAACCCGAGCTGCACTTGGTTTCCTTATCTTTTGTATGGCATAAAGAAATGTCTGCTCTTTGAAATGAGCAAGAAGGTCTCTGTCTTCTAAACATGAGAACAAATCCAGCACTGAACACAGAGCATTTAATTCACATACAACTCTGACGCCAAGGGCCCCACTAAAAACGTCTATACTTTGCCAACAGTCTGTGTAAGTCCACCACTCTGTAGAATCACTACGGTATGTTGCTGTAACGCCCCTTTTTCTCGGCCACCTCTCAGTACTGTCAGGGAGAAGATTTCTGCGTGAAGCCATGTCTGTTCATTTACCTACTGACTGAGCAGACACACTTTGTACTTTGCACTATTTCATACAACGAATGCGACCAGTCGACCGGTTTAGACACTAGGTTTATCGAGTAACGCATTTAAGATAGATCCAGCCCGTCAATAAAATTAATTTTGCGTTTAAAAGCACGAAAATGAAAATCATATCAAATCATGTGATCTGAATTCTACAGAAATTTCCGAATCCCGTCAATTGACGTGACTGACAGTCAAAGTGTTAAGTCGACCAGAAAAAAGACGACGTTGTCTCTAAATAATATGAAGTTATTGACCCATTTTCTTCTTAGCAAATCATACGTTCATTAGATATTTGTAGCACGAGAGAATGATTTGACTGGTTCACACTCAAAGACCCAGTACACAATATCTACTAATTTCATTTTTTAATATATATAAAAAAGAACTTGCTATTATAAATCTGCTCTCACTCCTCACGATTCTTTTCAATCAACAGATGCGATTAGCTGTTCGTTCCATAGACCCATTTTGAGGAGATTCTCGTGGACGTGCAGCATGTCAATATATTTGATTAATTTTTTACAATTTGATATGATAATACAATAGTATGAATATGTGCATCATTTTATTCTATTTAAAAATTCCTCAATGGAGTACAAGAGGCCAGCCACTAGTAACTCTTTCAGGCTTCTCTTAAACTGACCTTTATTTGTAAGCAATTTTTTATGGTTGCCGGTACATTATTGAAGATATCTCTTCTTGAGTAGTGGACCCCTTATCGAACTAAAGTAAGTGCTTTGAAGTCCTTGTGTAGATTGTAGGTATGAACTGACCTGTCTGTCGGGAAAAAGGATTTATTAATTATGACAAATTTCATTAACGAATGAATCTACTGAGAAGCAGTAGTAGTATAGCAAGTTCTTTTAAGAGACTTCTACAAGATGTCCGTGAATTTACTCCACAAATAATACGTATTACACGCTTTTGGGGTCTGATAACTTTTGCTTGACTTGAAGAGTTCCCCCAAAATATACCATATGACATCATTGAATGAAGGTATGCCAAGTATGCAAGCTTTATTTTTATGTCGTCCACGTCTGCCAACACTCGAATGGCAAATACAGATTTGTTAAGGCGTTTCTGCAGTTCTGTGGTGTGCTCAAAATGTTCAAATGTTTGTAAATCTTATGGGACTTAACTACGGGGTCATCAGTCCCTAAACTTACAAACTACTTATGATCTACTTACGAACTAGGACGGCACAAATATCCATGCCCGAGGGGGGATTCGAATCCCCGACCGTAGGGGCCGTGCAGACCGTGACTGAAGCGCCTCAGTCCCCTCGGCCATCGCGGCCGGCTCTGTGGTGTGCTCCTACTACTTATCAAGCTATAATCCCAGGAATTTAATACTGTCAACCTCTTCCATCTCTTCTTTATACTTTATGCATATACTAGATGGCAACCACTTACATGTTATGCACTACATGTACTGAGTCTTCTCATAGTTTAATGTTAACGCGTTGGCTTTAAACCATTTATTATTGTCCCTGAAAATATCTTTAGGAGACGTTTCTAAAACTATGTTTGACATGCTATTTATTGCAGTACTTGTCTCATCTGCAAACAAAACGATCTCTGCTTGTGGCAGTGTAACTGATAATAGGACATTATTTTACAAAAGAAAAAGCAATGGCCCTAAGATGGATCCTTGTGGTACACTACATGTAATTTCTTCCCCATTTTCTTCTTTCCGAGTGGAAGGTGTATAAAAAACAGCAGGAATTTAGAACAATCAGACGAAAACATAAAAATAAATGAGCATGAACATGGCATCCACCACAGCTACTGGTTAGCCGAACCAGTGGCTACTTGTGATGCAAGAGGCTACAAAAGGAAGACTTTCCCACGGGCCATCAATGGCGGAGCATGTGGGAACCAGACGTCTGCGGTCAGGTGTGCGAGCGCAGTCAGCCTATGGAGGGGAGGGGGGGCGGGGGCGCAGGAAGCGGCCGAGTCTTTGACTTGCTAATCCAGGTGACCTGCGCCCGCCGCCATTGTCCTGCCGCGTCCTGTCCGGCCGAGGACATTCGCTCCTGCCGCGAAGGGCGCCACCCTGCACACAACTCACCCACACACACCACAACTGAAGACATCTTACCACCTGCATCTGCTCCTCTTTCCCATCCCACTCAAGGCAAGTACTCTTTGACAGGTCCATTACGATGTCGTGTAACGTCAGAGAATAATTCTCTCTCTATCAGTATAGGGTCATCCCATTCTACACAACCAGAGGCTAATCCTTCAAGAGAGGTCATCGAATTTAATCCAAGAGGATTCAATTAAAGGCGTTCGACGCGGTGCCACACTGCAGACTGCTAACGAAGATACGAGCTTATGGAATAGGTTAACAGATTTGTGACTGGCTGGAAGACTTCCTAAATAATAGAACGCAGTACGTTGGTCTCGAGGGCGAGTGTATCGTCAGGCGTGCGCCAGGGGAGTGTGATAGGGCCGCTATTATTTTCTATCTATATAAATTATCCGATAGTCAGAGTAACTTGGAATTTGCGGCTGTTTGCTGATGATACTGTGGTGTATGGGAGGGTGTCGTCCTTAATTGACTGTAACAGCATATAGGATGACTCGGACAAAATTTCTAGTTGGTGCGGAGAATGGGAGGTAGCTCTAAATGTAGAAATATGCAAGGTAATGGGTATGAGTAGGAAAAACAATCCCATAATGTTCAAATACAGCATTATTAGTCAGCTTCTTGATGCTGTCGCATCGTTCAAATATCTAGGCGTGACATTGCAGAGCGATATGAAATGGAACGAACATGTAAGGACATTTGTGATTAAGGCGGACAGCCGACTTCGGTTTATCGGGAGAATTTTGAAAAGATGTACTTCACCTGTAAAGGAGACCGCGTATAAAACGCTTGTACGACCACGTCTTGAGTATTGCTCAAGTATTTGGGACCCGCAGAAGATCAGTTTAAAGGAAGACATGGAAGCCGTTTAGAAGCGAGCAGCTAGGTTCGTTATTGGTAGGTTCGACCAATCCGCGAATGTCACGGAAATGCTCCGGCAACTCAGTTGGGGATCGCTGGAGGAAAGACGACGTTCTTTTCGTGAATCTCTGTTGAGGAAATTTAGAGGGTAGGAATTTGAAGCTGAGTGTAGTACGATCTTGCTACAGCCTACTTATATTTCGTGATTACAAAGACAAGATAAGAGGAATTAGGGCTCGCACGGAGGCATATAGACATTCTTTTTTTCCTCGTTCTATTTGGGATTGGAATAGGGAAGGAAATGCCTAGTAGTGATACAGTGTACCCTCCGCCACGCACCTTACGGTGGATTGCAGAGTATGTATGTAGATGTAGTTATAGGTTTGCACGACTCGTAATTCTATAAACGTTTGCTCGATATTAGCAAGTCGAGTTGACATAGGAAACAAGGCAGTTGTTATCATAATGCGAAAACCCGGAGACTCATCTGACTTCCGAAAGTGAATGATCAGTGGCTTTCGGGCCAAGAGTGGAAGCGCCTCTCCTCCATCCAGTTTTGAAAGGAGATGGGAAGAGAGTGACGGGAGACTCGTCAGTAGCAAGGGACGTTAAGAGGTTGAGAGGAGGCGAAATTGATGGAAAAGAGTTGAAAGAGGGTCAAAGGCATATTATTAGTAACCTTCAGACAGAAGGAATGAGATTACTCAAGAAATAGAAACATTAAAAAATGTAGAGAATAATATATTCTCAGTGAGGTTTTACAGCTACCGCCGCCTCTCGCATCCCAATATTCCCACCGAGTTCGGTCATTCCAGTCTCCTCCATTAAGACCTCTCGCCCCAATTGCTTCGGTGACGTCATCTTTCCAGCATCTCGTAGGTCTGACACGCCTTCTTCTTCGTCTCAGAGGTCACTACCATATTAGATTTGACAATCCTGTGTGGCATACGTTGTACGTGACCATACCGGAGTAGGCGCCTAGAACCATGCTTTCCACTTGCATAATCTCTCCGATCCTGTTATTCCCCACACGATCAAACCTGGACTACGCACAACTCCGTCTCCAGAAATCCATCTCTATTGTCAGTAGATGCTCTTTTTTGCGTTTCAGTTAGTTACCACAACTCTGAGCCATACGTTGTGATACTTAGAAAAATTGAATGGTAGATGATATGTTTTGTTTTGCACATTATGTTCTTGTTCTAGAGAATAACATGTAGCTGTTTTATGGTTCGCTTGCCCTGATCTGTTTCATTGTTTATAACACCCATACTACGCGAGGCCTCCCGCGTCGGGGGTTCGAATCCCCCCTCTGGCATGGATGTTTGTGCCGTCTTTAGTATAAGGTAGTATAGAAATAGTTTGTAAATTTAGGGACTGATGACCCCGTAGTTAACTCCCATAAGCTTTACAAACATTTGAACATACTTCTACCTCCCAACTACTTAAAGTTACAACAGTCGTTAATAATATCAGCACCGACATAAATGAGTAAGTAAGGAGAAAGTAGAGGAAGAGAGAGAATGGAAGCAGTGCAGTGGAATGTCCACAAAAAAAAAAAAAAAAAAAAAAAAAAAAAAAAAAAATTGTAAGGGGGGGGGGGCAGCATGATTTTTCTGTGGAAACTACTGTAACACTTATGTGGATACTAGAATTAATACGCCACCATCAATAAAGTTAACAATATGCAAAACCGAAAAATATTCTGTAGGTCTGATATATTATGTTCTTAACATCCACAAGTTCACTTTGTGCTTAGAAGAGAGGGATTATTTCACATCATGTCAGCAAAATATTCTGACGATTTATAAAACTACTTTGCCAAAGACATATGCAAATCTGAATATTACTGGCGTTAAAATGACTTTGAACTTGCTGAAAATCTTCATGTTGTCACACGCCTGTAACGAATTCCTTTTTTGTGTTAGTGCCGCAACATTCGACAGCGCGTTGTCAGCAAGAGAACGATTTTCTGTTGATTGAAAGAGGCTTCAAGCTACTACAGTTGTAACAACTTTTGCTGTTCTTATCTCAAGTCCAGAGGTGCCCAAACGGAAGGATGGGGGTTGGGGGGGGATCATGATGCAAACTGCGTCACTGAAATTTCTGGGGGTGGGAGAGCGGGGGCGAAAAATGAGTACTTTTGCCCAGCCTGTGGGGTCTTTAAAAAGCCATTTACAAAACGTAAAAAAAAAGATATTTAACTTCAATATTAAATGGCAAAACAGGGCGTAATATTTGGGTGGGGGGAGGTCACAGTGTTGTTTTTTATTTATTTTTTATTTTTTATTTTTTTTTGCGGGGTGGGCGGAGTGCACCTCTGCTCCAGTTTGAAGACTGGTCCAATGCGGCTTTCTAAGAATACAGTAAAACTGCGTATCTTATTCTGACCTCGTCCACAGACATCTATACTAAACCGTGCCCCAACATTTATCGTGGTCAATAATAAATACAGGCCTGAGCGTAGGCGAATGTATTGTCAGCCGAACAGATTTAAGACAGGTCATCAGAGAAGGCTTGAAACAACGCGATCGCTAGCTGACTGGCTGATCACTTGGACACTGCCCACTGCCTCATAGCGACCAGCCAGTCAGCTAGCGAAAAAAAAAAAAAGTTTGTAATTCTATCGGACCAAACTGCGCGGTCATCAGTCCGTAGCTTACAAACTACTTAAACCTAGGTAAACTAACCTAAGGACACAACCATAAGTGGAAGCACAACCGACCAAAAAACACTCTTTGTCAGGGATAGATAAACACCTATGGTAAGCCTTATAGACGCAAACAAAATCATTGAATTCCTGCATCGCAGCAAAACTGACTGGCAACGTCAGATGAGCTATCACAGCGAACAAACCGGCAATCGCAGGGAACATTAATAAGCACAAAACACAATCAAATACCACACTAACCCATACACTTAAGAGGCCGATCTCAAAAATCGACCACTTGCCTGTCAATCTTAATTGTTGCAGCCAGCCGCCGCTGCTGATGGACCAGGAGACATCCCCAGTGCCAGCTGCAGAGGGGCGACTCATGAAACCGGATTGACAAACTTATGACAAACACGCAATGAAAATGGTACCGAGCTTGCAAGATACCCAATGACTAACGTAACCACACCCTTGCATGATCTGTCGCAGATAGCAAGAATCCGCTACTGCTCTTACTAACCGCTCCTGACTATCGCAGAGTTTTTTTTCCCCCCTTGGCACTTTTTTCCCCTCTGCCCTTAAACCGCTCGTTTCAAAAGCTTTCGACCACTTCTATCATCCTGATGGACCGTATTAATGGGTAACCTTACCCACACGTACGGCACACTTCACAGTACTCGCTCCTGTGACTCCCACATTAGATATATTAACACATGCAGAGGTGACAGTAGAACTATTGAGTTGGTCACCATGCTAGCGCGAGAGTGGAGGGGCTCCACTCCTTTTTTTTCTTCTTTTTAAAAAAAAAAAAAAAAAAAAAAAAAAAAACACACACATCCTAAGGACAAACACACACACCCATGCCCCAGGGAGGACTCGAACCTCCACTGCGAGCAACCGCGCGCTCCGCAGCGATCACCTAGCGATCGCTTAGTTTCAAAGCCTTCTCTGATGACGTGACGTGACGTACGCTGTACGGCCTGTGTTATCTTTGCCTCGGTCAGATCCCGACAGCGTCAGACATGACGTCATTATAATTGAAGCACGCCGTATACATGACGAAAGAGACAACGTATCCACTAATTTCAGGGTAACTCAGTGAATTAAATGCCGTTCTGCTGCATACAAGGCCTCTTTCCTCTTCGCTGCAGCGTGCATAAGTCACAATGATGTCACATACGCCTGCGTTTATTGTCGGCCACGTACCTGTATGGTTCAGCATGCGAACCACTCCATCGCGGCAAGATCCAACGTAAGTGGTTGTAACAGTATACCAGAGCAAATCACAGAAATGGCGACCGGTGACGCTCGAACAGGCAATGTATAGAATCATAAAATTAGTCTCGAAGAAGGTATGAGCAGAACGTTCGCTTCATTTCTTAATTCTGTGCAAGGATTCACTGAGCACCGAGTGTGGATGGGTCGCTCTCTTTACTTATATTGTGCAAACAATGCAGTGAGGTTCGGTAGACTGTTCACAAATATCGAACAGTAGTAAATGCTGTGTGCTGTAACAAAGTGAAGAAAAAAACCTTATTGCTGGATGTGCATCCAACTCCACTGTGGTGAATAACTGACTGCCTGTCTCAGGAATGTAGCTGTAGAACAATAAAGACATTTGCGTTATCCACGGTGTCCCTGAACTTAACGCGATAAGATTAATAGTAGTCATTGTCCGTAATAACGACTGAGTGAGCAACTTCAGGGTAATCTGTTATTGTTCACAAACAGCTATTATTATGAAAATAGAAGGAAATTCGCTCAGCTGAGACTCAGCAGATAAATAAAATTTTCATGAATATTGTTGCTTGACAAAAATTTACCAACTGGTCAAAAATTCTATGCAATTAGGAATAAGCGGATGGCTTCTAATTATTGCACAGATAAAATCCATTCCAAAAGTTTTATGCAGTAAGCTTATACTGAAACGGAAATGAACCTGAGTAGCCACAAGAATTCGTACAGTCGAAGAAAAACACTTAAGAACCAAAATTTTATGCTACGTGTGATTGATCCGAAACAATTTAAAGTTCTAAGCCAATACAATCATCAAATTGTAGTCCTTTTGGCCTGCTGCGTTGTACTGTATATGCCATTTAATAACTTTTATGTAATTGAGATTACAAAGTGTTTCTATGCTAAGTCCAATTGTTTTATTCAGTAATACAGGCCTATTTCAAAACATGAATCGACATTTAAAAGGAGAAACTGTCCCACCAAAATGGGCTAAAATTGAAAATTTGAAATAACTAAGAGATTAATGAAGCAAATTTAATGACTTTTGTTGTGACAGTGTATTTTTATAAAAGACGAAAATCGGCCTAGGTATATTGGAACAGGAGTGAACTCAGAGATAGACCAATTGTTTGCTACAAGAATTAATTTTGATTTAATCGAATTTGTTAAAACTTGAAAAGGAAGGCTAATTAAGAAACACGTATTACATATTTGAGCGGTAAACAACCGTTATAGTGCCGTGCTTGTTCGGTACTGCCCATGAAACACCTTGTGAATCTATACTTTTTAACTGTTTAAACTCTTTTTGATATAATGGTATTAAAAGTCGCTAAATCCGAATATGAAATCGCATTCTGAATACTCAATATGGCTGATCCAACATAGCGGATGAAAACTCGAAAAAATATTTGACTGTACAGTAACTCTACACGCGGAATCTTATATTGCTGGAGATATGACGTCATAACGATTGAGATGCATGACAACGAAAGGGTAATGGACAGTCTGGGACACAAGACGATGAACAGAGGGGTAATGAGGAGTTAGATTAACATAAGAATGGAATGAATTCACATCTGACCATTGCCAGGAACTACCGTTAGTTGGCAGTAAAATAAAACGAATTATTTCTGTCCTTGTATGTTGACCAATGGCAAGTTGTTTCTGAAATTATTGGCCCAAGCTGTAGGGCTCTTTCGCGTCTCTTACTTGATATATCTTATTTATCATTTTCTTCTATAAGTTTCGATTTTCACGGACTCTCGTCACTTCCAATTAAACCTGTAACTTTTTTTACATTGTGAAAGCTATCTAATTTCACGAATTATACAGTCAGATGATTAATTTGGAATTACGTTTGCTATTTGTAGTAAGAGAATTTTTTTACACCATTCGATTTGACTATACTGCCTATCAGAAACAACAGATGAGAGATTTTAATTTTCTGATCGTAAACAAAACAGGCAGAAATGTTTCAGCACGGCATATTTTGTTTAAGACTGATTTAGATCATCAGGAAAATTATTTACTTCTCAAGAAATGAAAAAGAAAAAAAAAATTCCTTCGAATGTTTAAAGCGAGCATCGAAATGGGTACTCACTGTTGTCTGTACGTAATAGTCTTATGTAGTTTGCGAACGAACTAGTTCGGAAGAGCGCTCCCACAGGCGAACTATACGAACTAGTTCGCAGATCCCTCGCCTCTTAGTTCGTCCGCTCCTTTTCCGAAGACTGGCGGGTAACAGCGAGAGCGCGCAGAATCGCGTGATTCCCTTCTGCCAGTTCCCGTCATTTCGAGCTGAGATGCAGCTCAGCTGTGGTTTTAATAGCGGTAGCAAAAGCCAAAACGAGCGGACCAACTTAAAAGAGCTACCTACTTCGCGGCCGAGCTGCGATCTAAAAGGAGAGCTACCGGTCGCGAACTACAATATGTGCGATAGGTCGCGAACTAAAATATGCGCGGTGATTGCGAACTAAAATATGCGCGATAGGTCGCGAACAGAATTGAAAATCACGTGTTTGCCTTCTGCTGATGAGAGCCATTTCGAGGTTAGCGTCTGCCTGCTAGATTACATCAGTACTACAAAATTTCTGCTTTGAAGTATTCTGCACTCTGCAATATCTGACTAATAAATTCCATAATGTCAAGATATAGAGATAACTCTACACGTAAACGTGAGAAATTATCCACTAACTGTTTCTTTTGGTTCGCGTGATATCGTTAGCGGCTCAAGCAGCAAGCGCATGAAGCGGCTAGGTGGGGGAACTTATACCTCCACCTGCATGCGCAGACCACGCCGCTCAGCCGTCACTGGGAGCGGACGAACTAAAAGAACGAACTAGTTCGCGGCTCTGCGAACTAAAGTGAGCGCTCCCGATCGCGAACTATTATGCGCAAGTCTAGTACGTAAGGAACAGAGTAGGCTCGACGGAAAGTTAGAGAAGTGATCATTTCCTCAGAGCAAGTGTGACCGATATTCCGTAATGGGGGAACCCATTAGTACGACGCTGCGAGCTGCCTGCCTCCGGCGCCTGCGACTAGTAAACACTTTCACCAAATCGCCGAAATAGCACAGAGTCTCGCCAATGAGGCGAACTGTCTGGGTGGAAAAGTAAGAAACGAGAAACAGGCAGCAAGCCGACAGCGAGACTGCACGCGATTACACAAGTGTCGGATCTATTCTGGACCATTGGTTATGCGTCATTACTGGAGAACGAACCTTAATTTCCAAATTTGTTTGCAATAGTTTTCCGTTACACCCCCCGCATTTTCACTGTGAAAATGACGGTAAGCAGAATACCTCATCATCGATGGGATGGTGCTAGAATGACAGGAGGTTCACTGCTGTATCAAGATTAAAGCTGATACATTTGTTTCTAAAAGATACTGAACGTAACAGTAACAGACTATATATATAATATGCCGGTCGCGGGCAATGATCCTTTCGTTAGTGGAGAGGGGAGAGGGGTGGGCAAGTTTGTAGCCCTTACTCTTATGGAAATTAGTGCATAGTGACTACGAGTTTGAGTACTGTGGGCAGGGTGAAGCTGGGAATTTGTATCTGACGGGAGGCGTGCTGAGGTAGTCCTTGCAGGTGCTGTGATCACTGTGTCCCCAGTGCTATAGGTGTCAGCGCAACTGCCTAGAAAGCAGGAGAACCGTGTTTGAATCCCGGCTGGGTACACATTTTCAGCTTTGCCCATTCGCAGTTGATGTCATATATTCTGTGAATATGAAACAATAACAACTGCAGGATCGGAAGTGTTCAAATTCAAATGTTTGTTAGCTTATGGGACTTAACTACGGGGTCATCAGTCTCTAAACTTACAAACTACTTATGAACTAGCTAACACTAAGGACAGCACAAATATCCATGCCCGAGGGGGGATTCGAACCCCCGAGCGTAGTGGCCGTGCAGACCGTGCCTGGAGCCCTTAGTCCCCTAAGCCGCCGTGGCCGGTGATCGGAAGTGACGTCTGTTCTTTCGTAACAGACGCCACATGTATATATTGATTGATTTTTCCAGGGAAGCCAAAACAGTCTTGGTCCAACCCGCCACTGCCCGCACCGAAACTAAGTTTATTGTGCGATATCGCTCCCTGTATATCTAGTAAAGCCAACCAATGCCCTTGAACAGTGCAAGGAGTCCCTTTACCAGTTCTTTATTAGACACAATTTCTTCGGGTCTGGTAATGGCAAGATAATGATGCCAAAGCCATGTTTTAAAAGAAGCTCTGCAATCCTGGGTCTGAACAGGAGAGAGATTAGACTCATGATTCGATTGCTGACAGGCCATGGGAATTTCAAAAAACACCCTAACAGAAGAGGATCCTAAATGTAGGATCTGTGATGACGGTGATGAAACTGCATCACATCTAATCTTCGAATGCATTGCATTGGAGAATAAAAGGCACATGTATATATAGATACTGAACGGTTTTCATTCTTCTTTGTAAATAATATCCAAGAACAGATCAATAGTCACATGAACACTAAAGCTCAATACGGATTAGCCGTGCGTACTGGGACGCCGTGCTGCGGTGCGCGCGGCCGTTCGCCGTTCTTAGGTTAGTTTACCTAGTTTAAGTACTTTGTAAGCTATAGACTAATAACCCATCAGTTGACTCCGATAGAGTTACAAACAGTTGAACATTTTGAATAACGCATTATACTGTCTCCGTAGTACTTGGTTGCCAAGCAGGGGGGGGGGGGGGCGGGTTCGATTCCCGGTCGGGTCGGAGATTTTACTCCTCTCAGCGACTGGGTGTTGTGTCTCGTCATCATCATCATTTCATCATCATTGACACGCAAGTCGCCGAATTGGCGTCAGCTAAAAAGACTTGCATCGGGCAGGCTGAACACGACCCCAGACGCAACCTAATGCTCATAACTGCCACACGATCATCAGCAGAATATTCTATTAAGGACTATGAGATAATCGGTGTTACAATAAAGAGACACGATAACTTCCGCTCACGATACACACTAACCATCACGAAACCGCCCCTCATCTTACGCATGCACAAAGGTTACTTCCTCCCCATTCCGACCGCAGTCGCCGAGCGGTCTGCGGCGCGCCAGTCACGGTCTGCACGGCCGCTGCGATCGAGGGTTCGAATCCCCTCTCAGGCATGGATGTTTGTACCGTCTTTAGAATAAACTAGTTCATAAGTAGTTTGCAAGTTTAGGGACTGATGACTCCGTAGTTAAGTCCCATAAGCTGTACAAACATTTGAACATTTTTGCTACTCCCCATCCTACCTCTTCTCACAAAACTAAATATTTGTGAGAATGAATATAAACGTCATTGACCCTCGAAATCGCGACATTTTCGGAAAATGCAACGAAATATTTGTGGCAAGTAACAACACAATAATCACTGCTGGTTCCAGAATCAGTTATAAAAGCTAAGATGGGAACAAAAATTATAGATAGCCGGACACGAACCCTATTCATCATAATCCACAACGTGTGCCATTCTCACCGTTTGTAACTATTATTGTTATTATTATTAACCTGATCATCAGCTGCAGGCTTCTTACAGCTGATGCGCCCTTAATTGAAATTATAAGAAATTCTATTAAATATGGCGTGTTTTTGATAAATCTC
The DNA here is from genome assembly GCA_026315105.1 of Locusta migratoria. NCBI lineage: Eukaryota > Metazoa > Arthropoda > Insecta > Orthoptera > Acrididae > Locusta > Locusta migratoria. The sequence continues at coordinate 319,841,198 of CM048747.1, read as the reverse complement.
CAATGCTTCAAATCGAGTTAATATATAGTTTCCGGACATAGGTCGGAATTATGCGAATTGCAAATAATCTTGCACGGAATTGTAAAATTGTGATCATTGAATAGTTGTGGTTTAAACTAACGTAGACAACATACCTGCTGCTCAAAGTTATGCTGTCACTATGAAAACTGAGAACTTTTGTAAAGGAGTTGCGATAAATAAAAAGAGAAAACAAAAAGAGCGTTGCTAAAAATCTGTGGTATAGCCCTTGTTTGTAAAGATTATTCGATAACTTTTAATTACTCCTAATTTCATTACTTTATTTTTCAATATTTTATTTTCCTAGGAAAAAACAGGCAGTCTTGTAAATGTACTGTACTTACGTTGTAATATTGTATTAACAGCTTTTACGTGTTTGTTGTTATAGTTTGGAAAAATATTTCTTGTTATTAATAAATACTTGGAATCGAGCAGCAATTTTCATTTTGTGGGACTAGTACTTCTTTGGTATTTCGATTTATCTATCTATTTAGCAAAAGATAACGCTTTCAACATTCTTTGTCTTGACACCCGAATTCTGAAACATTACTTTGTGCCTAATCCGTGTGCATGGTGGAGCAAATAAGTAGACCGGACGAATGGATACGATGTTGAAAGTGTATGTGGCATTTCAACAGGACGGAGCATCTGCCCGTAGCGCAAAACTACTTAGGTCATTAACACCCAACACTACCCATAGTAAAATCTAAGCGGCGTTAGAACTTAAATGGCTTTCGCCATGTTTGCACGATGTCAGCAGAATGCGGATCATCAAATCAACTAAAATATCAGACATGTCTAATGGTAAACGTACATCATGGCGTAGACGATTAAAAAAAGGTCATCGCAACAAAACTATAGATTTCTATGCAATACAAACGCAGGGTGACATTGAAAAAACGCACTTCCTTGTTCTCAAATATTCCAGTTATATTTCTTACAACCCTTGTTCTGAGAATAACGAAAACAACAAAAAAAGGATCTGTGAAATCGGTCGAGCCGTCCTCAATTATGGCGCGACCAAGATATTTAGGGGTCCATTTTTATGTTGCAAAGTACCCTCCCCCATGCACAGTATGAAACTTAAGATAGACGGTGACCTTCCTCTTGTTTTGAAAGTCAAGCGTGCGAAGTTTCGTGAAGATCGGAATGAAACCGTAGATTTCGTGAGTCTGTATGAGAAGTATTCTCTCCACCATGCACTTATCACAAAATACTTTCTTACCTGACGTTTTCTACCTATAAACTGCATTCCTGCCAAATTTCAGCTTCATAGGTGATGTATGTAGTTTTTGAGATTTCGTGTTTAGTCAGTGAGTGAGTGAGTGTCATTTCGCATTTATAGAGATTGAGAAAACAGATTGCTTGATTTCGGATTCAAGAGAATTAAGGGAGACTTGCAGACAAAAATAAATAGTAACGTGCAAATGTGTAATGCTAACTTTATTTGATACATGGTCATGCCTGATGCGACAGTTTTACGGCATCTACAGCGAAGCTGTTGTGAGCTCAAGACTTCGTTTCATCATCTTTTTTTTTTGGGGTGGGGGTGGGGGTGGGGGTTGGTTCCGAACTACTGCCATTTTCAATTAATTGATGCATAAATCTGGATATTTTCACGCGGTGGCCGCTCATTATTAATGACGTCGTATCTCCTGAGCTGTGTGTCTTTTGTTTTTGCAGCTGCTTCGCTATGCAGAGCTCAACTGGCCATAAAGTCCCAGGGAGACTTGCACTGAGCCTGATTGATCGCGTCGCTGTTTGGAGAGCTCTAGAGTGCCAAGTGCATTCCGCTCTACGGCATTAACCTCGCCTTCAGGTCGCCAAGGGTTTGCTTGTCTTCAGCACTGGATCGAGGCCAATTATTACTCCGCTCCGCGAATACGCTCGTCTTGCTGAAAGCTATCTTGCAGATACTCAAGGACGACGTTCAGTGCGTTTATCTTTCCTCCCCATAGAGTACGCGCGGTTGCTCGCCGTGGAGGTTCGAGTCCTCCCTGGGGCATGTGTGTGTGTTTGTCCTTAGGTTAGTTTACCTAGGTTTAAGTAGTTTGTAAGCTACGGACTGATGACCACGCAGTTTGGTCCGATAGATTTAGAAACATTTGAACATTTGCCAGACACCGCGCTTTGGAGCATCTGAGTACATTAAGAGGCCTGGAGACAATGGGACGTGAAGAAACAGACAGAAAGTTGTCTAAGGCTGCAGACAGCATCTGCGACCCCCCATTTCTTTTTAAAAGAGAAAAAAAAAATTAAAAAAAATAAAAATAAAAAAAACGGGAGGAATGCTCTGGTACCCCCTTTTGTTGGCTTGCTTTCTAGCTTTTTTCAATTTCTATTTAGCTTTATTTTGCCTTTTTTTTGAACGTTGAACTAGATTATTTCTTCAAGTTCGCGTTGGCATCCCTGTTCGGCTAGAAACCGATCACCCATCCTCGGAGCGAGTCAAGATGTACGGCAAAGCACTCCCGTTCACCTTACATACTGTGGGGCGAGCAAGTGCGCATGCTTACTGGGGAATCATCGTCACAGACAACGTAGCACACCGACGGTAGTTGTAGTGCCCTCTAAGTATATATAATCACGTACTGTGGTAAGGATGTATGAAGCCTTAGTGCCCCCTATGCAGAGCGTATGTAATCATATTCTGTGGTCAACAGGGTTGAAGCCGTCATCTTTGTTTTACGTTAAACTGACGGTACACTGGGACAATGTGTCTTTTGTAAACCGACACATACGGGTCTGTATCTGCGAGCACACAGCTGTCATCGTCCTGCGCAGACTAACCGTGTCCTTAATACACTTGTACACAGCGCGCACACAATTTCCGTCGAAGACCATGTACAGGAAGAACTCAAGTAACCGGAAAAAAAGTATTTGAATAAAATGGTTATCCACTGTGGAAAATTTGAAAAGCCTTGAAATTCAAACCTAAAGTAAATGTTCCACAAGAAGAAACCGAAGAAAAAAAGTTCAAATTTCTCGCCTTCCTACAATATATATGTAACTAGCAAACCCGGCAGCGCTTCGCAGTAGCTAATGTGTACGGGTTATATACCCCAAACTCTCCTTTTCTTCTCCCTATGTCTATCCCTTCCTCACTCCTCTATTTTCAAATCGCCTCCTCCCCCTGTCTTTTTTCCATCACCTTCACACCACTCCCTCTTATCCCACACCATATCCATATCCTCCACCTCCTCTCTGCGTCTACATCATCCCCCTTTTTAAATCCATTTCATTCCCAATCTCCACCTCTCTCTGATCTTATATATTGTTATTGGGACCCTGATTAGTAATAAGTCAAAATGGATGGGTAAATCAATTGGAAACGGGTTATTAGAGAAACATTTCGAGTTGTTCTATCTGTGATGTTAGTAGCTTTAATGGCCGTACTTTTAAATGTTTTATTGTACGAACAGGCGTGATTATACATTTAAGCATAAAAAACTTTCATGTTTCATGTTAAAAATTACTGGAAAAAGGAAAACAAAACCGCATATTTTTACAGCACAGCTTAGGAAGTTTTTCTCGCAGTGTGCAGAATAGAAATGCTTTTTATAACTTGTTTATACCTTCTTAAGAGTCTATGAGTAGAAAAAAAGTAATTATAGCATGATCCTACTTTAATGTTTCCCAACCCTCGAACACGTCACGTAAACCTGCCTATGTGAAAAACACGGCGATTCAAGATTTAATCCACAAACTTCCAACGACTGGTCATGCACTTTATTAATCGTCATTGCGAATGCAAGGCGAACGTTAAAGTCACGCTTAAATTGAAACAGCAAGTCGGTTGGAATCAGTGGTATTCTTGGAATCAGAACATCCTCTCCTTTGAACTTTCCTGTGATTATCATTGCTTCAATCATGTTGTTCATTAGATTCTTTACACAGTCTTGTTCCATTGTATAGTTTCGGTTGGCTTAGATTGCGTAACAGGATTATTACAGACCCAACCTTGCTTTGCAAATCGTGCGGTGGTATTCCTAGCAAGGCCAATGAATTCAGGAATTTTGTTGGATAATTGACGACTTCAACAGGACCGGAAATGGAAACCATCGAAGTAAATGAATGCAAATATCAACAATAATACATTTCCTTGAGACAATATTAATAAATGTACGTTATTGGCCAGCGATTTGTCTTTGAATTTTTATGTTCAAATGATCTACGTCCTAACGTTTCGCTGCCAAAATGGCTAGTTCACTCAACCAGATAGTATGGTTTTTGTAATTGGCAGTAATATTCGTCTGTTTGTTTCCTGACCTGTAAGTGTATAATGAACTCTTATTAGGAATCCCATTGAAACACGATTAACAACATTGCAATATACCGGTAAAATTTTACATTCCGCGACACAGGCGTGGTATAGCTTGAGATAGAATGAAGCTTGAGATGGCCAATGAAATTTTAGATGGCAACAGTTGTTTTCTCTTCATAGTAACTAATATTATTTTGATAATCTGCATAATAATTTAGTTTCAGACACATTAAACTTAACTGATGGTGATGTTTCTCATGTATTCTCAGCATTGATAACGCCGTCTCCCTTTAATCTAACCTCCTCGGCTTATTTATTTGCTCCGATGCGGCGTATTTTGTCGCTAGTCGAGTAACGAATGACTAAGCTGATTCTTGGAGAATCTTGAAAATGATCCAATGTGGAAGCGTACTTTCAGTTTTATGTCATGTAACACGGGAACGCGGTTGAACGGGACAAAAAGTATCCTATGTCCGTCTCCTGCTTCTAAGCTACCTCCCCACCAATTTTGAGCCAAATCGGTTCAGACGTTCTTTAGTTATAAATAGTGTAAGTAACATGAATTTCTTATAAATTTATCATCATAAATTGGCCGCATTCTCTCAAAAAACAAAGTGTAATTTGTTTTTCTGCCAGCACCTAAGATATCCGCGATTGCCGGCTCTGTGAAGGATGATTTGGTTTTGCAGTGGCTTCCGGTTGTCATTATTTAGATGGTTAACTGGTGAAATTTAAACTTGTGCAGGAGTTTATTGTTGTTATTGTTGTTACAGGTGCCGTGGTCTTGGGTTGATTTTGATTTTAGTTTAAAATATTGAAAGCTATGTATTCTGTCTTGTGGACTCCGATTCTGGTCCTGTGCTCGTGTGTTCGCAGGTATCTTCTGGCGAGAGGAGTGCGTGGCCCCTGGATTGCAGTTACTTACGTTGGCTGGCGATTTAGACGGCATTCCTGGTAGCGCTCTGGTCCTGGGTCGTTCTCATCAGGGCTCGCTATTACAGTTTAGTTAAGTACTTATTGGTGTTCTGCGCAGCAGAATGCCGTGATTTCAAAGGTCCCTCTCCCTCTAAACCTATATTATAAGCTTGTACCTTAGGGTAAAACCTTCATAATTTCATGTTCAAATTGGTTGAGAGTTAATGTTCTCTTTAAGGTCAGTGCACCCGTAATTTCAAATGTCCCTCGCCTTGGGCGCGTTGTTTAAATCTTGCTTCTAGCAAATTGTAAATAGCCTTGAGCTGAAATTGTCCTTAAAATTGTTAATGTTTTTCCTAAAAACAGTGCACTTGTAACTATAATTTTGTCGCCTGAGGCTTGTTTTTAAATGCTGTTTCTCCTTGAATTTGTTAAGTGATGGCCATTTAGGAATTATTATTGTTAATAAATATCTGATATATTTTTAAATCAACCAACTAACGACGTCTATTGATGGGACACCCTTCCATGAGTTTTCACTAAATAAATCCTGATCCTGAACTGAGGGTAACAACGTCTCATGTCATATTTCGTAAACTGTCTGTAGTATAGTGACATAATTTTGCAGGTGCTTTAAGTGGTATGTTATGTAGACCGTTTGCTCACTGTGTTGCCAATAGATTTAGTAGTTAAGTAATAAACTGCAATCACTGATGGTGAAATGTAACTGCATGAGCAACGACGATGTTCTAAGCGATAGACTTACTTTCCTTTTATAGTTTTGTGGGGGCGAGGGAGGGGGGGAGCACAACAACGAGGAAGTCAAGAAGAAATAGTTCCGTAAATGTTTGAAATCGTATGTGAAATTTGTTGGTAGTCGTGTGGGTCGGTAGCACAGTGGTAGACTATGAATCCAAAGGTGGCGGATTCGATCTCACCGCCAAGTCCTAGGATTTTTATGTCACTCTCCAGTTCTTTCACCTCTGGCAGTGTCGCTGATGTGAAAATTGTTGTATAGCACCGTGGTTCGGAATCCACCTTAAACTGTAGGGTAACTGGCTGGGTAAGTCGGTTCGAAGGTCGGAGGAAGGCAACGGCGTACCACCTCCAAACAGAACCATAGCTAGTGAAGCACTGTGGTGTTCAAGCCAATCTTTGGATTGTTGACTGCTTTACTATTGGAGCAGTGTTTTCCAGCATTTTTGAACGCACGACCCCCTTTCTGAGTAAAAAGGCCCGGCGACCCCCGCCCCAAGCCCATAACAAAACTATGTCAGTGGTTCCAAAGGCAAAGTATTTGTTTTTCTTGGATATACTGGTGAAAGCTGCAGTTGCGGAAACGAATAAAAACTGAAATAAAGACTGACTACACGCATTTGATGTATGGTTTTGCTGTCATAAATAATAAACTACAATGCGTAATTTGAGGTGATGTGGTGTAATGTGCGAGTATGAAACCATCGTAGCTGATGCATCACTTCTTAATATTTCAAGGGTGATAATAAACATTGGAATTTTTTGATAGGATACTGAAACCCTTAAGTAGCAGTAAAATAATTGTGATCCAGTAATAAAATAGTATTGATATTAGTTGATTGGATAAATACTGCACTGAAAACTCGTTACCAGCAGGAAACTACTGTGACCCAGTAGTAAAAAGGTATTGTTATGTATAGACTAAAAATAATATTATGTTAGTGATATTTTCGTGACATATCAATATTTGAACATGTGACAAAGTCATACAAGAAGATTGCGACCATTGCAAATAACTGTATCAGTGCTGCACAAACGCTGTTAAGTCGCATAATAAAACAATTCATCATTAAGAGGAAAAAGGCTTCATTGTCACGCGTTTCGGCCGGCACAACATCAGAAATCAAAAGTAGCATAGGTACATCTTGTACCTGTCACTCTTTCGATATATCATTGAGGGCTACCCGAAACGAGTCATAACAAGAACAATTTTCCACCTGCGGATAACTTGTTAATTGAGCGAATTGTACAAAATCCTGTCACTTCCGTGTGCCGCTTCTGCCACAGTAGTTGAACGTCACCAAACGTAGGTTTGCTATTGTACACGCAGCTACTGCATCCTCCTGCGATCGCGACGTCCCCCCCCCCCTTCCCCGAGCAAAATTTTGCGAATCCCAGGGGGTCGCGATCCACACTCATCTACGCCATAAGGCGTACAATACGCGACGTCGTCAAAAATAGATGCGCAGATGGTATACGACGCCTTCCAGAAATTCGGTAAAAAGTCATAAATAACGTGGGCGATTATACTGAAAGTTGTATCAGGCTGGATTCCATGGTGGACTTTTTGCTCCAAGACTGTATTTGATTTGTGGAAATTTTTCAGCAATTAGTCGTAAAAATATACTTATTTATTTGCAGATCTAGATTTCGACAACTGTGTGATCATTATCAGTGCTTAAAAACAATTAAAATACTTAAAACATCTCGACCATCTTGGAGGTTGCGTTCGCCTAATTGTTTTTAAGCACTGATAATGACCACACAGTGGTCGAAATCTAGATCTGCAAATAAACAAATTTATTTTTACGACTGATTGCTGAAAAATTTCCACAAAATATTATTATTATTATTATTATTATTAATTGAAAGTGTTTAACAGTAAGCTTCCCTGTCAATGTCATCTCCGAAAAGAAAAAAAGTCACTTTTTCTCCAGTCCATAGGAGTAAAAGATTTATTTCCGAACATGATTTCGTTATCACAATGTCAGCCTCTCGTAAAATCCCTAGAAATCTGGGACAGCGATTCTTAATTACCCAGAACACAAGAACTATTTACCTCTCGCCCTACCATCTTACAGGCTCTCGCTCCATCTGCAGACTACTTACTGCAGGTATACACTTACCAAAAGTCCCATTTTTCTGTTCACAAAATGGGATATCCTCAGAACGAAATGTAAATGTGAATACAAACAGAAAGTTCCGTAACTCGTAAGAAAGTCGCTTTTAAAATTTCACATTTAACTGCAAAGCTCTCGTATATTCAAAAACCCTGGTACAGTTTTCTTCAGTGTTTAGAGATGTAGGGCTTTAGAAATCGTCGGGGAACGAGAAGACAAAGTGAAAACAACTCACCAGGTAAGACTTGCATGGTGCAGAGGCATTCAACACTGTGTACTCACCTGGAACAGAAGAAAACGAAAATGTTCATAACAGTCACTTAAAATATGTCCTCTAAAAATATCAGCTAAAACGAAACCGTCATCAAATCATATAACCACATAATTACGACAGCTTTTAAGTGTAACTGTAGACAGTGTAACTGTAAACAGTGTAACACAAGCAGGACGCAAGTTCAATAATCTGACACATACTGTAGTCACAGGAAAGCAAGGCAAACGCGATGCTCTCTACCGATTGTTTACGTGTGACATATTCACTCTTTGTGGGGGTCAAAGATTAATGGTTATCGTTTAGTTGTTTTTGCGTGAATGACGGTTAACAATGACTTCGAAAATTATTGCTCGTGTCAGTTATAAAGTGCAGGAAGTAATTAGATTTTTATGTAAATAGAAGGAAGTTCGTCGGGAGATGGAGTTACTAGCACATTAACGCCTCGCGTTACCATATGCCAGTGATTTTCAATCTTTTTTCAATATGAGACCCCCCTTCCAATTAAAAAAAAAATCTCGGAATTCCCCCCCCCCCCCCGAGCCCCCCTCAACATCAACTCTAACAAAACTATGTTCGTTATCTCATAGGCAACGAATGTAATGTTCTTTCTGCTGATACAGCTTTCTAGTAAATTGTTCGACGTGTTTTTAATGCGTGTTTTTCAGAATGATAGACATATTTCCATGGTTTCCGAGAGAAATGTATCTTTCGCATAACGAGTGTTTCGAGATTGAGAAACGAATTATAGTGATTAAGAAAGCTCCCACTTTATAGACAATTTTTAAAAAAGTAGCTTTTTATAATTTCTTAGGATTAATTATTTCATCTTGTACATGTATCTAACGAATGGTTCCTGAAAACAGTTTTCACATTTCGCGCTTATTCATCGATAACACACTGTAATTAGAGGAAAAAAAGAAAAAAGTCTACGTTCTGTTCAATTCAGAATTGAAGTTAAAAGAGGAATTATATAATTTTAACAAAAAGTAAATTTCTCTTTTATTGGACTTACATTTTCTATTATGCAACCCTTTGTAGTTGAGTTGCACTAGGCTGGTTGTTCAGTGGTATAAGTAACTTCTTCGGTGACGACCCCCCGAGCAAGTCTTTGCGATCCACAGGTTGAAAAACAATTTTTTAGAGTAATGGAAGAGTAAAGTTAGCAAAGTTGACTGTTAGGAGCTTCAAAACAATTATACAGTATTTGTTAATTAACAGTATCCCAGAATGTTACATATTTATGGTAGGTCAATTATCACGCTAATTATTGAAAGTTAAATTTTTTTTCGTTCTGGTAGCTGCTGGATAGAAGAGTAAGAAGTGTGGAGGGGGGGGCGTGTCCCGACAGAGCCTTTTGGTAATACAGATTCTTCCTGACGCCATACTTGAAAAGAATGAAAAGTCTTAATAACAGGTACATGCACTTTACAGTGGTTTGTAGAGGACAGATCTAGAAGTAGAACAAACTGCGAACTACACTAGAGAAAGAAATCGAGGTGCTTTCTGAATGATTAGAATTTGAATGTGACATGCGACAATGAAAAAATCTCTAATTATTGTATATAAAAACGAAAGCAAGTTTATAGGGGAATAATATTCAGCGCAAGGAAGAAACTCTATTTTCCTTTTCTCGTACACCACCACTTTATCAATATGATTAGTTTACTTTAGGATTAACTGCTACTTTAAATTACTTTAAAGTGTTGAGTAACGATGATCATCACATTTCCCACAATAATAGTAATCGTATTGTCTGTACATTTATCGTTATGAGTGGGTATTTCAGTATTTCCTTAGTGTGCTGAGGGTCGGCAAAATGGATACTTATCTGTCATTAAGTAATTGCTTCGTCAAGGAAAATTCTCTACATTTCGAAAGTTATTTCGGTTTTACTGCAGCTGTTTTCTGGTGTATTCAGGTAGTGAAGAAGTATCCGTAATGCTTAAATGCTCTTTTCTGCCATCGTCTCGTAAATACGACAGCATTTTATATTCACAGAATATGTGACATCAGCTGAGAATGGGTAAAGCTGAAAATGTGTATCCAGCCGGGACTCGAACCCGGGTCTCCAGCTTTATAGGCAGCTGCCCTGACCACTACACCACAAGGGACACAGTGATCACCGCACCTGCAAAGACTACCTAAGCACGCCTCCCGTCAGATACAAATTTCCAACATCTCCCTGCCCACAGCACTCAAACTCGTAGTTTTTTTTAACTAATTTCCGTAAGCGTAAGGGCTACAAACTTGCCCACCCCTCCCCACTAACGAAAGGATCAGTACCCGTCGCCGGCATATTATATACTTATATACATGCGGCGTTTGTTCCTAAAGAACTGCAGGATCAGAAGTGACGTCTCTTCTTTCGGAACAGGGTGTTACAAAAAGGTACGGCCAAACTTTCAGGAAACATTCCTCACACACAAAGAACGAAAATATGTTGCGTCCGGAAACGCTTAATTTCCATGTTAGAGCTCATTTTAGTATTTCTCTTTAAATGTAAATTGAAATAATTCGTGCAGACAATTGTCAAAATAACCATTTGTTTTGTTAGTATGTACTGAACTTCCTCGATTCAGTGCCAGTTGGCCCAATTGAAGGAAGGTAATGTTGACTTCAGTGCTTGTGTTGACATCCGACTCATTGCTCTACAGTACTAGCATCAGGCACGTCAGCACGTAGCATCAATTGGTTAGTGTTCATCACGAACGTGGTTTTGCAGTCAGTTTACAAGTACGACACAACATGTGGTTCATGCACGGTGGAGCTCCTGCACATTTCAGGCGACGTGTTCGTACGCTTCTCAACAACAGATTCGGTGACCGATGGATTGGTAGAGGCGGTCCAATTCCATGACCTCCACGCTCTCCTGACCTCAACCCTCTTGACTTTCATTTATGGGGGCATTTGAAAGCTCTTGTCTACGCAAACCCGGTACCAAATGTAGAGACTCTTCGTGCTCGTATTATTGACGGCAGTGATACAATACGCCATTCTTCAGGGCTGCATCAGCGCATCAGGGATTCCATGCGACGGAGGGTGGATGCATGTATCCTCGCTAAAGGAGGGCATTTTGAACATTACCTGTAACAAAGTGCTTCAAGTCACGCTGGTACATTCTGTTGCTGTGTGTTTCCATTCCATGATTAATGTGATTTGAAGAGAAGTAATAAAATAAGCTCTAACATGTAAATTAAGTGTTTCCGGACACATGTCCACATAACATATTTTCTTTCTTTGTGTGTGAGGTATGTTTCCTGAAAGTTTGGCCGTACCTTTTTGTAACACCCTGTATGTGTATGCCGGTGACGGGCAATGATCCTATCGTTTGTGGGGAGGGATGGACAAGTTTGTGGCACTTACTCTTATGGAAATTAGTTTCAAAAATCTACGACTGAGTGCTGTGGGCAGGGGATCTGGAAATTTGTATGTGACGGGAGGCATGCTTAGGTAGTTCTTGCAGATGCGGTGATCACTTGTCCCCAGTGGTGTAGTGGTCAGCGCAACTGCCTAGGAAGTGGAAGACCCGGGTTCGAATCCCGGCTGGGTACACATTTTCAGCTTTACCCATTCGTAGTTGATGTCATATATTTTGTGAATATGAAAGAATAACTGCAGGACCAGAAGTAACGTCTGTTCTTTCGGAACAGTATATATGTGATAGCATTTGGCAGTGGCGGCTTGCATACGGAACTAAAGATCATACACCAACATCTTTATGAGTAAGAGTGCAACAAATTACTTGTTGTTATGAGTAGCCTAGGAGTTAGCGAAAGTTACGCCCGCGGAACTGGTTTGTACGGGCGCTTGTTTATAGAGCGAGCTATTCCGCAAATGCGCTAATAAATTATTTGGCAGATAACGGACGCTTTCAGCGCGATTGCGTAAACTGTGACTCGCTCTCCGCAACGCGACCGGCGTATTGGCACTGGGCCCAGGGAGACGCAGGGAGAAGACGCGATACTAGGCGACAGCTGACGGATATGCCGGCCCACTATGTCATGGGGAGGCGACACGTTTACTCAAAGGCAGCTGGAAGCAGGCCATCGTTTCACATCATTGACTATGCGCACTTAAGAGCGCACAATTTACGCGAACGACATTGCTGTGAGTTCCACTCTCTCCCCTATACCTTACCTTTTCCTGCGTTTCTGCGGTGTCGACATTGTTGTATTGTTAATTTTATCCATAACTAGCTGAAAGCATGGCGTTACCCGAATATTTATTTCTTCATTCAAGCCTTGAGTTAGTACTTCTCTTATCCTTCCACTCTCTCTGATCACCTCCTTTTTCGTATAAACATTGTATATTGTGATGATACTGCCGGTCCCCTCATCTCAGTGTTATCGTACGATATCGTCTGCATCGAACCGCCCTCTCATCTCAATGTCATCCTACGATACCGTCTGCGTCGGATCCGGAATCGTGTGGTTCAATAGTGATATATTTTGCGTGTGAAGTTAGTTAAAAACGAAATAGCCAGCCTAGGAATCAGTATAGGACAGTGTCTCGGTGATACTGTGATTAAAACATGTGATAGATTTCATTAATTAAGAGATTTGTATAATACGTTTCCATACAGTTGTATAAACAATACTTTTGTCATTGTACATTATTTCAATAAATAGACGAAGGTTACAAACTTTTGTAAAACATAAAGACATTAAAATAAATAGCATTGTATATATGTTAGGCTCATAAACAAGTTGTATTGACCAGCTAATTATGTTAATTATTTTAATTGTAGAAATTTGAATATTTTAATTCTTTATATATATTGTCTAACATGAGATTTTGAACTTATTTTGAGAATTGCCAAGATAATTGATAGATCAATATATGTTAGGAACATGTATGATGTACTCATTAACAATTTAATTGACATTTATCATTATTCTTTGTTGTGAAACAAATAGTACCGCGATTTCGTCTTAAAAAGATGTGCCATCTAAAATTATTGTATGTATAGTTTTCATTTTGTATTGTGATTATTTTTGTGCACATGAAATGTTTTCTTTGTGTGTTTGTTAATTGTAAATTAGTATATTCTATTGTTATGAACAATGCTTAATGTAAGGTCATTATTGTCAAGGTTATATATTTGCCTCACCGCCTTGCGTGGGGGAGTTCGAGTTTCAGTCGTTTGTCAAGTGCTCTGGAAGCTATGTCAGTCTGTTGTTTTTAAATGGAAGTACTGTCCGCTAAGTTCTCTTGCATTGTTTTGAATTTGTTATGTTTTGGTGGAGAAGTATTTTGATTCAAATGAAAGAAGTAATAAAATTGTATATATCGAATATTTATTTCTACCACGACGCCCCGGAAAATAATGTTGCAGCGAACAGAACCCCCATACACCGTAATATTGAAAAGATGAGTATTCTGTTTGAAAGTGGTAGAATGTAATGAAATTACTTATATAGTATATAAATGTTATAATATGCATGGGAGAATATATATAAAAAAAACTAGCTAAAAACCCGGCGTTGCCCATGTATTTATTTATAGCTTCTACCCACGACTTCGTTCGCTTAACGAAATTAAATACAGTCGATTCCTTTTTTTAACAATCAATTTATTGACATAATAAAACTTATTTTTTAACAGAGAATTTATTAACAAACTAGAAACAAACATCCTTCATTTTTGACATTTTTAAACAATAAAATCGTAACTCCTTTCAGTGGTATATTTGGATATTCCAATACTCGGAGAATTTTCAGCTAACAGTCGATCTCTTTTAAAATTCTTTATTGGCAAATCATGATTTCGGCCAGTAACTGGCCATTAACAATACATGTGTTTAACTGCAGATGTTATTAATGTGGAAAAACTCACACCAGGCCAAGTAAGACAACTGGACATTTTTGCCGTATCAAATCTACACACACACACACACACACACACACACACACACACACACACAGTGTTTGTAGATTTGATACGGCAAAAATGTCCAGTTGTCTTACTTGGCCTGGTGTGAGTTTTTCCACATTAATAACATCTGCAGTTAAACACATGTATTGTTAATGGCCAGTTACTGGCCGAAATCATGATTTGCCAATAAAGAATTTTAAAAAGATCGACTGATAGCTGAAAATTTTCAAAATATTGGAAACATATCACAGTCGTGGAGCGTAAACCATGGAAAGTATTTGGATATTGCTTTCGGAATGTGCTGCTAACAAGACTTAACAAAATGTAAAACATAATGCAGTACCTATTAACGGATGTCACGTTTATGACGTAATATCCCCTGAATTGTGTGTGTCCTACAAAAACATTACTTGCCATATTGATAGCGTGGAATATTAGGAAACTGCGAAATGTTTTGCAAATGTAGTTAGTAGTAAAGACTTGGTAAATTACAATCCCATGTTTATTAGGGCGTATTTTCATGCATGTCATTGTCTTTGACGTCATAGCACCTGAACTAAATATCGCAATATTATTTCGTAGGTACATCCAATGGTGCATATGTAAAATGTCTGCAAAATACGTCGCGAACCGAGTTAGTAGGAAAGACATAATAAATCAAAACGTCATGTGTGATGAGGCGTTTTTCTATGAACCTAACTGTTTATGACTCCATATTTCATGGACTGTGTGACGTACTATGATGATATTTCTAACATACGTTCAGTGGCATGTGTGTATACTGTCTGCAACATTTCTCTAAAAATGTTTGTCATTCTATCGGACCAAACTGAGTGGTCATCAGTCCGTAGCTTACAAACTACTTAAACTAAACTAACCTAAGGACAATACACACACCCATGCCCCAGGGAGGACTCGAACCTCCACGGCGAGCAACCGCGCGCTCCGCAGCGAGACGCTTTAGACCGCTCGGCTACTCCACCGCGGCACATTTCTCTCTAATAGAATTAATAGTGTACGAGTAATAAATTATAACGTCATGCCAAATGCCGTAATTCTACTGCATAACCGCCGAAAAGTAGCAAGCGACAAAGGTTTTTCCTTTCATCATTCTGCTGCGAGAAAGTTGCTTAAAGGTTTGAAATTATGTTTAATATTTATTGTGACTCGCTAAGTGCTCTCCTTCTCAAATAGTGAACTGATAAAGTCACAGTATCACGTGCCGCAATACGGGGAAATTTTCATTGTTTATGACGTCATATCTCCTGAACTATTGGTCCTATGGCAAAATCCTTTCTCAGCAGACGTCTTCTACCTATAAACTACATCCCTGCCAAATTTTAGCGTCATAGGTGAAGTGGTTTCCTATATTTCATGTTGAGTGAATGAGTGAGTCAATGACTGTCCTTTCGCTTTTATATACATAGAGATACGGCTCTCTTGCATAATGTACAAAATTATATGTGCAGTATCCAAATAGAGAAAGGTAGTGATCAATATACAACGGACACGCAATATTTAATTCAAAACTTTACTACAAGCAATATTTGTTGTTACTTGCCGGGATCTAATATGAATAAATCCTTTAGTGAGCCCACCCCTGAGCAAGAGACAAAGTTGTCCGTGCGAGAAACATCAGATGTCAAATGCAGTCCACAGTATTTAATAGATTGCCCTGTGACTATTAATCGTAACAGAAAACTCAAGTCGGTTTTACGGTAGCTAAATAGTCGATTCGTCGGAAATAATAGGTGCTCGTTGTATGTACATTGTTTCATTCCCTTCCTTCCCTGTACTTCTACAGAAATCAACTAATTTCGCCTGCAGTCGTGTGGGCCTCACAGTTCCAAGTTTTCAACAGCACTCTCAGTTTTCACCAATTTCCTTATACTGACTCGAATACAGGAGTGTCTTAGTAGTTGATAAGATATGGATTAAAGCGTTGCTGGGGCGATTTTCCATGAACGTTACTGTTTGTCCTCATTTCTCATGAAGTAGGTGTGCTGTGATACAGCTTCGAAGGTATATTAATCTGTATGTGTACTGTTCTATAAAATTTCCCGAGTACAATTTGTTCAAAATGTTCGAATGTTTGTTTATCTAAGGGACTTAACAGCTGCGGTTATCAGTCCCAAGGCTTACAAACTACTTGCATTAACGTACTTACGCTAAGGACAACACATATACATATACCTATGACCGAGGGAGGACTCTAACCTCCGTAGACGAGCAACATGTGCTCTAAAGCGAGAAGCCGTAGAGCGCTCGGCTACTCCACTGCTGCAGTGCAATTCGTACTGTACAAATTAGAAATTGTCACGTCATACCGAATGCCGTAGTTTCACATGTACAGCGGGAAAGTAATAAGCGAGAAACTTTTTTTCCTTTCAACATTTTGCAATGGCTGTCAGCGAGAATAAAGTACAATACAGGTTTACAATTATATTTAAAGTTTGTCGCAAGTCGACATGTACTCTTCTCATAGTGCATGAATAAAGTCTCGACGCATTCAGTGGCAGTTTTTTTGTGACTCAGATTGTTTATGACGGTATATCTCCTAAACCATGTGTAGTATGTAGTTGTTATCCCCACAGCAATTGTTACCTCACGATAAGCAACATGTGTACCAAATTTGGTTGAAATCGGTACAGTGGTTTAGGTGGAAACGTGCACCATTGTCGCGTGATTCAGCATATTTTCGCGCATCTCATTGTTTATTACGTCATATCTTGTGAACTGTGTGATCCTTACACTTACGTCAACCGTCCTCTTGCTTTGAAAGTCAAGTGTGCATGTTGTATATACATTTGTCACTTTCACACAAATATTGAAGTTCTTTGAATATTCAAATGTTCAAATGTTTGTTAAGCTTAAGGGACCGGGGGTCATCAGTCCCTAAAATTACAAACTACTTATAAACTACCTTATACTAAAGACAGCACAAACATCCATGCCATAGGGGGTATTCAAATCCCTGAGGGGGAACGGCCTCGCGCATCGGAGCATAGCGCCCCAATGCGCTCGGCCAGGGTGAAGTTCTTTGACCAGAATAGCAGTTCCCAAATGTAAATATGCTGGATAGTGTGTCTGCCGTTTCTAAGGTGTAAAGTGCCAGAATGTTATTTAAAAGTTTTGACATGGGAAGTACGAAATCATGCTACAGCGACAAAAAAATTATGCAAAAAAAAGAACACTTTTTGTGTAAAGAAAGTGACTAATGTACATTACATCAAAGGATGCGTTATATGGAAGTACATTCATAAGTTTAAAACGTACTTCGGCATGTGTAACTGTTTAACAGGTAGAAAGTACTTATCACAATTTATATCCATGTAAAAAGTGCACGCCAGCGAGGAGAGACATACATGAAAGAATGGCAACCTGAAGACAGCCTTAAGACCGAAACCGGTAGAGCTGTGAATAAAAACTACTTCAATTGTGATTGGAAGCGGGAATTATTCCGAACATTGCTCTAAACAATTAGGTGATCAGGTAAGATATCATACACAAATACATATGGTAAGGTATTTTATTCAGATATTGTTTACAACTGTAATTTGTTTGTGATACAGTATATTTTGCTGTCTCAACTCTTTACGTGCGGATTACGTGGCGTTTAATTAGAGCGAGGCACCATGGCGCTACGAAATACTGAAAGTCATTCTCGTTACCCTTTAATATGGTTGTGATCACCTCGCACCGCCAGTACAGTTGCTCACCTGCGTGACGTGGACAGTATGAGGTTATCAATCAGCTCTTGAGGGATATTTGGCCATTCTTCCACGAGTGCAATATCAGCTCTGCAGCCGCTTTGGGAGGTGCTGGTCTGCGAAATACATCCCAGACATGCCAACCGGATCAAAGAGCTGTGAACAAGCTGACCACTCCATTCGTCTGATTTCCTCGATTTCAAACACGTTGTCCATCAGTGAAGCTATGTGGGGACGAGCGTTATCGTCCACCAGAAGGAACCCATCTGCTATGGCACCAGCGTAGGGCACAACAAGAGATCGAAGGATCTCGTCGCTGTACCTCTGAGCAGTCAAAGCGCCATTCTGAACGACGTAGAGGTCCGTACGTCCGCCAATACTGACTCCTGCCTACACAATTCGTCCACCGCTGCACATAAGCGGATGAGTGAACAGCTACTGTCCAGCGCCCTTCCTTTCGACTCCAATCCTTATGTTCCTCCAGTTTCTGCGGGCTGAACGGTGTCGCGGTTTTAATGTGACACACACCATAGGCCTCGTTCTGTAGAGGCCACATTTCCGAAGGTGATTTCGGACTGTTCTGTTGATAATGCGCGTCCCGTTACTGCCTGGAGGATGTGTTGTGTTGCGTTGCGTTGCAGCTGAGCTGAGTTGCACACATCCTCCTTGTAGAGCTAAGACTTTTCCCAGACCAGCACAAAGGTGCCATATCTAAGAATGTGTCCTACCAAGTGATCCCTTTTTGTCAAGGTATGCCGAAAATTCCTTTTCTCCCCAATTCTGTTCAGTACCTCTTCATTAGTTACACTATCTACCCTCCTAATCTTCATCATTCTTCTGTAGCACCACATTTCAAAAGCCTCTATTCTCTTCCGGTCCACATGGTTTATCGTCCAAGTTTCACTACTGTACAAGGAAACACTCCACACAAATGCCTGCAGAAAAGTCTTCCTTACACTTATATTAATATTCGATGTTAACAATTTTCTCTTTTTCAAAAACGTTTTTCTTCCCATTGCCAATCCGCATTTTATATCCTCTGTAGTGGGAACGTCATATGTTATTTTACTGCACAAGTAACAAACTCATGTACTACCTTCATTGTTTCGTTACCTAATCTAATTCCTTTAGCATCACGTTATTTTCTAAGACTGCACTCCACTATCTTTGTTTTGCTCTTGTTAATGTTCATTTTGCCAGCCGCGGTGGCCGAGGAGACTGACGCGCTTCAGTCACGGTCGGCACGGCCACTACGGTCGGGGGTTCGAATCCCCCATCGGGCATGGATATTTGTGCCGTCTTTAGTATAAGGTAGTTCATAAGTAGTTTGTAAGTTTAGGGACTGATGACCCCGTAGTTAAGTCCCATAAGCTTAACAAACATTTTGAATGTTCATTTTATACGCTCTCTTGAAGGTCGTTGGCTGTCTCTAATAGAATTAAAATGTCATCAATAAAACGCAATGTTATTATATCTTCACCCTGAACTTTAATCCCTATTCCAAATTTTTCCTTGCTTTCCTTCACAGCTTGCTCGATGTACAAATTAAATAACATTGAAGAAAGGCCACAACCCTGTTTTACTCCCTTCCCAACCGATGCTTCCGTTTCATGCCCTTCGACTATAATAACTGCTGTCTGGTTTTTATACAAGTTGTAAATAACCCTCGTTTCCCTGTATTTTACCCCTCGTGACTTCATGATTTGAAAGAGTGTATTCCAGTCAACATTGTCAAAAGCTTTCTCCAAATCTACAAAAGCTAAAAATGTAAGTTTGCCTTTCCTTAATCTATCTTCTAAGACAAGTCGTAAAGTATTGCCTCCCGGGTTCCTACGTTCCTCCTGAACCCAAACTGATCTTCCCCGATGTCAGCTTCTACCAGCTTTTCCATTGTCCTGTAAATAATTAGTGCTAAAATTTTGCATCCATAACTTATCAAACTGATGGTTCTGTCATTTTCACAACTGTCTGCGCCTGATTTCTTTGGAATGGAAGTACGTTCGTAAAAGTAGTTCGTACATTATCTGGCAGAGGTGCTGCCAAATCGCTTGGCTGTCATTACCGGCTTCCATTTCGACCCATTTTATGCATTTTTTTTTATGTACGATGCTCTGTCACAGAAGATGATTGTCTCTTATCACGAGTAAAACTTAGCAGAAAGACACCTCCTTAAACACCAGATCCATAATAATTATTAAACAGCAGCAGGACAAGCCAAGCCGCGGTGGAGTAGCCGAGCGGTCAAAAGCGTCTCGGTGCGGAGCGCGCTGTTGCTCGCCGTGGAGGTTCGAGTCCTCCCTGGGGCATGTGTGTGTGTGTGTGTGTGTGTGTGTGTGTGTGTTTGTCCGTAGGTTAGTTTACCTAGGTTTAAGTAGTTTGTAAGCTACGGACTGATGACCACGCAGTTTGGTCCGATAGATTTACAAACATTTGAACATTTTTTGCCTCCGTGCGTAGAGGCCACATTCCCGAATAGGGTATTTGACTCTTTTCTGGAAATCGTTTTAAATTGTTAATTATGTCATATTATGGTCCGAACATGCCTTTTTACCTCGTGGATTTCAGTACTTTTTTAAAAAAAAGGAAATAAAATTCAAATAATTTGAAAGCCCGCTAAAACGCTACATTTGAGTCACGTGATGCCTGTGACGTCATACAACACGCTGCTGCTGCTGCTGCTCTCGTAAGATGTGTGTGTTTAGGCTAGTTTACTTAGGTTTAAGTAGTTTGTAAGCTACGGACTGATGACCACGCAGTTTGGTCCGATAGAATTACAAATATTTGATTTTTTTTGACAAGCCAAGAAGGCTGCGTGTCCGTCGTCTAACAGCTGCCGTCCAGCGGGCAGCGTCGTGGTGCTCGCGCTTGCTTCCGTGTTCCATTGTGCGCACTGCGCGGTGTATTCCCACGCGCTTCCGGCCATTGACTGAACCGCGGTCATCATATCCGCTCTTACAAATACCGGCCGGCTGTTGTTTCTGTCGCTCACTGCTGCGAGTACTACAACGCGTCTCTGACGGTATCCACAATCAGCAGTCTAATGCTTACAGAATTCTATTTTCCTGAAGATCGGTTGTAACTGGGGGAGCACTGGCAACTATGCCAAACGAGACGAAACAAGCCATGTCTCCACCATATCCTTTCTTCCAGGAGTGCTAGTCTTGCAAGGTCCGCAGGAGAACTTGTGTGAAGTTTGGAAAGTAGGAGTCGACGTACTGGCAGAAGTAAAATTGTGAGGACGGACCGTGAGTAGTGTCGGGATAGCTCAGTGGTAGAGCGCTTGCCCGCGAAAGGCAAAGGTCCAAGGTTCGATTCCCGGTTCCGGCACACAATTTTAATCTGTCAGGAAGTTTCATATCAGCGCACACTCTGCTACAGAGTGAATGTTTCATTCTGAGACGAAACAAGTTTCGGCGAATGACGACGTTCTTCTTCTTGGCCCTTGGAGATCATACACGTTCTCTACAGGCCTCTTCCACATTTCCCTGTTGCTAGCGTTTGCAGTCCATTCCCATTTTCTTGCGGTCATTGTCACCACGTCCTGTCAGTGTCATCCTTCCATTTGGTGAGTGGCCTTCCTCGCTGTCTTCTGCCCTGTATGAGAGAATGCTACTGTAGGTAGTCCATCTTTCTCCATCCTAATTAGATGTCCGGCCCACGTAAGTCGTCTTCTGTTCATCCTTCGAGTAATACCAGTCTGTTGATATCTACATACATGCTCAGCAATTTACTCAAATGAGCGTGGCGGAGGGTATTCAGTACCGCTACTAGTTTCTTGCTTTTCTGTTTCACTCCCATATAGAACAAGCGAAAAACTGATACTTGTACGCATCCGTACGAGCCCTAATCTTATCCTTGTGGTCTTTACACGAAATGTAGATTGGCGGCAGTAGAATCGTTGTGCAGTCCGCTTCAAATTCCGGCCGTCTAAATTTCATCGACAGTGTTTCCCGAAAAGAACGTCGCCTTCCCTCCAGTGACTTTCAGTTCCAGAAGCATTTCAGTAACACGCGCGTTAATAGAAACTGCCAATAACAAACCAAGTAGCCGCCTGTTTACAGACGAAACACGTCTTCTTAAAATGCTCTCAATAAACCGTAGTCGACCATCCGCCTTCCGAACGACTGTCCTTATATGCTCGTTCCATTTCATATCTCTGCACAGCATTACGCCTATATAGTTAATTGATGCCACCCTATGTAGCAGCATACTACTAAGGATGTACTCTAACATAACGGGATTGTTTCTCCTACTCATCTACATCAGCTTAAATTTTTCTACATTTAGAGCTAGCTGCCATCCTCACACCGCGTAGAAACTTCATCCAAGTCATCCTGCATCCTACTACAGTCATTCAATGATGAAACTTTCCTGTACAACATAGCATCATCAGCGAACAGACTCAGGTGGCAACTCACTCCTCCGTGTGATCATAGACATGGAAAATATAGTTGATGTACTGATAATGGTTTCAATGTCGTGCGCCCACAAACAGCGCAGTGACACAGCGCCTTCTGTGTGCAGCCTCTAATAGGGGATGTCTAAAGCCATAAGGCTCAGCGTGATGTCAACGTGTGAAGCATACAGGCGGCACGCCACGGAGACACACTCTTACTTCCTACACGAAAAGGGGTAAAACTGTGCTCCTCCCAGTGGATGCTCATTTGGGAGAAGTGCCACGCCAGTTAGACGTACTGCTTCAACTGTGGATCATGCTGGTTGCAACGGTTACGTTAATATTGTTGCGTCCGTAGACCAGGTTCTGCCTTCGTGAAATAAAGGCCGTAGCATAGCTGAGATGACGTCACGCATTGAGGCACCTGATTGGTAGGCTGACGTTTGGAATAATTTCAAAATCAATTTCATATGCCTGCCTACCAATCAGGCGCCTCAATCTCGCCTCAATGCATGACGTCATCTTGGCTATGCTGCGGCCTTTATTTCACGAAGGCAGTGGCACAGATGCCCGCCAATATCGTAATATCAACAGTGACAGATCTTACACCTTCCACAGCACAGGTGATTTGTGAGCCCGGAAATGCCAATTCGCTAGCTTTGGGACTAGGGGCTAGCACACCTCTAGCACGTCTTCCAATGACGCCATATCATTGACGTGCACGGCTCAACTGGCGCCGTCGGAAGATCACTGGGAAGATGGAATGGCAGGCCCTAGTCTTGAGCAGTGACAGCAGATTATGCCTGCACGCGTACCGTGTACTTCTGGGAAGCGTTGTCTGATACAGCGCATTCAACAAAGGTACCCTGGCCCCACCCCATTCTTCACCTTTAAACCAATAGGAAGGTCACTTGTAACATAAATCTTGTACGATGCACAGCAAATGGTGCTTTGTAAACTTTCACTTTGTCGGACTCATCACCACGAAAGTTGACATGAGGACTTTTCGAACATACCGCTGTGGGGAGAGAGAGAGAGATAGATAGATAGATAGAGAGAGCGGTAGCAGATGGAACATGGGGGAGGAGAACATGGAGCTGTACAGCGAGATAGGGAAGGGAGAGAGAGATGGACAAAGCCTCTGTCCGTTCGAATGTTTATAAGAGGTACGTGTAAAAATTAGGATTAAATCTGGTAAGAACTTTTGGTAACAACATTAAACGACGACTTGTTTAATGTAGTACTATACATACTTACTGACAGAATTTAAAAATTTTAAATTCTGTTATAATGTACTCATGAAGATGTACCATCTGAAGTAAAACGTTGAAGACGAAGGAAACGCTATTGGAAACTGTGGACATGTCTTGAGGCAGCAAAACTGACCGTGCGTCAATTACCCACACTGAAGAGCCATTGAAACCGACGTAGGCTTCCCGTGCGAACACTGAGATATGTGAACACTCTGAGGACGGCGCTGCACTCGTTTTCTGGCGCAGGCGTCAGATTAGTTACTGCTGCCACAATGGCAGATATACGATTTAACTGAGTTTGAACATGGTGCGCACGAGATATAGGAAATAGCATCTCTGAGGTAGCGTTGAGGTGGGGGATTTTTCCGTACGACCATTTAATGAGTGCACTGTGAATATCGGGAATCGGGTAAAAAAAATCAAATGTCCAATATCGTTCACGTCGGAAAAAGATCCTGCAAGAACGGGACGACTGAAGAGAATCCTTCACCACGACAGAAGAACATCCCTTGCACAAACTGCTACGGATTTCAATGCTAGGCCATCAAGTGTCAGCGTAGGAACCAATCAACGAAATATCAGCGATATGGGCTTTCAGAGCCGAAAGCACATTCGTGCAACCTTGCTGACTGAACGACAACAAGCTTTACACGTCGCCTGGGTCCGTCAACAACGACATTGGACTATTTATGACTGGAAGCACGTCCCCTGGTCTGACGAGTCTCGTTCCCATTTGCATCGAACGGATGGACGTGTACGGGTATGGAGACAATCTCAAGAAACTATGGACCTTGCATATAAGCATGGGACTGTTCAAGCTGGTGGAGGTTCTGTAATGGCGAGAAGCGTGTGCAGTTGGAGCGATTTGAGGGATACTTCTAGATGCAACTCTTGACAGGTGACACGTAACAAGGCATCCTGACTCATCATCTGCGGCCATTCATGCACATTGTGCATTCCGACGGACTTCGGCGACTCCATGAGGACAATGCGACACCCCCACATGTTCAAAACTGCTACACAGTGGCTACAAGAACACTCTTCTGAGTTTAAACATCTCCGCTGACCACCAAACACCTATTGAGCATATCTGGGACGTCGCGTTCTTCGAAGAGATACCCACCTCGTCGTTCTCTTACGGATATATGGACAGCTCTGTAGGATGCTACATCAGACATCAGTCGCGTCCATGCCATATCGTATTGCGGCACTACACAATATTAGGCAGGTGCACTAGTTTCTTTCGCTCTTCAGTCTATATGAATCCAGTGAACTTTCCGACTTCCAACAACCTTAGAGCATAACTTCAGATAGTCTCTAAACCTGGCCTCGCTTACATGCTTTACGTTTAATATTTAGCACTTTAGGTCATTTGTAAAAGTAATCAGACGATCGAAGCTTTTTTATAGACGGGAGTTCGAATCTTCAGAGAGTTAGATTTTACTGACTGTTCAGTGACAGGCTTAGAGATGTAACGGTCATCTGTACTGTCTACGTCATTCATATGCTGTTTTCCTAGTCCGAATGAACGCAAAGTATTGGTCGGGCAAGCATGTTAATTCATTCCGAAGCTGTCGATGGGAGACGGGTACCTAGTCACCGAATAAACGGAACAGCGCAGGCACTTCAGACATGTTTCAGCTCTCTGCGAATCTAGGATTTAATTGCGTGCTCGCAAAATTGCACTAACTGTGAGAACATCGTAAGCAAAACCAACTGGAAAACCTCGACTGCTGAAACAACTGGAAACGGATACGTGATGAAGCCATCAGTAATAAATCTCTTGGGAGTTTCGCAAGAAAACACGTCGCTATCTTTGGGAATCAGAAAGCTGCATCACAGCCACGGGTTGAATTCTCACAAAATGTTGTCCCAAAACGTAAGTGAGTATGAGTGGGAAACCAACCGAGCCTTTTGTCATTAACTTCAACCATCCATATGCGTAGCTGTTCAATTGTTGATCTACGAGTATTATTCAAGAGTGGTGAAAAAAAGTTAACTCAGCGGTAGGCAACTAACACCTGTAACATAGGCATGAGATATTCGAATTTTTACACACACACACACACACACACACACACACACACACACACACACACACACACACACCTACCTCCTTGTGTAGAGCCACATTTCTGAAGGTGATTTCGGACTGTTCTGTTGGTAATGCGCGTCCTGTTACTGCCTGGAGGATGTGTTGCGTTGCAGCTGAGCTGAGTTGCATATATCCTCCTTGTAGAGCTAAGACTTTTCACACACACACACACACACAATGGAATAAATCGTTATTCATTTCGAATAAATTTAAGCAGATGAAATGCTACCACAAAAATGATAGTGAAGGGCACAGTATAGCTTCTACAAAGACACAAAAAAGTGATTCTAAAATAAGAAGAAACAACTAGCAGAAGCAACTACAAAAATTTCAACCGGGACACTGCTTCAGGGTCGAGAAAAATGCGTGGGAGCCAGAATTATCTCGAGATAATATTTCCCAGCAAAACATTTGAACCCGAGTTATCTAGGGATAATCAGTTAGGAGGTCGTTCCATCAAGTGCGAGAAAATAGGAAAAACGGTTGCGAACTAAAAGTAGAATACGAACAATATACTTACATCACATTTTAATCGAGCAGTTCACACAGATTCGTACCAAGGAAAAACTTCGTTAGTATGCATAGCTCTGTTCGAAAAACAAAAAAAAGTATACGTTTCAAAAAAACTGGAATCATTTACTTCATCGGAGTTAATGCAAAAATGTAACAGAATGGGCAATATAAACAGAAAAAAGACAAAGCGTACAATGCACACAAGAATGCGTAAACTGTAGCCCAACACAATGAGAGACTGTTTCTGTATAATGTCATTAGATGTTATTTAAGGTTTTGACATGTCCTGACACGTATTTATTTCCACTTGCTAATGGCAACAACGTCCAAATTGCAATATTCGTTTTTACAAGTGATAATTTTGTAGCAAAACCCTACGAGAAGTTGAAGATTTTAATTAACTTTTTGGAATGTATTAGTTTGTAAGGTCTCATAAACATTTGAGTTTCCAGAACCCAATCCCTTAAGCATAAATGAAAAATGATATCTAAATCGTGAATTTCTTATTAAAATGCGATTTTTTCCTCGTATTCGATGTTCACTTCCAGCCACTTTGAACGCTGCTGTCGATGTCTGCTTCCGTATTGCAACACGGGGGTTATCAGGGCAAGTCAGGAGGAAAGGTACATGTTTTGAGGAGTGATACTACTGGTGATTCGAACAAAAAACGTCTAATAAACACATGTCCTTTTCTTAACACTTTCCGGGTAAACTGACGAAAAAAAGTTGTGTGTTGCAGATCGGAGCTCACTTCCGCATTCCTTTACTAGAGCATAAGCATAGAAAAAACGAGGGAGAAATACCTCTCTTGTGTCTGCACTTGTACACTCTGCTCTTCAACCACCCACAATAACAGCATTTCAAGGGGGGGGGGGGGGGGGGGGTAAAATCGGGTGACTTCGGCAGCCAGCAGAATCCACGGCGACCGATCCAACGATCAGGATACGTTGTGTTGATATACTGAGTCTCTAGCCGTACTGAATGTGTAGGAGCTCCGCCACGCTGAAAGTACATACGAGCTCGTGTTGCCAAAGAAATAACCAAGAAAATGTTAAAATGTTTGTATAGCTTATGGGACTTAACTGCGGGGTCATCAGTTCCTAAACTTACAAACTACCTATGAACTACCTTTCGCTAAAGACAGCTCAAACATCCATGCCCGAGGTAAGATTCGAACCTCAGAAGCGTGAAGCCGCGCGATCCGCAACGTGGCGCTCCAGACCGCCAGTGGCGTAGCTATCATAGGGCTAGGCGGGGCAGTGCCCCGGGGCCCCCGAGCTCAAGGGGCCCCTTGGCCTACGTGAGCGACGTTCGAAAAAAGTTACCGTAGATCCTTGAACACTTTCATGTCCGCCAATTACTTCGGATAATCGAAGTTCAACTGTATATAATAATGTAGGTGAATGAAGGTTTTCCGACTTTGAACTTTTTGAACTATAACAAACAAACCTCAAACGCACGAAGTGAAATCCAAAAATTATTCGCAGCCCAGAATATAAACATAGCAAGGTCCTTTGCTTGTCCACTAAGACATGGACCCTGCAATCGTCAGCGTGTTATCGGTTGAAGTCGGAGTCGCCGTGGGTGCCAATCTTTGCGAAATAACAGCGAACGGTGCTGAATTACTAGCACAGTGTTTGACAGTAGACAGTGTGACCACATTTGAATATGAAGTCCCTACAATGTGTTATTACAGAATGGTATTATTATGGTAACTCAACTGTTTGTGTAGTGAATTCCCCAAGGGTGTGCTCCATAATCATAGATCCCAATGAAGTGCTGTAGCCAATTGCACTCTTAAATTCGTGCAAGAAGTAGAGAAAATATGATTACTTTGTCACAATAGTAAGTTGTGCATTCAAGACACTACCATGTACCCCACTACGACTATAATAAGCGAAGATGTCAACTTAGTTATTTTACGTATTATTTTTTCCCGGCCAGACATTAATATATACTTCATGAAGTCTGGTAGGGGCTCGGGTCAAACCAAAGTATTCCATCAAACAAATTCCGGCAACTTTCTTTTCTGAAACCATCCTACACGAATATTTTCCTTATTTTCCTTCTTTGATTGCGCTATCAACGAAATTAGGCTGCTCGGTACGGAGCAATGACCTCACATAGAGGAGTTTAGCGACAGTGAGATGTCGGCACTGACAACAGTCCACCTGCTGGCATCGCGGATTCGACTGTTCCCGGTTTGCTTCGCGGCAGGGGGCCATGTTTTCATGGTTAAGTAATACTTCTTCATTGAAACTTCCTGGCAGATAAAAATTGTGTTTATTTTTTACTAGCTTATGCCTGCGACGTCAGTCACCTAGTATGGAGCAACTTCGGAAAACTATCCCAAGGGGTCGTTTATCTTTATGTCCTACCCAGGTCCAAATCTATCCCTCTGCAAAATTTCATTCAAATTCGCCCAGTAACTTTTGCGTGAAAGCATAACAAACAAACCAACTTTCACAGTTATAATTATATTTGAGAGTACAATTAAATATTGTATTCTGCGTGACATATTATAATTTACTTCATAGTATTTTGGTTTGCCTTATTATGTCTTCCAGTAGGCGGTAAGGAACTGATGATGAAGTAGTTTTCCATAGTTTTATTTTAAAGGGGGCCCCAATGTCATTTTTGCCCCAGGGCCCTTGGTGACATAGCTACGCCACTGCAGACCGCTCGACTACTCTCGCGCGGTAAGAAATAACCTCCACATATTTTGATAATAGAAGATAGGAACTTTTCGCTCGTATTTTACATGTTTGTGATCAAGTAACGGAATGCAAAACTGAGCTCAGATCGAAAACACAACACCTGTCTACAAGAGCAGCAAAATGCATTTAAGTTGACGGTGGACTGTATGAACATGTTCCATGAGAAAACTTACACGTTAAACAAACCATAACATAGCAGTATCTTAATTTGCTGTCACGTGCACTTTTCCCAGTTCCTGGTTGTTTCCATTGGTTTACCCGGGAACGGTTAAGAAGAGGGCATATGTATATTAGACGTTTCTTTTTATTCAGAAACACCAGTAGCATCACCCAACGAAGCATGTACCTTTCCTCCTGACTCAGCTGTAGTGTAATGTCAAGTAACTCCGTGATACTAAACTTACTTTATTAGAAATTCTAGAACTTTAGACAATGATTATTATGATGCATATCATTTGAAAGAGGGATGTCTTGCAATGCATGTCTGACGTGTATATTATATATATATATATATATATATATATATATATATATATATATATATATATTAACAAATATCGACTTGTTATTTCTTGCAATTTACTTACAAATTTTGGTGGTAGAACTAGGTAACGTCGTGATATTCAAGTAATGCCGTGATAGTATTCAAATTACTCCTTGATTGTATGTAATTTATCATAGAGAGTACTTTTAAGCTTTGGAAACTAGTTTTTAATGTAATGTAAATGTTGAAATCATACGTAAAAGTGTCTCTTTTTATTGGCAGTTTTTAAGCGTTCTACGGTAAAAAACAGTAACAAAAACAAAATTCCAGAAAATATGCACAAGAAAAATTTTAGCTGTTGTTTTAATTCTACTGAGCCGTTGCTAGTCACTATCTGAGTCCTCACATCCATCACACATAAAATAGCCACTATCTAAAACTTTCTGGCACTTGACGTGGTTCCAGACATTACAAAACTGGCACTCGATCCACTCGGTTCCATTTTTCTTCTTGACATCATCTGCATATGAACCACATCCACTATCATTTTCTGTGCTCTGGATATAGACCTAGGAGTAGCCTTGTTTACTATTTTCTTCGATATTCCTGATCCTGATGTCGATGGCTTATTGTAGTTTGATGAAATAATTTTTGCAGAAGGATCCCGTCTTACTTCTTTACGATCTTTTTGGCACACTGGGAGTTTTAGAAAGTCTTCCACAGTAGCTGTCTTATTTTCCAGTCTCTGTCGCTGTGTAACAAAGGAAGCAGCAAGAGCATCATCAGAAACGGCATCTCTGTTGTTGCGGAATATCCCAGTCTTTGCAAAGCTGTTGCAGATAGTGGAGGTCTGGAAGGCTTCTTGATAAGCTGAAGCGAGAAGTTCAGATGGCATAACGAACGACTTTCCAACGACTCTCTGGATCAGATGAAAATTTCACGTGATCAATCTTAGGAGTACTCTAGGGGATCCCAAAATATTTACTATTCTTGTAAATTGCCCATCTTTCATTCTTGAACACGCGCAAAGCTTCTATAAGCGTTCCAGCTGTGTACGAACGCGCCGCTTTTGTGCCATTTCAGAACAACGAACCCGTTGCTAAGGTCATACACCCTCAACGCTTGGCCTAACTTACAAGTAAATTAATGTAAACGGTACATATCTTACCTTTTACTGGTGTTAAGATGGATCAAAATTGGTATCATTACCGTCTTCACTGCCTGTGAGTGACCCGCTCTCACGACAAAACTGAAGAAACACATGTCTAAAACTTCCTTCAACGCCCGAAAGATAGCGCGCGAGGGTTTCGTAGAGTCCTGCATACTTGTGCCGTATGCTGGTAAAATCTTAGAACCCTTGTAGTTGAGTCTACTTCATGACACAACAAAAGCCGCGGCGGAGCGATCGAGCGCATTTGAGGCGCTATGCTACGATGCGCGAGGCCGTTCCCCATCGGGGGTTCGAATCCCCCCTCGGGCATGGATGTTTGTGTCTTCTATAGTATAAGGTAGTTCATAAGTAATTTGTAAGTTTAGGGACTGACGACCACGCAGTTAGTCTCTAAAGCTTGACAAACATTCGAACACGACAAAAACTGTTCATCACGGAGTTTCTTGATATTAAGAAGTAACTTGACTTTACCCTATGTTGGTGTTTTGTGGGTTACTCCATGCTAAAGAGCCGTCAGAAACGAGCAAGCCAGTGTCAGTTTTCCTCGCCGTCGTCGAAGTGCGCATGTCAGCAGGTGAGTGAGTTGTGGCTGAGCAGAATAATTGGCTTCGGGGGAAACGGGTTTGTAGTAGAGCGACGTTGCAACTCGTTGAGGGCACGTTGCTATACGCCAGTGATTGCGTGAAACCGCAGGTCGGTTATTGAACCGTGAAATGTGGCTACAGCAGGAGATGACTTCCATCTTGTGCGTAGGGCCGTAACCGATAGAACAGCCCTGTCCACACTGTCGGTTAGACGGTGGCGCACTGCAACGGGTGTGGCCGTTTCCGCGTAGGCCGTAGAGGGCAGGGCGCAGTCTGCCGAGGGACGGACTGCTGGCACGCATGCCTCTGCATTGGCTTCCGTTACCCAGAAACCATTAAGGGCTGACACTCAAATAGGCGCGTGAAAGCCGGCGGTGGATTGTCACTGGCAACATGTAGTATTCTCGGTTGGTCAGTTGATAGGAAGGGGAGGGGAGAGGAGGGGGCGAACCAAACACCAAGGTCATCGATCCCACTATCCAAGGAGACAACAGGAAAGTTTTCCGTATTCACGGAATGTATGACATAAACTGCTAATTGGTAAAGTTGATTAAGTCTATACAGCCGGGATTCGAACCCGGGTCTTGCGAGGGTTCTCCGTAGTTTTTAATAAATTATCTTGTTTTCTTGTCAAATCTGGAACCATCGTCGTTTCCACAGTCTTCTTTCCTCTCCTGTGGATAGTTTTACGTACCAAATTGGAATATAAAGTTCATATTTTACTTTTTTATTGCACCTTCAAAATAAATTATTTGTTTTCCAAGTTCAGTCTCATTTATTTCCAAAATCAACACCAACAATAATCACAACATCAGAAATATATATATAACTCCTTGACTGCGGTATTCCGTTGTCCAATGGCTCAATAACATCTTTGCCGCCTACTTTGCCAATGAAAGCTATGTGGAATACCGTGGATATGATAAAATAAATCAGCTCTAGTATAAATAAAATACACTCTGATAACTACATTTAATTACTTTTACTAATAAATATAAAGCTTGTGCATTCATAATAAGCAATTGAGTACTCAGGTACCCTCACAGCCTCCTGCGTTCTAGGCAGTTGCGTTGACCCTTACACCACTGGGGACACAGCGATCACCACACCTGCAATGGATAACTCAAGCACGCCATCCGCCAGATACAAATTCTCAGCTTTATCTCTCCCCACTATTACTCAAACTGTTATTTCACCCTTAAATGCATGGTATTGCATATCTGCAACATCGATTGTTATGTTGTTTTATCCGCGTCTATTGGGAATTTTGTGAACGAACACGTGTTTTAACAGATGCAGCAGAGTATGTAGAAAGTGTGTCTGGTGTTTGTTGTGTCGAGGTTGGCTGCAGTGTGACCTTCTGTTAACTTCTTTGCTTGTGTTTGGAGAAAATGCCTAATATTGTAGTTTTTGACGTTTTGTTTTCCATAGAAAGAGTCAGTTTTGGAAGGAGGAAAAAAATCACACCAATTGAGACAGGTATGGAGAACCATAATAAGCACAAAAATTTGTATATACTCTCCACCTCTGAAAATTATATTAAAAAATGTATGTTGTATATGTGCTTTTTAAAAACTAGCAACATAGCAATTTTTTTACTATTTCCTCCTTTGTTTCTACAAGTTAAAAAAACATGGAAATATTGTCTTTTTTAATTAAAAAAGATGCCTATAAGGGTTACACTGCGTCCGTAAGAGTAAGGGCGTAGGAGCGTGTACGTACTGAAGAAAGGATCATTGCCCGTCATCGGCAAATCGTGTAAGTTAATACAGGGTGTTACAAAAAGGTACGGCCAAACTTTCAGGAAACATTCCTCACACACAAAGAAAGAAAAATGTTATGTGGACATGTGTCCGGAAACGCTTAATTTACATGTTAGAGCTCATTTTATTACTTCTCTTTTTTTCTCTCTCTCTTTTTATTACTTCTCTTCAAATCACATTAATCATGGAATGGAAACACACAGCAACACAACGTACCAGTGTGACTTCAAACACTTTCTTACAGGAAACGTTCAAAATGTTCTCCGTTAGCGAGGATACATGACATCCACCCTCCATCGCATGGAATCCCTGATGCGCTAATGCAGCCATGGAGAATGGCGTATTGTATCACAGCCTTCCAAAATACGAGCACGAAGAGCCTCCACATTTGGTACCGGGGTTGCATAGACAAGAGCTTTCAAATGCCCCTATAAGCGTCTTCCTATCGGGACACCTTCGTTCTGGAAATCTGTCTCGATACAAACGTACCGTGCGCCGTGCTAATACATACATCAAATGGGCATCTGCCAACTCCGCATTTTTAAACATTGCACTGATTGCAAAACCACGTTCGTGATGAACACTAACCAGTTGATGCTACGTACTGATGTGCTTGATGATAGTACCGTAGAGCAATGAGTCGCATGTCAACACAAGCACGGAAGTCAACATTACCTTCCTTCAATTGGGCCAACTGGCGGTGAATCGAAGAAGTACAGTACATACTAACGAAACAATTAGGTTGAAAATGTTCAAATGTTTGTATAGCTTATGGGACTTAACGACGGGGTCATCAGTCCCTAAACTTACAAACTACTTATGAACTAACTAATTCTAAGGACAGCACAAATATCCATGCCCGAGGGGGGATTCGAACCCCCCGACCGTAGTGGCCGTGCAGACCGTGACTGGAGCGCGTCAGTCCCCGCGGCCACCGCGGCCGGCAAACAATTAGGTATTTTGACAATTGTCTGCACGAATTTATTTCAGTTTACATTTAAAGAGAAATACTAAAAATGAGCTCTAACATGGAAATTAAGCGTTTCCGGACACATGTCCACAACATATTTTCTTTGTTTGTGTGTGAGGAATGTTTCCTGAAAGATTGGCCGAACCTTTTGGTAACACCCGGTATATGTGGCGTCTGTTCTTTCGGACATGTCCGAAACAACAGACGTTACTTTTGATCCTGCAGTTATTATCTATTCATATTCACGGAATGTATGACATTTAAGTTATACAATTTGCCGATGACGGGCAATGATCCTTCATTCACTGCGGAGGTACTCCTATGCCGGGATCCATATGGGATTGACCCCCGCCAAGTGCAAGGTGTTTTTTTTTTACTTGGCGCCTCGTGGACGACTTCCTTACCGATGATGATAAGACAACACCCAATCCCCTGCCGGGACTCGTACTCGGACCCCTTGCGTGGTAGCTGGTGGCGCTATCGTCAGAGCTACGGTGGCGGTCATCAATACTGGTGAGCGACTGCTATGCAGTTATCGGCGCGTGCCGGTTCCCGCAGGCAGCAGGTGCCGAGTAGACGGCACGAGCACGTGCGACGGAGCGCAGCGGCAGAGAGCACAGCCGGTACCGGCTTGAGCAGCGTCGGCTGCCCTCCAGAGCGCGCCGTCACGCTGACATGACACTGCCGCTGCCGCTGTCCGCTCTTCCGCGCCAGCCAGCGGCCCGTGAAACGCACAGCCCACCTGTCCTTCAGCCCACACCGGCCACCAGCCACCACAACAAACGCGTTTGCCTTTGATGTATCTACAAGTGAAACTCCCCAGCCTATGAAGAAAGGAATTCCCATGCGTGAAACTGCTTCAAACGTCTGATTTAACTCACAAATGAATTAATGTGCGACACAGCTACCTTTAACCCTTTTTGCCCACAGACAGAAATCGCTCGAAGAAGAAGAAATTAAACAAATATTACACGTCTACGGTCATGTGAATAATTGTACATTATTTTCTTATCCAAATATGCAGGGTGTCTCACGAAAGACGCCTGCCAGGCGTCCGCGGATCGCGCGGCACGGCTCCCGCCCGCCGCCATCAAATCCGCCGGCCACGGCAGCGCCCGATTCTCGGACTCCGTTGTGTCGCGGGCGCATACACCGAGTTAAAGTCTAAAAAACATTGCCATCTGAGTAACCTAAGCTTAACTTTATTTACAGTAAATGTTCAAAATGATGTCCCTCTATGGAAAGAGCGGCCTGACATCTCTTTAACACATTTGCGAACACTCGACGAATTTCGGCTGCCGAAATATGGTAAATGACTAGTCGAATCTTTTTTAACGAAAGAAATTTTGACAGGTATGTGAACAATATCCTGTATCCACTTTTTCAAAAAATTTCACCCAACGAAAAGCCGTACGGTTATTTCATGCAGGACAAAACAATACCACACATTGTCAATGCTTCTATGGCAGCAATACGAAGTGTTTTTGACTGGCCTCCTTCAGATCTAAATCCTTGTGAGTTTTAAAAATGTTCAAATGTTTGTAATTCTTATGGGACCACACTACGTTGGTCATCAGTCCCTAGACATACAAACTGCTTAAACTTAGTTAAACTAACCTACGGGCAACATACACATCCATGCCCGAGGGAGGATTCGAACCTCCGACGCGGGAGGTCGCACGATCCGTAATGTGGCGCTCCAGACCTCTCGGCTACTTCCGCGCGGCCCTGTGACTTTTATCTTTAGGGGATTGTTAAAAGACAAGGTGTATGCAAGCAATCCCCATACACTCGAAGAGTTGGAAGACAGGATTCGAGTAGTCATTTCTCAGATTTCGGCAGCCGAAATTCGTCGAGTGTTCACAAATGTGTTCAAGAGATATCAGACCGCTCTTTCCATAGAGGGACATCATTTTGAACATCTACTGTAAATAAAGGTAAGCTTAGGTTACTCAGATGGCAATGTTTTTTAGACTTTAACTCAGTGTATGCACCCGCGGCACAATAGAGTCCGAGAATCGGGCGCTGCCGTGGGAGGTGGATGCGGTGGCGGCGGCCAGGAGCCGAATCGCGCGATCCGCGGACGCCTGGCAGGCATCTTTCGTGAGACGTCCTGTAGTTTCTTGCCTGTAAGTAACAATGACGAAAAAGGCGCATCCAAAATGTATTGTACTTTGCATTACTTAATGTGATTTGTCATAAAAAGAAATCTTTGTTTTTACTAAGCCCCAAACAGCTCCAGAACTTCCATGTTTAAGAGACAATGCCCGTGAAAACAAAACCGACATTTTTCTTTTGGGCCATAATGTGGCAATTGACCAAATGTCAAATCTTACATCACTGGTACAGGAGGTACTGTTTTCTTCTTCTTCTTCTGGACTGAACGTCTAGTCCATACTAGTCTCCAGACCTACTCTTTCCAGTGATGTCCTAGACAAGAATTTGCCAACACTTTTCCATAAATTAACTTCAAGGCTTCCTCTTACCATTTATAACTATAGCTTAGGTTACTCATCATAGGGAGCTATCTTGTTAATGTCAAGAGAAATGCCACGATCGCAGTTTTTATTTTTTTATGAACGACGACCGGTTTCAACACACAAGGGCGTCATCTTCTGGTATGCTACAATTGCGTTTAACTGCTTATTAAAGCACTCCACATATTGTTTTGAAGATCTGTTGGATAGTAAAATATAAAACACTAGTTGACCCGTGTGACTAATTCGCACTCTATCCTGATCAGTCACATATAGGTAAGAAAGTAAAGGAGAAGACGCAGATGCAAGTACATATGTATAAAAGATAATAGTAATATTTATTAGTCTCATTGTAGGAAAGGTTTAGGAGACTGAGTAGCTCTCTTCAACTATCGCGGATGATTCTGTCGTTTATCGGTTAGTAAAGTCACTAGAAGATCAGAAGCAACTGCAAAATGATTTAGGTAAGATATCTGCCTGGTGCAAAAATTGGCAATTGACCCTCAGTAATGGTGTTAAGTCATTCATACGACCATTAAAAGAAACCCGTTAAACTTCATGTACACGATAAATTAGTCAAACCTACAGGCCACCAATTCTACTAAATACCTAGGAATAACAATAACGAATAATTAAATTGGAAACAACACATAGAAAATATCGTAGGGAAGACGAACGAAAGACTATGTACCGTTGGCAGAACACTTAAAAGATGCAACAGTTCTGCTAAGCCGGCCGCGGTGGCCGAGGAGGCTAAGGCGCTCCAGTCACGGTCTGCACGGCCACTACGGTCGGGGGTTCGAATGCCCCCTCGGGCATGGACATTTGTGCCGTCCTAGTTCGTAAGTAGTTCATAAGTAGTTTGCAAGTTTAGGGACTGATGACCCCGTAGTTAAGTCCCATAGACTATACAAACATTTGAACATTAGTACCTGCAATCATTCTTGCTACTTTCATATCTGACACCCTGCCATTCTCAAGGCACAACTGTACTTAAGGAAGCAATGTGCAAGCGTATATAATACCTCGGTTTGCAAAGGGTAAACAAGGAAGATAACACACACAGTACAAGTCACTGCAGAGTCAACACAACCAAAGATGACAAAACATCAAAACTATAGATAGCGACTTAATCAACAGGTGAGGCAGCATTAATTTTGTCCCTCTGTTTTTTGGCGAGAGGCAGTGCCCGATTCCAAGCAGAATTTAAACAAAAAGCACCCTCTCTGTTCATAAGTTCACTTGCTAGTTTAATTTCAACAGTGTCCTTAATAACACTATCCAAATAGGTGGAAGTGCATACCAGAATCTCCGTGTTGTTGGTTCACAGGGCACATGTCATTTCAAACCATGAAAGTTTGTCAGCTGAGTTGTCCCATCTCGAGGAGACCTTTCGTCAGAATGGTTATAGTGAGAGACAGATAAAACGTGCATTGCGTTATCAGCCTTCTGTGCAACAGGTGAGTGATGATAGTAATGAAGTGGCACCTAAATCTATGCCCTCTTTGCCTTACGCAGGAAGCATTTCCAACAAGATTGGTCGTATTTTGAGGAAATATGATGTGAAATGTGTTTTTTCGACCACCTTCTAAGATAAAGGCCCTGTTGGGGTCCGTAAAGGATGATCCTGGTTTGCGTAAGGCAGGTGTATATCGTATTCCTTGCAGTTGTGGCATGTCATATATTGCTCAATCAGGACTGTGGAAGAACGGTGTATTGAACATAAGCGTTACACGCTCTTACAACAGCCAAACAAATCCGCTGTTGCAGAATACAGTCTTGGCATCGGTCATCATATGGTTTACAACAACACGGACATTTTGGCATGCACTTCCACCTATTGGGATAGTGTTATTAAGGACACTGTTGAAATTAAACTAGCAAGCGACCTTATAAACAGAGAGGGTGTTTTTTGTTTAAATTCTGCTTGGAATCCGGCACTGCCTCTCGCCAAAAAACAGAGGGACAAAATTAATGCTGCCTCACCTTTTGATTAAGTCACTATCTATAGTGTTGATGTTTTGTCATCTTTGGTTGTGTTGACTCTGCAGTGACTTGTACTGTGTGTGTTATCTTCCTTGTTTACCCTTTGCAAACCGAGGTATTAAATACGCTTTCACATTGCTTCCTTAAGTGCAGTTGTGCCTTGAGAATTGCAGGGTGTCCTCCTGCCGAAATATCGGCGATTGTCGACGATGTTACCCGCAAGCATACCCGTAAATTGTTTCAACATTCATTACGCCGGGAAAAGTTAAGGTTTCACATTGTTAGCACCCACTTACACAGGGATACATGATCATCAAAATAAGAGGGATCTGATCGAAAACCGAAACATTTAGGTGTACCTTTTTTCCGCGAGCTATTAGAGAGTGGAACTATAGAGAAATATCATAAAAGTGGTTCGATGAACCCTCTGACATGCACTTCAGTGTGACTTGCAGAGTATTTACGTAGATGTAGATGTTATCGAACGTATCACTCAGCAGCTTGTAACATGCAGGCATGCTGTTACAAAGCGACCGTCACAAAATAAGATTACTCGGCAATTACATTGTGCGCAGAGCTACGTTCGCCTTTCCTTTGAGGAGCCGGTATGTCGGGACGGAGTGTTGAACTGAGACTTCATCCGCGTGTTCTGTTGAGCGCGCAGAATGGTGACGGCGCTGACGAGACGTGCAGTTCACGGCGGAAGCCAGGCCGCTACGTGCGAGCCGACGCCCGAGACCACTGTACACACAGGGCCCTGGGTGACGTGCGCTGACGGCAGTTGCTCGTGGTGGAAGCCATGCGGCTAAAGGCAGGCTCTATGCCGGGGCTCAAAGCTACGACATATTCCTTTCACGCTGTAGGTGATGAGACATTAACATAGAGAGGGACGTTTAAGATACAAAATAAATACAGTA
Source organism: Locusta migratoria (assembly GCA_026315105.1). Classification (NCBI taxonomy): domain Eukaryota; kingdom Metazoa; phylum Arthropoda; class Insecta; order Orthoptera; family Acrididae; genus Locusta; species Locusta migratoria. Next base: position 319,801,941 of record CM048747.1, on the reverse strand, counting down.
TTTTTATAAATGGATTCTTCCGTCGCTTCTTGGTTGAACGCTTCCGTATTTGAGGTTGAAAACAAACAAACTGTTTTTGTTCTACTAAATTTTTGTTTATTTACTAACTAGTTTTCGGCTTATTAGGACATCATCAGGTAAAATGTTGACATTGTGGAAGGCAACAGGAGTGATCCCCAAAATTACAGGCCTATCTCATTGACGTCGATTTGCAGTAGGATTTTGGAACATATACTTTGTTCGAATATTATGAACTACCTCGAAGAGAACGACCTAATAACCAATAGTCAACACGGATTCAGAAAGTATCGCTCTTGCGAAACACAGCTTGCCCTTTATTCACATGAAGTGTTAAGTGCCATCGACAAGGGATCTCAAATCGATTCCATATTACTGGATTTCCGGAAGGCTTTTGATACAGTACCCCACAAGCGGCTTCTAATGAAATTGCGTGCTTATGGAATATCTTCCCAATTGTGCGATTGGATTCACGATTTCCTATCAGAAAGGACACAGTTCGTTGTAATTGACGGTAAGTCATCGAGTAAAACTGAAGTGATATCTGGCGTTCCACAGGGAAGCGTTATAGGTCCCCTACTCTTCCTGGTGTTTATAAACGATTTAGGAGACAATCTGAATAGCTCCCTTAGATTGTTCGCGGATGATGCTGTCGTTTATCGGTTAGTGAAGTCAACAGAGGATCAAAAGCAACTGCAAAGCGATTTAGACAAAATTTCTACTTGGTGCGAAAATTGGCAATTGACTCTAAATAAAGAAAAGTGTGAAGTAATACACATGACCACTAAAAGAAATCCGCTGAACTTCAATTACGCGATAAATCAGTCAAACCTTAAGGTCGTAAATTCTACCAAATACCTAGGAGTTACAATTACGAACAACTTGGACTGGAGAGAACACACAGAAAATATTGTGGGGAAGGCGAATCAGAGGTTACGTTTCATTGGCAGAACGCTTCGAAGATGCACCAGCTCCACCAAAGAGACTGCCTACATCACACTTGTGCGAACTCTCATGGAGTACTGTTGCCCCTTGTGGGACCCTCACCAGGTGGGACTGACGGAAGATATTGAGAAGGTTCAGAGAAGGGCAGCTCGTTTTATCACGTTACGGGGGGGATAGCGTCACGGAAATGTTGCACGAATTGGGGTGGAAATCATTAAAAGAAAGACGTTATTCATTGCGGCGTGATCTGTTTCCGAAGTTTCAATCACCGACTTTTACTTATGAATGTGAAAATATTTTGCTAGCACCCACCTACTTAGGGAGACATGACCATCCCAATAAAATAAGAGAAATCAGATCGAAAACGGAACGATTTAGGTGTTCTTTCTTCCCGCGCGCTATTAGAGAATGGAACGGTAGAGAAAAGTTATGAAAGTGGTTAATGAACCCTCTGCCAGGCACTTAAATGTGGTTTGCAGAGTATCTATGTAGATGTAGATGTAGACATGCGTTGACAAAGACGCAAACCGAAGCAATAGCGTCTTTGTCAACGCATGTCAACAATTTACCTGATGATGGACTAATAAGCCGAAAACTAGTTAGTAAATAAACAAAAATTTAGTAGAACAAAAACAGTTTGTTTGTTTTCAATCTTACATACAGTAATTCATTACAAAAAAGAAAATTAATTTATTTTCAAAACGTTTGTACGCACAAAATTGTCTGTTTTGGGCTTTCACTAAAAATTGTTAAGATCTGCACCATCTTACAGTAACATGCCTTTGAAAGAAATGACATAATAACATCACAGGATAGTATAAAATCCACTGGCTGTCAGATATGGTAACTTCACACGTCGAAACAAGGATATCAATACCTTGTCTACAAGTCTTTCTTGCCGTTGTAAGTGTACTGGAAGTTTCCTCGACTGCTGATAGTAACATGGATCTAAAACACGTTGCGCACGTTACCACAGTCCATCCACGACTGGGTGATGTAGGCGCGAACTTCCTAGCGTGAATCACAAAGAAATAGAGCGAGCAAAATCAGAACCGGGCACCTGTGTGTACAGGGCATTGAAAAGATATGGGAAACAAACCACCGATGGCGTCGTCTCAACCCTTTCATGACCGAAGTCATCAACATTTCTCAGAGTACAAAAGAAATTTCTTTACTGGTTTTGGAATGGATACGAAGGCCACGTTTTTAAAATCTGATTGTTGTTTAGGTTCTCATTTATATGGAAGTAGTGTGTTTATATTACACAGAAATCCACAGTTTGAAATTTATTGAAATACAGGGTGTTACTGTTACCAGTCACTTAGTTTATAGTACCCACAACGCGTTTCGAGGGTTTAAACCCCCATCATCAGGTGGAATGACACTAAGCAGAGTACATATAGGTTATGTTTACTTGTTGAACTGTCTACAAGAAAAAACTAAAGTTTATTGGAACAGTTGTAAAAAGTTACATTCTGATGTAGTGTTTTGTATTTTCTCTTGTAGACAGTGCAACAGGTCAACATAACTTATATGTACTCTGCTTAGTGTCATTCCACCTGATGATGGGGATTTAAACCATCGAAACGCGTTGTGGGTACAATAAACTAAGTGACTGGTGTAAGTGTTTCAATTGCACGCCACTTCGGCGACTTGCGTGTCCCTAGCCCACCCCAGTTATCCAACCGGGGAAAGGGAACCTACAGCTTAACGTGCAATCCGAACCACGTGTCCTTTCTGGCGACTCCTCGCATCGTTGAGAGGTGAAGGATGGGTTAAAGCGCAGACTGAAAAAATCCGAAGTCCGACCGGGTTTCGAACCCGTGACACTTCGTTTTCCAGTCGAGCGCATTACGCCATGACCACCGGATCCGACATCTAGGATATGAAATAGTGTGACTTAGACGTCCCATAATCTTCCTTTCCTGTGGTTAAAAGTGTAATAATAGTGGGAAGAGATAGTAAATTCTTCGCATTCAACTTCGTCCTTGCCTCGTGGTTTTCCTTGACACGTTCTGTTCCCTTTCTTTCGAGTTTTTTTTTTTAGGCACTCATTAAGAGTTGCATCACTAGACTCTAACCTGCTCAAATCTGACAAGAACGTCGTAGTGGTTGCCTCGTGTCGTTGCGCAAGGAATGGCTATGAAACTCGCGTCGTGAGACCTACAAAATAACAGACGGGAAACTTATACCTGGGAACAAGCTCACGTTTTAACCAATATCGCTCTCTCTCTCTCTCTCTCTCTCTCTCTCTCTCTCTCTCTCTCTCTCTCTCTCTCTCTCACACACACACACACACACACACACACAATGTGTAGTGACGCACTTTCATAAATGATAGTCCGTCCATGCACGTTTTCGAAAATGTTCAAATGTTTGTTAAGCCTTGGGGCTTAACTACGGGGTCATCAGTCCCTAAACTTACAAACTACTTACGAACTAGGACGGCACAAATATCCATGCCCGAGGGGGGATTCGAACCCCCGACCATAGTGGCCGTGCTGACCGTGACTGGAGCGCCTCAGTCACCTCGGCCACCGCGGTCGGCCACGTTTTCGAATAAGACTTTCGTAGATATCCAAAAATCAGTACTGGCTAGAATCAACAGAGTTTATCAGAGTAAGGTCGTGTCTGTTTTCATGTTTCATTATGTCCCCCCTATGATGGTGGTCAGAATCTAAAGGCCTGTGTATCGTAGAAATTTAATCTTTTGTATCCTTCTTACTTTCTCGCTTTTCTTTGTGGTGAAGTCAGAGGATTTTATGCAGAAAACTGCGAGGAAGCTAGAAAGAGTTAAGCAACTATTTCATTGAAAAGATAAAAATTCAGCAGTATGGTTATAAATTTCATTGCATGCAGTTTTCATATATGCGATTCAATGGTAAGTAAAGCACGTGATATTTCGATTCGTTTTCAAGATGGTGGGAAAATGCAGTCAGTGTACAAACGTATTACTTACAAAACATCTATCCCATTTAAAGGGAGACACTCAATTTTAATGCAGATGAACTAAGTTCAATATCCAACAGGGACAATTGCAATAGCACATACACCAGGCGTACAAAGACGAATATCGCGGGTTTAAAGCTTTGTAGAATTTATTACGGTGGCCCTACCATCATAAATTATACATCAAATGAAAGAGAAACTAAGTTTGTTCTACAAGTGGTCAATGTGAGCACCCTTCGTCACAGGACACATATCGAGTAGATAAGAGTTAAATTAAAAAACACAATTTTGTGTGTGTTCTACAAGTTTATTTTTGTTTACTTATTTCGGCTTATTAGGCCAACTTCAGAGTATTGGCTGCTGTGTCAAAGAGGTTACAATGTTTAGATACAGTAAGGGAAAAGATGAGAAATGTCTCCACTTAGATCGACATACATAGTATAACACTTCTTTGACATTGTGTTATAACAATTATCAACTTAAAAACTAAACAGCAATAAACGAATATAAAATGTGTGGAGGATAAAACAGGGAATAAATGTGAATATAACCTGGGAACTGGAACTACCTACTATTACAAACAAACTAATAATGCTGATAAATAAATATATATAAGTGCCTTGATAATAATTTTGCACGATAATTATAGATGGTGTTACATATAACAGTTGTAAGGCCAGGTCTGGAATGGCATCAAGAACTTAGAATGAATAGTTTCTGCATTAGATTAAACTAAAACAAATCTAATGAAATTAGTATTCTAAAAATTCAGGTAGCTGAAAATGAATATTATGTTGTAAGCTACACTGAGAACAAATTTTCAAAACTTAAAAAAGAATCATAATAAATAAATACATAGGAGTTTGGGACTGAGGGGTTAAACAAGGAATCCAGTTTTTAGAATTAATAATAGTTCGTCCTAAACCCTGCTCATTGCGTCTGGAGTAGCTGATGGAACTTCATTTTCAATCCTATGTCGTAGGTCATTTAGGTCAGGTAGTAGTAGCAGCGGAGATACATATACCCGGTCCTTTACAAGCACAAAACGTAAAAAATCGTAAGGTCGCCTCATTTGGATGCCTTCGTACGCGATCGGTTAAACAATGTTAAGAGAATTCAGATTGAAAACAGAAAGATGTAAGTGTTCTTTTCCCCGCACGCTATTGGAGAATAGAACTGTAAAGAAACATCATAAAATCTTTCGATTAACCCTCTGCCATGCATTTCAATGTGACTTGCAGACTATGTAGATTGTCCGCAAGGGGCCGAATGACGGAACTTGTTTCGCTGGCCTCCACGTTCACCAGATCTGAGCCTTACGATGTTTACCACAGTGGGTTTGTAAAGGAATCTGGTGTATGTGCCTTCACTACCAGCCAACCTAAACGACCTTCGACGTAGGATTGAAGCTACAGTTACATCAATTACTCCAGATACAATGGGAAAGGTGCTACTCGGTATTTTTCACATGAGCATCACTGCCAGAGGTGAAAGAAGTGGAAAGTGACAGATAAAAGTGCCAGGACCTGGCGGGGATCGAACCCACGACCTTTGGATTTGTAGTCTGCCACTCTACCACTGTGCAACCGATGCGCCAATAAATTCTATAAAGCTTTAAAATCCCGATATTCTTTTTGCTGCGATTCGTATTACAGTATAATCACAGATAATAAACTCAGATGTATATTTGTCTCTAAAATGTTAAAGTGGTAAATATTCGGCTTTTCGATCTAAAGCGTTGTGTTATATCTGGAGAAACACAAAGTTAACTAAAATTAGTTTTGGTGAAGAATAAAAATATCCAATCCGATGCAAGGAGATGGTCCACAGGGTCACTATTATTAGTATAATATAAATGTTCGGAGTTACAGCACTTTCTGAGCACTCCTGAAAATAATGTTCATCGTGTTTAGCAGTAGGATGGATGGATGCTTAGGGTTTAACGTCCCGTCGACAGCTTGGCCATTAGAGAGGGAGCTAACGCTCGGAATTTTGGGTAAGGATGCGGAAGGAAATCGGCCGCGCCCTTTTGAAAGGAACCATCCCGGTATTTGCCTAGAGTGATTTAGGAAAATCACGGAGAACCTAAATGTGGATGTCCGGAGGTGGATTTGAACCACCGTCCTCCCGAATGCGAGTCCAGTGTATTACCACTGCGCCACATCGGTCGGTATGGCTGTTTTCTCTTATTGTAGTGAAACTAGTGTCCGGATGTGGAGAGACTTTCAATGCTCAAGAGTGCGTGTACGTCCATATTTAGTAATGAAATCACTATACTACCTCCATAAAACTCCTTAACTGATTTTTGTTTTATTAGTTTTACGTTCATATAAGGAATAGCGAACACTAAAAACAAACCAACTATACTTCACAACTTACAGCTACAAATCAACTTTGTGCTACCCATACCAACTGAAAAGAGAATTTAGTACGTATGTAAAGAAGGGAAACACCGGTGGTCACAGGTTTCTTTGACTCAAGGAAAAGAATCAGCGATAGCCTCTGAAATATGACCTGACGAATGTTTGAAGATACGCGCCCCAGTTACTCCGCGAAAGTCCATTTACAAAGTTTCTACAACCAGAATTGTGACAAATACAGAACTATGAGACAGCCTCCCATACAGGGTGATTCTGTAATATCACAAACTTTCACAGATGTTGGAGAAAGGTAAATTCATTAATTTAGACGTAATAAGCACTAGTTCCGAAACGACATAGTCGGAAGATGTAAGCGAAAATCTCCTGACGTTCTGCCTTTGCCTGAATCCTGGTAATGGTGCAAGAGAATTCCCACTGAATACTGCTCAACAGTCACGGATAATGCCTCCCGTTCGTGGATGGATAAGCTCCCGTCCATGAACCAGTTCGGGTTTAGAAAACATCCCTCAAGTGAAACCTCGGACTTCCCTCGATTGCTAACTTGCGAGCGAAATAAAAACAAATCGTTGTTTTAAGTCAGTATGATGAACAACCGACGGAAGAATCACTGAAAATATCCGTATGAGTTTGTTTTAAGTTAGTTTGGTGATTCACGAAGGTATGCAAATATTTTAATCTGGTATACTACAAGTAAAACCAAAGAAAAAAAGTTAATATAAGCATTTTTTCCGAAAATGGTTACTTACGGAGTCACGGCTAATAAAAATTTTTGATGAAAGTTTGCAACCTCCCTTATACAAAGCCATCGTAAAACAGTACGAGGTTCAAGTAAAGCACCATTTCCATTTATCCTGTTATTGATCTGGTGAATCTAATAAAACATGTCCCAGACGTGTACCTGCAGTAATTTTGCAGATATTATACAAGTAAATTTCAGATATTATACCATTGGGAATTGTAGGACGCCCCTCGATATATCAGGGGTGCACTACACTAAGGAAGTGGCTATTCTGGTAGCAGAGTTCTTATGGAGTGCACATGTGGGTTTTTTTAGGCTAGGCGCTAGCACTGATGAACACTCGCCTGTCAACATTCCGAGAGCGAATTCAAGCCGCATTCAGCACAAAAATTCGACTATCAAAATATTTGCCGTGAACTTTCAAATTTTTGTATGGGACTTAACTACGGGGTCATCAGTCCCTAAACTTACAAACTACTTATGAAATAGCTAACACTAAGGACGGCACAAATATCCATCCCGAGGGGGGATTCGAACACCCGACCTTTGTGGCCGTGCAGACCGTGACTGGAGCGCCGCAGTCCCGCCGGCAGTGAACTTTCAAAGCATTAAAAACAAAGTACCTGAATTTGCCGCGCTGCATGGAAATTATTGTGCTCAGATAGTTTTAGGCGCCGAAAGCATGCTAAATCATTATGTGGCAAGTTCAGAAATACTTAGCGAGGCGCAAATGTACATCGGAAAGAGAGATCGGACACAACTGGACGGAGAGTGTTCGTCGCCGTGGACAAAAATACTGTTTCTACTGAGGTTGAGGTTGAGAGTAACTGTGAGCCGGCCGCGGTGGCCGAGGGGACTGAGGCGGTTCAGTCACGGTCTGCACGGCCACTACGGTCGGGGGTTAGAATCCCCCCCTCGGGCATGGATATTTGTGCCGTCCTTAGTTGTAGGTAGTTCATAAGTAGTTTGTAAGTTTAGGAACTGATGACCCCGTAGTTAAGTCCCATAAGCTGTACAAACATTTGAACATTTGAGTAACTGTGAAGTTATCTGGGCACGTATAACAGGTCAAAGAGAAATAGCAATTTTTAGAGTCATTCAAAGAAAGTCTACGCCAGGTAGTGCGTAAGTATCTGGGCCATGAAATACTAGTCGGGGGAGACTTCAACCTTAAGAGTATAGATGGGACCTGTCTAGTTTCGTTTCAGTCTTGCGAGCTACTTTTGGAAACATTCTCCGAAAACCGTCTTGAGCAGTTAAACCGGCAACTCACGCGCAATGGAAAGATTTTAGACCTTATGGCTACGAACAGGCCTGACCTTATTAACGATGTCTGTATAGAGACAGGAGTTAGTGATTACGATATCGTCATAGCGTCTGTGGTGTCGCACAAGTCTAAAGTGCACGCCACCTACTTTCGCCGCGCGCCGCCATGCACGCACGGCGCGGCGTTCTTACGTCAGCCACGAGCGCCCTGTGCTACAACTGCGCTCGTGGCCACCACTGAACGACATCGTTCACTTGGGACTGAGATAGGAACCAGTTAACACTTGGGAATCAGATAGGCACCAGTGAAGACTTGGCTATCTGATAGGACACTAGGAATTATCAGTAGGCAGGCCTCCATATAATCTATGTATCAGCATTCTGCAGTCAAGAACTATGTAAAAGTTAAGTATTACTAAGTCTCTATGAAATATATATCTCGTTCTAATTTACTCTAGTGTTTCTAGTTTCTGCTGTCCCACTGGCTGCTCACCTTCGTACCTGCACAAGCGTGCATCCTTTATTCCTGTGTCGGTCTCTTTCTACTCGGCCACCGACACCTACGACGGAAACGAAACACAAAAGAGGCGACGAGGCTGGGACACAAAAGTGGCGACGAGGCTGGGACGCAAAAGCGTCAATGGCGACCAAAGTTCATAAACCAATCAAGAAGGCTAGGAGGGTGTTTTTGTTGGGAAGAGCCGATAAGCAATTGTTAGGATCGCACTTAAAAAATGAATGAACATAGTTTAGTTCCGGTACAATGGATGTAGAGAAATTGTGGACTAAATTTAAATGCATTGTAAATAAAGGGTTAGAAGTATATGCCTATAAAGTCGATTGAGGATGGAAAAGATCGACCGTGGTACAATAGTAATGTTAGAAAGCTATTGAGAAAGCAAAGGTTGTTGCACTCTCGGGTCAAAAAAGAACACGCAAATGATAACAGGAAAAAGTTAGTAGAGATTCGTACGTCTATAAAAAGATCGATGAGCGAAGCATACAATAATTATCACAGCGATACCTTAGCAAAAGAGCTTTCCGACAACCCGAAAAAATTCTGGTCCTATGTAAAATTGATAGGCGGATCAAAGCCCACTATCCAGTCACTCGTCCATCATTCCGGCGCAGTATTAGAAGAAAGCAAACGGAAAGCTGAAGTTCTAAATTTAACCTTTAATAAATCTTTCACGCAGGAGGACCGCACAAATTTACCATCATTTTATGAAAATACTAACTCTGAACGGAGGACATAGTAATTAGGTATATCCGGCGTAGAGAAGCAGCTGAGACAGCTAAGTACAAAAATGTCTGCTTGGTCCGAATGGAATACCAGTTCGGTTTTACAAAGACTATTCTGCGGCATTGGCCCCCTACTTAGCTTGCATTTTTCGCTAATCTTTAATTCAGCGTAAATTCCTAGGTGTTTAAAAAAAAAAAAAAGCTCAAGTGACTCCCGTTTATAAGAAAGGAAAGAGAACTGACTCACATAATTACAGACCAATATCTTTGACATCAGTTTCATGTAGAATTTTGCAGCACATTCTCAGTTCGAATATAGTAAATATCCTTGAGACGGAAAAGCTTCTTTCTATGAACCTTCACGGTTTTAAGAAACATGTGATACTCAGCTTGCCCTTTTCTCACATGACATCTTGCGAGCCAAAGATGAAGGGCAAAGGGCAGATTGTGTTTTTCTCGATTTCAAAAAAGTGTTTGACGCGGTGCCACACTGCTGACTGCTAACGAAGATACAAGCATATGGAATAGGTTCACAGACTTGTGACTGGCTGGAAGACTTCATAATAGAACGCAGTACGTTTTTCTCGACGGCTGGTGAGAAGATATTTCTAGAAACGTATTAAGCGAATGAATTTCAGCAAGATCTAAATGAGCTTCGATATCATGTATTCTTAAAGACATCAACGAAGCCAAAACCAGACCTCGCATCACTGCCGCCAACTACAGGTAAATTAATTTTATTAACGGTCTGTTTTGATATAATTGTTTTTACAATAGCATTTCTTGTTTCTCACAGGCATTTGGTTGTTTACTTACAGATTAAATAGTCGATCAATAACCCCCTACTGCCGAATGAATGGGGATGGACCCGAAGGGAAAGATGGATTGCTCCACCCACTGACAACCCAAGATCCAGTAGCACCTGAAGCTATACTGAATAACATATTTTGCTGTTTGTTGGGGTCGATTTGGATGCCGAAAAGCAGGAATCTTATGTTCATTGATTTGTGCACGAATGGTGCAGCGTTGCTCGATCTGGAAGATGATGACGATGATGATACAGTTCTTTCTTGAAGTGTTCTAATTCAAGATCAGATGTTTTATAGTAACCAATGTATATTTTCTGTTATTTGCAAGTTCATTCAGCACTAAGCATTAATTTTACACCATTAAAGCACTGCTTATTAAAAATTGAGACTTTTCCAACCCTTGTAAAGCGAAAACTATTTGTTGTAGAGAAAAAATGAATATGACATTTTCTGTAGGAAATTTAACGTACTTTAATTTTGTACTGGGAAATATTTTCACTAGAAGCCATGGTTTTCGAGTTATTTAAGAAAAACATGAAACGTTACCTTTAAACGCCCCGCCCGCCCCCCCCCCCCCCCCACTCCAATGCTCACACTCTACAGGTCAGGATTTTTTGTATGTTGTTCATGACACTCCCCACTACCAGTGTACAAAAAATTGTTACTACATGAATTCTTTCCCTTATTTTCCTTCTATGACTGTGAAAGAAACAAGACGACAGTGTCGTATAAAGTGGTGCAGTGGTCATTTTTGTTTCATGTTGTTCATATATACACCTGATATTGCCCTACGCCAGGAGACCGGTAGCGCCTGGAAAAAAAATGGTACTTGTGGTGACAGCTTTTAGCGGAGTTCGCTTTGTAAAATATACGATAATTGTATATGAGCGGCTCACCAATAAATACAGCCCAGGTCAGTCGAAAAAGGCAGTGAGCAAGAATGAGTTGCGTCAGGCGGAGGAATGGCCTCCATTTAAGGTGCAAACGTGTGCGCTCCCCCTCTCGCCATGAGTCACTGGCCGCGTTAACCGCGCGAAGCTGTAGTGCTGATTAGATCACTCACTGTCTGCCTGTGTTGATTTTCCAGTATTAATACCTGTGACCCAGCAAGGCGCCAAAGTAAGTCACCGGTCGCTTGCTCCTAAGCCTCTAACGGTAAATTTCCCGTTCTGATTTTATCCTACCAGTATGCTGACGATTATATATTCCACTGCTTACTGCTGCATAGATATTTCAATAAAGATAGACATGAAGTTGAACATTTACTCCGGAGAATGCGTCTTTAAATTGACGTCCACCCAGTCTGACTTTAGCAACTTTCCGTGTTAGGTTACGCAGGTATGGCCGATGCGAAGATGGCGCAGGACGGTGAATATGTCGGCTTGACCATACGTAATTTATTAGATGGTAAGAGTACCGACAGATGCCGTTCCATTTTTGGACGAGAAGAGATCTGATTTGCACCATCAAAGCAGCAACTGGCGAATGAGTTAGAGGGGGGAGGGGCAGCGAGCCTACCATTCGAAGTCTAATGTCCGTATGGCGTTCATTGCTACGTTATCACTGAATCAACGACACATGTGTTTGCGGTGGCAATGACGCGATGAATAATGGACATGGACAACCGAATGGAACGTCACTGTTTTCATACCAAACCATAAATCAATGTCCACAGGCACATTTTGTCTCGATATATCTCAAAGATATAAATCTGAAGGAGCGGCATTGAATTAAAATTTGTACCACGACCGGGATTCGAACGCGGCACGTCCTGCTTACTAGGCACGCGCAATACCGCCAAGCACCGTGGCTTAATTGATACGACGACTGCACGGAATCTCCTAAGGCACGTCTCCCTCCACTACACAAACTTTAATTCCACCTCATGTTCCCCTATGTAAATACGTATCAATGTCGCCGAAAATCTCCAATAGCGGAATAGCACCCCAGCTATGAATGTTGATGGGGACGATCCTGCCTTGTACCTCAGGAGAGGTGCCTTAAGACAATCCGTGCAGTAGCGGTATCCATTGAGGCACGGTGGCTTAGTGGTATAGCGTCTGCCTAGTAAGCAGGCGGTCCTAGGTTCGAATAGCGGCCATGTCACAGATTTTAATTCAATGCCTCTCCTTCTGTCCTTTCTGCTGCTTGTTCCGAAACTGGAAAATGCTCTAATTATAAACTAATTTCACATGTCCAGGATTTTCCGTAGTCTTTGGCAATCGTTGCCTTCAGTTTGGAGACTGCTTTGTTGTACCTCTCCACGCAAGCTTATCTTCTCCTCCATTTCTCTCTCTCTCTCTCTCTCTCTCTCTCTCTCTCTCTCTCCTGCGATTTTTACGCAACACCCACACATTTTCCCTCCAACGCAAAATTGACATGTCCGCTACCAATGGAGCCCTTCTTTTAGTCAAGGTATGGTAGCAATTTCTTTTGTACCCGATGCTTTTCAGTGCCTCATTAATTACGCGATCTACCCACCTAATCTTTAACTCCCGTCTGTAAACACTCATTTCTAAAGCTTTTATCCTCCTCTTGTATGAACTATTCATCCTCCATATTTCACTCTCGTACAAGGCAACAGGGCACACCACAAATGCCTTGAGAAAAAGACTTACCATCAGTTAAATTAAAATCCGATGTTAACAAATTTACCCTTTCCAGAGACGCTTTTCTTCCCATTGCCATTCTTCATTTTATATCATCTGCAATGCAACGATCGCACTACGGTCATGGGTTCGAACCCCCCCCCCCCTCGGGCATGGATGTTTGTGTCGACTTTAGTTTAAGGTAGTTCATACGTAGTTTGTTAAGTTTAGGGACTGATGACCCCGCAGTTAAGTCCCTTAAGCTTAACAAACATTTGAACATTGCAACTATCGTCCGATATTTTACTACCCAAGTAACAAAACATCTACCACCCTTATTGTATGACTTTGGCGATTATATACAGAAGATTATTCGTGTTTACTTTCTAAGTAAGTCTTTACGTCTGCTGTGAAATGCGATATTATGAGTTCAGTGCTTCATCGCTAAAAAGCCGGACAAGTCGGATTCGCGTAAATTTGGCCGGGCACAATTCTAAAAACCTGGCATGTCCGGCTATAATTGATTCGGCAACCGAAGCAGCGCGTCCCCTCGCACAGGAGGCAGTGTTCCCGCCTGCGGCTTCCTCTGGTACCGGGTGCGGGCGGCTGCGTCCCGTGGCCATGTAGGGAAGGCGTCCCACTTACCAGAAGCACACCTCAGCTCGCCTCGCCATGCAAGGCACCAAGCTTGCGAAAGCGGGAGTCCGACAGGCCGCGCTGCGGGACTCGTTTTTAACGGAGAATGAGACCGCGGAAGCTACACAAGTTTACCGTGCACCACTTGTCGCTACTTTGGAGCGACGAGTGACTTACACGGGATATTTTAATACCAGGCAGAGTGCAGCTCTCTAGAGAGAGATTTGGACGCGTCCGAAGGAAAAAACGTCGCCGAGAGATGCCGCAGCTGTTATAAATATAGACGTAATTTGGGATATTTGGGACTCAGCTGCTGGTATGTCGTGTAATCAAGCAACATGGAGATATGGAGAAGCCTGTCAGGACCGGGACTCAAACTCGCGCCTTCTACTTACTAGTCAGTTGTGCTAACAGGTGACTTACGCAACATGCAGTCACACGAGCTTCAAACACCTGCATCGACTACTCAGGCATGTACACCGTCAGACCCAAAGTCCCATATGTCGTCCTATTGCGATGCTTATACTCCATGGCTCAACCCTATATTCCCGGCATCAACACCAAATTCAAGTGTCAAATGTTTGTAAATCTGTGGTACTCAACTACTGTAATTATCAGTCGCTTAAACTAACTTCTTCGTTTTTGAGGGGACTAAACAGCTAAGTCATCAGTCCCCTAAACTAACCTCAGGCTAGTATTACAATATTAAATTATTTGACAAAGAAATTTTGGACGCAGTTTAATGGGTATATCATCCAATATTTCATCAAATCTAGGTCCTCGGCTTACATCTGATGAAAGAAATCGCTCATCTTCTATTTCCTGCAGTGAGAAATGTGACCTATCGGAGCGCTAGTAGTAGTAGTACAGCCTCCTTCCACTACAGCTGTTTTACTCGGAAGCTAATGTTTGTCATAGCGTTCGTATACGTAAACATGGCACTAGTGTTGTGTAGTGTTTCCAGCAACAAAATTTCTGATATGAATGTATAAATCAGATGGGGCGTTGTGTGACACGCGACAAGGCCAATTCACACTGTTCGTCACGTCAAATCGCTTAGCCCAATGCCCTGCGGTAAAACTGACGTTATAAGTTATAATCCGTAATGTGAAAAGCCATGATAGACTATCGGAGTTGAAGTAACAGCCCTAAATCTTTTTTTTTTTTTTTTTCGGAGAAAGTAGACTTTATAATGTATAATTTTGGTCACCTTGGTGTGCTAAATGCTGGGAATTCAAACAACATTCAAAACATAATCTGTTTGCAATCGAAAATATGATCGCACTTGTTTCTACAGAAAAAAGGGTTACACCTGCGATCCGACTGTACGCCAGCCATTTCCACCTGCCCAGTCTACCGCCATATGAACAGCCAGGCGGCATATAAGGCCTGCGCATTGCGGCCCACTTGGGACCGGCTGGAAGGATCCAGGCGGCGACGACATGCTTCGACGTCTCCCTGGGGGGACACGGTCGGGTTGCGACTGCGCGTGTATTTATAAACCGGTGTCGGAAATAAACGTGTATAGAATTTCCGGCAGCACGCGATCTCTGCTACTCCCCCAACACCGGCCGTCCCCCCCCCCCTCCACCGCCCCTCTCCCTCTCATATCACTGAGGGGCGGGAGGGAGGGGGGAGATGAGTCAGAGGAGAACTATGTGTGTGCAGGACACTATGCTTATCTTCGGACACTACGGTGTTCGTCCTACAAAATTCCGTAATTAATCATTTATATTGAGCCACGAGACCTCTTTTCCAAACCTTTAGATCGGTACCAAACGCTGTATATCGAAAGAGTATCAACCGAAACTTCTATATAATTCGTACTATGTGCTTCCGTCCAGAAGAACGTGCGTTATCGGGTAATAATACGTAACACCTGTTCTACTGAGCACAGGAAAAGCGCATCTGTGGGGGTATTCTGCGCTGAACCCCCGTGGGGTAGTTGATAGAGCGCATGTTTGTCGTTAAGAGGGTACTCGGTTCAAACCCTGGTGGCGCGATTTTTTTTTCTATATGACGTTGCAAATTGTTCTACATCGACAAATGTACATCGAGTGTTACATGAAACAACGTGTTCCTGAAATGTAAAAGGACTGTTCGGATTTTATAGCACTGTCTTATCGGCAGTTTGCTTCTGCTTCGTTTTATTTGAAAGTAGCAAACCCGTAGAGTATATTCATAGAAGAAAGAAATAATTGCGCCATACGTCGAAAGTATTAAAGTAGTAGTAGTAGTAGTAGTAATAATAATAATAAATGGCTGCTAGATAGGCAGCACCGCCGTTCAGCGGATGCGTGTGTTGTGGCTAGAGTGCTGTGTGTTTGCCCACACCATCAAGTGGGGCTGACGTTACTGGGGCCAGTGTGTGTGTGTGTGTGTGTGTGTGTGTGTGTGTGTCCTTAGGTTAGTTTACCTTAGTTTAAGTAGTTTATAAGCTACGGTCTGATGACCACGCAGTTTGGTCCGATAGATTTACAAACATTTGAACATTTTCGTTATAGACATTCTTTTTTAACAATTTTCAACGTACTGCAGTTAAAAAAAGGCTGTGGGCGGGACCTGAACCCAGGACCCTCTGTTCAATGAACTAACGCTAAACCAACTAGCCCACGGCAGCACACCGTTATAAGCTCTCACAATTACGCTTTTCCGCTACTCCGTAGGTTAGATGTTATTTATTATGATGGTTTTCGCACGTTCTCCTGGACGGCAGCACATAGCACGAATTATGTAGCAGTTTCGGTTGATACTCTATCGATCTACAACGTTCAGTACTGGCATGTGAAGGTCGACTGGTCACAAACAATTAGAGATTCAGCTGACATGTCTAGATTCTGAAGTATTGTCATCGGCAGGCCGGCCGCGGTGGCCGAGAGGACTGAGGCGCTCCAGTCACGGTCTGCACGCCCACTACGGTCGGGGGTTCGAATCCCCCCTCGGGCATGGATATTTGTGCCGGCCTTAGTATTAGTTAGTTCATAAGTAGTTTGTAAGTTTAGGGACTGATGACCCCATAGTTAAGTCCCATAAGCTGAACAAACATTTCACCTTTTTTGTCATCGGCAGAATGAAAATGGTTCGACGACTTTCTGTGTCGGTTCTACGGACTGTAGACAACAACATTACAGCAACCGAGGTAATGGAAGTAACAAAGTTGCTGCAGACGGAGTTACTGTTTACTTGTGTTGACCAAACGAATTACACAAGCAGTTGGGTTCAGATAGTGTAGGGAGCAGGTAGTGCAACGCAACAACAACGTGACTTACCCGAAGCTATGGCACAGAGAGGCACAGGAAGGTTAGAAGCGGGGCAGAGGCAGAAGACGGTGGCTGCAGTTATTGGAGTGTCTCAAAGTGTCCTCTCCATGAATTCGACGCGATTTTACACAACCAAGCCAAGGCCAATGTCGTCCAGGCTTAACATCAGCAAGAGATGACCGTTATCTCCGGAGGAGACTGAATGCAGCTCAGCTGCAACGCATCCTCCAGGCAGCAACAGGACGCACAATGCCAACACAAACAGTCCGAAATCGCCTTCGCGAATGTGGCCTCTATGCACAGAGGCCAATGGTATGTGTCCCATTAAAACCACGACACCGTTTAGCCCGCAGGAACTGGGCGGAGGAACATCAGGATTGGAGTCGTAACGGATGGCGCCGGATTCTGTTCACAGATTTTGTGTTCAGCCGGTCAATAGTCGTTCCCTCATCTCGAGGCAACATGGAACAATCATGCTTATGTACGGGAAACATCACCCTATCATGGATGTGGACGAATGGTATGGGCAGGAGTTGTACTGGCGGATGTACGGAACTGGCGCCTTGACTTCTCAGAGGTATAGAGACGAGATCCTTCAAACTTTTGTTGTGCCCTACGAGATGAGTTCCTTCTGGTGGACGAATAACGCTCGTCCCCACAGAGGTGCACTGGTGGACAAAATGCTTGAAGCTGACGAAATTGAACGAATGGAGTAGCCAGCTTGTTCACCGGACTTAAAACACGATTCAGCACGTCGGGGATGCTCTTGGCAGACGCATTGCAGCCAGACCAGCGCTTCCTAAAACGGCTACAGAGCTGCATATTACACTCAGTGAATGTCCTGTCCCTAATAATATCGTCGACATGATGTTCGTTCGTTCCTTCCTTCCATCTGCAGCCATACATGTACTCTGAAAGCAGCTTTTAATACTTTAGGTTGATTCTATCTTAAGTATGGACGCTGGAGCTTCAGCCAGTAAAATTTTGAAAACTTAATAAATCACGGAATAAATTTAGATAGAGAGGTAAAAAATTTACACACATGTTTGGAATGACATGGAGTATTACTAAAAAAAATGTTCAAAAATGTTTGACAGGTGGTGCTATGGCGCTGGACACCAAAACGTCGATGACTGCTACCGTGACGGGTGAGAGGTACGCCGATATGTTACAGAATCGCATCATCCCCAGCCTGGCTGGTAAACACCTGCTGGAACGTCCGATTTTTATGCAGGATGGCGCTCCACCCATATTGCTAGACGCGTGAAAAAATCTCTTGCGCTCGTCGATTGGTGATGATCGTGTGCTCAGCCGCCACTTTCGTCATGCTTGGCCTCCCAGATCCCCAGACCTCCGTCCGTGCGATTATTGGCTTTGGGATTACCCGAAGTCGCAAGTGTCTCTTGATCGACCGACATCTCTAGGGATGCTGAAAGACAACATCCGACGCCAATGCCTCACCCTAAGTCCGGATATGCTTTACAGTGCTGTTCACATTATTCCTCGACTGCAGCTACTGTTGAGGAATGATCGTGAAGATATTGAGCATTTCCTGTAAAGAACATCGTCTTTGCTTTGTCTTAATTTGTTATGCTAATTATTGCTTTTCTGATCAGATGAAGCGCCATCTGTCGGACATTTTTTTGAACTTTTTTTGTTGGTTCTATTAAAATCCCATGACATTCCAAGCATATGTATCAATTTTTACCTATCTACATTATTCCGTGATTTATTTAGTTTTCAAATATGTACTGACTTTTTGATTACCCGGTATATCATTGAATAACACCACCGTCAGCTTTATTTTCATTTTGTTATTTACTGGCAAACCGTTTCGATGGTGCACGCCATTATCATCAAGCCCTTAAAATAGCGTAAACTGCATTTTGCTGAATTAAAAAACAACAAAATGACTGCTGTAGCACAGTCATACAGCACTTATGTTCTATGACTGTGCGACACCAGTAATTTTGTTTTTTAATGCAGCACAATGCTGTTTACCCTACTTTAAGTGTGGTTCATCCAAACTGGTTGCCAGTAAATAACAAACTGAAAATACGGATGACTGTGTTATTATTCATTGTATTCTTTAAGACTTTGGTGGAAGGTATTAATCGAAAATTTACAATTCCTTTTGGTTCGAGTAAGAAAACGATTTGCCGGCCGCAGTGGCCGAGCGGTCTGCAGCGCGCCAGTCAGTCTGCACGGCCGCTACAGTCGGGGGGTTCGAATCCCCCCCCCCCTCGGGTATAGATGTTAGTGTTGTTTTAAATATAAGTTAGTTCATAAGTAGTTTGTAAGTTTAGGGATTGATGACTCCGCAGTTAAGTCCCTTAAGCTTATCATACATTTGAACATTTAGAACACGATTTATCAAACACTATTAACAGCAAGAGAAGAAATCAACGCGTTCTACCAGCACGTCTGTGAGGGCAACCAAAAACGACGTTGCGCGGGAATGGAGACTGGCAGTGAATTCCTGGGCAGTAATGCTATTGTTTGCGACGCGCCCTCTCATATTGCAGATGCGGCAACACACAATCGGCCTGCGCGTGCCTATTTATAGGGCCGCCTCCGCGGTCGGCTTCTGGATGATACAGTGGCGACACCGAGTATCAGCGGCCGCGCAGTCGCGCCGCTATTTCTGCTGCCTCCGCTGCCGGCTGGTGACCCCAAGCTTCGATTCCTCGGGGCGGACAGGAACACGCGAATGCCCGCGCTACTGACAAGTGGCCGCATCGAGCGACGCCCGCGTTACTCACAGTGAACTGATTATATGACGTACCTAAGCACCGGAAACAGTAACCCAAGCAGCATGGCACCGATAATGACCAATACGTTTCGCGTACCACGGACTTGTATTCAGGTATCACATTTGCATGGGAATAGCTACTTAGTAATGTCACAATCTAACATATACAGTCACGACACTCCCGCAGATTTTTGTTATAAACTACGACTGCAGCGCTCCAAGCGGCCGGCGAGCTACATTTCTGAATACGGTATTGGATGAGTGCGAATAATATCGTTTATATCGATTTTTACAGACTTTTCACACTGTGGAACGTATGTAGTGCCATAAAAATAGGTAATAATTTAAAATTAGCTCCACCTTTCTCTTTATTAGGTTTACTGAGATCCCTGATGAGGTACGAAAAGGTACATTGCATGATAGTTTATTTACAATTATCTTGTAACCTACAGGTTTTTGCTGAATAATATCATTTGATGATTAAGAGTCATATATTGCAGAAGAAACAAAAACAGAAACTTCTACCCCTCCTCTATGCTCCTCCTGCTGGCCCTTCACAGCACTATCCCATATCTGGGATAGACAAAACTCTGAAATCCTGTAACTGCTATTCCAGGAACACAACTTCCCAGTTGGGGTATACAAACTTATTTGCCCAGACTGTGACAAGTTTTACATTGGCCAATCATGAAGGGACATAGCAACTAGGCTAAGAGAGCATGAACGTAGTTGGAGGTTACAAAATAATGACTCCACTTTTGCGGAACATGTTCTGAGTGAGGGCCACAGATATCAATCACAGTCCCAAGTACTCCACTTAGCCAGCAAAGGCCAGACACTAAATCTACTAGAGGCCTTAGAAATAAACAAACATCTAGCTCACAGTCCAGGCTTAATATTAAATGACCAAACAGTCCTCAATACATCACCGCTACTGAACCCACCCTAATCCACGGAATATCCAGGCCTGTTCAACTTTATTCCTCCACTTCTTGTACCTTCATATTTTACCTTACTCTATTTTGGAGTCAGCATATGTTTGTAATAGTTCCCAGTACTTTTGGCTAACATTTACTTTACTGATATGAAGTTGTATATAAATAAAGTTTTCACAACCACTGTTCATCTACTTTCTGTGTTAATACTAGTCTAACCTCCCATTGTATCATCCAAGCTTTGTATCTCTCTTTGTTAGTACTAATATTCCAAAGTATTCTGTACTCTATCCTTAGAGTAATTCTTTTTTAATTGTGAACACTATAACTGAATATGTTTATCTACACCATTTTCCAGTTCGAGTGCATACCTCCGATTTATTAAGCTTCTCAGTTCTCCAATGCACCCCACCTATACCCTCCTATCCAACCCCTATATTTTTGTCTATTTGTTTATTTAGTTGTAATAGTGTGTCAGGTTTCTAATATTTGCATCATTTTGTGTTTTAAACAACCCTTAAAACATCAGATTCTTGTTTAATTTTATTCTTATTTACTGTAGTCATGTAAGTATTTATGTTCGCACTGTTTCTCTCTGTATGGTATTTATGTTTCCTTTTTTCAGTACTATTAATTTACAGATTTCATTCAAATATTTATATACACTGCAACTGCTCCATCAAAGAAGTTAATTTACTTTCCTGTACGTAACATATCTTCTGTTTTACTGACAACACAAGTTCTTGGACTGAACTTAAGTACATGTCTTATGATGGCCTAATAAGCCGAAAATCATGCAATCATATAATAAAGGTTCTTAAATTAAATCTGTTGGTGTTGATGATCGTCACTCCCAGGACCAAGCGTCGATCGTCCTGCATTCCACTACAAGTTTTTAGCGTTACGACTTGTAGGTCTACAACATCATCCATGAAAAGCCTCATGCAACTTCCATCTTTATCTACTAAGTCATTTAAATATGTTGTGAGTAGTAATGGTCCAAAGAAATTGCCTTGGGGAACGCCAGAAACGAATTTCATTCTCCTTTTAGAAGGACATTCTGTGTTCTTTTCGCTAGAAATTTATCAATTCGCCACACACTTGGTCTGATATTCAGTACGCTCGTGGGCAATTTTAACACTCTTTACAGTTCAAACAGTTTAATGATTATTTAAAACAGTTCGGAACAGTATCGAACTCCTTCCGGAGGTCAAGGAGCACGGCACACACCACAAAGACTACTTTCTGCATTTATAAGACAAAGAGTGCGACCTGGGTTAGACACTATCGTTGCTTTCGCAACTGTGCCGTGAAACTTTATTCCTACACGGGAGATTTCCGGCTGCAGTCATAATACACAAGCAGAACACATATTTTAAAATTCTGACGACAGAGATAGGGTTGTAGTTTTGCACATGTGCTCGACGACCCTTCTTGGAAACAGGAATGATCTGTTTTTTTTTTTTTTTTTTGTTTTTTTTCCCTCCAATCATTACGTTCGCCTCTGTAGTCCAGTGGACAGCGTGGTGAGTTGCCAAGCAGGGGGCCCGGGTTCGAGTCCCGGTCGGGTTGGAAATTTTGTGTCGTACTCATCATAATTTCATTACCATCGATGCACAAGTCGCCCAAGTGGCAACAGGCAGGCCGAACGCGACCCCAACTGGGGTCTAACGGACAAAAAAGCCACACGAAATCAAATCATCATCCAATCATTACGAACGATTCGCTCCTCTAGAAACCTAAGGTACAATGCTGTTAGAATGGGGTGTACATTCCTTCTCACACTTTATGCGCAAACGACCTGATATCTCGTCAGTGCCAGTTTCTTTTCCTATCTCGAGCGATTTAAATTCATTTTCAATTGACGTTCATGCGACGGTTTAGAGTAGGAACTTAATAGGAATACAGATTTTGAAAGAGACCTTTGGTATTTCAACCTCTTGTGTGTCATCCTTCATTCTAATGTCATTATGATTACAGTATGACTGGCCATCCGATACTGTGTATGTGGCGCTTGTTATGAACACTCGTGTGTTTTAGGCGCTTACTCCAGACGAGGAGGAACGTCATAGTGAAATGGATAGGAAGAGCTGGTAACTTCGTGAGATTACGGCGTACAACTCTTTCACCCATGGCATTCAGCCAACAGACTTCCAGAGAAACAAGGATGCACACAGCTCATTTATAGTCTACCGAGTTATGAGGCAGCTTCCCAGATTTGACTGCTGGGCCAGTTTTTCAACGATGTGACCACCTCTGACGAAATAGCATCCTCGAAATTGTTTTACTCTACAGCTAAAAACTGGGTGAACCATCGACGACACTGTGTTACGCGATCTGCACGCCGTGCATTATACGATTACGCAAAATATTTTCCGAGTGATAATGTCAGAGGATCACTGCAGGCAGTAGGTTGCACCATTGTATCGTGTGGGTAATGGGCGGTAAGGAGCATAGCCAGGAATTAATACCCATGTCGTTTTCCCAGGCAATAATGACAACTTTCCCGCCGAGTCCGCACCAGGAATGCCGAACGGAGATTTGAACCCCGTTTCTCACTTACACGGATGTAGAACCACAACCACGACACTAGTCGCGTTACAGTCAATGACTATTACACGATCACGTAATATGCTTTTATACATGTACGGTTCAAGTTAATAGAGATCGGCGTCTCTAATCCTACCATCTCTCATATGTATAAGAGAAATTTCTTTATTTTTAAGTGTTGTGACGAACCATGGATTCTGTATCAGAAATGCTGATTTCGGTTTTTGAAAGACGTGAAGAGAAACCTCTTCAACAAAGGCTTTCGAATGGCCGCACTTAGAATGCGAAATCTTGTCGAAAGCGAGGGATATAAAGGTCTGGCTTCTCCTTGTGAGTTGTACAGAAATAGAGGAACTCTATGTTTGAGTTTACAATACTGTTGGGCAGACTATGTGGTAGTACCAGTTTTTAATGAACTCTGATTTCATTAAAAAACAACTCTTTAAATGACCGTGACTTCGTGTCTGAAGTTAACTAGTACCAACTCACAATAATTATAAATGACGATAATTTTAGCTTCCAAATTATTCATAATAAATTTCTTGACTTGAATATTTAAAATATTCAACGTTTGCTTTCTACAACCAGATTCTAAAGTTCGTAAACCCCTGAGCAAAATTTTAGTTGAGGGCTCTACGAGAGTTTTTTTTTTTTTTTTCACAGCACTCTTATTATCTGAATTAGATAAAACAAAGTCAACTTTCGTGCAACTTTAGTGACATGTCATTATTGTGTAAGTCTTTCAAACCACATTCAAACTTCACTTCAGATAAAATCATTTACATATCTTGATTCAATTTTTCAAAAATCGTAGATTCTCATCAGTAACTTCTTTTTTTAAAGGAACTTTTTATATTTTAAATATATTTGACGTAATTCATCACACACAATTCAGTATTACAAATCAAGATTGCAAAGATATTTCCTCTCAATACGGAATACAAAAAACGACTAACTACTTTTTCATTTACATTTTTCTTCATATTCATTGTTAATAAGTAAAAAAAAAAAAAAAAAAAATCTATCGCAGTCCGCAACAGCAGGCAATGTCTTTCTAGTTCAGCGCGCCGACCTTCGGCTAATCAACGATAGCGACCAGCTTTTTGTCGCTGACGTCGGCGGAGAACTCGTCACTGCGTACTGCTGCAGCACCGTCGTTACAATAAAACAAGCAAAAGCAAATAAAATTCACACAAGTATATGTTCTCAAACATTAATAACATTCAAAACAATATATTCTGTAAGTACTGAAGAACTACGAAATTGAGCTTTATGAAGAAAATAGTGGACGGTTAAATACATGTCCCACTACAACTACGGGTGTACAGATTTAAAAGCTGCCATTTCTTCGGTCGATACTGATGAGTTAAATTTACGGCACTTCACGGGAACATGTCAAAAAGAAAATACTTAAGCTTTTGATCCTGTAGCCATTATGAATCACGACACAAAGAAATTGAGGACATTAGTTACCTGTCGGCATTGAATTATACCACTGGGATAATTTGAAAATTTAAGCCTGACCAAGGTAAGAACCAGTTATTAGTTATTAGCAGTTGCGCTGACCACTACACCATCCGGACATGCTGCTCCCAGAACTTCACGAGGTACACTGGCACGCCTTCCAGCACTCCAAAATTTTCAATATATCCACACGCTACTGATGAAGTGAAAACGTTCAAATGTTTGTAGAGTCTATGGGACTTAACTACGTGGTCATCAGTCCCTAAACTTACAAACTACTTATGAACTACTTACAACTAAGGACGGCACAAATATCCATGCCCGAGGGGGGATTCGAACCCCCGACTGTAGTGGCCGTGCAGACCGTAACTGGAGCGCCTCAGTCCCCTCGGCCACCGCGGCCGGCTGATGAAGTGACCCTGTCCAATGTCCTATTTACTCGCGGCATTTCGCTGATTCCCTTAAGAGTTGGAGCTTGGTGTGTATCTGCACTGAAGGGATCACTTTCCATCGACGTCTTCACAATATACAGGGTGTCCCGTTTATCTGATCACCGCACGCGCGGGGCTGCAAATGCAGTAGGGCAGGGCAAGTGATTCTCTCCTTCGAACACGTTCGGGATTTCCCGATACAGCAGACGACTCTATACAGTGTCGAACTGTTCGAACACTCAGATAACAATTGTCTCTTGCTAGGCCTACGTAACTGCAAACGATACACGGGAAATTTTGAAGTTACCGGGCTATCGCTTTACTCAGAACAAATTTCATAAGAAGTACAAAGACATGTAAAAGAAAAGGGCATAACTATGAAAAACTGTATTTTATTTATTTTTTGAAAAAGTGCATACGTGACCTGTCTGGTATCACTGCAATATATGATCCATATATATATATATATATATATATATATATATATATATATATATATATATGCTACAAAATATCTGCTACTATTACGGAACTATTGCCTCACATTATTGAAGGCTAACATTCAAAGGAAAAAAAAATGTGAAGCCTTCATAAGTACAAATTACATTTAATGTGGTTATAAGAGAGAGGTCGTAAATGACCATTCCAATCCCTGTTCATACGTTACAGTAACAGATAAATATGTTACCACCCTTTAATCGCCTTGAAAACAAGATTAAAAGACATGAAGTAGGGAAAGCATTAGAAATTTAATACCCAATAATCTGTAATTGCGACCTCGGAATAAACGGTGCACGAGCTGCTGTGTACGTAGTATCAACAGGCGTCCCTAGATCGAAGCACTACAATTATAATCGCGATTGCTCTCGTTTCTTATCTATATCTATAAATGTGAATGTCTATTCGGTGTACGTTTATCACATTTGAACCACAAGACATAAAGAGCTATAAATTTGTAGTGTTACTAATGTCTACCCGTGGAATGCTTTAAGCACGGTTTTATAGAGTTCGGATAGCTATTTATATATATTAATGTAAATATCTGTTCGGTGTACGCTTATCACGTCCGAACGACAAGACGCAGAGACTTAAATATTTGTACAGTTACTAATTTATACCGAAGGAAGATTTTAGGCACGGTTTTATAGCGATCTGATAGATATTTTGTAATTAGAAGAATATAACGCGAAATGCGGAACAATAATTACTCTTTGAAACTTATATTTACACCTTGAAAATGATTTTATTGGTTGCATTGTTGCTTGAGTGTTGATAATGATAAAACGGTGTAGTATATTGGGATGGAAAGTTATCGGTGTATATAAAATTCTACGTGTGTGTGTGTGTGTGTGTGTGTGTGTGTGTGTGTGTGTGTGTTGTGTGTGTTAATATTTCGCTCTGCAGCGAAAACTACAGAACGCAAACGAATGGTTTGTGTGTAATTGTCCGCAGCCTCCCGTTGTACACCATAGCAGTTTCATGCCGATAGCCATAAGGGGGTGGAAGATATGGTGGTTGAAAGTCGTCAAATTATAGAAAAATTCTGACTGAAGGCCAGCGATGATGTTTGCGACTCTATAGCAAGGATGTTACATACAGCGAAACGTGATGCCATAGACCATATCTTTGGTCTATGCGTGCTACAATTGTGCTACGATGTATTCAGCTCTTTCTCTGTAAGGCTAAGCATACGAATAAGGAAGTCAAGAATAAATAAATAAAGCAGTAAAAACAAATTTCTTCTTATACAGCTCTTTAAAAAATCGATTTGAGGTTTCGCGCATTACATCAAGTGATCCATCTGTGATATTATTACAATCATTATTGTTGAATTTCGTGTTTTGATTCTTCGAAACGAGTGCATTTTTACGTGTGATTTGATCTCATAGCACACTACTGAAAGCTTACCTATCATAATCAACCAACACGCGAGCGGAGCCGCGGGTTTAAGCTAGTAGCCTATATTCGCTACTGTTTTTATTTATGACCTGCACCCTAGAAGCTACAATAGTCGGAATTTCACACTTATTTATTCCCATAGTACATTAATGACACTATATTCGCTATAAAGCGTATACTGCACAACACAGAAAAGATTTATGAATATCATCGTTGTAAATCGTAGAGATAGTACCTCTTGACATTGCTAGATAGCGTCGTGATCGAATGTTCGAACATTTCCCGAGATTTCCCGAACTGTGACGTAAATTGTTAGAACAGTTCGAGTCATGTTCAAACCCAGCTCTAATATGCAGGCCACAGGAGCTGCGCAGGACGGTTGAATGTGTCCCGCGGCTCCCTGTTTGTGTCTGGTAGGCCAGTGTGGCAATGTCGATCCACAGATAAAAACAACGGCTAGGCGCAAACTGAGACGCGTATAGCACCACCACCACCACCTAGACAGAAGGCCGCGGCGCTCTCGTGTGACGTCAGGCAGAGTAGGTTGCGCGCGCATAGCTGACTGGCTTCCTGGTTTGGCATAGTAGGCCGTGTCCCAGCGGCTACCCAGTCAGCTGTGCGCGCGCAACCTACTCTGCCTGACGTAACACGAGAGCGCCGCGGCCTTCTCTCTAGGTGGTGGTGGCTATGCGCGCGCAAGCTATCAACATCACCTAGAAGACAAGGTCTTACAACAGGCCGTGTCTACATCACACTTAGGGCCCCTTTACACGCTACAACATGCCTGTGCAGACTAGTTTTGCAACGACCGTCTGCGCATTAAAACATTGCATTTACACGTTCCGACCGTTGGTACATCTTTGCTCAGTATTGAGTTGTTCTGTCCATGGTATAAAGGCTATGGGCAAACTAAGTAAATTTGCTTATAAAACAGTACTGCTGTCCACAGCAATTATGTTGTACGAAAAGAAAGAGGCGACAACCTAAAAAGTAGGACTGGCTATTAAAATGTTTATCACTTTCACATATTACTCTTTTAAAAGAACTAAAATTCGAAAAAGATGACTGGTTCAATTATTTACGAATTGATGAGGAAACATTTCTTGTTGTTTTAGAACTCGTCACACCACACACAAAGAGGCATAACAGTGTGATGAGAAAGTCAGTAAGTGCTTATGAGAGATTTTTAGTGACAGTGCGGTTTCTAGCTATAGGCAGAAGTTGCGCTGACCTTAAATTTTCTGCTGTATTATTATCATCACTATCTTACATCATTCCAGAAATATGTCGTGCTATAAGGCAGTAATATTTGAAGGTGAGAACAGAACTTAGTCACAACTCATAATGAATTTTTTTACAACCATTTCTCTACTTGCGTTTGGCTCGACTTCTTTCGGTTTTGCTATTAATGCTTGATATGCTACAAGTTTTTTTTATTTCTGTAAGAATAGTCCCTGATGTTAATCTTCCAGATGGCCGGAAACGACTTGTAAAGTTCAATGAATTCCGTTAAAAACTCTCTTGAGTACATTCGAGAATTGTGACTCTCTCCTGAAACATCACTCATATTGTTACGTGAGCCTCCTCACTGTCACAACTGCAATACTACACTGCACGCTGGCTACAGCTACAATTGACTGTGCAATTCGTCTGAGATATCGTTTACACGCTCCGACTTGTCTGAGTGCCGTCGAGGGTGTGATTTCAAATCGTGCCAGACTTTGCGTAAACCAGACGCCGACCAGTAGCGCAGACCAAATCGTCTGTCGATGAGTAATTTACACGCTACAACATGTCTGCGCAAACAAGGTCTGTACAGACAAATCTGCATACATGTCGGAGCGTGTAAAGGGGTCCTTAGAGGCCGCGGCCGCCATCTGACTGGCCGGCCGCGGAAATGAATCAGCGAATATTTCGTCATTGTATTGTTTCACGGTGTGAAATGGTTGATTCTGCAGGTCCGAACTGCTCAAATAACAGCAGACAAGGTCGCTATAAGTTTCATCGGTTTCCCTCAAACATAGATCGGCGTAAAAAGTGGCTTGTAAATACCAGACGCCAAGTGTGGATGCCAAAATTCAGTAACAATCTGTGTAACAACACATTTTTCTTTATTTGTATTACAAATGGTAAGGTCACAGAAAGGTAATAATGCAAATAAAGGCCAATACATGTAAGAAATAGATTAATTTTGCTACAGATGTTAATATATCACGACATACAGTGTGTTTAAAGTAAGCTATTTTTCTTGATTTTATTTAGACCAACTAAGGAACTAATCTAAGCGCTGTTAATTGTATTTTAAGTTGATGCAAGGGTGGAGCCGGCTTTACCCAGCTAGTGGTTTTTAAATTATATTATTTCGCATTGGTTCGGTGTTTAATTTAAATATGACTCTCAATACGGAAATATGTAGGCCTAAACCAAGCTGCGAACAGGATGCCTGAAAAAAAAAAAGGGTTGAACTTTGCAGAAAATGCGAACAGAAAAGAAGTCGTACATGAAAGACAATAAATTTAAAACTTTGCAGGCAAGATTCACTTTATTTCAAAGTGCATGCTACCAGAGAGACTATTTTAGTCGTTATCTAACGAAACCAGACATTCAAAGTTATTAAAGACATTTTTGACATCAAATCTTCTCTGAAATATGGTGTGTGTAAAATATGCGAGACATTAGAGAGGGGGAAAATGGAAAGTACAATTTCGCAATTTAACATTTAACTGTTTTCGAATGGAACTCTTAGTTATCGTAAACTTATGTGGACGTACCATTTATAAACCAGAAAATACGATAATTATGACGTATTTTAACTGTTTGTGATAAATATTTAGAACGGCAACATATGTCTTAATTTTGAATGTAATTGAATGTATAATGTCTCTAAATATCCATCTAATCACTAAATTTAAGTTGCTTGCCCCTTACAGTCAAATGCAAGCAAATAAATTTATTATGTTGTAATATTTTCTGCGTAAGTAAAATATATTTAATGGCCCTAAGAGCATATTAAAAAACAGTAAGTGTTAGTCTTTAAATGCGCGCCTTCAAGGTGGGATTCAAAATGGCGGACTGTTCTGCTTGTACTATACAGTGCTCTAGTAAGGCCTTGTGTCTAGGTGGTGTTGAACGTACTCTGCCTGACGTCACACGAGAGCGCCGCGGCCTTCTCTGTGGGTTGTGGTGATAGAACTGGTGTAATGACGCGAGACTCCAGCGCCTTCCACACGCACTGCGCCGGACCAGAGCAAACTGCTAATGTGCGAGACTGCCAGTAAGGCGGAACGGCGCATGCGCACGTCGACTGACAACGTGTGACTCGCAGATAAAAGAGGTGTTATTGTTACAGCAGAGTTCCAAACCAGATTCCCATACCAACGCTGAGTACGAAGCGTTTCTTTTCTCATTAATGAATAAAAACCTCAAATCTTCAAAGAAATACACTCAGTCGTAAAGGTATTCGGACAGCACGTAAATGCGCATAATGTTGCAGTTTGCCGCATGAACAAATACAGAAACTGCACTTTGTAATGTATTTGGGACTCCGGGTACGATGTCGCAATGTGAAACACGCGTCGAATACTAAGAATTGCTGTTCGACATGTGTCTGTTACGTAATATTCCCTGAAAACGGCATGGGAAGGTGCAACAAAAGTATTCGGACAAAGGCGGACAACGTGAGAGAGTAGTTCATTCCGAGACGCACAGAGGGTGAAGCGACTGCAGTGTGTCCCACATTTCCACGAGACGATAGCGACGATCAGTAAACACGTATCGTGAGCCAGTGCAGGTCGACGATGGGACGCAGACGGAAGTTCGAGCAAAGGCAACTTGTCGTTTATCATCACGCGAAGGGGAAAACCTGCAGGGAAATAGCCGCAATAGTGAACATGAAGAAAAGTACAGTTCACATTATTAAACGGTTCGAGAAAGAAGACCGATTGGAATTCCGTTGCAGTACAGGACGGCCACGGACATTTTCACATAGAGATGGACGTGTGATTGTGCGAAAGGTAGAACAGAATCCGAAAATATCTGCCACACGAATTGCAAGTGTGGTGGAGAGACACCTTGGTATAAAAGTTCATCCCGAAACCGTGCGGAGAGTACTACGACGATCGAAGTACCATGGTCGAGTGACACGGCGAAAGCCATTCATAAATGCAGTGAACCAGAAGAAACGTATGTAGTTTGCGAGGGAATATGCCGAATACGATCAGGCTTGGTGGAATCGGGTGATATTTTGCGACGAATGTAAATTTACATTATAGCAAAGCGACGGAAAGGCAAACGTGTGGCGAAAGACCAATGAAGAGCTGAATCCTAGGAACCTCAAACCAACAGTAACGTTTGGACATGGGAGCATCATGGTGTGGAGATGCATGTCCGGTAATGGTGTGGGTGATTTAGTGTTCATTGATGATACGATGAACAAGGAAGCGTATTTGAATATACTGCCAAGATATTTGAAGCAGAATGCAAGAATTCTAGGTATTGCGAACAACTTTCATTTTTATGAGGATAATGATCCCAAGCATACCGCGCATATAGTACAAATGTGGTTGCTCTTCAACTGCCCGAAAGTATTGCACCCCGAACCACAATCACCAGACCCTAACCCAATAGAACATTTGTGGGATAAATTGAAACGGACCTTCCGCGCGGACAACAGCTATACGAAGGAGACCTTGAAAGAGAAACTGCGCCAAGAATGGGCAAATATAGGCCAAGATTTCACGAAAAATCTCGTGGAAAGTATGCATAGTAAGATTGGAGGAGGTATTGAAAATGAAAGGTGGACCCACAAGGTATTGACATTTTCGTCGTACAACTTATGAACATTTATTGGACAGTGTCCCTATACTTTTGTAGCAGCAGGGTGTGCAGGTTCTAACAACAAAAATGAGAATTTTTCTGTTATTTACTTTTTTGAAACGAAATAATACAATAATTCGTTTGCAATTAATGTTGTTACGCATATATATTGCTAATAAATATGTTTGGGTTTCATAGTGTTTCTCGAGTACTCATTGTGAAACTTTCCACTGTCCGAATACTTTTGCGACTGAGTGTATATAGAGATTGAAAGGAAATGGTGTGGACCATTTAAAACTCTAATTATGGGCAATATTAATCCGCTACTTCAGTTTAATCTTCATATAGTCGTCATATTTTATATCACCTAGTTCCCTATGCTCCCTCACTCTCTATTATCTTTTCTTCTATAACTGTGGAAAGTAATCATTGTCCCACTACACAACTCCACGGTCGGTTACTGTAACTGAGAATAAAGCCTGTTAGTAATATGACAGGTAGTCGCCGGCCGCGGTGGCCGAGCGTTCTGCGGCGCGTCGGTCACAGTCTGCACGGTCACTACGGTCGGGGGTTCGAGTACCCCCTCGGGCATGGATATTTGTGCCGTCCTTAGTATTAGCTAGTTCATAAGTAGTTTGTAAGTTTAGGGACTGATGACCCCGTAGTTAAGTCCCATATGCTCTACTAAACTACAGGCCTATTTCATTGACGTCAATTTGCAGCAGGGTTTTGGAACATATCCTGTATTCAAATATTATGAATTATCTCGAACAGAACGATCTATTGACCCAAGGTCAACACGGATTTAGAAAATATCGTTCATGCGAAACACAACTAGTTCTTTATTCACACGAAGTGATGGGTGCTATCGACGGAGGTTCGCAAATCGATTCCGTATTTCTTGATTTCCAGAAAGCTTTTGACACCGTACCTCACAAACGGCTTTTAATCAAATTGATTGGTTATGGTATATCGCCACAAATTTGCGATTGGATAGGGGATTTCTTGTCAGAGAGGACACAGTTCGTAGTAATCGATGGTAAGGCATCGACTAAAACAGAGGTGATATCGGGCGTTCCACAGGGTAGTGTTATTGGTCCTCTGCTATTTCTTATTTACATAAATGATTTAGGGGAAAATCTAACTAGCTCTCTTAGGTTGTTTGCAGATGACGCCGTCATTTACCGTCTAGTAAAATCATCTGAAGATCAAAACCAACTGCAGAACGATCTAAATAAGATATCAGTATGGTGTAAAAATTGGCAATTGACTAAATAATGAGAAGTGTGAAGTCGTCCACATGAGTACGAAAAGAAATCCGTTAAACTTTCTTTACAAGATAAATCAGTCATGAGTGAAGGCCGTAAACTCCACAAAATACCTAGGAATTACAATTACTTCAGACCTAAACTGGAAAGAACACGTAGATAATATCGTGGGAAAGGCGAACCAGAGACTGCGTTTTATTGGCAGAACACTTAAAAGATGCAACAGCACTACAAAAGAAACTGCATACACTACGCTTGTCCGTCCATTTTTGGAGTATTGCAGCCCAATGTGGGATCCATATCAGGTGGGTTTGACGGAGGACATCGAAAAAGTCCAAAGAAGGGCTGCTCGTTTCGTATTGTCACGATTCAGGGGAGACAGCGTTACGGAAATGATACAGGATCTGGGATGGGAATCATTACAACAACGGCGCTTATCGCTGCGGCGTGGGCTACTTGCGAAACTCCAATCGCCAACATTCTCCCCCGAATGCGAAAATATATTGTTGACTCCCACTTACATAGGTAGAAATGATCATCAGAATAAAATACGAGAAAGCAGAGCCCGAACGGAGAGATTCAGGTGTTCATTCTTCCCGCGCGCTATTCGAGAATGGAATGGGAGATAAATCGTATAATTGTGGTTCGATGAACCCTCTGCCAGGCACTTAAATGTGATTTGCAGAGTATCCCATGTAGATGTAGATGTAGAAACACTTTAACACTTTACAGGTAGTCAGGTTTGCCCCGTAAGAAGAGTTAACGTCATTCGAAAAAACATAGTAATCGATATACATTTCACTTTGTGAGCAACAGGCATACAGCGAAGACAGCAGAAAAACTATACCGATATAAGTAACTGCAAAAAGTACCAGTAAAAACTATCGACATGTGAAAATCGAAACACTACTGAATGAGAAAGTTTTGTATGCAAGTTGTCGAAGCAGTTCACATGATATAGATGAAACAATTAATTCCACTAACTGGGGAGTTATCAAAAATGGGGTCCCAGAAGGTTCGGTCTTGGGTCCTTTGCTGTTTGTAATATATATTAATGACTTGCCATTCTACATACAGGAAGATGCTAAGCTAGTTCTTTTTGCTGATGATATAAGTATAGCTATCACACCTGACAAACAGGAATTAACTGATGAAATTGTAAATGATATCTTTCAGAAAGTTATTAAGTAGTACTCTACAAATGGATTCTCATTAAACTTTGATAAAACCCAGTATGTAGAGTTTCATACAGTAAATGACATGACACCATTAATAAACTTAAACTTTGAACATAAATCTGTAGCTAAGGTAGAATATTCAAAATTTTTAGGTGTTTGCATTGACGAGGGCTTGAATTGGAAGAAACATATTTTTAAGATCTCTTGAAACGTTTGAATTCAGCTACGTATGCTATCAGGGTCATCGCAAAATTTGGTGATATACATCTCAGTAAATTAGCTTACTATGCCTATTTTCATTCACTGCTTACATATGAGATCATATTCTGGGGCAATTCAACATTTAGTAAAAAAGTATTCATTGCACAAAATAATAATTGCTAGAGACAACCCAAGATCATCGTGCAGACATTTATTAAGGGATCTTCACTGTAGCTTCACACTATATATTATATTCACTCATGAAATTTGTTATTAACAATCCGACCCAATTCAAAGTAATAGTAGTGAGCATAGTTACAACACTAGGAGAAAAGATTTAACTTTGAATAGTGAATATCACCTAACTTTGACACAGAAAGGAGTGAATTATGCTGCCACAAAAGCCTTCGCTCACTTACCAAGTATCATCAAAAGTCTGACAGATAGCCAACTATTATTTAAAAGGAAATTAAAGGAATTACTGAATGACAACTCCTCCTACAACGTAGATGAATTTTTAGATAAAACTTTAAAAAAATGTAAATAAAAATCTTTAACATATTGTCATGTATAGACAACATTTACTAAACTGACACGTTCCACATCATTGCGAAATGTCGTATATGATCTATGGAACAATTATTAATCTAATCTAAGGAACAGATGACAGACGGCTTTCCCCCTCTCGGTATCGCCTTTCCGCCGATGCGAAGGTCGCGTCTAAACAGTGACGTCTGCGAACGCCACAGTGGCGAGAATGAATCAGTCCGTGCCACGACGAGAGTTTATTTACGATTCGTGAGTGCGTACAGACTCCGCTCGTATTGACCTCAGAGTGTTTGGACATAAATTTCCAGGATTTCTAATTCCGAGTCGTGATGCAATTCACACAGAACTTCATCTCCATGACGTTGCTCACCGCCTATCAAATTCCCCTAAAAAGTGTCTTTCACAGCAAACAAATTTTTTGCACCTCTTTTCAAAGAGCCAACTTACCTGGGCTAAGGCCCTATAAAGTAACAGTAATGCAAGAACTGAAACCTGGTGATCCCGCGCACAGGGTTATATTTTGTAAATGGGTTCTGAATCGAGTACAAGACGGTGCAATGGATCCTAATTTTCGATCCTTCCGTGTAGTTTTCAACAATATTATTAGGCCTAGGATTACTGAACTTCATAATAAGATGATAGCTCTAAAATTACATTGATGTATACCAGAATTTAATTATCTAGTAAAAGTTTCTGTTATAATAATCAATTGATACGTTAAAAATTTTATTGCATTAATTTTTAGATTATCAAAGTTTATTTTTCACGAATCAAATACGTCCTTGGTCTACGAAAAGGTTGGGAGCCACTGGTCTACAGTCTGATGATCATATATGCCTGTATTTCACCTCTGTGAGATCGTTTCATAATAATTTTGTCAATCACTTCGAAGTAATAAAATCCGAAGCTATTTCTCAGAGTTCAGGGTATATGGTAGCTGCGTGACATTTGATATGTAGAGCTCGTTTGCCAGCAATGTAATTGTCGGAGTCAGAACCTGTGTAAGGTAGCTGGTGGTACGAAAATTAACGATGCCAAGGCCGGCGTGGCCAGTGACGTTCCCACGGCAGGACTACGTCACCGCCAAGGACAATCGATGGGCACGCGCCACTCGAACGCCAGACAAACAATAGCCTCTTCCGTGCCGGCTCTTCTTCTCTGCCTGTACAATGATATGACGTACAAGCACACGTGGCAAAGTGTTGTATGATATCTACTGAAACAGAGATAGAGAGAAAGGATGGGAGGAGGACGAGAAAAAGAGGAAACACCACGGGACCTTAAGGGATACCAGTTCAGTTCCTATCAGGGGTATGGGAAGGAACTTACCTCCCTTATAGCACCAGTGTACCATAGGTATCTAGACAAGCGAAGCATTCGTAATGATTCTGAAACAGCAAAGGTCATTGTCTTTACAAAAAGCTTTCCCCAACAGATGCGCAAAACTAGTAGATCTACATCTCCGACCTCCCGTCAGTCTGTTTGGAACAACTTTTACTCTCGAGATTTAAGACATTTGTGGAGACCGGAAATCTCTGCAGGAATCAACATGGCTTCGCCTTCGAAAGCACAGATCATGTAAAAACTATATCGTGCTATTCGCCCCG
Source organism: Locusta migratoria (assembly GCA_026315105.1). Taxonomy (NCBI): domain Eukaryota; kingdom Metazoa; phylum Arthropoda; class Insecta; order Orthoptera; family Acrididae; genus Locusta; species Locusta migratoria. The sequence goes on along the minus strand of CM048747.1, from coordinate 319,765,459 downwards.
AAGACCCAGAAAGTAGTAGATATTGGATCCCAGGTAGACACCATGTTTCTTGACTTCCCGGGTGCGTTCAATACGGTTCCGCACAGTCGACTGTAGTAGTTGTGGTCTTCAGTCCACAGACTGGTCTGATGCAACTCTCCACGCTACCCTGTCCTGTGCAAGTCTCTTCATCTGAGAATAAGTTCGGCAAGCTACATTCTTTTGAATCTGCTTACTGTATTCGTCCCTCGGTGTCCTACGAAATTTATCCGTTACACTTCCTTCTGAGTGTACCTCGGTTGCAGAGTGGTAGAGTGCCAGACTACAAATTCAAAGGTCGCGGGTTCGATCCCCGCCAAGTGCCAGGATTTTTATTTGTCTCTTTCCACTTCTTTCACCTCTGGCAGTATTGCTCATGTGAAAAGTACCGAGTAGCACCGTGGTTCGGAACCCCCGTTAAACTGTAGGTCCCCCTATAGCTGGCTGGGTAAGTCAGTTCGAAGGCCGGAGGAAGGCAACGGCATACCACCTCCAAACAGGACCATGCCTAGTAAAGCACTGTGGTGTTCAAACCAATCTTCGGATTGTTCACTGCTTTACCTTTTACACTTCCTTCTAATGCTACGTTGACGATTCCTTGTGTCTCAGAATATGCCCCACCAATCTATCCCTTCTCTTATTCAGCATATACCAGAAACTCCTTTTCTCCCCAATTCGGTCAAGCAAGACCTCATTAGTTCCATCTAATTTTGATCATTCGTCTGTAGCATCACAGTTCAAAAGCTTTTATCATCTTTTTGTCTGAGCTTCTTATCTTCGATATTTCACTCCAATACATTGCTACACTCCAGACAAATGCCTTCAGAAAGTTCCGAACATTTAAATTAATATTAGATGTGAACAAATTTCGCTTCTTCAGAAATGCTTTTCTTCCCATACCCATTCTGCATTTTCTATCTTCTTACTTCGGCGATCAGAAGTTATCTTGCTATCTAAATAACAACTTATCTCCTGCTTTTATTGTCTCATTACCTATCTAATTCCTTCAGCATAGTCCCATTTTGTGACACTACATTCCATTATCTTTGTTTTACTTTTGTTAATGTTCATGGTTTCAAGACACTGTCCTTTCTATTCCATTGCGCTTCCAGATCCTTTGCTATCTCTGACAGAATTACTATGTAGTCAGTTTTTATTCCATCTCCCTGGACTTGAATTCCCTCTCCAAATTTCTCCTTGCATTCCATCACTGCTTGCTGAATGTACAGATTGAACAACATTGGGGAAAGGCTACAACCCTGTCTTACTCCCTTCTCAACCTCTGCGTTCCTTCCGTGCCCTTCGACTTTAATAACCGCTGTCTGGTATTTTTATAGGTTGAATAGAACTCTTCGCTCCCTATATTTTACCCCTGCTACATTCAGAATTTGGAAGAGTGTATTCCAGTCGACATTGTCAAAAGCTTTCTCCAAATCTACAAATGCTAAAAGCGTAGGTTTGCCTTTCCTTAGCCAACGCCTAATGAACAAAATCGAGATTACGCAATATCAGAGCAACTGTGTTTGAACTGACGAGTTACTGTTTACTAGAAAGTCCATGCTAAACGGCGAGCAGTAAGCTCTGGAGTGCCCCAAAGGACTATTATAACATCATTACTTTTCACAATATACATAAATGACAATGTAGATAACATCAGACTTTCAATAAGCCTTTTTGCAACTAATACTGTAATGTGTCAAAAAATCGCAAACTTAGAACATTGTAGCGAAGTTTATGGCGATCTGCAGCGTATCAACGCTTGGTGCCGGGAGGGAAATGGATTCCCAACATAAACAAAAGCAACTTATTACGAATACAAACAAGGAAAATGCAGAACAATATCTGGAAGTATTTACGCCAGTAAAATGTCTCAGGGTATGCACTAGAAACGATTAAAAGTGAGACGACCACTAAAATTCATAGTGGATTTTTCAGGGAGTGTAGTCCAACATGTTATTTTTTTTTTTAATTGTGGTTTTAGGGAGCACAACTGCTGAGGTCATTAGCGCCCAACACTGCCCATAGTAAAATCTAACTGGGGTTATAACTTAAATGGCTTTCCCCATACTTGCACGATGTATAAAAAGTAAACCTCTATCAGCAGAATGCGGATCATCAGCTAAAATATCAAACCTTTCAAATGGTAAACATAGATCATGACGGAGACGATTAAAAACGGACATTGCACTAAAAGGTGGTACACAGTAAAAGGTTCATCACAGTGCTCACATAATGGAGCAGGATCACCACGAAGTAAATACTGGTGGCTATAACGGCAGTGGCCAATAAGAAGCCGGGCCAGGACAATCTCCTCTCGACGAGAGGGTCGAGATGATGTTGACCAAAGATCAGGCACAGGTTTAATGGCCCGCAGTTTGTACCCTGACAGGGAAAACCAACGTAAAAGCCAACGGGAGATGATACGCCGGGAGACGCCAGCGCGAAGGTCATCAGTACTAGTAGAAAAGGTAGACAGCCGAGGGAGGAGAATCGCCTCCTTGGCAGCCGTATCCGCAGACTCATTCTCCAACACTCCCACGTGGCCAGGGACCCACAGAAACGTCACAGTAGTTGCGCTCGCTGAAAAAGAGGTAAGGCAATTGCGGATGCTTTGTACCAGGGGATGGACAGGATATAGTGTGCGAAGGCTCAAAAGAGCACTCAGAGTCTGAGCAAATGACACTTATTGAGCGAGTTTCGCCGGACGTATTGGGTGGCTTGATATAATGCATACAGCTCAGCTGCAAAAATGGAACTCCACTCAGGGAGACGATATTTAAACGAGGCGTTGCCAAGTACAAAGGCACACCCAACATCCTGGTCTGTCTTTGGGCCATCAGTGTAGATGAACAAATTGTCATCAAATTTGAACCGGAGTACGAGAAATTCTCTCCGGTAAACGAAAGTAGGTGTGGAGTCCTTTGGAAGAGAATGAAGGTCCAAGTTAATACGGACTTCGGGGCTTAGCCACGGTGGATAGGTGCTCTCTCCAGTCGAGAAAATAGCAGGCATAGCTGGCCAAGTAACGAACGCAAGCGTACTCCCGGTGGTAGCAGAACAGACGGGCGCACGGCAAAGAGACCGTCAAGTAAGTCATTAAAGAAAACTGCGTATGTTGGGTGTCCCGCATGGATGACAAAGGACTGGCGTAACGGCTAAGCAGGAGTTCGCGACGATAAGAAAGAGGTAGTTCAACGGCCTCGGCATAGAGGCTCTAAACGGGGCTAGTGTAAAACGCTCTCAGCACCATACGGATCCCTTGGTGGTTGATCGTGTTAAGGCGGCGCAGTATGGACGGTCGAGCCGAAGAGTAAACGATGCTTCCATAGTCTGGTTTGGACCCAAGTATGGTGCGATACAGATGGAGGAGAGTAGACCGATCGGTTCCCCACGAGGTGCCACTTACACCCGCAGCACATTGAGAGAGCGGGTACAGCGAGCTGCCAAACGAGATATGTGGGGAGACCAACTTTCTGTCGAAAACAAGTCCCAAGAACGTCGTGGTCTCCACAAATGGGGTCCAATTGGTCGTTAGACCAATAAATGAATACTGCTTGTCTTACGGATCCATCAGTGCAGGATCGATAGAAGAGACAGAGAAGATCCAAAGGCCAGTAAGCACTGATGTTTACAAGCTCATTTAGCAAGCGTGAGAACGTCACAGAGGTGACATACCAACCCCAGTGGCAGACGACGCAAGAGTAGCGTTCTGTATATGCTGCTGTCAACCTTCCGAGAACTTACGTTTCAGGATTTGTCGTGCAACATATTGGTTCATTCCACACATATTTCGCGAAAATATGCCATGTGCATGTGCACATTGGAGCCTACGCGGAGCCACAACGGCAGTCGTTCTCATGGCAGTAGCCTCCGCCTGCCGCCGTGAATTGTTAAAATTAACACAAATACACTTGTAAACCAAACATGAAAGCAGGAAACAATCTATACAGACGAGATAAGTAGCGTGGACATGTGTTAAATTCCCATGAATTTCACTAGTTCAGTTTTACACACTAATGAGACTAAGATGCGTACAGACAAGAAAAGACACGAGAATTAATTTGGGTACCAATGCAAACATATCTGGTATGGATGTGGTAATACAAATATCATGAATATCATCGATGTTGATCTTGTGCTCTGCACAGAGAAGTCTAATGTAACTCACGATTATAGTAAAACAACCATACACCAGTAATTACAGGTGGTGGAAAAAAGCAGTGTGCAACAACAACAACAGGTAGTAGTTGTGACGCTGTTCCTGTGGGAAGTTGGCTGGCCGGCTGGCGCTCTTCATACGTCACACCGCTGCTCCCTGCGTCACTGGGAATATTCCCTTCCGTCCGCACAAAAACGCTGTTATTATCAAGGTCGCAAATGCTCAGACTCCCGGCGCATACCAAACGAAGCTGACGTCTACATAACACGCTGACCATTTCCTGATATGCCTGCTGTATGCTCGCGCGGAGATTAGTGGTCGAATTCAGACTCAACCAGCGATTTTGTGACGCCTAAGGGCACGCCATAGCTTTCATATTTTAATTGATCTCCGAGATGCGAAGCGAACCGGCGTTTTGCTTTGAGTCGTGCTTGTCTGATGACAACAGTGTCCACGCAAAAATCGGGTATCAGACAAATGAGTGTTATTTTGTGCATCCAATTTCCTATGTCTCTTATGGTACCAAAGATTATGTGTAGTTGTTACTGTCTTTAGAGTTAGCAAATGTCACGGAGGAACGGCAAAGATTGCGCATGTGTGTTGTTGCGAACCAAACTTCGACCGCACCCGTTGCAGTTGGAAAAGAAAATCAAATGTTTGTTAAGCTTATGGGACTTAACTACGGGATCATCAGTCCCTAAACTTACAAACTACTTATGAACTAGCTAATCCTAAGGACGGCACAAATATCCATGCCCGAGGGGGGATTCGAACCCCCGACCGTAGTGGCCGTGCAGACCGTGACTGGAGCGCCTCAGTCCCCTCGGCCACCGCGGCCGGCAGTTGGAAAAGAGACCTGCGAGACGTGTTTGTGCAGATGATTTATGTTACATCGAACTTCGTTGTGAGCTGTCGAATGGTGTGTATAGTGGTCAGGGCCCGATGGATGGGAAATTATATTTCGGCAATGGTACAGGAATTCGGCTTCAGCGGTCTGCAGGATGTGTCGTCAGTCGTTGAATGTAGGTGTCACAGTCCACAACGGACAAACTACCGGCCGTCCAGGATCGCTAGTAACGCGCTACCCGGTTATGGCTGAATAATCCTAGAGAGAGAGAGAGAGAGAGAGAGAGAGAGAGAGAGAGAGAGAGTGTAATCTCGTCTTACAGTCATGTGTTAATGAACAGGCACCATATATACAATGCCTCCTAAGCATAGTAATACCACAGTCTAACACATACAGTCGCGACACTCACAGCTGTGAAAGGTGTAATCAACTGACAGTTGCAGCGGCACTAGCGCTCCTAGTGGGGAGCAAGCCGCCGAAGGAGCTATGTTTGTTTACAATTAATTTTTCTAAGTAATTCACGAAATAGGTAATAATTTTGGCGCTACAAGCTTTAGTAAAATATCAAGAGACGTACATAATACGGAAATTAATGTAAAATGTCTAATTTAACTGATTCAGTGGTATAAAGGACAACTTCGTCATAAACAAATAATTACGAATGTGTATATATTTGAATCTTATTCCGCTGAAAGTACGTAGGATATATACGTAAAAGACACAAGTTTCAATTATGGTCTGTTATTACTATAACAGGCAGTTTTTTTACGCGTATCAACTTAGTATTGAGTCAATTATATATTTTTGACGACGTTACAGCGTTCAATCAATGAAATCCCGGTCGGGCACAAATTTTCATTCGCCGCACTTTGGTATTCCATCTAAACCTAGAACAGTGAAGCCATAACTGATCGCAAATTGCGATTTATTTCATATTATTGAGTCAGGTGATTTGCAGGTTTTTACAATTCATTCGTCTTTCTTGTAAGCGCATATTCTTTTGAGTGTAATTATTTTAGTATTAAAAAAAGAACAATATTTTGAAGAATCTTACCGTTTGTGGTTCAGCTGTAGCAACAATTCGTCTTTGTTGGAAAACAGCGTAAGTGGTTTTGTCGTTTCATTGCAACGTCTGTGACGGTTTTCCTTCAGCTACAGTTGTAGTCGCTGATTTGGTACGTTAAATACTGCAGTTATTGAATTCTGTTTACGTTTCCTACGTTCCACGATTTTACTGGAATCGTGGTGCAGGAATCTTAACGTGCCTGAGTGGAAAAGCAACCTCTTTATGCAAAAGGGCAGGTCTTCTGGTGTTTCTTAGCAATTTTTTTAAATTTTTTATAGAAACTGAAATTATTCAGTAAAAGCTTCAGATTACAAGGTAATTGTAAATGAACTATCCTGTAATGTATCGTTTCGTACCTTGTCAGGGATCTTAGAAAACCTAAGGCAGAAAAACGTGAAGCTATTTTAAGTTATTATCTATTTTTATAGCACTGCATACGTTCCCGTACGTAAAAAGTGTGTTTAAACCAAAGTAACGTTTTTGTTTGCACTCATCCAATATCGTACTCAGAAATGTAGCTTGCCGGCCGCTTGGAGCGCTGCTGTCATGCTGTGTAACAAAAATATGCGACATTGTCGTGACTGTAATGTTAGACTGTGGTAATACCCCCAGAAGGAATGGTCCAATATTAACATATTTCGGTATGCGTGCATATCATTTATGTACGAGTAAGTGGTTATATTTACAGACACTGTAATGTGCAGAGCGCCCACCAGCGTGCACTGATGATATCACTGCCGTGTTGTCACCACGCTGGTATCAGTCATGAACCGTGCGATGAGTCGATAGGTCGCGTCCGGCTCTTCATGATATCTTTGACCAGAGGACGCGCCGGTAGAGAGACAGGCGGTGCGGTGTTGTGTCAAGTAGTGGAAGCTCCGAGGTGTGGGGCTCGAGTGTTTTGGTAACGGTCAGCTGGCCACCTGTCCTTGTTCGCACTTGGCGGAGTGTGGCCGCAATGCGTTTTTTCCCCTCGGCAAACACTTTAAAATTTTGCGACGTACTTTACTTAATTTGACGTAGCACGGAAATTATAAGTAATAATGAATAGAAAATGAGAACATTATCGAGCGAATATATCACACTGTAACAAGTGAAAAAATTGTAATATTTAACTGAATAGTTTTCTCCAACCCGGTTGATAAGTGTTGTTAAGCGCTGGGAACGTTTCGGAGGTCAGTGTGTAAGCAGAAGCATAATAGGCCCAGCATGGCCGACGCTGTAGGCTGGTCATACTTTCCCTATACAGAGCTTTTAATCGGGGGTAGGAAGTGCGGTGGCGGAATGTCTTTGACTTATTGTTGTACCGTCAATCTCTGCCGTACCACGAGTATGGCTCCCCGCAATATAATGCCTTTGTTTTTCTCCACATTATGGGCAGAATGTACCAGGTGCCCTTGACGCCGCCAACCCGAATACGTTGGTCGTCGGAGGTAATGGAGAAACAGGACTCATTGAACAAAAACACAATTTTATACGGATATATCACCATATGCACCTTATCAATAATGTCTGTCACAGTGTGTTTAGGAAGCGCTTTTTGGCTCAGCGGTAATATATCAGATTCGTATTGAAAGGGTCGGGGGTTCGACTCCGACAGGAAAAAAATATTTTTATGCTCCTTGGCAATGCGTTCACCACTGACGTCACATTTAAGTGCAACATCACATAGTGTGCATATATAAATACAAAATAACCTATCAACATTGGACGTCATTATTTAAAACAAATCCACAAATATACTACGAACTGTTCCAAGATGAAGACAGATTGCCAATGTGCAGTATCAAAGTAATTGCCCTCTAACGTTAGCCACTAATTCAATCCTACGAGCCGGCCGCTGTGGCCGAGCCGTCTGCGGCGCGCCAGTCACAGTTTGCACGGCCACTAAGGCCAGAGGTTCGAATCCCCCCCTCGGGCATGGATATTTGTGCCGTCCTTAGCATTAGCTAGTTTATAAGTAGTTTGTAAGTTTAGGGACTGGTGACCCCGTAGTTAAGTCCCATAAGCTCTACGAACATTTGAACATTTGAACATTTTTTTTTCAATCCTATGATGTACATTATTATCGTCATAAAAAACTAAAAATAATTCAAAACTACACCTACTTCATCGAGATAGATGAAGAAATCACTTCCAGAGAAGCTTGCATCAGACTACATACTATTATACACCACTCCATTATACACCACCAGCTAGCCTCGCCAGTATTCAGAGACATGCTCAGATACGCGCAGATCCCTGCTGGATTGGGAGATGAAAGAATTTTTTTCAGAATGTCAATCACGTTTTTCCTATGGAAACATTTAAAAAACCATGCAACTGCAAAATGTCGGCGTTCAAACTTTCGCAAGATGCGGTAAAAATTATTTCTACCTCCGTTTCTTCGATGAATATCACCCCGGGGCATGTACCTGTTAAATTGTAATATAAAGGAATTATTGATTTACATACAAGACGTTCTCGTGTACGTGTTAACTACAATCCCTTTTTAATTGTTTGCAGTCCCGAATTTCGTACTATGCCTACACATCTTGTGTTTATATAAATTAATGAAATAACCTCTATGATGTTGGAGTTAACTGTATCGTCAGTAGTGTTTGCATTGCCAAGGAACACAAAATATTTGCTTCCGGGCAATATGAATCCGATCTCTAACCGTTGAACGGAACACCGCTTCCTACACATAAGGACTTTATAAATTTGAAAATTCATATAAATTTATTGAAAGAATATATAGAGCTGGGTTTTGTGTTATTTTGTAGGGAAACATGTACAGTTATTTTACCTTAAAGATGTTGTTTGTAGTTTCTGTTGATTACCCTGCACACATCCCATCCGAAGTCAGTTTCTTCTTAAACTCGCTGTTGCATTGCAGGTGTAACTTGTTCTGCGATGGTGTAAATTCTTGCTCAGAGTGCAGGTAGTGAAGCCAGCACAGGAGATACAAACATGATATCCTTGATGAATCACCATAAAAAATGGGAGTCTTGTCAGGTCTGGGGAACATGGGGACCATTCAATTGGCACATCATGGCCAATCTGTTGACCTGTAAAGTGGCCACTGAGAAAATCTTGGATGTCAGCCAGGTAGTGGTGCACCATCTTGCATTTCCTTCGTGGTCATCCTCATCAATATGTGGTATCGAAAATTGTTGTAACTTATCCAGATACATGTACCATTGATGGTTCTCTCTCGATAAAAAGTGGCAATGTACACAAACATCTGTAACTCAACTGTCACTAGCGCTCCTTACGGTGCAGTTTGACACCAGCAAACTACGCAGATCAAAACTTGATGTTCTTCTCCACAAATTTTCACTAAAAACACCTCTGCAGGTACTGTGAATTAATTTATATGAATTTTCAAAGTTGTGAAGTCCTTTTTGAAACACCCTATACTTTCACAGGGACAATTGATAAGGTGATAGATCCGTATCAAAATTCCTTTTATTTCCTAAACGCTTGACCATCTGAAGTTATAACTTGGGACACTTTCATTTATCATCAGGCCCTACATGTTCCATAAATTTGGGCGAATTGTGTAAAGAGGAGTAAGCGTTCCCTCCTTGTCAGACAAGCTCGGGTTATTCCAAAGGGCTGCATTCAAGATGCGAAAGGTAATTTCGTTTGAAGTGGGAGGTCTTCGAGAACTACTGCGGGAAGTTTTTACGCGAAGACAGGAAACACTGGATTTGGAACAGGTTTGCTGTGATCTGACGACACTGCCCGAGAGAGCAGTTTCACACACAGAGCAGTTGCTTTCGAGGGAATACTTTGCGTAGCCAAGACGGAGCGCATAGCGTTGTAGACAGAAGTGGACAAAAGTTCTCTGGGTAAAACACGGATCTGAAGATTATTGTAAATTTAGGGAACGACATACTCCGCATACTGACATTACACTTCAAAGGCGATAAACCGGGGACAAACGGATGGCAGTCTCAGAAGTTCTTACCATGGGCATTTCTGTGACAAATATGAAATCTACGCAATGAACATGCCATTATTTATTTATTTAATTAATTTATTTTTGAGGTTTTAGGGCGCACAACTGCTCAGGTCATTAGCGCCCGAATCAAAACTGGGATATACCGAAGGATAATAAGCCTATATGAAAAGCAGCTAAAACATAGGGTAAAATACAACATAAGGAAGAAGTAAAGGTCCTTTGATAAGTTGGTCAAGTTGATAAAATTCAAGACTGGAGCAGCAGCTGGTGCGTCATCAGCTAAAGTTTCTTCCAGGATATTCGGTAGATTCAGTGCAATACGAACAGGAGTAAAATTTGGACAAGACAATGAAACATAGCGCACCGTCAGCGGGTGACCACAGGAACACAACGGTGCGGGGTCACCAGTGAGCAAGAGGCGGTGGCTGAACCGGCAATGTCCGATCCGCAACCGGGCCAAGATGACCTCGTCGCGAGCGGCGTCAGGAGGTCATCCAAGCCACCGGGAGCGGTTTAATAGTTCGAAGCTTATTATTTGTAAGCGAGGACCACACATTATGCCACGACGATATAAGTCGACAGGAAAGAGCCCTCGAATATCATTCGATGGGGCACAGTACGTAGCTGTCCGAGGTAGGAGAGTTGCAGCCTTGGCCGCAGCATCAGCAGCCTCGTTACCAGGCACGCGTGCGTGGCCACGTAGAAGTTATAATCTTATCAGCAAGACATGTATTCGCAAGCAATAACTTTTAGTATGCAAAAGACTTTCGTCTTTAGTCCAGGATGAAGACACCCCTCTCACAAACAAGGCGAATATATTCTGGCAGGAATAAAAGATGAGAACCAGCTTCTTGACACATCTGGCAGCTTAAAAAACATCCTAATAAAAAACTTTCCTCGCATCGTGCAATATGACACTACTTGGAAATATTCAGAATGCATGCAGTCATGCCGCCTTAGGAATTATTTGGTATTACAGACGAACTCTCTTCAAGAGCTCATTGCGCTGGGGAATTAGGATGATCTCGTAATACAGCGCCAATATGTCAAGCTTTTTTTTATTATTATTTAAATGTTTTTGCAGCTGCTAGAGCAGTTAAGAAGCTACTTCTCCTCTTTTACTTATCTGACCTTGGCCAAGACATATTAACCATTTTTTTTGTGCAGTAATGCAGCATTTTTCAAGCTGGTTCCCTACATTCATTCTACCGCGGTAGAGTGGCCATACGTTCTAAGGCGCCTTGCTGCGGAGCGCGCGGTTGCTCGCGGTCGAGGGTTCGAGGGTTCGAGTCCTTCCTCGGGCATGGGTGTTCGTGTTGTCCTTAGCTTAAGTTACTTTACGTTAGTTTAAGTAGTTTGTAAACCTTTATGTTAGTTTGAGCAGTTTGTAAGCCTAGGGACTGATGACCAATGTAGTTACGTCCCTTAGATTCACAAACATTTGTTGTCTACCCGAAGTTGATTACATGGCTTTGTCGGTGTCTTCAAAATTTATTCACGAAGAATAAGATAAACGTCATCTACACGATTATTTTACTGTACTTAAACGCTTACAGCAATTAACATATAAAATACGAAAACTGTCATGAATTTAGATAACATGGTGTAACAGGAAATAACATCAATCGTTTGGATTAATTCAAATCAAATGTTTGTACAGCTTATGGGACTTAACTACGGCGTCATCAGTCCCTAAATTTACAAACTACTTATGAACTACTTACGAACTAGGACGGCACAAATATCCATGCCCGAGGGGGGATTCGAACCCCCGACCGTAGTGGCCGTGCAGACCGTGACTGAAGCGCCTCAGTCCCCTCGGCCACCGCGGCCGGCTTGGATTAATTATTTGGGTAAAATAACTGCAGATTACAATACTATTTTTCTTATTAACGACCTTTTTCGACTATAATGTTAACATTTTCAGAAGGTAGAGCCATACGGTTCCTGGTAGGGGCTCCACGGCTATCCTGCAGTACGAGTGTACCTTCTGAAGATAACTAACATAGTCGAAACCGGTCATTAACAAAAAATAGTATTGCAATCAGGACTTTTATTGTATCCAAATGAGACTATCAACTTGAAAGTCAACAAATGTCTGGACATCAAACTAGTCTCAGCAAGTGCTGAATTTAACTGCACTTTAAGCATGATATCTCGACAGGAGATCATTACTAGGTTTAAAGGAAACTTCCCGCGAAATTCAATTGTTTCGTTCAATTTTGAGTTCTTGAAGTGACACGCTTTATAAGCCTCCTCAGTAAAATGTTCAAATGTTTGTATAGCTTATGGGACTAAACTACGGGGTCATCAGTCCCTAAACGTACAAACTACTTATGAACTAGCTAACACTAAGGACGGCACAAATATCCATGCCCGAGAGGGGATTCGAACCCCGACTGTAATGGCCGTGCAGACCGTAACTGGCGCGCTGCAGTGTTCTTGGCCACCGCGGCCGGCCCTCCTCAGTAATAAATAAAAAGAAGGATGGAACTGTCTCACGTAAAATCCCAAACGTGTGTATACCATTCGTACCATGCACTGTGCTTTAATGTCAGCACAGTTGACATCTTTTGCAAACGCAGTTACCAGATTCGCATAAATATGTCTGGGCCTCAAATATTTGTAAATCTATGGGACCTAACTGCTTGGTTATTAGATCCTACCTTACTACAAACTACTAAAATTAATTTTAACTAACCCAAGGAAAACACACCCATGCCGTAAGGAGGACTCGAACCTCCACGGAGCGCGCGCACCGCAGCACGGCGCCTCAATGCACACGGCTATTCCGCCCCGGCTGTCTCGGCCTCAGCTCTGGTTCAGCGTTTAAATGTTGCTGGTGTAATAATGTAATATAACTACAGCAAAACAGATGCTCTGAACAGACATTGCTCATACAAATGGCCGATGGTCCAAGCTGAATCAAAAACTGTGTAGAATGATATTTTCACCCTGCAGCGGAGAGTGCGCTGATATGAAACTTACTGCCAGATTAAAACCGTGTGCCATTCTGGATTCGATCCCGGTATCTCTGCCTTTCGCAGGCAAGCGTTCTTCCGACTGAGCCACCCTGGCACGCCTCACAGCCAGTCATCACAGCTCTAATTCCGCCAGTACGTCTCCTCATACCTCGGAAACTTCACAGAAGTTCTCCTGCGAACCTTGAAGGACTAATCCTCCTGGAAGAAAGGATATTGTGGAGACTACGCTGCAGCGTGAAAACACCACTCTCTGGAAACATCCCCTAGGCTGTGATTAAATGTATGTTTGTATAGCTTATGGGACTCAACTACGAGGTCATCAGTCCCTAAACTTACAAACTACTTATCAACTAGCTTATCATAAGGACGGTACAAATATCCATGCCCGAGGGGGGATTCGAACCCCCGACCGTAGTGGCCATGCAAACCCTGACTGGAGCGCCTCAATCGCCTCGGCCACCGCGGCCGGCGCTGTGATTAAGCCTTGTGTCCACGTTCTTTCACGAGTGCTAATCCTGCAGGGTTCGCAGGAGAACTGTGAATTTTCCAAGGTATGGGGTGAGGTACTGGAAGAGTCGGAGGAAAAACTGCGAAAGTAAATCTTAAGGTTTTTGTTCCCCAGGTTCTGAGTCACTTACTCCACCACCGTTTGATCCAATTGATTTTCTGGACATTTACTGGTAATGTAACACTGTGTCTGCTTTGCACTAGGATCGATGGTTTCACGCGAAAGCCACTGGTCCTTCTGAACATAATTAATGAAATGGTGGCTTCAGGCGGAAACCACTGGTAGTCGTTTGCCGATGCGGTGGCTCAGCGCGTTTGGTGAGAGAGAACTCAACGATCAACAAAGAACCAGCACTATACCATGTCCGCAAGAAAACGAGCCACTCGAGGGGTGGGGAGAAAAAAAGGTCTGTAGAGCGCTTGGCCGCGAAAAGCAAAGGTCCTGGCTTCTAATCCCACCTAGCACACAGTTTTAATCTGCCAGGGAGATTCAAAAACTTTCTATTCCCTGATCGTAGTTCAAACAGGAACCGGACACCAACAACCCGAATATAATGGTTCTGCAGTCGAACTTATCAAACATATTTACTGCAGCACTTTCGCATTGTAATGATTGTTTAAAGACTGACATTTATGTGACAAGACAAAAGTAAGTACGAGGGTTGGAACTTAAATAGTGGCAACAACTTATTCACAACCGATACAAAAGCGTTACATGTTCGCACCTGTTACTGTCCTTCAAAGTAGTTACCAACGTTCTGTAGAACCCGATGCCAGCGATGTGGAAGGCGTAGTATACCGTTAGCAGAGTCTGTTGATGGTGCGAATGGAGCGATCTACTCCCTTTCGGATCTCTGGATCCGCGATTCTCGGAATCAAAATGAAGTCACAATTAATTAAGTCCGGGGAGTATGGTGGAGAGTACAGTACTTCCCTCATCCATCGCCCGAACTTACCAACCACAGAGTGCGCTGTATTCGCCCGCGCTTTGTCGTGCAAAATGATGGTTGGGTTGCGCAGAAAGTGTTGCCGCTTCTTTCGCAAAGCTGTTCGCAGGTGATGCTCCAGAAACGAACAGTAATATGGTGCACTGATGGTCTGTCGTGGAGGAATATAATGCGTGAGGATAACTCTGTCACATTCATAAACGAGAATCACCGTAACTTACACCATACTGGGGCTCTGACAAACTTTGAGACCTTGATGACACTGTCATGCTGTGTGACCTCTGGCACATTCAACCTTGAACCAACTCCGTTGTTCCTGTTTTGCAAACATAGTGATATTAGACCGCTCGCTCACGAGTGACCGTTTCCCTCGATTGTGCGCACGCCGGTGACGTGGGACGGGCGAGTCGATTTGCTCGAAGCTAAGATAGGTATGGTAATAACGTGTGATATCAGCGACAAGAGTAGATTCCATTGCACAGTGACTCCTTAGCACTGTTGCCACTATTTTAAGTTCCAACCCTCTTATTTAATGCTGAACTTAAGATTTTAGGACTTAAAGAACTTCGTGAAATACATTTCATTAATAGCTCAAAATAAATAATGGAACAAGCGTTGTAAGCGCTCTTTTTTGTTCTTTGAGGAACCCGTCCACTCTGAGTCTGTAGGACCATTCCTCACAGATACTGTTTAGATTTTACGGGCCTATCACATTTCTGTGAGGCACGCCACAATACTAATTTCGTTTCCGATGCTGAGTCTTCATTAAGAAAGACTTACTGGATTCTGTTTCGTAGCATACCTACCCCATAAACTTTTAATGAGTAGATGGTGAATTCTTCATATGTTTGTAAATCTAAGGGATTTAACTGCTGCGGATGTCAGTCCCTAGGCTTACAAACAAATTTATGCTAAGTAGAACACACTGCCGGCCGCGGTGGCCGAGGTGACTGAGGCGCTCCAGTCACAGTCAGCACGGCCACTACGGTCGGGGGTTCGAATCCCCCCTCGGGCATGGATATTTGTGCCGTCCTAGTTCGTAAGTAGTTGATAAGTAGTTTGTAAGTTTAGGGGCTGATGACCCCGTAGTTAAGTCCCATAAGCTTTACAAACATTTGAACATTTTTGAGAACACACACACACACACACACACACACACACACACACACACACACACACAACACACAAACACCCATGCCCGAGGGTGGACCTCCGATGGCGAACTACCGACCATTCGCAGAAAGTTGCTTTAGAATGTTCGGCCGCTCCAGGGCGGCGAAGAATATCAATTTCACGAAAGATACAGACGTATTACACATGACACTGGATAGAGAAAATTCAGAAGTTCTGACACAGCATGGCGATTCCACCACAAGAGAAAACATTGCGTGTGCTGGAATTTCCGCGACGTCATTCCATTGTTCAAGTGCTAGGTACATTCCGCCGTCGATTCAGCAAGAAGTCGCTTCTACACAAGCAGATTTACAACTGGCGAAAAAAATCGTTGAAAGATGCATGCACATGTGAAGGCGAGAGCATTGGTCGGTCATGCACGTCTGATGACAATGACAAGCGAGTACGAGATGCGTTCGCGCAGTCTTAAAAGTCCACAAACCGGGAAGGCCAGGAAATTCAAGTTGCCAAGAAACGGTGTGGCGTGTTCTAAAACGTTGACAACATATGAAGCTTTTACGCGTTGCAGTTGGTACAGAAATTGCTTTCCGACGACGATTAACAGAAGGTACGACTTTTATATATTAGATGTCCAGGATAAGGTCGAAGATACTTTTCAGAAAGACTCATCTATTCGGACGACTCGACATTTCATCTATCGGGTAAACACTTGCTAAAATGCAAGAGTTTATGGGTTAGAAAATGCGGACTTCGTTACTCGGCGGAACTGAACGTGTTTAGTGCTTATTCTGTTTTCAGTATTAATAGACGTTCCTTTTATTTGCGGAGGAAACTGTGAGAGGAATTTAATACCTGGATATATTGCCAAGCTGGTTGTTTCCTCCACTTCACGAAGATCCAAAAAAATGTTCAAATGTTTGTTAAGCTTATGGGACTTAACTACGAGGTCATCTGTCCTTAAACTTACAAACTACTTATGAACTACTTACGAACTAGGACGGCACAAATATCCATGCCCGAGGGGGGATTCGAACCCCCGACCGTAGTGGCCGTGCAGACCGTGACTGGAGCGCCTCAGTCCCCTCGGCCACCGCGGACGGCACGAAGATCCAATGATACCATCTTCATGCATGACGACACGCGCCTCATATTTACCCTGAGACAAAGCTGTATTGTATTATCAGCCCACAACCTCGACTGGAAGAGGTGTTCATAGCTTTTGGCATCTCAGGCCACCAGACCTCACTCACACCTTGTAATTTTTTTCTGTCGAAGTATATAAAAGACTATCTTTGTTCCACCTATTGTAGCTACTCTTCAAGATCGGATAAATCGAATTGTTGACGTTGTCGATTCAGTACGGAATGAAAAGGGCTACCGTTTCGATGTTTCTCGAGAGATGCATGGTGCTCATGTTGAGTGTATGGTATAATACTTGCGCGATCATAAAACATTTGAACCTCCACGTATCAGTGATTTGTGTAAATCATTTCTGGCTTTCGTAGTTTGTTCTGAACAACCGATGATGATGATGATTATTCCGTGTGGTGCTAAAGACCCCAGCTGGAAGTCGTGTTCATACTGCCTGGCGAAAGTCTTCAGGTGACGCCATTTGGGCGACTTGCGCGTCGATGATGATGATGATGAAATGATGATGACAACAAACAACTCAACCCTGAATGCAGAAAAATCTCCAATCTCGCAGGGAATCTAACCCGGGCCCTCCTCCTACGTAGCAATCTACCACGCTGTCCGCTGGACTACAGAGATAGGCAATAAACAACTGAAATAGTTGTTTCTTGTTTAAACACACTGCGTTTATGTAATTACATCGCTGAATAGGCTTCAGATTCTTTCGGGAAGTCAAGTAACATGGCGCTGATCTGTGCTTTGCTGTTTACATAATATTCGACGTGGATTAGAAGTGTGTGTGTGTGTGTGTGTGTGTGTGTGTGTGTGTGAATATCGTCGTTAAAATAATTAACTTTATTACTTTAACGAAGTATAGCATGTTACACACCACCCAGTAACCTTAATTTGAGGAGCGATAATTATAACACGGAAGTAATTTCGTGCTTCAATCACTTTTTATCAAGAGGTATAATTTTCCACTCAAATTCACTGCAATATCACTGAAATTACAGAACAGCAATTATTACGAAAAACGAACGTGGTTTCTTGATTGAGATAAGGGAAGAGGCAATTTTTTTAATGGCAGAATGTGTACGCATACGTGCCCCGTTGTTTGGTGAGAGATGTTAATCAGACGCACCTTAATGCGTCATGTTGCGTCACCAAGTATTGACGACACAGCTGATTAAAAGCAAATAACAACAATTAGGCCTTCCCAGTACCACAGTCGATGCTCTCGCGTTCAAGGCTGCCGAGAACTAGGCCCATATCTGAGCGACGGTGGGTCGTGACCCACACCGTAATCAGTCTCTCCTCCCCTCCCTCGACTGAAACAACGCGCCAGTGTCATTGTGCATAATTTAAGCAATCTACCTTCGAGATTACGGATTGACAATGGCTTGGAAAGCAAATGCTGAATGCTTGATTAGCCATGAGATCTGAAAAATGTAATAAGGTACTTGTTTCTTAGTGCCGGCCGCGGTGGCAGAGGGGATTGAGGCGCTCCAGTCACGGTCTGCACGGCCACTACGGTCGGGGGTTCTAATCCCCCCTCGGGCATGGATATTTGTGCCGTCCTTAGTTGTAAGTAGTTCATAACTAGTTTGTAAGTTTAGGGACTGATGACCCCGTAGTTAAGTACCATAGACTCTAGAAACATTTGAACAATTTTTGTTTCTTAGTGCAGAACAACAAGTCGTCTAGCGGTGAGCACGGTAAAACACGCCATGACAATATTTATTCGCTACATATACATGGATACTCTGCAAGTCACAATGAAGTGCATAGCAGAGGGTTCATCGAACCACTTTTATTTTATTTTTCTATAGTTCCATTCTTTAATAGCTCGTGGAGAAGAAGCTAAATCTTTATGTCTTCGATCTGATTTCACTTACTTTATTATGATGATCATGTCTTTCTGTGTAGGTGGGTGCTAACAATACATTTTCGCATACTGAAGAGTAAGTTAGTGAAAGAAATTTCGGAAATAGATCACGCCGCAACAAATAACGCCTTTATTTTAATTATTTCCACCCCAACTCGTGCATCATTTCCGAGACTCACTCTCCCTTACATCGCGATAATACAAAACGAGCCGGCCGCGGTGGCCGAGGTGACTGAGGCGCTCCAGTCACAGTCAGCACGGCCACTACGGTCGGGGGTTCGAATCCCCCCTCGGGCATGGATATTTGTGCCGTCCTAGTTCGTAAGTAGTTCATAAGTAGTTTGTAAGTTTAGGGACTGATGACCCCGTAGTTAAGTCCCATAAGCTTAACAAACATTTGAACATTTGAACAAAACGGGCTGCCCTTCTCTGAATTTTCTCTAAATCGTCTGTCAGTCCCACCTGGTGTTGATCCCAAAAAGCACAGCAATACTCCAAAAAAGGACGGACAAATGTAGTGTACGCTGTTTCCTTAGTAGAATCGTTACTTCTTCTAAGTGTTCTACCAATGAAACGTAGTCTTTGGTTCGCCTTCCTACAGTATATTGTGTGTGTTCTTTCCAATTTAAGTTGTTCGTAATTGTTACTAATAGGTATTTAGTAGAATTGACAGCCTGTAGATTTAACTGAATTATGGTGTAAATGAAGTTTAATGGATCTCTTTTACTGGTACCATATGGATGAGCTCACACTTACCATTATTAAGTGTCAATTGCCAATTTTTCACCATGTAGGTATCATATCTAAAACCAATTTGGAGTTGCTTTTGCTAACCGATAAATGACACTATTATCCAAGAACAGTCTAAGAGAGCTACTCAGATTATCTCCTATATCGATTTTAAAAATAAGGAACAGTAGGGGCCCTACAACACTTACCTGGTGAACTACAGATATCACTTATGTTCTGCTCTATGACTTACCGTCAGTTACAACGTAATGAGTGATTTCTGATAGGAAATCACGAATCCAATCGTCAGCTGTCGCGATATTCCATAATCACGCAGTTTGATTAGAAGACGCTTGTGAAGTACAGTGTCGAAAGACTTCCGGAAAACTTTAAATACGGAATCTATTTGACATTTCTTGTCGATAGCACTAATCACATCCTGTGAGTAAAGAGCTAGCTGTGTTTCACAGGAAATATACTTCCTAAATCCGTGTTGACTATGGGATAATAGGTCGTTCTCTTCCAGGTTATTAATAACAGCCGCGGTGGAGTAGCCGAGCGGTCTAAAGCACCTCGCTGCGGAGCGCGCAGTTGCTCGCCGTGGAGGTTCGAGTCCTCCCTGGGGCGTGTGTGTGTGTGTGTGTGTGTGTGTGTGTGTGTGTGTGTGTGTGTGTGTGTGTGTTTGTCCGTAGGTTAGTTTACCTAGGCTTCAGTATTTTGTTAGCTACGGACTGATGACCACGCAGTTTGGTCCGATAGATTTACAGACATTTGAACATTTTGAATTAATAACATCCTGATGGAAACCGACGTAATTTTGCGGTATCACTCGTACTGCCTTTCTTGAATATTGGAGTGAGCAGTGCAACCTTCCTGTCTTTGGGTATGGAACGTTCGCTGAGCGAGCGCTTGTATATGATAGGTATGGGACTATTGCATCAGCATACTCTGAAAGGAACCTAATTTGTGTACGGTCGGAACCGGGAGACTTACTTTTGTCAAGTGATTTGTTTTAAAACACCAGGAGTATATACTTCTAAATTACGCATGCTGAAAGCTTTTCTTGATAAGAATTCTGGAGTATTTGCTTCGTCTTCTGTAGTGAAGGAATTTCGGTAACCTGTGTTAAGCAGTTGTGCTTTAGCAGAACTGTTATCAGTAGCATCACCATTTCTATCGTGTAATGAAGGTATTGAAATTGTGTGTTGCCGCTAGTATTCTTTATATACGACCAGAATTTCTTAGGATTCTCTACCAAATTACCTGACAGGGTTTTGTTGTGGTAACTATTGTAAGCGCCTCGCATTGAAGTTACAGCTAAATTTCTAGTTTCTGTAAAAGACTGCCAGTCTTTCTGTTGTTCACTCTGAAGTTCAATAGCCTGTCGACCGGAAGGCCTCTAAAACGCAGCCAGTGCAATGGATAAGGAATAATATTAAGCTGTTTCGAAATGTCTTTTCAAACAACTTACGGGTATGCTGCCGGGTGACGTAGTCGGCAACCTGTCGAAATAACGGTGGAGGACACCCTGCCATTCTCAAGGCACAACTGCACTCAGGAAGCAATGTGCAAGCGTATTTCATACCTCGGTTTGCAAAGAGTAAATCTTTTACATAGTTTTGAGATGAATTGCCTACAATCTTTTTATCACTGGCTGCAAAATTTGGACATTTTAATAAGCACGACACATTGTCCATACGCGAACTGTGGGGTGATGCGCGCTTGCGTTTTCTTGTACTAACTTACATATTATCACTCAGGCCACTAGAAGCTACAAAGATGGCTTCAACGATCGTGAATGTTTTAAAGTGTCAAATTCCAGTCTCACTAAGAATTTTGAACAGACATGTGCACAATGACTGCGTTCAATAATAATGTTACGATTGTGGCCCCAGTCCTCATAAGAATTTTAATGCTAAAGTGCCAGAGCTCTACTCGTTACTTATTTTTACTAGTGCGCCTACAGTAATATGTAGCGGTCCAGAATTTACAGGACTTCTATAGGAACTGATATACCAAAATGTTTTCATTTAAAGAAACTGATATGTTAAGTCTTTTATACAGACAACTTGTTCATATGTGACGTGACTTTTGTAAATATGGTGTTATGGCGGAGATGACAAGAACGTCCTTTTAACAGCAGCGCTAGAGAATATGCTGCAATTTCCTCCGCGGAAATTTTTCACAAGTGAATGGCGTTGTGTTGGGTTGTTTGGTTGGGTTAGGGGGACTAAACTGCTAACTTTATCAGTCCCCCGGGGGGTAGGGGAAGGAGTGAGGATAAGAAAGGATGGAAGGGGAAAGGAAATGCAATCCGGGAAGTAAAGAAGGAAGGAAGGCTGCATTACCTCGGGACACCGTGCTCGCCACGCACATACTCACAAAAGAACCGTGAGTCCCTTGGGAGGGGGGGGGGGGGGCATGTGAACGGCAAATACGTCGAAATCACTACCATGAAATACTCGTAAGTAAAGATACTATCTCAAGAAAAGTATCCGAAAAAACAGCACGTAAGTGAACACTAGAATTCACTACAGTTCTTACAGATCTGATGATGGCAGTATCATCTGCGAAAATCGATTATCTAAATAACAGATAATTAGGTATCTTGGCTGTTTTTTTACGCAATAAAATCTATACAACTGATCGCCCAAACAATGACAACTTCTAAAAAAATGCTTTTAATCTAGAACAAACAAATAGCAATAAATATTGGTCATTCCGAACTAAAATACCGCTGTCGGTATTAGCAGGTCAGCGTTTGCCATTCATGATTTCTTTTTGCTGCATGTGATGGAAACTCCAGCAAACGGGCGACACCGCAGCAACGTTACGCAAAGTCCCCAGGCGCCACGCCAATGAACAATAATCACAGTCTAATATACAGAATGCTTTGGTGAGGCGAGTGTCAACAGCCGTCATATATTTCATAAAATGCATTTTTAAGACCATCGGCTGTTTATGTATTTTATTTGATGCATTTTACCATTCAGTTTTAACACCTTTTTATCTATGAAGATGGTCTATTGATCAAAACTGGTTGATATATAGGGTTTTAATACACATCCGATGGTTTAAAAATACATTTTATCTAATATACACAGTCATGAAAGTCACTCTTGTGAAAGTTGATACCAACTGAGAGTTGCAACGACACTAGCGCTCCTAGCGGTGGGCACGCCGCTGAAGGAGTGAGGTTAGTTTAAATTTTTTACGTAGTTTTTTCCGTTGCAAGTATATCAAGAGACATAAAAAATTGATATAAAAACAGCCGATCTTCGTCATGAACAAATGCTTACGAATGTGTGTATATTTGCAGCTTATTCCGCTGAAAGTAAGTAGAATATAAACAATAGACAAACAAAAATTTCCGTTATGTTCTGTTCTTGCTATGACAGGCAGTTTTTTTCGTCGTGTATTAATGCATTATGGAGTCTTAATGCTTCACAACATTTTTACACTTCACTCGCCTTTGTTATAAGCGCATAACGATGTTGTTGAACAGCAAACCTCGTATGTCAAAAATTAGTTTCACAGAAGAGTGAAATAAGCGTTATTACTTTACAGTTATCTCGATAGCAAATAAATAAAAAATAATTATTATCACTATAAATTATTTCATTGATAAAATATTCCATGAAAACATACTGGAAAATTATTTTCAAACCATAAATAAAAATTGTCAACGATGTTCTTACATGAACAAACTGACACACGAGGTTGCAGTTCAGCACCAACGATATGCTTTTGAGTGTAATTATTTAGCTTTAAAAGATAATTTTTTGAAGATTCTTGTCGTTTGTGGTTCAGCTGTAGCAATAATTGTGGAATTTGTTTTGTTCTTTGTCGGTAAACAGTTTGATTACTTTTGTCGTTTTCTTGACATGTCTGTGACGTTTTTCCTTCAGCTACAGCTGTGGTGGCTGATTTGGTATCTTAAATGCTATAGATATTGCATTCCATATACGTTTCCTACGTTCCACTGTCACCAATTTCATGAAACTGTAGTAAAGAAACCTTAACGTTCCTGAGTAGAAAACTGACATTTCTGCTAAAGGGTAGGTGTTCTGGGGTATCCTAGCCATTTATTTTTAATAGAGAATAAAATCCTTCAGTAAAAACTCCTAGTTTATAAGATCATTGTAAATAAACTGTACTGTAGTTTACCATCCATACTAGTCAAAGATCTTAGGAAACCTAAGAAAGACAAATGGAGCTATTATTAAGTTATTACCTTATGTAAAACTATGTTAAATCAATATAAACTATACTATTCGCACTCATCCATTATCGTATTCACAAATGTAGCTTGCCGGCCGCTTGGAGCGCTGCTGTCGTAGTGTATAACAAAGTAGTGGGGGTGTCGCCACTGTATGTTAAAACGTTACCACCTTACAGTGTTCTGTTCACAGACTCAGTGATTGTGGTCTTCACGTCTTAATAAATCTCCACGGCATCAAAGTTCAGGACAGTTGCCTTGATATCTCGTGGATGTAGAATCTTCTTAAAATACAGCATCTACACAAACTGCTTACAGGAATCCCTAGAATTCATTCAGAATACGCGCAACTAGAAAAATGTTCTCTATTTTATGTGTGCATCAAAATTAAGGCAAGAAGTCAGAGCAAACACCAGGTATCTGTAAAGCGGTTAAATTTCATCACTTTTGCCCTACAATGCATTACAACAATATGTAGATCGGTGCCCAAACCGGCATAGTGGCGGCTTGGAAAGCTGTTACAAGACTGCCTTTTTCGATCTTTGTGTGGTCACCTTTTATAGTCTGGCCTACAGTACCATACATTGTTATAACTATTCAAGATATGAAAAACAATTAGTTTGGCCATGTTATGGCAAGATAATTGCAGCTTTACATTCAAAATTAAGGTAATTATCAATTTACATCGATTCATAATAATCCTGCTTTCATATACTGGGTTGCAGATCTGAAATAAGCTTAACTATAAAATACAACAATACATTGTTTGTTTATACTAATATCTTGAAAAATAGTGAAGGGCAAATGTTCCTACCGTGTACAGAATGATGAAATAAAGTATTAGTTGTTCTGCTGCATACAAGAACACGGAAATATTTCATATAGGCTTAGTTGATCTACAATGCTGCCCATGCTGGCAAGTTTATATTCGAAACATTTATTATATTCGTGTTTTCATGGCCAGTTCCTACTCAAATATACTTACTATTTCACTTTGCGTTTTCCTAAAGTGCATATTAGCAGGTTTTAGTTTCATGGCCATGTGCTCTTGTTTATTTTCCTATTTTATGATGAAATGTTATTTGTTTGTCTTCCTAGCAATGTGTATATCTTCTCTTAACCATTACTTTTTCTAGTAATCATGTTTCTTACATTACACACAATCTGAGATCACAAACTGGCATTTAACAGTTGAGGTTCTAATAAAATAATTTGTTTAATTTGTTATTTGGGTGATGTAGTAAACATTTAGCTCTGTAGCTTGCCTATTACATCTCAATGTGTTAGACTGCCCGATCGCTGACCCGCTCTCTCTCTCTCTCTCTCTCTCTCTCTCTCTCTCTCTCTCTCTCTCTCTCTCTCTCTCTGCCGCGTTGCGTGTTTTATTCAGGAGGCCAAAGCTGTTTAATTCATTGTTTGGCTCCTGCTGTAGCGGCCACTGCTCCTTGAGAACACAGGACCGCCTCACCGTGTTGAAAGTTGGACGCCCCGAGGCTGGGGTCGATAAATCGTTTACCGGCCTCGCCTCTATATCCGACCATAACTCTCAACGGAACCTCGCCTTCTTTCTCTCGACGATTTCGTCCAGATCTGTGCTATATCCATGTCTTAGCCAGAATTGAATGTGACAGAAGTGGAAGCTCTAGTCGACCAACAGTAACAGAAACGATGGACGGGTGGCGCACTGACGCTCTTACATTAACTATAACTGTACTTTAGTTCGAAATTGCCAGTATTTTTCGCTATTTGTTGGTTTTCGATTACACGTTTTTTTCTTGGGAGCGATCTGCTCTGTAGATTTATTGCGTAAAATAAGTAATTATGTTTTATAATACAATTCCTTGAGACAACATAGTCTCATTATACCAAAGGTATTAAGCATAAGGAGAGGCATTGAATTAAAATTTATGCTGTGGCCGGGATTCGAGCCCGGTAAGTAGGAGGTCCCGGGTTCGAATCCCGGTCATAGCATAATTTTTAATTCAATGGCCCCCCTCCTTATGCTTAATACCTTTGGTATAATGAGACAATGTTGTCTCAAGGAATTGTATTATTTGTTGATATTTGTATTACCTCGGCCTGAGAAACAAGGCAGGATAATTGCTATTCGCGTTCTTTGCTGGGGTACTATTCAAATGTAGGAGAGCCCTGGCAATTTGATACGCATTCCACAGGGAACATGAGGCAGAATCAAAGTATGTGGTGTGGAGGGAGACGTGCTTTAAGACAGTCCGTGTAGTTGCTTTGGCTACAACGCTGTGTTAGCTGAGTGGTCTAAAGCACCTAGTATAAATTTTAATTCAATGCATCTCCTTATGTTTAATTATCTTTTATTTAGATGATCGGTTTAAGCATGCGGCGGTTGGTGCCGAAGAGACTACCAAAGAAAGGCAACACCGTCACTAGAGTGAAGCAAATTGTACAACCATAGGTTAGAAGATTAGGAAAATATAACGGTTTGCTTCTTTCAGTTTTAAACCGAAACAATATTACCGCCGACTAAAGTGCAGAAATGCTTTATACAGGGTGTCCCACTTATCTTGGCCATCCAAAATATCTGTGGAACAACAACAGCTATTGTAAAACGACTTTCACCGGTATCAAAGTAAGGCAGGGCCTCATGAATGTAAATATTTTGAAATATTCTAAAACAAAAGCGCGCGCGTTGGTGTGGGTGTGTGTGTGTGTGTGTGTGTGTGTGTGTATTCTCCTTAAGTTTAATTACTTAAACTAAGTTAACTGACCTAAGTATAGGTACAGAATTGAAATTTATGTAGCGACCGGGATTCGAACCCGGGACGTCCTGCTTACTAAAATCGAGAGTACGTGTGCGAGCCAGTGAGATAAGCAGATTATGTGTTTGTAAATCTATGTATGGGACTTTTTTGGTTATTAGTCCCTAGGCTTATAAATGTTAATTCAACTAATTCCACGCCTCTACTTCAGTTTAATGTCATTAATAGACATCGTGACAGAATATGCAGCTGGACATTGTACATGTGATATTTAGTTTAAGTAGTTCGTAAGCCTAGGGACTAGTAACCAAAGAAGTCCCACAGATTTACAAACACAAACTGCTAATCTCACTGGTTCGCAGATGTACTTGAATTCAGGAAGCCACAGCCACACTTCGAAAATATGGCGACTAATAGTACAGCGTGACACCGCGCGAAGCGCTGAAGATGGTGTCACCGTCCCCTCTGTGTATATTCAATCTCTCTGGTTGCAGTGATACGACTGCACATCCGTAATCGATTGATGGACGGGCATGGGATCAATACTTATGTAGGAACTACTTTATCTTTCTAAACGTAAATTCAGACTTTACTTACATTGCAATTAAACATATAGCTTCCTCAATATATCGTACCTATTAATTTTGTCACTGTAAATAAACGTGCAAGAAAGGTCTGTAATCATAAAGTCGATGATGACTCTGGAAAAAACTTTCCAAAAAGGGTTTGTAATTAGAGCGTACAGGATATCGTATTCTGTTAATTTAATTTCGAGCAAACTTTGACTCCTGCACGCGAGAATTACTTACGTTCCCGGTGCCAGTGAAGTTGGCCCATCGACCGTTGTGAATGCGGTTACGGCTACGCAACTCATTCGCTTGCTTGCTGTCAATCCAATAGCGTGACGTATTCGAGAACCTCCTGAAAACGCAGCGAGAATACAGTCAAAAATATCTAGTCGCCCGAAATTGTCTGATGGTACACGTGACTCTATTGATATGCCTGGAATATCGGCAGAAGAAGAACAAAAGCTACAGCATTATAGAGCGCGATGATGAATACGGCCTGCTGTCGTGCAGTATTTAACTGTTTTCTGCCAAATGCACTTCACACAGCTCTGACGTGTATTTTTCTCGTCAGGTAGAGTATTTTACATAAACTTCCACCTTGCTCATACCACATCGAAAGAGAGAAAGAAATCACATCCAGTGAAGATTGTATGGCATAAAATAGAACTCATCGTACATCACCACCTATCCCCGCCAATATTTACCTAAATAATGTGTTACGCGTGGTTTCCTGCCAAACTGTGCGACAAAAGAGAAACCTATGAATGGTATTCAATTGTTTTGTAATTGTGCAAATGCCGAGTTCATAACGTGTGCGCCATGCGGCAACAATTACTGCTTCCCATGTTTTCACGATGAACATCACTCCTAGGAGTGTAAATCATCAACCATCGCATAATACAAGTATGTAGTTTTACTTACCAAGGTTTTGTGAACATGATCACTAAAACACACACGACGCTGGTGTAATATTCTACAGTTTTACTGATTTATATAAACTAGTTTATGACTGTTACGCCTTCATCAGATACAGTATATTGATCACTATAAACAAATGTTATGTCAAAGATTTTACATAATGTGCATGAAAGAATTACATAAACAGGCGAAAGATAAACGCTCATTAGAACGGGTGCGAAATTATCAAGTATTAAGTGGATACGAAAGGTATGTGACAATGTGGAAAGATTAATTACATGACAACTGTTACAGAAGTGATAATTCGACAAAAAATTGTATGGTTTGTTTGTGAGGAGGAGGTCACATGAAATAATTATGTGCCTCGGGTAAATATTCGAAAGAGGTGGTAAATGAATGTGTGATGGTCATAAAACTATTACGACAACTGTAACAAAACAAGTACAATGATTAGGTCGGAGTATTGGTATTATTTACAGTTAAGTAGAGAAAAAGGGTACTCTGGTCGTTGAGTACCAGACGTGGGCAAGTAGACACGTGTTTGTTGATTTCCAATCTTTCTAGGTAGTTCATCTTCTTGTCTTTTTGAATGTGGTGTAAAACTTCATATTGGATTTTATAACTGTGACCCTCTTTAAGTAAGTGGTCTGCAAAAGTGGAGTCATCCTTTTGAGTCTCCGACTTCTGTGGTGTCTCTTCCACAAAAGCTGGAGATTCAAAAGGGTGACTCCACTTTTGCAGACCACTTACTTAAAGAGGATCACAGTTATAAAGTCCAATATGAAGTTTTACACTACATTCACAAAGGCAAGAAGATGAACTACCTAGAAGGATTGGGAATCAACAAACACGTGTCTACTTGCCCAAGTCTGGTAATCAACGATCAGAGTTTCCTTTTTCTCCACTTCTAACTGCAGATATCAACAACAACAACAACAACAACAACAACAACAACAACAACAACAATAATAATAATAATACTCCCACTTCATTATTGTACTTCATTTGTAATAGTTTTATGATTTGCAAACATTTATTTACCACCTCTTCCCATATTTTTACCCAAGACACTACAATTACTTCATGTAAGCTCCTTTTCGCAAACAAACAATGTAATTTTTTTCCGTATTGTCACTTACTTTTGTAACAGTTGTCATGTAATTAATTCTTTTATATTGTCCCATACCAATATTAACCATTTACCACAATACTTTAAAATGTCGCACCAGTTTTTTGTATACCTTCCTACAGTACTTTCATCTTTTGCCTGTTTATGTAATTCTTTGAAGCGCGTTTTGTAAAATCTTTGACATAACATTTGTGTATAGTAATCTTTTTACCTGATGATGGCGTAACGTCCAAAACTAGTTTCTACAAAACAAAAAATATTGTAGAATATTACACCAGTGTCGTGTTTTAGTGAACACGTATCAAATATTCTACCAAGCACCAACGGATCATACAATCAATGAAAGTTTCGTGTACACCTTATGATACCTCCCAGTAAATTATTTGCAATCACAAAATGCCCGTTACTTTTTATCGCTTTCGTGAAATATTAATAAATATGTTGAGAACACTTTTTGTTTACATGCATAATGCTTAAAGTGACACGAAGAAAAATTAATAAAACAGCCCACACAAGGATTCGAACCACGCCCCTCTCATTTATCGTTACGGATCCGCGATTTTCCCACTCGCGCAAATACTTTTTCCAGGCAAGGCTACCATAAATGACACATGCCGCATCCATCCCGAGGCGAAATCTTTAATCCAAACGCTTGACCATGTGGAGCTTCCACTTACGTACATTCATTTCTGGCCATGACCTGCATATACCACAAATGTGGACAAAATCGGAGATAACAAGTAGGTGCCACCTCTTTGCCAGTGACACAAGGCTATAAGAAAGAGTATAGTATTTTGATAGTTGTTAGTACTCAGAAAGCACATACTTTGAGAGATAAAATAACTGTTCATAGGAGAACTAGAGCCGCGGTGGAGTAGCCGAGCGGTCTAAGGCGCCTCTCTGCGGAACGCGATGACCACGTAGTTTGGTCCGATAGATTTACAAACATTTGAACATTTGAGAGAAGACAAATCAGATGACATAAAAGTTTTCTGGGTATTGTACCGCGTCATGATATAAGGCTATTACTTAAATAACCGACGTTTCGGCCAACGTTACAGTGGCCTTCATCTGGGTGTACTGATCTACGTAATTATATAGAAGTCGTTGCTAATATGAATACAATCGTTGCATCGCCGCTTCCTAAATAGAGTATTTTCACGCCCTTCTGTGTTACAATACCGTGATGGTAGTGATCGTCACGTCTTCCTCGCCATATTTTTCGTTTACTTCATGAAATAATGAAAGAAAAACGAAGTACATATAACCCGAGTGTTCGAATGGAAACGTCTGTATCTAGGAAGAATTCTCTTTATGATAGACGAATGTCATATTTGTCCTGTCACATCGAGGAAATGTGGTGTAGTTTCTAACAATCATAGCAATCTACGCTGCACTTTCTACGTTCTTTACAAGCCTATCGCCCCTAACGGCAAAATACGAGACTATTTAACAACCACGTACTTACGGACTCAGCGGTAACAGTGGCAAAAGACCAGTTCTTTCTCTGCTGCGTGAGATACGAAGCTTCGACTTGCTACCACAGGCACAGGGCAAACTGACAACGAAACGCTCGAAGCAGGATATTTCCGCCATCGCAGCATCAATAAATATATTACTAATAGTAGGTCTAAATATCTGCTGGTAGTGTTTTTATTACGACAGATATGTTTTGACTTCTACTGCCATTTTCATTTATAAAACTAATAATTACACAGCAGCTACTTGAAACTATAATTAATAACGTCATTCTGTGACGTATATCATGCTGCGGACCAAAAATAAATAAAGTAATTAATACTAAAAGGGCAATAAGACAATATTAAGGAAGATCTTGGGGCCAGTTAAAGAGCAGAAACAATACAGAATGCGTCATAACAGTGAAATCTATACACATATTGAAAAAATCACTGATTTAATTAGGAAAAGAAGAATAGCTTTCTACGCTCACATACAAAGGATGGATTCCAAAATACTGACAAAAAGACTGTTCTGTTACTTCAGTATATTAAAAATGGATAATACATGGTGCAAAGAAGTTAGAATGGAAATAGACGAGCTCCAAATTAGCTAACAAAATATTCAGAAAAGTCTACCACTCAGAAAGAAATTAAAGGATGCCAAACGTTTCCAGGAAAAAACGAAGAAAAAGACTGGAGCCAAGTGGACCGAAGAAAGAAGACAAACATCGGAAAATGATGAGAATAATATGGAGGAAAAGAAAGGAGAAACAGTTGAAATAATCGTAGTCCATAAGAATACGTAAAAGAAGGAAAGCGCATTAACAGAATTTGATGTGAAAACTAAACTGCCGGCCGCGGTGGCCGTGGTGACTGAGGCGCTCCAGTCACGGTCAGCACGGCCACTACGGTCGGGGGTTCGAATCCCCTCTCGGGCATGGATATTTGTGCCGCCCTAGTTCGTAAGTAGTTCATAACTAGTTTGTAAGTTTAGGGACTGATGACCCCGTAGTTAAGTCCCATAAGCTTAACAAACATTTGAACATTTGATCTCAGTTTAAAAGATTGAATTTTTTTTACAAATGACAAACAGGGACCTAAATTGTTCGAGGAGGAGGTAGGACGGATTGAAACCGCGAAAAAAATTCCAGTACCTTGGTGAAACTTTACGAGAAAATGGTTTAGAAAAAGCTGCTGTGGAGGAACGAATACTAAAACTGCGAAGAGCCTGCGGATTGACGAAAAATTTCTACAATAAGAAGTGCATGTCTTGGAATGCAAAAATAAGGCAGTACAAGTCTGTCGTCAAGATAATGTCACTATGCAAGTGAAGGCCTCTTGATGGATACAGCCTCGAAAAACTAGACATCTTGGAAGAGAGAATTTTAAGAAAAATCATGGGTGCATTTCCTTCTGAAGATGATTGGAAACTGCGAAGCAACAGAGAAGTTTACCAGATTGAGGAAAGAAAGAGTATGAGGAAGAGAAGGCTGACATTTCTTGGTCACTTTCAAACATTTGGAAGGGTTTAAAGCTGAAGGAAGACCTAAGAGAAATTGGCAACCTTAGACAGAAGATTATATATATATATATATATATATATATATATATATAGTACTGGAGACAGAAAATGTCAGTCCAATAGCAGGAAATAAAGTTGTAGCGTAACCGTAAGTAGTCAATTCGCAAATAAAGTAAATAATAATTATAGATCACCCATATGCGCAGACGTTGCAGCTTCAGCAGTTAATATGTAAAACAACGAAAGAGATTGAAAAGCAAGCTCTAATTGCTTATTTTTGCTCTTAAGCATAAAAAGGTGTTCCTGTAAGGACAATCTGACACGTTTCAAAAATCAGACCATTATATGCAACAGATACTATGATTACAATTAAAAAAAACTTTAAATAAAATAAGACTGTTTTAATGTCCCGTTAACGCCAATAACATCAATTACAGATCAGACTTTAATAGATAATGATTGAATAAGGAATGTTCCTTTTCGAAGAACGTTGCAATTACTCTGACGATCTTGCAATTTTTCTATGGTGAAATTAATCATACTTCACAAGTCGATAAATGTATTTTAATTCTCAACAATATTTTAGGTTTTGTAACCTTATCACCGACACTAAGAAACATCTCCTTGAAGGTGGTCCTTTCTTAGTCGCTCACAATACAACCTATGTTCCAATTGTACACGTCGAAGCAAGTCAACAGTACTACCAATACACACACACACACACACACACACACACACACACACACACACGGAGGAGGACTGGAAGTTCCGAAGCGAGCGGCCGAGCGATCAGTAGCGTGACTCCCCAGAGCGCACGGCAATTCTCGCGAGGCAGAGGAAGCCAGATACTACCTCGGAGGCATCAAAACTGTAAATCTGTTGTGGCGCCGGTAGTATTTCGCTAAGGGAACAGTCACACTTACCCGAAAATGGTTAATTCTGAGGACATCAGCGTTTGCGACTCACCTGCAACAAGCAAACGAAAGAGAGAAAATCAGTTTAGCAATAAATGAGAATGCAAACAGCATATTGAAGTAGATAATATTCGTTACTATACAGCTGAGCTATGTTCTCTTCATATGACCCTCGTATCTATGCCCCTGATCGCATTCGTTCATTTGTAAAATACACGCTTTAAGTATCGTGTTTAGAGATAATGTTAATAGTTGCCGGTTTGGAAGGCACGAGATGAACTACGTTCACAGTGGCACCGACAAACCGTCGGCAGAAGTTCGCTGAAAATATCGGCCGACGGCGTGGTCACATTTCATCCGATATAGTTCGTCACTTGGTGGGGTTAAGGAGAAGGATCTACATCTACATGGGATACTGTGCAAATCACATTTAAGTGCATAGCAGAGGGTTTATCGAACCACCTATATCTCCCATTCCATTCTCGAATAACGCGCGGGAAGAAAGAACACCAGAATCTCTCCGTTCGAGCTCTGATTTCTCGTATTTTATTCTGATGATCATTTTACCTATGTAAGTGGGAGTCAACAATATATTTTCGCATTCGGGGAAGAATGTTGGCGATTGGAATTTCGTAAGTAACTAACGCCGCAGCGATAAGCGCCGTTGTTCTAATGATTCCCATCCCAGGTCCTGTATCACTTCCGTAACGCTGTCTCCCCTGTATCGTGACAATACGAAACGAGCTGCCCTTCTTTGGACTCTTTCGATGTCCTCCGTCAAACCCACCCGATAAGGATCCCACACAGAGCAGCAATGCTGCAAAAAAAAAAAAAAAAAAAAAAAAAAAAAAAAAAAGGACGGACAAGCGTAGTGTATGCAGTCTCTTTAGTGGTTCTGTTGCATCTTTTAAGGATTCTGCCAATAAAACGCAGCCTCTGGTTCGCCTTTCTTACGACATTATCTACGTGTTCTTTCCAGTTTAGGTCTGAAGTAATAGTAATTCCAAGGTATTTGGCGTAGTTTGCTGCCTTCACTTTCGATTGATTTATCTTGTAAACAAACTTTAACCGATTTCTTTTCGTACTCATGTGGACGACTTCACACTTCGCATTATTTAGAGTCAATTGACAATTTTTACACCATAGTGATATCTTATTCAGATCGTTATGCAGTTGGTTTTGATCTTCAGATGATTTTACTAGACGATAAATGACGGCGTTGTCTGCTAACAACCTAAGAGAGCTGTTTAGATTTTCTCCCAAACGTTTATGTGAATAAGGAACAGCAGAGGACCAATAACACTACTCTGTGGATCGCCCGATATCACCTATGTTTTAGTCGATGCCTTAGCATCTATTACTACCTACTGTGTCCTCTCTGACCGAAAATCCTCTATTTAGTCGCAAATATCCATAACCACGCAATTTGATTAAAAACCGTTTCTGAGGCACGATGACAAAAGCGTTCTGGAAATCAAGGTTAGCTTAGACTTCAATTTCCTGGGGTGCAGTGGAGTCACGACACTGTTATCCTTCGAAATGAGTGCTGCAATGCGGCTTTTGCTATTAATAGACTTCAAATGCATACGAATGAGCTACATCTGTCTCGGAAAAGAAAGTGGCGAGGATTGCGTGCACTATGCGTTATCAGTTGCTGGTACTACCAGACAAGCTTTAATAGTATATGAGGTACTGATAACAGAAATTTCTATTACATATTCGTGACAACTGGTGGTGTCATTGACCATCAATATTACAGTATTGGTGTAATTATTTGAAGTTGTGAAGACAGACGCCAGTTAACATCCTCCTATAAATAATGAAAAACTACAACAGTCAGATAAGTTTAATGCGTAGCATAACACATTTCGAGAATTTATTCGCATTTTCTAGTGCATTTGTTTACTTAACTAAGGTCGTTTTGTGACGTTGCAATGTGAGATTGTATGGTACTCTTGCACTGCAGTTCACTTTTTTTAGGTTGCTGAAGTCCGGAAAATCGAACAGAATAAATATTGAGGTGTGCATTTTATCGTCTGTTAGAAACAGCTTATAGGTACTGTACCTCCTACACAGAACATATGAAACAATGATCTTGACTTGGGCTTACACCTTATACATACAATCCTGGCCATTGTTATTGCTACACCACGAAGATGACGTGCTACAGACGCGAAATTTAACCGACATCAAGAAGATGCTGTGATATGCAAATGATTAGCTTTTCAGAGCACTCACACAAGGTTGGCGGCGGTGGCGACACCTACAACGTGAAGTAGTGAGGGAAGTTTCCAACCGATTTCTCATATACAAACAGCAGTTGACCGGCGTTGCCTGGTCAAACGGTGATGTAATACGTCGTGTAAGGAGAAGAAATGCGTACCATTACGTTTCCGACTTCGAAAAAGGTCGGATTGTAGCCTATCGCGATTGCGGTTTATCGTATCGCTACATTGCTGCTCGGGTTGGTCGCGATCCAATGACTGTTAGCAGAATATGGAATCGGTGGGTTCAGGAGGGCAATACGGGACGCCGTGCTGGATCCCAACGGCCTGGTATCACTAGCAGTCGAGATGACAGGCATCTTATCCGCATGGCTGTAACGGATCGTGCAACCACGTTTCGATCCCTGAGTTAACAGATGGGGACGTTTGCAAGACAATAACCATCTGCACGAACAGTTCGACGACATTTGCAGCAGCATGGACTATCAGCTCTGAAACCACGGCTGCGGTTACCCTTCTGCACGGGCCTTTCTGGATACGGAAAATGTTCGACTGCTGCCCTGGCCAGCACATTCTCCAGATCTCTCACCAATTGAAAACGTCTGGTCAATGTTGGCCGAGCAACTGGCTCGTCACAACACGCCAGTCACTACTCTTGATGAACTGTGGCATCGTGTTGAAGGTGCATGGTCATTGGTTCCTGTACACGCCATCCAAGCTCTGTTTGACTCAATGCCCAGGCGTATCAAGGCCGTTATTACGGCCAGAAATGGTTGTTCTGGGTACTGATTTCTCATTATCTATGCACCCAAATTGCGTGAAAATGTAATCACATGCTAGTTTACCGGCCGCGGTGGCCGAGGGGACTGAGGCGCTCCAGTCACGGTCTGCACGGCCACTACGGTCGGGGGTTCGAATCCCCCCTCGGGCATGGATATTTGTGCCGTCCTAGTTCGTAAGTAGTTCATAAGTAGTTTGTAAGTTTAGGGACTGATGACCCCGTAGTTAAGTCCCATAGACTGTACAAACATTTGAACATTTTTGAACGCTAGTTTATATATAGGACATCCCACTCAACTTTTTCGGTAAGGATATCTCTGGAATACAAGGGATATTGAGTAACTACTTTCTCGGTCATGAACGTACGGCAGGCGGTTATGAAAGTAGGAATTATGAGACAGTCTAAAATGAAAGAAATAGTATATTCGACACTAACTTTTTTTTTTATTGGATTTCCCATTTTATTTCTTAAGCAATCAATAGCATGAAAAATCGTAAAAAGAATGACAAAGGAAGCAGAGCCGAGGGACGTGAGCCGGAATGACGAGTACACCGCAGATGGTCCGCGGCCTGGGCGAACGTACCACAGGCTGCGGCGTCTGCGGGAATCGATAGCGCAAGGCGAGCCAATGCCGGCCACCGCGGCCCTCGCCTACGCAGATACCAATAGGTCTCTAGCGGCCGCGGCTGCGGCTGCGGAGAGGTCGCTACACCTGACCACGCCGTACCACAGTGTTCCCTAAACTGACCTACCAGGCCCGACAAGTGGAAATTCCACTGGCACTGAGACATCCTGCTTTATGGACAGTTAGGAATAACACTGATAGCCAAATACTTGACAAGGCAACTTATAAGCTTCTGGCGCACTGGATCGCCGTGCTGCGGTGCGCGCGGACGTCCGCCGTCGGGGGTTCGAATCCCTCCTCCGGCATGGATGTTTGTTTACCTTAGTTTAAGTAGTTTTTAAGCTACCGACTTACTGATGACC
Organism: Locusta migratoria; assembly: GCA_026315105.1. Taxonomy (NCBI): domain Eukaryota; kingdom Metazoa; phylum Arthropoda; class Insecta; order Orthoptera; family Acrididae; genus Locusta; species Locusta migratoria. Next base: position 319,728,644 of record CM048747.1, on the reverse strand, counting down.
ACGTAGTTAAGTCCGATAGATTTACAAACTTTTTTTTTTTTTTTTTTTTTTTTTGTAAGCTTCTGGACACAAAATAATGTAAATGGGTAAATCGTCAAGAACATCAATAATTACTGTAATTAAACTTGTATCCATTTTGGAAGTGTGGAACCTGCTACTGTGTTGATTAAAGAAATCAGAAAATAACAGCAACCAGTCACCTTTCTTACGTATGTATTACCACAACGGTTTCGAACTGCCTGGCAGTTCATCATCAGGCGGTGTACAAGTTTTATATGTTGTTTACAACATTATGGAAATCGTTTGGAGTAGGTTCATATTGCTGTTCGATGGTAGGTGATTTTTCATCCATTTTTGTGCTCAAAAGTTAAAAAGCACTAAAATGCTTGAAAAATTACGTACCATCGAACAGCAATGTGAACCAACTCCAAGCGAGTTCCACAATGTTGTAAACAACATATAAAACTTGTACACCGCCTGATGATGAACTGCCAGGCAGTTCGAAACCGTTGTGGTAATACATACGTAAGAAAAGTGACTGGTTGCTGTTATTTTCTGATTTCAATGATTACTGTTCTTAGATTCTCGCTTTACAGTATCTAATGTGTAATAATTAACACAGTGACAATTATTGAACTACGAGGGTTGGAACTTAAATAGTGGCAACTATTTATTCACAATCGATACAAAAGTGCTACATGTTTGCACCTGTTACTGTCATTCAAAGTAGTCACCAGCGTTATGTAGAAGATTCCAGAGCGATGTGGAAGGCATAGCATACCGTTACCAGAGTCTTTTCTGCTGATGGTGCGAATGGAGCGGTCTACTGCTTGTCGAAACTCTGGAACGGTTCTGAAGCGAATGCCACGAAGTGGTTCCTTTATCTTCGTAATAAAATCAAACTCACGAGAACTTAAGCTTTGCGAAAGAAGCGTTAGCACTTTCTGCGTAATCCAACCATCATGTTTGCACGACAATCCGCGGAGCGGGCCCACACAGCGCAAGCTTTGGCTGCTCTGTTCGGTAGATGGGACTTTTTTTTTTTTTAATTTTATGTTTTTTTAATTGTGGTTTTAGGGCGCACAACTGCTGACGTCATTAGCGCCCAACACTGCCCATAGTAAAATCGAACCGGGGTTAGAACTTAAATGGCTTTCGCCATATTTGCACGAAGTATAAATAGTAAAACTCAGTCGGCAGAATACGGATTATCAACTAAAATATCAGACATTTCAAATAGTAAACAAAGATCATGATTGAGACGATTAAAAAACGAACATTGCACTAAAAGGTGGTATACAGTGAAAGGTTCATCACAGTGCCCACATAAGGGAGCAGGATCACCGCGAAATAAATACTGGTGGCTATAACGGCAGTGGCCAATACGAAGCCGGGCCAAGGTCGATGGGTCTGGGAAGTATACCATCCACCACACTCCCCGGAACATAATCTTGACTCATCTGTAAACAGAATCCGTCGCCATTCTTTACGACTCGAATCCTAATGTTCCTCCGCCCAGTTCCAGCCTACTAAACGGCGTCTTGATTTTAATGGGACACATACCATAGGACTCCGAGCGTACAGGCCACATTCCTGAAGGCGATTTGTGTTGATATTGCGCGTCTCGTTGCTGTCTGGGTGGTGCGTTATAGCTGAGTTGCATTTAGCCTCCTGCGTCGACGAGCAGTTAACCAGAGGCAAAGATCATCTCTTGGTGATGTTACCGTGGACGACCTTGGCCTTGCCTTCTTTTAACGGTTGCAGTTGTCTGAAATCGTGTCTACGTCCTGGAAATTACACTTTGGGACACTCCAATAGTTGCAGCCACCTCCCTGTATCTAACCCGCCTCCAACCTTACTATGACTCTTCATGCCATAGCTTCGGGTAAGTCACGTTATTATTGCATTGCATTACCTGCTCACTACACTATCTGAGCAAAACTAGGGAAATGGTATGCAGTCTAAAAAATTCGGGCGATCCTGAAGGAATTAGATTAGGTAACTAAACAATAAAGGAGGTAGATGAGTTTTGTTACTTGGGCAGTAAAATAACAAATGATGGTCGCAGTACAGAGGACATAAAATCAAATGACAATGGGAGGAAAAGCGTTTTTGAACAAGAGAAATTTGTTAACATTGAATATTAATTTACGCGTAAGGGAGTCCTTTCTGAAGGCATTTGTGTGGGGTGTTGCCTTGTATGGGAGTGAAACTTGGACAATAAACAGTGTGGACAGGACGAGGATAGAGGCTTTTGAAATGTGATGTTACAGAAGAATGCTGAAGATTAGGTGGGTGGATCGCATAACTCATGAGGAGGTACTGAACAGAATTGGGGAGAAAAGGAGGGATCGTTTGTTAGGACACATTCTTAGGCATCAAGGAATTGTGAATTTAACATTGGAGGGAAGTGTGTGGGGTAAAAACCGCAGAGGAAGACCAAGAGATGGATACAGTAAGCAGATTCAGACAGATTTAGGTTACCGTTCTTATGTGGAGTTGAAGAGGCTTGCTCAGGATAGGGTATTGTGGAGAGTTGCATCAAACCCGTCTCTGGACTGAAGACCACAACAACAACAACACACTATCTGAACCCAACTGTTTATGTAATTCGTTTGGTATAGTAAAAGCAAGTCAACACCAATCCCCTCTACAGAAACTTTGTTATTACCACTATCTCGGTTCCTGTAATGCTGTTGTCTCCAACCCATAAAAAGACGTCGAAACATTTTAGTTCATTCTGCCGATGACTATACTTCAGAACTTAGATATCTCAACTGATCCCTTAATTGTTTTATCAGTGGAGGATATCGTGTAGAGGTGGATAGAGACAAATGGGAGTCTCACAGAAGTGCACGGAAAAGGTATTCAAAATTGAAACGTTTTTCTTGATATGATGAAGGTTTCAAGTTTGCATCTTGTTTCGGTGCCTTTCTCTGACCTGTTAAAACGGCACCATGACTTTACGGTCACGCTGTATATTATTTGCGACAGCAGTTTCTTTGATTAGGTAAGCATTTTTTCATCTAGCCCCAGGAAGACTCTTGCATAGTTTTACAGACAGCAGCAGTGAACAGTGCGTGCACCTGGTACATAATTGCATCATTCCACGCAAGCAAGTGTAGTCCGGCAAATGCGCTGGCGTAGCTTAACGAGCCAAAGTGCAGCTGTGTGGCAGTATCTGGAGCTGCGGCAACAGCTGGCTGTCCGAGATAAGCAGAGAAGCCTGCACTGCGCGACGTGCTACATAAACTGCGCGACAACTCACATTTCTTTTACACAACCTCTCTCGAATGCCTTTCAATCAGTAGAGCTCATCTGCTCTAACTGCAGTTAGCTCGAACCTGCTGTAAGCTGTAACTTTTATGTAACAACAATCACGTTCCATCCACAAACTATAGTAATCTCCAGGGAAATTTTACTTGTTTATACAAATATACTGTTTGGGCTCGAAGAAAATGAACCTTGATCGTTTCTCAAGTATGTAAGGACACCAACACGAGCGAAGTTGCGGGTTAAAGCTAGTATTACAATAAACTGTAGGACGAAACCTTCTTCCTGTATGGTGCGTGCGTGGCAATCTGTCACTGTTTACGCCTCGTAACGTCATAATACACAGTGGCGGCTCGTACAAAATTTGACCAGTGTGCTACAATATTACAAAAATAAACAGGAAACAAAATATATTGACAATGGAAATAACGGAGCTTAGCAATATTCCCACCACGTCATCTGCGTTCTACACAAGTGACCAATGAAACTGCTTGGCTGAAAAGCGCAGTTCCACTCGCATGATGGCTATACGTTACTAATGTTGTTTGTGATTGAAGTTTTATTTACAGAAATTAAAAATTTGGACTCTGAGGTATTTGAATACCAGCCTCGCACAAGTAGGTTTGAGAGACAACGCGCAAGACACCCGAGTCAGTGCACTATTTGACTCTGTAAGCCGCAACATTTGTCATATACTATACTTCCGCAACCGTTACACGCAGTGCGAAGGGAAACATTGATCTGGTGCTGCAGTCGATCTCAGCACACGTGAGTCGCCAGGCCTGACGTCACGTCTGCGCATGCGCACTACCGAACAGACGACTGCGCCGCCTCTCTGCGCACGTACCAGCGCGGCTGAATACCACTTCAGCACACGGAGCTGGTTTCCAGCTATAGCGGCGAGAGCGCTCCAAAATGCATTTTCATCCTTATTAGTAGCATTGTAATACGTATTTGGAAGGGAATTGACATAATTTGTGATATCTGGATCGCATTCCAAAAGAAAGGATGTAATTTTATAGCGATTTCCCGCTTGCTTTCGAAGAGAAATGTCATAATTTTAGTAATATACTTACAGTGTGCTGCAGCACATTAGCACATTATCACCAGCCGCCACTGATAAAACACACTTTGAATTGTTAATAACAGCCTGAAATGTAACTTTTTCTATTTTGAGATGACTGTATTATTACGTTTCGAAATCCAATAAATGAATTCATATTCAAGTGTGGTTAGTCAGCATGGCATTGGCTCTCATTTGTGTCTGTTTCAACGAAAGGTAACCAAAGCAGTGAATCGGCCCGCAGGCTACGCGTGACAGCACTTCATTATTGCTCTTCAAGAAGCCCTGACTAACCCCCCCCCCCCCCCCCACCGTAGTTTTCTTTTCTATAGGGATACGTTAAACTCAAGGTTTTTCGACCAACTATACCAGCTAATGTTGAGGAATAACTGTAGCTATCCAAACTTACGCCTGACATGCTACAGTGTGTGTCGGTTTGATGTCATTAATGTCTGAAGCGGGTCAAATTAAACATCTATAAACTCAGAATGAAACTTTCAGTCTGCAGCGGAGTGTCCGCTGATATGAAACTTCCTGGCAGATTAAAATTGTGTGCCGGAACCGGGACTCGAACCTGGGACCTTTGCCTTCGCAAAGGTCCCAGGTTCGAGTCCCGGTTCCGTCACACAATTTTAATCTGCCAGGAAGTTTCATCTATAAACTCGTTTTCTACTGAAAGAGACTTTAAGTACTCTTCTCATGGATTAATTACCCATGTTTGTTTCGTTAAATATAGAGCTCTTAAGTTGAAGTATTCTTTTGAATCACCTTGCATACTGCACGAATGTTCTGTTGTTAAGTAGATTATTAGTGTTGGGATTTTTCGGACATTATCTTAATGAGTCTAAGCCCTATATCAGTATGCGTAATTTTTTTGACAATTTCGCATTATCTGCTTCGCAAAATGAAGATTAAAATAAAATAATTTAAAAAAAAATATTAGGAGCTGCTGTGTCCACGAACCATAACCAACGCCGTAATGTAGATGGTATTCACACTGACTTTAATAGTACGGAACGGCTGGTACTAAGGCTATCTGTTCCACTTTGAATACGAACACTTGTGAGCGAGCATTTTAACGTAACTGTGTCACTGTATGAGACATGGGCCACATCGTACGAGGCAAAACTGATATGCAAATCCAACGAATGGCATCATTGTGGGTCGCCGCGAAAGTCGAAAGTGCTTCAGAGGCACAGTATGGCTATTTTCTAATATTATTTCCCCTATTTAAAAAAAAAAAATGTTATTATTTAATGTAGCCTCGGACTCTACAGCCGAGCGAGGGGACAGCGCGACAGATCGCCCCCTCCCCCCACTCTTTGCCCCCACCCAGTGGTTTATATAACGGGGAAGGCCGGCCCCCCTCCTCCCCCCGAAATAATGAATATAAAGAAAAATGTAAGTACGGTATCTCAATTGTTTTAATGATTGGTGTGTGTGAAGGCACCGCCGTCGTAGGTAGTCTTACTTCTGTGTATTAGTGATAGGACTGAGGTGTTAGTGGTGTGAAGGTCGTACCAGTTTTTCTTAAAAATTATTTTTTATGATTTAATGTGAACATTAATAAAATTGATCTAAGTTAAGTAAAAGGGGCTTCAACGCAAGTTATCATCTGAATTAACGCTTTATAGGATAGTGGTCGATATATTGCCCACCTACCGTAAGTGCTAAACAGTGTCCGTTACTCTTTACCTTCCTCATTTTCACCCGTTTCATTCAAAATAACAAGTTTACCACTAGAATTTCTAATATTTCATAGTGTTTAGTAATGCTTGAATATTGTAATACGTTCAATTTTTGTAATTCAGTAAATTATTTAATAAACTGTATCTTCTTTGAATTCCAAATGTCATTTTTAGTTCTCTATTCCAGATATCAGAAGATTGTCCTTCAAATGAGCAACATCCACAGTACTGTAGCCCCATCCAAAATGGATCGCGGTCTGTACAGCAACCACGTATTTCTTCCTTTCGTTTCCAAGTTAAATGAACATAAAATAATACTGAGTATATTACATGCCTATTTAAGTAAAATGGGATGCAATAAAAATATTGAAACTTCCTGGCAGATTATAATTGTGTGTCGGAACCGGGACTCGAACCTGAGACCTTTGCCTTTCGCGGGCAAGCGTTCTACCGACTGAGCTATACCGACACGACTCACGATGCCGCCTCACAACTTTACTTCCGCCAGTTCCTCGCCTCCTACTTTCCAAACTTCACAGAAGCTAGAACTGACATGTGATTACAATTCCACGCAATTTGGGTGCATAGATCCTGATAAATCAGTACCCAGGACAAACACCTCTGGCTGTAATAACTGCCATGATACGCATGGGCATTGAGTCAAACAGCTTGGATGGCGTGTACGGGTACAGACGCCCATGCAGCTGCAACACGGTACGACAGTTCGTCAGGAGTAGTGACTGGCGTACTGTGACGAGCCAGTTGCTCGGCCACCATTGACCAGACGTTTTCAGTTGGTGAGAGATCTGGAGAATGTACTGGCCAAGGCAGCAGTCGATCATTTTCCGTATCGAGCAAGGGTCGTACAGGACCTGCAACATGCGGTCGTGCATTATACTGCTGAAATTTAGGATTTCGCATGGATTGAATGAAGGGTAGAGCCACTGGGCGTAACACATATGAAATGTAACGGCCACGGTTCAAAGTGCCGGCGATGCGAACAAGAGGTGATCGAGACGTGTAACGAATGGCATCACATACCATCACGCCGGGTGATACGCCAGTATGGCGATGACGAATACACGCTTCCAATGTGCGTTCACCGCGATGTCGCCAAAGACGGATGCAACCATCATGATGCTGTAAACAGAAACTGGATTCATAAAAAAAAAAAAATGACGTTTTGCCATTCGTGGCATCCAGGTTAGTCGTTCCTTACATCATCGCAGGCGCTCCTCTTTGATGCAGCCATGGTCTCCGAGCTAATAGTCCATGCTGCTGCAAACGTCGTAGAACTGTTCGTGGAGATGGTTGTTGTCTTTCAAACGTCCCCATCTGTTGACTCAGGGATCGAGACGTGGCTGCACGATCCGTTACCGCCATGCGGATAAGATGCCTGTCATCTAGACTGCTACTGATACGAGACCGTTGGGATCTAGCACGGCGTTCCGAATTGCCATCCTGAATCCACCGATTCCTTATTATGCTAACAGTCATTGGATCGCGACGAACGAGAGCAGCAATTCGCGATACGATAAACCGCAATCGCGATAGGCTACAATCCGACCTTTATCAAAGCCGGAAACGTGATGTTACGGCCGGCCGCTGTGGCCGAGGACACTGAGGCGCTCCAGTCACGGTCTGCACGGCCACTACGGTCGGGGGTTCGAATCTCCCCTCGCGCATGGATATTTGTGCCGTCCTAGTTCGTAAGTAGTTCATAAGTAGTTTGTAAGTTTAGGGACTGATGACCCCGTAGTTAAGTCCCATAGACTATACAAACATTTTTCGTGATGTTACGCATTTCTCCCCGTTACACGAGGGATCACAAAAACGTTTCACCAGGCAACGCCGGTCAAGTGCTGTTTGTGTATGAGAAATCTTTTGGAAACTTTCCTCATATCAGCACGTCGTAGATGTCGCGACCGGCGCCAACCTTGTGTGAATGCTCTGAAAAGCAAATCATTTGCATATCACAGCATCTTCTTCCTGTCGTTTAAATTTCTCGTCTGTAGTACGTCATCTTCGTGGTGTAGCAATTTTAATGGCCAGGAGTGTACAATATTAGCAACGATGGTGTGCATAGTTCAATAATTTTCAGTCTGAATATTTGGTTTCTTTCGGACACTGATGTCGTGTAGCATTTCTGTTATCCAGAGTGATGGAGGAAACGAAGAATGACAGTGGACAGAGCTAGGTGTCTGCACATCACTTGATGAGGTTGTGCTATTGAAGGTTTCAATGCATGCACTTTCCGTGTGTAACGAGGTGCTAGTATAGTTAACGGGGGCTATTGAGCGCAGTGCTGAGTAGGAGGGAAGGGGACAAGGTCGGACGTCCAGGGTCGCGGCTGCGTCAGCGCTGCGCCCCCACAGTGGGAGCGCCTTTGGACCGGCGCCAGGCGCTCAGCGCTCAGGTAGAGCAGAGGCGGAGGCGGCTAGACAGCAAGCTGGCTGCTGACTGCCCTCCTGACTCACTGCCCGCCTGCCTGGCAGACCGAGCAGCGGGGCCAGCCTCTCGACGGCGCGCACAGTACTCGGCCTGCTTGCTCACACACCGACTTTGGACGGCCGAGATTTTATCGGTGGTGCGCCGCTTGCACACAAGCCGGAATTTTACCGGCCAAACGAGCTGTAGCTTGGCTGTTGTGATCGACTCAAGTTGATTCCAAACGTAATGAATTCCAAATATTTTTTCTAATATTATGACTAATATTGCTGACATAATGCAAACAACGGTAAGGTGGTAGAATCCGTGTACATCGAAGGAAACGGCATTGCCATCGAAATACATGGAATGTTCGATATAGTGTTTCTGAACCGCAAATTCGGGCGCTATGCGCCCTCACATACTAAAACCTTGTTTAACCTATACCTAACCTAACTTTGACTTAAAAAAAGTCATTTGTAGCGTAGCCTTAAGGAGGTTAGGTATTTGGTTTGATTTGATTTTTCCAGGGAAGCCAAAACAGTCTTGGTCCAACCCGCCACTGCCCGCACCAAAACTAAGTTTATTGTGCGGTATCGCTCCCTGTACATCTAGTAAAGCCAACCAATGCCCTTGAACAGTGCAAGGAGTCCCTTTACCAGTTCTTTATTAGACACAATTTCTTCGGGTCTGGTTGTCCCAAATGTTCTGTGCCTTTTACTCTCCAATGCAATGCATTCGAAGATTAGATGTGATGCAGTTTCATCACCGTCATCACAGATCCTACATTTAGGGTCCTCTTCTGTTATTCCCATTATATGTAGGTGTTTTTTGAAATTCCCATGGCCTGTCAGCAATCCAACCATGAGTCTAATGTCTCTCCTGTTCAGGCCTAGGATTGCAGAGCTTCTTTTAAAACATGGCTTTGGCATCATTACCTTGCCATGTTTTTGTTGATGGAGTTTGGTCCAGTATTCTACGTGCTGTCTTATGAGCCAGTTACGTAGCTCCAATTTGATCATTGCCTTGGTGATTGTCAGAACAGGTTCCGGTCCAATAAATGGAGTCTCTGCCCCCATCCTGGCTAATCTGTCGGCATGTTCGTTGCCACTGATCCCCGAGTGGCCAGGAACCCACAATAGGTTTACTCTATTGCTTTCCGCTAGCTCCACCAGAACCCTGTGACAATCTGCAATTTTAGACCTTGTTGCAGGAGCTGCCAGTGATCTCAGGGCTACCTGGCTGTCTGAATAGATATAGATGCTACGAACTTTGTAGCACCTACGCAAATCCTCCTCCACACATGCCCTGATGGCAGTGATTTCGGCCTGGAATACTGAGCCCAGTTTTCCTAGAGAGTCTTGGGTGCACCCCATATACCCTGGCACCTAGGTATAGGTTAAACAAGAATTTCTCTCTCTCTCCCTCCCCCCCCCTCCTCTCTCTCTCTCTCTCTCTCTCTCTCTCTCTCTCTCTCTCTCTCTCTCTCTCTCTCTCACGTGAGAACGCGTAGCGCCCGAATCTCCGGTTCACAAACACTATATCGAACATTATATATTATCTCGATGGCAATGCCGTTTCTTCGATGTACACGGATTCTCCCAAATTACCCAAACAACTAATTAAGTACCATAACATACATTAGTATATCAGTAACAAATTGCATTTTTTCTCTCCATTTTATCAAAACTGTCAGTCAATTTGCCGGAAACTTGTCTCCATGTACGTCTAGTCACACTTCTATCTTCAAACGAGTTCAAAGTTTTGCTCCGCCAAACGTTTCGTGCTTCCACTACCAAAATACGCATATTAATTATTTTTTAACCCAGTGCAAAAATATACACGATAAGATTGTCCGGGCGCTCATCTTCGATTGCAGACGATTTGGAGGTTTCAGCTGAAGCGAGGATTCGTGAGAACAGGAGCTTCACAATAACGGGTCTCTCAAACGAATTTCCTGACGTGTCGAATTCAGTGCTTTACAAAACGGCAGTAAACTCTTGGTTGTCGGAACAGGCGGCAAGAGGGTATTTTAAAATTGGTTGAGAGGCATAAGTGTTTGAACATACTTGGCAACTATGTCGAAAAATAAAGTGCGTAGTTTCTGAATATAAATTTACTTTTTTTGAAATAACCTTTCGCTGTGTACTTCTGTTCAAACGGAACTTACTTAAAAACCGCGCCTCGTATGTATGCCTCAAACAGGCAAGTGGTCATTTCTGTCCGGATATAGAAAGAAGTTCGATCCCTTGTGGTAATTCAGATAAAGTTGCGAGAAAATGGAATTATGCATACTCGTACTAGGCGATAAGTTGATGATTTGGACAGGAATGGAAACGTGTCTGAATAGACGATCACTCAGAGGGCCAGCCGTCCTCCGTAATAAAAATAGTGAAGATCTCAATAACATCACAGAACAAAAGACACGATCTACCCAAAGCAGTGGTTGAGGTCATATTTTGGAATAGGAGATAATCTTCTGCAGGCCAATTAATGGTCTTTAAGTAGATTGTCAGAGTAGACGATAAATTGAGTTCATGGTTCGCGGTAGTTCCAGTGGTGAGACAAGGCTGTAACCAATCACCACTGTTGTTCATACTATTTGTGGATCATATGTTGAAAACAAAAGACTGGGAGGGTGAAATTAACCAATATAAGCATTCTCGCATATGCTGTCGTCTTTGGAAAAGAGATTTAAACAGACTGCGTGCAAAATAGGAGAAACAAAGATAGAACAGGTAGACAGTTTCAACTACCTAGGATACGAGTATATTTTTTCATGCGATGGCAACGTAGTGAAAGAACTAGAATCGAGGTGTAGCAAAGCCAAGGTAGTGAGTACTCAGCAAAGATCTACTCTCTTCTGTAGGAAGGCAGTAAGTAGTTAGACAAAAGTAGCAGTGCGCAACTGCCTAGTAAGCAAGGGACGCGGTTTCGAAGCTTGGCCATGGTACAGTTCATTCGATTCTTGTTCAAATGTTTGTAAAGCTTATGTGACTTAACTACGGGGTCTTCAGTACCTAAACTACTTATGAACTAGCTTATACTACAGACGGCACAAACATCGATGCCCGAGGGGGGATTCGAACCCCGACGGGGAACGGCCTCGCGCATCGTAGCATAGCGCCTCAATGCGCTCGGCCGCTCCGCCGCGGCCATTCAATTCTTAACCAGATTATCATCACTGCTAATAATGAAGTTATTTGACCTGAAGCGTTTGAGATGTATGGCTACACTCGTTTTTAGTCCTCCTCGAAACAACCACTCACTCTTCCTCAAAGACAAATAACGAAATTCTCAGCTGTTATCGCTAACGCTCAACTTCCCTAGAGCTCTCGCCTTACGTAACGAAGATCTTCCTCCAAAGAAAGGAACGGAAGCAAAACAGGTAGCTTAATTATACTGGTCATACAGCTCACGGGGTATCTGTTCTTACCGATTCCAACTTCTTCCACAGCAGCATTCAACACTGGGGTGAGAGAAGTCATGGAATAGCGGTACTCACTGATGGAAATTGTGGTAAAACCACGTAAACGAAGTATAAAAGGTGGCGCATCTGTACTCTGTCGATCCATGTGAAAAGGTTTGCGACATGATCTACATCTGCATATATACTCCGCGATCCACCGTAAGGTGTGTGGCAAAGGCTACACTCTACCGTTACTAAGCATTTCCTTTCCTATTCCATACACAAATAGAACGAGGGAAAAAAGATTGCCTGTGTGTTTCCGTACGACCCTTTGTGATCTTTACGCGAAATATACGTAAGCGGCAGCAAGATCGTTCTGCAATCAGCTTCAAATTCCGGCCCTCTAAATTTCCTCAACAGACTTTCACGAAAAGAAAGTCGCCTTTCCTCCAGCGATTCCCATATGAGTTCCCAGAGCATTTCTGTGAAACTCGCGCATTGCTCGAACCTAATAGCAAAGGTTCCAACGTTTGAATGTGGCAAATAGTAATGCGACCTAGTATGTATAAACGGGGAGAGAGGGGGTTACGAAGGGGTCCAGGGAAATAAGTGCACAATTTTGATGATTCCTTATTGAAACACGATTCTATAACGTTTCTGATGAGATAGGGCCAGCATATTGCTACATCATTCTGATGTGTACAGTAGGAATGTCTTGGGTGCTGGGAGGGAGGGAAGCAAAACATCTAATTAGTTTCGTCCTCCGAACCGAACACCATAGATTTTGTGATTTCGTGATTAATAAAAAGAATCTAGCCATTAAAAGTTGCACACAAACAAGATAATGCAAAATCATAAATTACATTAAGTGTGCTCGTTAAAGATATTTCAGCGAGTGTGCAGATTAAGAAAGTAAAAAAGAAATCGTATTATTTTTTTGTACTAGTAATGGACTCAATGTTACAGTGCTAAGAATTAGTCTAAATTCTGAAACGAGGAAACATTTATTGGCGATTTTCTCGTAGAACTCTTATTTTACAAATAAGAAATGTTCATCACACACGAAACCGCTTTATCAGTAGATACGATCAATAAGAAACAAAACAAAAACAATTTCAGGTACTGAACACAGATTACCGAACTAGCATATATGACGAGCGTGGTTTATTTTTGCCCACATACTTAACGATTTTTCCTGTAAGGACGCAGATGCGAGTCATGACATTCCGCATTTTCAATGGCTGCTGCTAGATTCCACAATGGTGCGCCTTTGTGGATTCATCTCTTGTGTTGCATCACGCAATTTTCGAGTTCGTAGACGTTACTGTCAGTACTGGTGATTTCCACAAGAACATGTTATAAAGTGTTGCTCGTAACTATTTTTGTCGACGAAATCATCGTGTGGTATTTTTGGTCGGGAGTTTTGTGTGGGTTCACATACGAAAGAATTCGAAAGGAACCGAGTTTTGACGACAAAAAACAAATGAGGCCGATTCGTTATTTAAACCTGAAAATCGTAATTTAAACTACTCCAATGGTAGAGTCGTAATTTTAAACAATTTTAGTAACAATTACGATAAAATCGTAATGTTTGGAACCTCTGTTCCAGTGACGAACCTAACTGCTCGCCCTTTAATTGCTCTTCCTTTGAACTGAACTGCTGCGGGTCCCAAATACTTAGACAATACTCGAGACGTGGTCGTATAGCGTTTTACACGCTATCTCTTTTTCAGATGAAGCACATCTTCCCAAAATTGCCCCAATAAACCGAAATCGGCTGTCCGCCTTACAACTGTCCTTATATTTTAGTTCCATTTCATATAGCTCTGCGATGTTACGCCTAGATATTTGAACGACGCGACTGTATCAAGAATTTCAACAACAACAAAAATGTTCGAATGTTTGTATAGTTTATTGGACTTAACTACGGGGTCATCAGTCCCTAAACTTACGAACTACTTACGAACTACCTTATGTTAAGGACGGCACAAATATCCGTGCCTGAGGGGAGGGGGGGATTCGAAACCCCTACCGTAGTGGCCGTGCAGACCGTGACTGGAGTGCCTCGGTCAAGAATTCCACTATTAATGCTGTATTCGAACATAATGGGATAGTTTTTCCTACTCATGTGCATCACCTTACATTTTTCTACATTTAGAGCTCATTCTTCACACCAACTAGAAATTTTGTTTAAGTCATCCTATATCCTATTACATTCAATTTTGACTGTGAACGAAGGACAGGTACTAATAAATAATAAATGTATATGACCACGGAGCCAGCACGCTTAAAATGATCCCGTAACACATGCACCGTCTGAAGATGAACCTGAAAAGGTTCGGAAACCTGTTAACGGAATAAACAGCATCACTTCAAGTCAAAGTGACTGGCTGCCTTTTTGTTAAATCATACTAAAATTAAGTCAGACTCTAACTAAGCATGTTGGGATTAATTCCCATCTGCTTGCATTACTGAACCTCCCGATACCACTGTTGCATACCAATAGATATGAATGTAATTAGGCTATTATTTTCTTTTCCAAAACTATTGTTATCCTTTTTTTCTAACATGACTAGATGAAGATATTTTCTTTTATTTGAGGTCGTAGAAGTTTGTTTAATTAGCAAAGATTAATTAGTTCATGCAAGAGGCATATTATTATTGTTCTGATAGTATACTAATAAGTATTTCTGATAAAATTAAGTAAATTATTTTCTCATAATATTAAAGTAGGTTTTATTATCTGTCACAATATTAGGAGAGATTTGCCCTAATTGATTTCTGTATAATTACCGTTAATTACGAAACTATTGTTGACAACCCTATTAATTATATTTGGATACGAAATACTATTAACATAACGAAGACTTCTATATCAATTTACTCAGTATTATTTACGTCATCTTTTACTATAGCCAGTTGAATGAAATTGTTAACTTTTCCATTATTCATAATTTACTGTACAGAATTAACAATACGTAATTTTCAGTGTCACTGTTTGGATGATATAAATAGGATGCTTTCGCGTTATGTAAAAGAGTATTGTTTCATTTTTGATCTGAGCCACAGTCCACGCCAATAGGGAGTCTGGTGTCATCACTGATCTGAAGCATAATTCACGTCACTTTTTTGTGTCCCATCCTCGACGCCACTTTTGTGTCTCGTTTCCGTCGGTTGTCCTGGCTGTCGGTGGCCGAGTAGAGAGACACCGACACAGGGAAATAGGATGCACGCGTGTGCAGGTACGGAGGTGACCAGCCAGTGGGACAGCAGAAACTAGAAACACTAAGCTAGATTAGTATAAGAGGTATATTTCATAGAAGTAATACATTACTTAACTTGGAGAGCAGCAGATTAGTAGAATGTTGATACATAGTTTGGATAGAGGCCTGCCTACTGATGATTCCTAGTGCCTATCCGATAGCCAAGTCTTAACTGGTGCCTATCTGATTCCCAAGTGGCCGATGCAGCAGAGGGCGCTCGTGGCTGACGTCATAAGAACGCCGCGCCGTGCGTGCATAGCGGCGCGCGGCGAAAGTACGTGGCGCGCACTTTAGACTTGAGCGACACCACAACTTTGAACTTTAATTTTGAACAATTGTGGTAAAGTTATTCAATGTTCGTCTGATCTACGCCTCATCCTGCACGTATAGGTGAACTATTCGTCGACTTTCTTTTGTAATGGTGCTTTCAGGTGTTGTCTTAACTTCAACAATGACTACTGTTATTTTGTAACGCCTATGTGATCCTTGCCCTAGTCTTGACATCTTTCAAAAAATTTTATCCTGCAGATATTCCGTAATTCATTCAATTCTATAAGTGGTATTTGATCCAAATGTTTACAACGCCAAACCTAAAATTACGAAAGCAACAGTACAACACGATGAAATCACATGTACACAAAGCTCTGTTTAGAACAGCATCATATTTTCGTATCTCAGTTACTTTGGTGCAAGGACAAGGCAGATTAGTGGAGTCTCTTAACGACACCCGACGCGTCACAGCACGGCGGGTGAAAGGTGGAGAGAAGAAGAAATGCAAACAGGTTGGTGACGAAACGCAGTGAAGGACAGACAAAAACTGTGGGCCGCGAGTGTGTCGGGCGGTGATAACAGCTTACGTGTCGTGACTGGCGCGTCGGACACGCCTCTCCTCTCCCGCTACGGTCCAAACGTGCATTTCCTCAACCCAGCACACTAAGCAAATCAAAATGTTCTAATGTTCAAATGTTTGTAGAGCTTATGGGACTTAACTATGGGGCCATCAGTCCCTAAACTTACAAACTACTTATGAACTTGCTACAACTAAGGACGGCACAAATATCCATGCCCGAGGGGGGGATTCGAACCCCCGACCGTAGTGGCCGTGCAGACCGTGACTGAAGCGCCACAGTCCCCTCGGGGGTTGGAACACTTGCGGGGAGTGACACTTGCGGGGAACCCGGGGCCCTTGGGGCGGCTAATAGCTTTTCCTCGGAACAGGCACACCAAGACGTCTAGCACTGTCAACATAACACGAAACTTGTTCCATCTACATATTAACTCCTGAAAACAAAACGGTATTTTAACAGTGATAATGTTTGGAGATTTATTAAGACATTCTCTGCTACTACAAGAGAATGACTTTCAACAGTCATACCTCCTAAAAGCATATTATTCAGAACACTAACCATATCAAGATACCTGCGCAAGCAATAAGGCATCCTGCACCGCTATGTAGTTAACCCCACTATCACGCAACTTCCATCTCTTTAAAAAAAATAACTACTATTCTTTTTAATAGGAGACGCAGCCTTATACCTTAAATTAAAAACGTTAATAATAAGTCAATGAGTATTTTACATACTTGATGCGTTTATTCGAGACCCCAAAACGATTTCGCTGTATTCGAATTACAAATACATCTAATGAATGTATGAAATACGGAATGTGTAAGGAAATGTCACACACCGAAAAATGCTAAAGATAAATTCTATTTTCTATCACCGTCATATAGAACCATTTTTACTCCGAACTTGGCATAAACCAACAAGGAGAAACAAGTTGAAAGACTTCCAGGAAAAATGAAGCGGAATTGGCAGCCAATAGTTGGTTATAAATTGCATTTCCTGTTAACTATATAAATATGAATTACGGAATACGCGGAACTCCTCTTCAGTACAGTCAAAAAGGTCTACGGTAATTGGCAGTGGTTTACAATCAGATATCCGTATCACTCTTCTCCTCAAGAAGTCTGTGTGAAGATTTATATTCAGAACATTCAAGAAAAAGGCTACTGTGATGTTGAAACTACAAGAAGCAGCTCATTTACTCAGGACGGGAAAACTTTATGGTGCCCGTCAATTTGAATGGCTGTATCTCTTGTAGTAACATTCATTTTTTGATAAAATGTTAAAATCCAATATACCAGAATTTTGTTTTTCTAAACTCAGTGCCAACTTTTTTTGTCGAAATGTTTGCAGGAAGTAGTCTTGATGTAATTTCATACTTCTAAGCATTAAATTGATATTATCAAACATGTAATTTGTGTCACAAATTGCGCGGCCGGTCCGATGGGCCTTTCACTGAATACGGCACAGGTAGCGGCTGGAGGGCGTGGAGAAGGGGTGGTGTATCCCTACTTCTGGAACGCCCTGTTCACTACCTGCAGCGTCCGGGTCTCCCCGCAAGTGTCTACACATTCCCTTTCCCCGCAAGTGTCACTCCCCGCAACTGTAACCAACTCGTCCCCTCGGCCACCGCGGCCGGCAACACACTAAGCCTTTCGGTTACCAACAGATGCGCGACAAATGCACAGACAGTGGGCATCGACATCCACTTACTTTAGATTAAAGGACATCAAGACATACACCATAGCGAAACAGTAGACCGCCTCTCCAAGAGAAGTATTACGGAAGGACAACACTGCCCCACGCCGATTCCATATACAGACTTCCGATCGACGATTCAGAAAGCTGCCAATCGCACTTGGCACGTCTCTCAAGCGTTTAAGGGAGGACACCTGGCACCTATACAACTAAATGTCTCCTCTCAATCAAGCTTTTCGTCTATGAAGCTTAGTAGACGTCATGCAACGTCATTCATTCGGATGAGACTGGGACATGGTTGTTACCCTGCCCACCTACACCGTTTGAAAAACATCGCTTCTCGACATTGCAACAAAGATCCGACGGCAGTGGCGGATCTCAACCACATTATACTGGCTTCCACCAAGTACACGGCCGCACAAAGTGTCTCCTACAGAAAGCTGGTTGCGAGGGGTTACCCCTCCCCACAAGCGTTGCTGTCTTCCTTCATGGATTCGACACGTTTAAGTACAGTTTACTAAAGGACTACACCAACGTCACCGGCATAAAGCCCTAATTTAACAGCTGGTGTGTTGAACATGCACAGCTTGAAACTGCACAAGTAATTTCATATCATTTTTCGACTTTTGTCTTTGCAAATCACATTTTGTTTTATGCTGTTTGCACTTTCGTTGTATTACATCTGTCACTAGTACTGTTAAATATGTATTGTTTTATATCTTGTACATATGATTTTTCTATTTTATTCTAAGGCTGTATGATGTTAGATCCCTGTTGATATACATTGTAAGAATTTCAATTCTATTTTAATATTGCCACTCTAATAACTGCTGGCTGTATGGTCACTGTAACCAAAAGCCATAATAAAGAAGAATTTAAAAAAATTAAAAAATAAAAACAAACACCGATGAGTGAGGCCGTTCCCGTCGGGGTTCGAATCCCTCCCTCCCCCACCCCTCCCCAGGAATGGATGTTTGTGTTGCCTTTATTTTAAGGTAGTTCATAAGTAGTTTGTAAGTTTTAGAGACTGATGACCCCGTAGTTACGTCCCATAAGCTTAACTAACATTTGAACATTTTTGGTTACCAACCTGAAACTGCGCTGCACCCAATAAAGTGGGTTTTATATTCGAATCCCCCTAACTTCCAGAAACAGAGTACCTGTTACTAAGAAGACGGCAACATGGGTATCAAATTTAGAATTTATATATGGTCAGAGCTGGACACAAGACCATTTATCCTTTAATTAATTCACAGCTGAAATAAAATAAAAGGAACCACGCTCACACTCTCAGCCACGTACAGACGGCAACGCAACACAACCTCCACGATGGACAGATTAATGCCTCTTAAGTGGCTACACGCCATACCAGGCGGAAAATGTACTAGACGCATGTTGTTCATCAATGAATATGCAACATTAAAAGGTGCTGCACAAAATATGGTATAAATCAACTTTTAATACGTTCTGGTTATGGAACAACACTGGGAATGAAAAGGTTAACAATCTTCTATAAAATATAGAAAATTACGAATAAACAAAAATCCGTGCACTTTTCGTAAAAATTGTATAAGTACTCGAACACAACGAAAAACATAAAAATTAAAAATGTCATGAAAGGAATGGCTTTGGCTGATTGTTATTTAAGTTCTAAACTTCACGCACCATAAATATAAAGAAATTCTGAACTCCGATACCATGTGATCTTCTTGGAAGTCACAACGGACTAGTGATGCAGCCGATTCCGTGAACAATCGAAATCTATGCAACTGCTTCAAACATCCTATTACCTTGCAAACGTGTTAATTTGCTAAATATTCTACTTTGAGCACTAAGAATAGTACCTTTTAAGATGTTTGAAGCCAATAACTTCTATTATTGACAAGTTCTGGATGAATATATGGCAGCTTGCGCACCAATTTAGGCAAAAATCTAGTTTTTCAGACATCTCAATCTTGATGACAATGATATAATTTTCACGTGCATTGAGAGACATACAGAGTGATTGAGGAATAGTAAATTATCTTAGGAGGTGGCCATATAGATGAATTGTAAGAAGAAAACGACATATAAAATATGCCAAATTTATATTGAATACAGAGACATAGCTGTAAGTATGTACCTCCAACAAACTTACAGCAAAGGCAAATTAGGACATTTTTCACTGATTCTTATTGAATTAAAAGCACAATTTTGTGTTCGTTCTACAAGTTTATTTTTATTCGTGCAGAAATATACAGGGTGTTTAAAAGGTACCGCCAAACTTTCAGGAAACATTCCTCACACACGAAGAAAGAAAATATGTTATGTGGACATGTGTCCGGAAACGCTTAATTTCCATGTTAGAGCTCATTTTAGTATTTCTCTTTAAATGTAAATTGAAATAATTCGTGCAGACAATTGTCAAAATACCCATTTGTTTCGTTAGTATGTACTGAAATTCCTCGATTCACTGCCAGTTGGCCCAATTGAAGGAAGGTAATGTTCAGTGCTTGTGTTGACATGCGACTCATTGCTCTACAGTACTAGAATCAGGCACATCAGCACGTAGCATCAACTGGTTAGTGTTCATCACGAACGTGGTTTTGCAGTCAGTTTATAAGTACGACACAACATGTGGTTCATGCACGATGGAGCTCCTGCACATTTCAGTCGACGTGTTCGTACGCTTCTCAACAACAGATTCGGTGCCCGATGGATTAGTAGAGGCGGACCAATTCCATGGCCTCCACGCTCGCCTGACCTCAACCCTCTTGACTTTCATTTATGGGGGGGATTTGAAAGCTCTTGTCTACGCAACCCCGGTACCAGATGTAGAGACTCTTCGTGCTCGTATTGTGGACGGCTGTGATACAATACACCATTTTTCAGGGCTGCATCAGCGCATCAGGGATTCCATGCGACGGAGGGTGGATGCATGTATCCTCGCTAACGGAGGACATTTTGAACATTTCCCGTAACAAAGTGTATGAAGTTACGCTCGTAGGTTCTGTTGCTGTGTGTTTGCATTCCATGATTAATGTGTTTTGAAGGGAAGTAATAAAATGAGCTCTAACATGGAAATGAAGCGTTTCCGGACACATGTCCACATAACATATTTTCTTTCTTTGTGTGTGAGGAATGTTTCCTGAAAGTTTGGCTGTACTTTTTTGCAACACCCTGTATATATATAAGCATTCACGCTTGCTATGCCGCATCTGTGACGAACAAGTGCTGCAGGAAGTACCGCCACTTCAGAGGGGGTGACAAAGTAGTTGGTTAGATGCAGCCCGTCATCGCGCAGACTACCTGCAACAGCGTTTCTTGAACTTCGGTCGACCTGCGGCGGACAAACAGCGCGGTTCACCTGCGCGGAAAGTCCATCGGGCGCGTGTTTGCTCTGCTAATCTCGCTTTATCTCGCCCGTCTCTGAACTCTGCGCCCAAAGCGCCTGTCACCGATATGTCCACACGCACCGTACCGCCGCCGACGACGAGAGTTCCGGATACAAGACACTGTGTCACAAGACTTGTCGGTAAAAGTGCAGTTTATGAGTCCGCGAGAGGTGCTTCATGCGTAGTGTTGGTAATGGCGCAATGAATGATGCAGGTGAAGACGCCCAATCAGATTCCGCGTTTCATGTGTTGTGAATTTGGCCTTTCTTCACATGCACTATTTTTCCGTTCAGATTTAATAATTTCTTGCAACGTAAATTTACATACGTGTTTCTCTATCAAGTTATACGACGACAGTAATTTTTCCAGTGCCTTTCAATACGTGAATAATGAATGTTATTAAAATTAGTGTTCACTTCCCTAGGAAAAAACCAATGTTGGTTAATTTGAAAGAATCCGTGTATCTCGAAGTTCGGGTTTTGAACTGGAGATTCGGGCGCTATGCGCCCTCACGTACTAAAAATTAAAAAATTAAAATTACAAAAAATCTTGTTTAACTATACCTGACTTTCTTAAGGTTACGCTACAGATCACTTTCTTATAAGTGAAAGGGTGTTTCGAAAACACTTTCAGACTTTTCTTTAACACACTAACTTCAAAACCAATAACTGGCCTGCGCAGCTTTAAGGTTAGGTACATAGGTTACACAAGAAGTTTTTACTCGTAGTAGAGCATAAATCTCCGGTTCAGAACCGCTCAGTATAAGTAATTGCGCTCGTAAAAACTGCGACAGTCATGCAATCACCACAACTAAAATCACTGGTGAAAATAATTTTGACTACACAGTACAGCCAGTACGCTCAATCTCCATTACAGAACGTAAATATAAATTCCACATTTATTGAAATTCAATATTTAATCTACATATCTTTACATCCATTACACCGATTTGTTTACAAACCATGGAGAGTAATCTATTTGTTATTGGTCGCGCGAATGCGACTGCTGATTGGACGTTGGCTACGGCGCCGCAGCCAAACATGAAACGCCACGCGCGGACTCTGAAGCTGCACTTCAGCCGACTTGTCACGTACCATTTGCCTAAAAGTTATTTCCAAAAATAATAACGAAAAAAGAATGTTCAAAGGTTTGTAAACCTAAAGGACCAAACTGCTGGGGGTCATCAGTCCCTAAACTTACTCACTGTGTAACGTCCCACCTGAGGGCGTAATATTATTTTTATTGGAAACACCATTGGAATGGCAGTCTGCTAGTGTCTACAAAAGATATGCCTTTGCCTGTGGCAAAGAGATGGTGTTGCGAGAGTGAAGGTCGGGGTGAGAGTTTAAAATAGGGAAAGTTTAATTTTTAAAACTCACAACCACCAACTGCGAACCAAATTCCTAAACATGCAAAAACACTGGATCTGTGATTGCTACCGTTTGACTCGTTTTCTAGGGGATGATATCACACGTTCGCAGCTTTCCTTCCCTGTATATGATTAACAAAAAAATTCATAATCAAGTCAAGTTCATGAGAGAAAAGGGTGTACTAACTACTATTTTTGAAAATCACGTAAAAGTTCACTTTATGTTGTTTATTTCACAATATTAGAACCCTGTGGCTGATACGTCTGTACACCCACACATTTATCAAATAAAGTTATAGCTCGTGAGCCCCCAGACAAAATGAATATTTGTCGCAAATTTTTTTCACACCATGTGGCTGTCTCAAACACCGTTTATGTTCATGCCTATGCGACGACACACGTTACATTAACAAATCACAGTCACTTTAATTCAATGCGATGCACACCTTGTTCCACCGGCTAAATATTCACCAACACACAGTAGCACTCGATTCAACTGGGTGCAGTCTATGACGAGCAACCACACGTGGCGATTGCCACACACAAATCTATGACCTCCACCTGGAGATCCACATGCCGACTGATGCAGAGCGACGCCGCCCGGCCAGCTACCCCACTTGCTCCCGACTCGTCATTCCTGCCCTCGCGCGCGCGCCAAAAGCCCAACTGCCCGGGTTTTTTTCCCCTACGTCATCAACTTCCCCATGTGAGCTGTTCTAACCGACTTCCAACGTACAGCGCTCAGCGAATACATTTCTAAAACTTTACTTAAAAGCAAAATAATTACACTACACATTAAACAAATTTCTTATGTTTTTATATTGGTATACACATCCTTTGTACTATGTATTACAATCGTGCAATTTCTTATATCACAGATAAGTGATTTAACTGAATATTTCAAGATAAAATACACAAGATTAATTGAAAATAAAATGAGAAATAGTTAATACATTACTTTTATAAACAAACATTGCCATGCTAGTTGTGTAACTGTCTTGTATTCATTGGTAATTTATTACTTTCCATTGTCAATTAAACATATTACGTCAGATTGACTATATCAGCTAATGTATTGTTTATTTGTCAACAGGCTATTTTCTAATGAGGGCCTTAAAGGTTCCTAACTGCATCGTATTACTTCAAATGCCAGTAGTATTAGAATATTTTATTTCACGCACTGCACTGCACCTGGCACTCGCCATTGTCCCTCTCCCCCCTCACCGGAAACGAAACTGGAAAATCCTAAGATGGAACAAGCCACCAACGTCGGCCTGCTCGCTGGCCTCCCGTCAGCTACAAGCACACAGCAAATCTCAACGTGGAGAATTTCTACCTTTGGCCTAACTATGTTGTCACCCAACTGCGTACATACATTGCTACCATAATTAATAAGATTAAAATTGAGTAACATTTAGTGCATTGGCATGGTCAATGTTTGCAGTGAACTTCATACTGTTTAATTATCAAATGCTATTAATTACCAGTATTTCTATTGGGTGGTAATCTCACAGTGTTAATATAAGAATTCCATGAAGCAGTGTTAATGTATGTATTTATCATACATTGAAAACAATTGATAATGACTGTAATTATTATTTATTCAGGTTGAGTCATAAATGAGGAAAAAGTATTTCGTGCAAATTATCACACACTGAGCTACAAACATAAATTCGTTTCCAGAGTGTTCCTACATGAATAAATGACAATACAATTGAATGGTAAAAGTCTGGACATATGACGTTGACTTTTCGGTTTTACTGTGCTCCGACATTGGCCAAGGTGACAGATCGGTAACAGGCCACAACATGCTAATGTTGTAGGTAGTCTAGCCGCTCACGATAAGGCGAGGCATGTGCGTCAAGCGACGGTTTGCGTGACACTGCGAGCGGTGATAGCGCTCATGTCTACCTTGTACCGTTTACGCTGGACGGTGTTACGTATCGTGGCTAGCTGGCATAGGAAAAGGAAATTGTGCCCTGTTGCCGATTTGTCCCCTTGGCCAATGTTAGTGCACAGTAGCACCCAGAAGTCCACTTCAATTTCCAGATTTTTACCATTCAACTGCAATGTAATTTATTGACATACGAACATACGGAAAACGAATTTATGTTTGTAGCTCAGTGTGTGACAATTTACACGAAATATTTTTCCTCATTTATGATTCACCTTTTAGATTAGTTCTTTGAGTGCTATGGCCATTTTTGTAGAAAGATAGATATACCGTGTGATCAAAAAGTCCGTATAAATTTAAAAACTTAATAAATCACGGAATAATGTAGATAGAAAGGTAAAAATTGACACACACATTCTTGGAATGACATGGGGTTTTATTAGAACAAAAAGAAAAAAAATTACTAGACGCGTGGAAGATTTCTTGCGCGCGTCGTTTGGTGGTGATCGTGTGCTGAGCCGCCACTTTCGTCATGCTTGGCCTCCAGGTCCCCAGACCTCAGTCCGTGCGATCATTGACTTTGGGGTAACCTGAAGTCGCAAGTGTATCGTGATCGACCGACATCTCTAGGGATGGTGAAAGACACCATCAGACGCCAATGCCTCACCATAACTCCGGACATGCTTTACAGTACTGTTCACAACATTATTCCTCGACTACAGCTATTGTTGAGAAATGATGGTGAACATATTTAGCATTTACTGTAAACAATATCATCTTTGCTTTCTCTTAATTTGTTGTGCTAATTAGTGCTTTACTGATCACATGGAGCGCCATCTATCGGACACTTTTGAACTTTTTTTCTCTTAAAACCCCATGTCATTCCAAGCATGTGTGTCAATTTTTACCTCTCCATCTACATTATTCCGTGAGTTATTAAGTTTCCAAATTTATACTGACTTTTTGATCACCCGGTATATTATATAATCGATAGATGAAACATTATGGTATTAATGGAGAATAACAGAAGGTCTGTATCCTGTGTAAAATTGTAATGATATTTGCTTACTGGTGAAAATGCCTTTATTAAGTATTTAGACTTATGTTCAAAATGTTCAAATGTTTGTAAATCTATCGGACCAAACTGCGTGGTCATCAGTTCGTAGCTCACAAACTACTTAAACCTAGGTAAACTAACCTAAGGACAACACACACACACACACACACACACACACACACACACACACACACACACACACCCCTGCCCGAGGGAGGACTCGAACCTCCACGGCGAGCAACCGCGCGCTCCGCAGCGAGACGCTTTAGACCGCTCGGATACTCCACCGCGGC
Source organism: Locusta migratoria (assembly GCA_026315105.1). Taxonomy (NCBI): domain Eukaryota; kingdom Metazoa; phylum Arthropoda; class Insecta; order Orthoptera; family Acrididae; genus Locusta; species Locusta migratoria. The sequence continues at coordinate 319,702,991 of CM048747.1, read as the reverse complement.
GACTTATCATGTATCTGAGTATTTTTCAGAATATGTCGTAGCCAACAATAAGAGAACAATCGATGTGGACGGTGAGCCGCCATTAAGTGCATACGCGTCAGGATAAATTACTGCTCTAACTTAATTTATGCTAACACTTACGGCAACACTGAGAGTGAAAGGGTTAACATCTAAATATCTATGATATAGTGGGTGATTAACACTAAATCCAGGTTATTAGTTTACTAACTAAGCAGTAATGGTACAAGCGACAATTGTATCACAAGACTGCGTAAATATTTAATACTTTTCAACACTATCGTAGCCATAACATTGTTTACGTAATCGCCTAAATGTCCACCAATTTTGGAAATGATAGTTATATGACACAGATTTTGCGATGAAAAGGTATACGAATGGATCATTGGCTCAGCCTGTGTTTCTGGCGCTTGCATCGCTGTTGCTAATCGCCATTCACTTGCAGTACTTGTACACGGCCGTACGCTGACCTTTATAAAGCTTTCACAGGATGGGCTATGGGCGCCCGCTATGTGCGGCCGGCTGAAATGCTAATCATGTGCTGTTCTCATCGCCGCAAACGCACACTGCAAATGTAATGTGATTTGGTCGCTGTCTTCAGAGTGTTTTTTACCTTTTGGGTGTCCAGCAGAGTAAACAACAATCGAAATACAGTAACACGGTCTGACTCAGTGTTCATTCCAGTAATACCTATTGGCCCACTTTACGGGGAGAGACGGTGGCAGTCTTGCACTGATTTTTTTTTTTTTTTAATTCATGTCATTTATTGATCAATCTCACTGAAATTTGCACACTCATGTATAGGGATGCAATATACTTTTAAAAACTTCAGAATTTTTAATAACATTTTAATGCTGTGAGATAATTTTTAATTTTTGTGGGCATTAATATTTTAAGGTATACTTTTTCATTATTTCCAGACAAATTTGGCAATTTTCTTTTATGATAAAATAATCTACACTAATGAATGTATGATTAACTGCAGTAACTGTTTGATTTTTGGATTCGAACACTTTTAACGCACAATTTTTTCAATATATTATCAACCATAAAACAGTTTATAATGTCAACATTAGAATTGTGTTCCACTTAAATATTGCTTTCATGTAAAAGAATACGTGTACCAAATTTCATCTCAATCCTTCCAATAATTTGATATGTGTGTGTTCCTGAAAACAGAAAACCTCAAGTTGCAGAAAAAAAAATCTATCATACCTTACCTAAAAGTGTCCATATCTATATCCCAGTTCTTCCTCATCATCCTCGGCAGCTCTTTTAGCTCCTCTGCTCCTTTGCCTAGCATTTTTTTCTATATTCTGTACTGAAGTCTCTGCCTTCGCGATTCGTAGCTCATCGATGATCTGCAGTATCTGCTCAGTGGAAACTCCACACTGCTTAGACCACAAAATGGTTCCGCAGCCTTCTTTACAACACTGCTGTGTTGCATATGAAAAATCACAGCTTTCTAAAGCTACATTTCTAGGGTCAAACGCAAAATTGTGCGAGAGGCCCAACTTTCTGAGAATGTGAAGACTTGTTACATTCCCATCATTAAACACTGCTGCAGCTTCCATACCAGAAATCTTCACTACCAAATTGGAAACAGAGTCTTTGGACATGTCTTCCAAGAAAGATCATTGAAACCCTCATTTGGGTACCCTGAAAAGTGGCCATGGCGCATTACACTTCTTAAGGTTTTATTTTTTTATACCATTTGTAGGTCGTATTTGGGATAATAATCTCAATTATATTTACTATCAAATAAACAAAAATGTGACTTTTTCATTATTTCTGCCACCGTCTCCCCTTAAGTTACGATAGTAACACTAGAAGTTGGCGTTTGCGAGCGCCTTTTCACAGCTCGAAATTTAAATGAAAACAGCAGCTTAAGCGTTCATCTGACACGCAAATTGAATCAACGAATTTGTAGAGCAGAAAATTTTCTACAACTTTGCTTTGTCATGTTATTTCCATCACTCGTACCTTTTCGTATATATTTGCAAAAATAACGGCGATTTGATACTTACTTGCAAGGAGTCAATTTTACGTAATACAGTACAGTCAATGAAAATAAACTTGGAAAGAGAACAACTACCACGACAAAACAGGTGACGATATTTTAACGGTAAAAAGATAATGAAAATGTGTGAGGGATATTAAAACAACAGTTTGAACAGGTAAAAGTTAAAAAAAATTCAAATAATTTTGGTTGTTTGTTGAAATACGGTCAGAGAGAATATTACGTGTTGGGTGCATAGATATGACCACAATAGTAGAGTCGTAATCGTATCGTCCATAATTTTCCATTACTTTTATTACTTTTGTCCGATGTTTTTTTTGCAAAAAAATCAAAACAACAGGAAAACTGCGGTGGGCCTTAAAACATGCCAGTGTAATTTTTTGCAGCAATATGCGAAAGTTTAATTACGTCGGTCTTTAAAATGTTAAGTGAAGCGAGGAAAGCATAGATAAGTATGGGCACATGGGAATTTTGAGGTGCACACTTCAGACTTTAACTCCAACTGTGCGCTGCCCTGTAAGCAACTAAAGGCAGAAAGGAAGATTAGGGTTTAACGTCCCGCCGACATCGTAAACACTTGCGACGGAGTTCATGCTCTGATAGTTTGTCAGGTAATGCACGACCGCATGTTGCAGGTCCTGTACGGGCCTTTCTGGATACGGAAAACGTTCGACTGCTGCCCTGGCCAGCACATTCTCCAGATCTCTCACCAATTGAAAACGTCTGGTCAATGGTAGCCGAGCAACTGGCTGGTCACAATACGCCAGTCACTACTCTTGATGAACTGTGGTATTGCGTTGTAGCTGCACGATCCTCTGTACCTGAATACGCCATCCAAGCTCTGTTTCATTCAATGACCAGGCGTATCAAGACCGTTATTACGACCAGAGGTGGTAGTTCTCAGGATCTATGCACCAAAATTGCGCGAAAATGTAATCACATGTCAGTTCTATTATAATTTATTTGTCCAATGAATACCCGTTTATCATCTGCATTTCTTCTTGGTGTAGCTATTTTAATGGCCAGTAGTGTAGAATCGGCGTGTGGCGGAAGTGTCCTTCCGTAATTGGCCCACTTTAGTTTACGGTAGTAACACTAACTGTGGGCCTTTGCTGTCGTCTTTTGACAGCTCGAAATTTAAATCAAAATAACGGCTTAACCGTTCATCTGTCGCGACAATTGAATAAACGAATCTGTAGCGGAAAAATTCTTTACAAATTCGCTCTATTACGTATCTTGCATCGTTGCAGAGATATTTGCAAAAATAACGGCGATTGACGATGTCTGTCTGGTAGTAACGTGTTCCCACTTTTTAGGTCGAACCGTTCAACCGATCGGCACCAAATTTTACAGACATAATTGTTGGCTACCAGAGACCAGAACCTCGCTTTTTTAAATATTTCGGACAAGAAATACGTTAGTAATACCAAAAAAAAAGCCGTTTGTAATGTAATTTTAATTGCGAAAAAACCGTTCATCTGACGCGAAAATTGAATAAACTAATTTGTTCCCTTATGTTTTTTTTTTCATACCTCGTATCGTGTGAGAGACATTAGCAAAAAATAACGGAGTTTTGACACCACTGATTTCACGAAAACCAGTCGTTCGGAGATGTCACGTGACATTCCTCGCCCAGAAGTGTCTCTGGCATACGCCTTCTTGCGTTGCGTATTTGAAGATTTTCTTATTGTAACTTACACGTTGTCATTTCAAAGCAATGGCGCACTAAAGAATTAAAAAAATTCGCGTCGTTCTTAGTACGGTAAATGATAATCAAGTGTCTAAAAATGTCATATTAGCATCAGTTAACAACGGCCAGCAATAGTACAAAATTAAAGAACGTAACTCCTAGTTGTCTCCTGTAGCGTAGTGGACAACGCGTTTGATTGTGACGCTGAAGGTCAGTGGTTTGGAACCCGCCACTACCTATTTTTTTCTCCTAAAAGTGTTTCAGACTCTTATTAATTAATTTTTTATTATTAATATTTTTTGGTCGAAATTGTTTGGCAAAACTTTTTTAAAAAAAAGGTAAAGCAGTCCACAATCCGAAGATTGGTTTGAACACCACAGTGCTTTACTAGGCATGATCCTGTTTGGAGGTGGTATGCCGTTGCCTTCCTCCGACCTGACTTACCCAGCCAGTTTAACGTGGTTTCCGAAGCACGGTGCTACTCGGTATTTTTCACATGAGCAATACTGCCAGAGGTGAAAGAAGTGTAAAGTGACAGATAAAAATCCTAGGACCTGGCGGGGATCAAACCCGCGACCTTTAGATTTGTAGTCTGGCACTACCACTGTGCAACCGAGGCGCACTGCCAAAACTTATAAAACTACAAATCTAAAGTGGGCCGTAAAACACGTCAGTGCGATTTACTTCTCTTGGCTAGACGGTCACCTTTTTCGTTGTGGCGTATGAATAGAGGTCCTTTAATCCAAAGTAAATGAATGTCGATGCCCACTGGTCGTGCATTTGTTATGGCCTGCAAGATGTCCAATATGTATCTGTAAGTTGAGTCCCATCTGACAGCAGTGCGCACCTTGTTGGGTGATTGGGAACCAGAGCGTGGGACTGGTCGGCTGCAGGACCATAGACGGGTAGGCGGCGTCTGCAGAGAGCGCGCGTGTCGCAAGGCGTAGCCGGTGCGTGAGCGCGCGTGCTCCGCGGCTTTCTGTACCAGCTGCCTAACAGGGAACCCCGGCAGGCGAACCTCGGCAGGTGCGCCATTAAAATGCCTCGCGGTGCGCTTCATTACGGGACGGGACACGCGAGGGAGCGCGTCCAGTCCGACAACCAGGAATCCGAATAATGCGAACACCACAACGTGGGTGGCCGCAACACTGCCGGCCTCGATAGCTGACCAGATGGCAGCGTTCTGCCGACCGCGAAAGTGCTCATCACACGCGGAGGCTGCTTATATGAAGCGAAGATGCTTAAATATCATGGATAACGTGATGCATCCCTCACCACCTGTACCTCCAACCTGCCCATGCTCTCCTCTCCTGCAACTACCCTGCAGACCTTGTCCGCAAACAAATCTTCCGAGCAGTCCATTACCTCCCTTCCAGTAATAATGTTCTTAACCCATATCTCCCAGAACACCCCCTTAATTATCCAGTACCATCAAAGCCAGGTAATCCTGGACAGGGCTATAACTCTCAATTAAATGACGCATCTAATCGGCTAACCATATTGTACTGTACTATCAAGTGTGCAAGTTTCGACATACAATATCAATTAAATGAATCGCAATTTGCGATCAGTTATGGCTTCACTGTACTAGGTTTAGATGGAATACCAACGTGGGGCGAATGAAAATTTGTTTGTAATAGGAAGGACACAACGTGGCGAATGGAGATTTGGTTGTGGCGGGAGACGTGCAGGGAAGAGTCCTCTGCAGTGGGGTTGGTCACTGTGTCCTCCGTAGCGTAGTGGTCAACGCGTCTGCCTAGTAAGCAGGAGATCCCGGATACGAATCCCGGCCGGGCGCAAATTTTCATTCGCCGCACTTGGGTATTCCATCTAAACCTACAGTGAAGCCATAACTGATCGGAAATTGCGATTTATCTCATTCATTTAACGCTGTAACGTCGGAAATATATAATAATTACAATATCAATCGTTAAGACACTCCAAACATGTACATTTACGTTCGTGAGACCGCCGCATTAATTTCACTACTGTCACAGGCGGTTGTGACGATGCAAGGAAGCTATCACGTAAATTTTTCACCCTTAAATTTGTATATATGATATGTATTCTTCACGATATACATAACTGTTAAATATCTAAAGCCTCATTGAGATATACATAAGGAATTCGAACTGTCCTTTTTTGGCCTCAGAAATAGCTAAGCCTATTAATCATGTAATTTTTTCTTTTAACTTACCTCAAAACCTGTAAATAAAGCCATACATCACGATTTGTTGTGTTCATAACACAAAAACAAGTGTGTTCGAATCACTTCACGTATTTTGACAGTTCTCAGGCGAGAATTCCATGCTGGTTACTAAGTCATAGAGTCAAAGATCTTCAAGAAAAGATATGCTAGTTAAAATATAGATGATCTAAATTTCTATTCAATGTAAATAATCTCCTTATATTAAAGCCTTGTAAATTAAATTATCTTTTTAGGTAACGTAATATTGTTATAGACGAAAATCTATAGTAATCTTATTTGTGCCTAACATGAAATGCAATGTTAAAAACTAAAAATTTTAACAATATAAGGGATCAAAATATTATTGTAATTTTTTATTGTATTAAACAATTAACACTTATTTAAGTAATAATGCAAATCATAGAATATTCACATATTGTAACATTACATGATATAGACTGCGCTGATGTGCAGCAGTGCGAAGGGTGGTGATCTGTTATGAGTTAGTCAGTTATGAGTTGACAGTTGTTGTTGGCAGCAGTCAGTTATGAGTTGTTGACAAAAAAAATTCAAATGTTTGTACAACTTATGGGACTTAACTATGGGGTCATCAGTCCCTAAGCTTACAAACTACTTATGAACTAGCTAAGACTAAAGACGGCACAAATATCCATGCCCGAGGGGGGATTCGAACCCCCGACCGTAGTGGCCGTGCTGACCGTGACTGAAGCGCCTCAGTCACCTCGGCCACCGCGGCCGGCTGAGTTGTTGACAGTTCTGAGTAGTAAGTTACAGTTATAATGTGCAATTCTAAGTTGTAAAGTGGGCAGATTTGAGTTTCGTGTAACAAGATTGTTATTTTTTGAGGTGAGACTACAATAAAAATGAAAGTACACCAAAAAACGACTCTTTGATGAAGTGAAAGAATGATTTACTAAAATTTCGAAGAAAGTACTATTGTCCTAAAGAGGAGATGGATTATTAGAAGTTTTAATTGACTGCACTAGATTACTGAGAAAAAACTCCCTTAAATTAATGGGTAAACTCAACTACGATGTGGCTGGCAGGAATGCGACGAACCTACGCCTTAGTGCACAACAATGTTAGGCACTAGACCACGGAGTTAGAAGTGGAGATTTTAAAATATATGTACACACAATCTAGTGCTGTCAATTAAAACTTCTTGTAATCCATCTTCCCTTCAGGAGAATAGTACTTTCTTCGAAAAGAAATTCCTCAATTGAACCAATGACACTCTTATTTTCGGTTGTCTGTAGAAACGTATTTTGAGACGTAAATAGTTTCAGTCCAAGACTCACCAGTGTGAATCTCAGCTTGCCCCTTTTTCAGATAATATTTTTCGAGCCTTGAACGAAGGCCAACTTGCAGATTCGGTATTCCTAGAAAACAGTCTGACATGATGCCTCATTGCAGATTACTAACGGATAGGTTTCTAGACATGTGAATAACTTTAAAAATCTTAGGTGACAGAACCCAGAACTTTGTACTCGACGGCGAGTGCTCATCAGAGACCAGGTTACCGTCAGAAGGTCCCAGGAAACTGTCATGGAACCGCTATTTGTATCAATCTATATAAATGACCTGATGAATAGGGCATCAATCTGCGGCTGTTTCTTGATGCTGTGGTGTACAGAAAGGAGTAGTCTTTGTTGTGCTGAATAATAATAATTTCGTGTGGCTCACTGGCCTGGTGCAAGTCTTCCAACTGCTCGCCACTTCGAAAACTTAAGCAACCCCAGTTATCCAACCTGGGAAAGGGGACCTATAGCTTAAAGTTGAATCCGAACCACGTGTCGTTTCTGGCGAAAGATTTGAAAGCTAGGATAAAAAGCGGACTGAAAAAAATCTGTGATCGGAGACGTTTTCGAACCCTTGATCCTTCTGTTTCCAGTCGAACAATTCACTCAGACATCACCATGCCCGACGGTTTGATGAATGACAGCTAGCTTCACAAATGCAAAATTAAAGTTAACACAGGTGATTGGGAAAAATAATTTCGTAATGTTCTAATATGGTGTTACTAGTGAGCTGCTGGACACAGTCTCGTAAATTAAATATCTAGCCGCAGAACATGAACTGGAACGATCATGCAAGGAAGATGAATGGTCCCCTTTGGTTTATTGGGAGTATTCTCGTCCGTAAAGTCGGTCGCTTTCTTGAGTCCTGTATGAGTTTTTAGCATCCTCACCAGGACGATTTAAAGGAAGACATTGAAGCAATTCAGAGGTGGGCTGCTATTTTTGTTACTGGTAGGTTTTATCAACACGCGAGTATTATCGAGATTCCTTGGGGACTTAAATGGGAATCCCTGGCGGAAAGGTGGAGTTCGTTTAGACAGGAATACTACTGAGGAGTTACAGAAAGTCGACATTTGAAGCTGACTGCAGAACTATATTTCCATGCCAACGTAGCTGCATATAAAAGCCACAAAGGTAAGAGAAATAGAACTCGTATGGAGGCAGATGGACTGTCTGTTTAGTTCCACTGTCCTCAGGATTAGAGGGAGAAAGGAAGTGCCGCAGCGGACTAGTCGTGCGCATTGGGGCGCTGTGCTGCGGTGGCCGTTCGCCGTCGGGGGTTCGAGTCGCCTCTCGGGCATGGGTGTTTGTGTTGTCCTTAGGTTGGTTTACCGTAGTTTGTAAGCTATGGACTAATGACCACGTAGTTGAGTCCGATATATTTACAAACATTTGAACATTTTTTGAAGTAGAAGTCGTATGAGGTACCCTCCTCCTCCGATTATGTATGTAGATACAGATCTGTCGTGCGTTCAAGATGTAGAGTTTATTTCAATAGATTCATGGGTAATTTGAGAACAAGGAGTTTCTTGTGCTGAGTACACGCATAGATTATTCTAATTACTACTCGGAAGGCTATTAAGTGCACACACTGAACATATTTCGGAATCTTAAGCAGAGGTGAGAGAGACCAATCTGGGATAGCAGTCTCGTGACCTTGATGTGTACTTTTCCTAGTAAACATCAGTCCAGTGTGCTCTTTTATCTTCCTGTATGAAGATGATTTAAAAAGATGCTAATAGCGCTATTATACTGTAGGAACAAGAGCCAATGTAGGACTATGCCTTAGTAGGATTTTACGTTGACACCATAGTCACTTATACTTTCTACTGCTGTTCATTGTCTTTGAAACAGACATTGACATCACTCTTCTCTAGACTGTACCACTGATCAATTATTCATTAATGCAACGATACGATATCTTAGTAACTAAATGTATCTACATGCAACATCAGCTACTAAAGATCTCGAATATTTTTCTAGCGAGAGAAAGCAAGGATGAAAGAGTTCAAGTTTTCAGGTCCCGTTTCTGGAATGTGGGAGACCTTGACCAGTCTGATGAGGCTAAATGTCGAAATCCATACATTGTATTTTAAGTTTCTATTTATCTGGATTGTTTTAACATTCAACGGCCTCTCATAACCCCACTTCACACACCGCCATTAGTGTCGTACGTACGAAATGAAATGTTTGTAAATCTATCGGACCAAACTGCGTAGTCATCAGTCCGTAGCTTACAAACTACTTAAAGTAAGGTAAACTAACCTAAGGACAAACACACACACACCAATGCCACAGGGAAGACTCGAACCTCCGACGGCGAACAACTGCGCGCTTTGCAGCGAGGCGCCTTAGACCGCTCGGCTACTCCACCGCGGCGTACGTACGAGGCTCACTGCGGCAAACTTGGGATTTAACCCTGGACAGTGATGCTGTGACTATTGATACATCCTCGAGCTGACACAAATAAGGCGAAGAAAATGTTGTTCTTCATCAAATTCAAAAATGTTCAAATGTTTGTATAGCTTATGGGACTTAACTACGGGGTCATCAGTTCCTAAACTTACAAACTAGTTATGAACTAACTAATACTAAGGACGGCACAAATATCCATGCCCGAGAGGAGATTCGAACCCCCGACCGTAGTGACCGTGCAGACCGTGACTGGAGCGTCTCAGTCCCCTCGGTTGTTCTTCATCAAAAGTGAACCACTCCTCCCCCTCAACCCGCTCTCTCTCTCTCTCTCTCTCTCTCTCTCTCTCTCTCTCTCTCTCTCTCTGTCGTGACCCATTACAGAACTACTTGCAAATTAAGTATCCAATCTTAGCGTCCCGTAGTCTGTGCTTTCATTCTGAGCATCTGATAAGGTTTCATGACCCATCTCTTTCGGCATCTTCCTGATCTTTTCCTTTTTCCCGAGTAGTACCACAGTCTAACATTCACAGTCGCGACACTGACTACTGTGAAAGTTGTTACCAACTGACAGCTGCAACGATACTAGCGCTCTTAGTGGTGGGCAAGGAGCCGTAAGAGGAAAGTTTGTTTATAATTAGGTTTCTATGTGTATAACCAAATAGTATCTGTATTTTTGCGTTCAAAGGATTAGTAAAATATCTAGAGACGTAAATAATCGTGAAATAAATGTAAAAACCAACCGAACTTCACTGATTCAGTGATATATACAACTCATCCACGAAGAAATATTTACGAATATGTGTATATTAGCAACTTATTCCGCTGAAAGTAACTAGAATATAAACATAAAAGACACGTAAATTCCTGTTACAATCTGTTCTTACACGAAAGGCACTTTCTTTGACGTGTATGAATTCGGTATGGAGTGTAATGGTACGTACATTTCTACACTTCACTCGTCTTTCGTTTAAACACACATACTTTTGAGTGTGATTATTTCTACTTGCAAAACTATTGTCTTTAAGATATTTGCTGTTTGTGGTTCAGATGTAGTCACTATTGTGGATTAGTTTCTGCTTTGATGCGGAACGGTTTCCTTTTCCTTTCGGTGTTTTATTGACACTTTTGTGAAGATTTTCTTTCAGTTACAGCTCTCGTAGATGGTCTTATACATCAAGTAATGTAGGTATTGAATTCCATAAAAGTTTCTTACGTTCAACACTTACTGGTTTGTCTGAAATTGTATTGACGAAACCTTGACGTTTCAGAGTAGTAATCCTACATATTGCAGCCAAAGGTGGGTCTTAGCCATTTTTGTTCTTAATAGAAAATGAAAATAATCTTTAAAAAGCATAGATTTCAAGAGAATCTTAAATAATGGCCCTGCAATGTGCTGTTTCTTACCTTCCAATGTTTCTTAGGAAACCTAATAAAGGCAATTGTGCTGTTACTTTGTAGTTATTGCCGATTCTTATTACACTACATACCTTCCCCGTTATAAAAACTATGTTAAAATCAGTTTAAACGACACTATTCACACTCTTCAGTTATTATATTCAGAAATATGGAGCTCTGCTTTCGTGGTGTATAACAAAAATCTGTGGAAGTGCCGTGACTATATATGTTAGACTTAATTGTAGTTTACGGCACTACGACCAATATCTATGAACGACTAATTCTAGGCACATGCCTCTATCAGTGCTTACGGATCAGTTACACAAAGAAAATCCTATCCAGATGCAGTAAAAATTAACAAAACATACAATACGTAACTGGATTACAGATAACGGCTGTGCAGTGGAGATAGTGCTCCTGTTGTCATGGCGAATGGAATAGTTCAGAGTGTTTAGTGAGTAGGATGTTGTCGGACTCTGAACTGACCGAATGCGTTACTGCCGACAAGATACCAGAGCGCTGTGTTTGCACACTCCCGGAACACTACTTCTAAAGCTGCGGAGGCACTGGCTTTTGATGTGGGAAGAAAGGAAGGAATGACAGGGCGGACATTGAAGACGAGGCACAAAAATTACGAAGCATTTGGAAGAAACCACCCGGGACATTTAGAAGCAACCATCGCCGTATTTTAGTGCTTTTGAGGGATCACGGGAAACCCAAATCAGGATAGCCAACCAGGAATTACAACAGTCGTCTTCCCGAATAAGAGTCTAGCTGATAACCACTACGGAGCTTCGGTCACTACTTGCTTCAATAAGCCTGCTAAGAGTCTTTCGAGCACGTTACGTAGTTTTGTTTCATTAATTTATTTGCTTATTTAGCGTGGCCCACTCTTACAACTTACCAGGAACAACACATGCTGGAAACATGACAAGAATTCACAGAAATAATGTTAAACACTAACACTAATAATAACAAATGGTATTTAAAACATAAGTTTAGCACATCTGAAACCATTTTTAGCATAATCTGACTCAACCAGATTAATGAGAGCGGAGAAGATTGAAGTGAGAGTGACAGTGCTAGTTAGGAACGAAGAAAATATGAACGTTTGCTAATAAAGGGAAAAATTTTCAGGGAAGTGGAATTGATGGTGGTGGACTGGTACACGGAGGAGATGGCTATTGTGATCTAAGGTGCACCATTAGCTGTCTTTTGAAGATTGGAACGGATTTTATTTCTCTTAGGTTTAGAGGAAGTTTGTTCCAGAGTCGGGACCCTAACACACAAAATGATTTAGAAAAGAAGGCAGTGTTACGGGATGGTGTATATATAGGATTTTGATTTGGTGAGACGGAGTATTTCTGCTGTGGTATTCATATAGTAGTGTAAACGTTGTAGATAAAAAAGACGGTGTGCAATGATTGAAAAAATGCAGCAAACACAGGGTATGATAGTTTCGACGCTTATCTGCATTTAGCGAAGACCAATGTTCGAGAAGTCCTATGTTACCCATATGTCGAAAGCAAACATTCATGGTCAGTTCCAGCTAGCACGAGTTCTCGAATGAAAGTCTTTGGAGAATGGCGACACCATAGTCAAGTATGGGGAGTATTAAGAGTCTCAACGAGTTTCTTTTTAAGCTGGAAAGGAAATAATTGTTTATATCTTTGTAGTGCGTGAAGTGACGCTGACACTTTCTTACAGATTGTGCATGTCTATTCAGCCCAGGCAAGTGATGGTCTAGTACAGAGGTCGGCAAGTAATCTTGGATGGGGTCCGGATACTTTGTAAAATTTTTATCGAGGTTCAGAAGTAAAAACACATATTCTTTATCAATTTTTCATTTTAATTTTCAGTCTCAAAATATATATGAAATACAAAAGAAGTGAAATGAAAATTTATAATAATCCAGTGAAAGTTATATTACTTTGCTATTTACTTTTAGTTTCACTCACAAAAAGTATTAAATAAAATGTGTAGTCAAACTACTGAAAAATCCAGGAACAGGTCATACATTAAACATACTATTTCTTTTTCTTAATTTTGACTAAAAATTACGGAATACAATGATCTGTAGGTATTTGTGTTAAAAACATCAATGCAAGAAGCACATTTGCGATCTTCAACCAGTTTCTTAAAGTTAGGTTGACATGCGGAGCAGCTTATACGAAGTGTCTCCAAAGTGGGCTTCCGTTAATCTTAAGCGATACTTATTCCTCAACAAATTAGTTTTTTTAATGAAATTTGACAAATATATGTGGAGCCAAACATAGTAGTCAGGTAGATGCCTAATGTTTTGCAATTTTCATATTTTTCCGGGACATGTTGACTGCACAATTCGTCAGTAAATTCATTTTTATATGTTTGCAAGGAAACGTCGTCCTGCCAGTCTTATCTCCATTATGAGTAAAGGCTTAGAAAGGTGGAACAACTTCGCAGCCACATGCGTCCGTTCTGGTGCTGGAGAAATCTCAAAAGGTGATTTTTAAGAGCACAAAAATGGTGTGTAAATGGATATGCCCTGACCGATTAAATAGAGGTTTCAGAGACTGTCTGAGTATGTCAATTTATGGAATTTCCTTGTTCGTTAGATGAATTTCTCGTGTTGCTTTCGTGTGTACAGGGCTTTTATGCGGAGCACCGGTCAGCTCGCAACCCTATTGGCGCCCCTTGTCAGCGTACTCTCCAGCGTCGCACATCATAACCACCAGTTATTTAATCTACCTATAATTTTCATTAAGGGTTATAATTATTCAGCAGATAGCTGTAGAATTCTAGAAAAATTATAAGTGTGGCTCTCACACGAATTGTTATCCACAGAATTTTTTTTAAAAATAATTTCAATGTGTAAGTTATACTTTCAAAATAATTTTGGCGGTCCAGTTTTTGGCCTCCCGCAGTCCGGACATGGACCGCGTCCGCCAGATGCCGACCGCTGGTCTAGTATTATACCCAGGTTCTTTGCTGAGTGAAAGATATTACTGTGCCATTTAGGATTAATGTCGGTATAGATTCTCTGCATTGAGGAGTAATGAGCCTTTTATGAGCAACTAAGATTTACTGTGTTTTGGATGGATTGAGTTTCAGACCAATGTTCTGTGCCCACTTAGATGCTATATCAAAGTCAGCATTCACTTGTTAGATGGCTTTGCGAAGGTTTGTTGGGCTTGCACTTAGATATAGCTGAAAACCATTAGCATGTAAGTCTTATTTTCAGTGCAAAAGAACAGGTGACGCATCGTTTACATATAATAAGCACCGCAAAGGACCTAATACTGATCCTTGTGCAAACCCTATTACAACATCCCTCCATTGTGACTTCTTTTAGCCAATCGTCACGCACTGTTTGCGGGATTTAAGGTATGAGTGGAACCACTGAACAGTACTTAAGAAAAATTTAGATTTCAAAGTTTAGCAAGTAGAATGCTAAAATCGACAAATGTCAAATGTCAAATGTTTGTTAAGCTTAAGGGACCCAACCACGGGGTCATCAGTCCCTAAACTTACAAACTACTTATCAACTACCTTATACTAAGGACGGCACAAATATCCATGCCCGAGGGGGGATTCGAACCCCCGACCGTAGTGGCCGTGCAGACCGTGACTGGAGCGCCTTAGTTCCCTCGGCCACCGCGGCCGGCTAAAATCGACAATGTCAAAGGCTTTACTGAAATCTAAGAAGCACACAATAATTGCCCGTTGATTGTCGATAGCTCGTTTCAGATCATCAGCCACTTTTACAATAGCGGTAGTCGTGCTGAGATTTTTCCGGAAACCAAACTGAGGAAGGAAGTTGCCTGCAAAAATTGAGGATTATCCTTCAGACATGGGAAGGAAGGAAGGAATCTTAGGGTTTAACGTCCCGTCGACTGCATGGTCATTAGAGACGGAGCTAACGCTCGGATTTTTGGGTAAGGATGAGGGAAGGAAATCGGCCTTGCCCTTTGAAAGGAACCATCCCGGAATTTGCCTGGAGTGATTTAGGGAACTCACGGAAAACCTAATCTGGATGGCCGGTGGTGGATTTGAACCACCATCCTACCGAATACGAGTCCAGTGCGTTACCACTGCGCCACCTCGCTCGGTGGCGTGAGTAAGAAACTGCGACGTACACCTGTCATAGCTGGATGTAGGAGAGAACGACGGACCGACTGCACCCACCGCGTTACACAACAACATACGACGGTAGGCATTCTTCGCGCATGACAACGATGCATTGCTCGGCCACATCACGAACCATATCGCAACAAATTCTGTCTGTTGTGCAGTGTCCGCGCATAGCATTCGATGTCATCTGTAACAGAGTCGACTGTCCGCAAGGTGCTGTGACATTATCATTGTCACCAATAACTTTCATAACAGAATTGTCAAAACAATTAGTACCACCATTCAAATGGTTTCATATCTCAAACGCAATTAAAACATTCTTTCAGGTAGGACGCTACAGTGCCCGTGTTGACACTGAGTCGACTTCACACGATGATCGCGCTAGTAATGAACAGATCACGTTACGTACCATCTAGCGACGCAAACGCGGAACTACTAGCATTTAGTGAGTGCAGACAGCGTTTCCTACTACCTAGTACGCTTTAGAACAGGTTCTAAATTTGCTAGTAGCGAAGTGGGTGCGCATGCGCAGAAGTGAATTCGTTGTGTGGTTTTCATGTTTATGTATCGAAATAGCCGCTTCCTTACCGAAATTTCTTGCTTTGTAGGAGTGGTATGTCTTGCATCAGTGGAGTGGAACAGAGCAGGAATTGCGCTTTCGATTGAGGCATACAGGGTCGCTGCAGAAAATCCTCTCTATTGTAAGAAGGTACGATGACTGATGTTTATGAAGAAAATAACAAAAGTGTAGATTTAAATGAATATGGAATACGTCTTGTTGATTAACTTCATATTTTTAAAATTCCATAATGTTTAGCATGTCGAGAAGTCAGTTGCACATAATTTCGAAAGTGTGATGCTAAAAGCAAAGCAAAATTTAGTTGACTGAGGTTCCATTATGGATCGGAAATTGAAATTGCTGTGCAGACTTCAACAGCAATATTTGTAAGAGTCGGTATAGAAATTCTTTGTGCAAAGGCTAGGCTTTCGAAAGATTTTCCTGTCGCCAGAAGCCGCAATGTTATAGCGAACTTGCAAAAATTACAATTACAGAAAGTAACTGACGCATAACTTTAACAAAGCTGAAAATGTAACTCAAGTGTAAAAAGTATTTCGTATCTTCAGCTTGCCGAAATACTCTCTCTCGCTCTCATCGCCGTATTTTTGTCCTTGGACGAACGAAAGCAACTTGGTAAAACACTCAGTACTTAATATTCGTAAAAAAAATTATATATAAAATCTGAATTCATTGAGGTCCTCTGGTATGAGTTACTTCATTATCTGCATGCAGTACAGATCTCGTTCTTCGTCTCTCTTCCTCTCAACCAAGAACACGTCCAACTATTTCTTCTTCACTATAGTGTTCTAACAAACATTGCCACAGCTTCTGAAACCGCCGACAGTGTAAGCTTCTTAAGTTTTATATTATCAGCTATGACATACACCCAAACGTGTACAATCCACGTATACAAACAGTAATAAGCCCGTATTTTCGCACAGGCGCTGCTGTCAGTTGTAATCAGACGTGTAGATGGAAGTTTATCGTATTAACGCAACCAACCCTGCATGAACGCACGTCATTAGTATCGAGTTAGTTCGCTTGGAGCGCTGCAGCTTTCTTATGAACTTTCGATCGTCGTGTAAACCTAGCCATTAAGCCGGCTGCGGTGCGATGAACGACAGACGTGGACAACATTGTTCTACCTACTCCACCATAATCAGTTTAGAGACAACGTGAAGACGAACTGTTTACTTACATATAGGCATACCGGCCGTGCAGCCGGTAATATTGTTAAAAGTGACACTGGGATTCCATCCAACATCGCAGTAACAAATTCAAATTTTTGTAAATCTAAGGTACTTAACTACATTGGCCACAGCGGCGGCACGTCCTATAATAACTTTTCTACTTGCCAAATATCTTTCGACGTTTTATCAAATGAGTCGCGATTTTGGGGGTAAATGACATTTATACTCTTCGCTGTAACAAATATTTAACTGTTTGAAAAGATGTGGTGCAGAGCACCCTTTGCGTGAGGTTAGGATGGGCGCTGCTTATAGTGTCACATGACTCGAAGTAGGTTGTCTCTTCATCATAACGGATTCATTTTTTTAGTCACTTAGCCAGGTCCTAGAATTTTTATCTGTCACTTTGCACTTCTTTCACCTCTGGCAGTATTGCTCATGTGAAAAAATACCGAGTGGCACCGTTGTTCGGAACCCACGTTAAACTGTAGGTCCTCCTATAACTGGCTGGGTAAGTCAGTTCGAAGGTCGGAGGAAGGCAACGGCATACCACCTCCAAACAGGACCATGCCTAGTAAAGCACTGCGGTGTTCAAACCAATCTTCGGATTGTTGACTGCTTTACCATAACAGTATAATCAGTTACTTGCTGCGTTTTAGTGTTCATGTGCATATTCATGTGTTCTTGGTGTTTATTATCAAAGCAAGGCGCTTTAATGCGCATCGCTATTCTGCCGCGGCTCCTAGCAACTATTGCCGTTACGCTAGTCAGCCAGCGTTGCATCTCTGAAGTGTTTGCGCCTGTTGTCCAAAATGTTCAAAAGTTTGTTAAGCTTAAGGGACTTAACTGCGGGGTCATCAGTCCCTAAACTTACAAACTACTTATGAAATAGCTAATACTAAGGACGGCACAAATATCCATGCCCGAGGGGCGATTCGAACCCCCGACCGTAGCGGCCGTGCAGACTGTGACTGGAGCGCCTCAGTCCCCTCGGCCACCGCGGCCGGCGCCTGTTGTCCGCTCATGTCTTTGCAGCTTGGTTTAGTCTCGTAACAGGAAAATGCTCGTCCGCATAAGGCACGCAATGTTCAAGATTTGTTCGGCGCCCACCGTATCGCACGGCTGCCTTCGCTCATCTGTTGCTCCCCTACTGAAAATGTCTGCCCTACGAGGGACGTCTGACCCGCGTTACACCAACCGCTGCTGCAGCAGGTTCACTTTTCCAATGTGTGGCAGCAGCGTGGGCTGTTGTAACCCAACAAACTATCCGCACAGCCTCTTTGATTTAATGCCGAGGCACGTAGCAATGGTTATAGCCAGTAATCTCGGAAACAGTCAGGGATGATTTCAGTATCTTGCTCACTTCACATATTTTCTATCATGTCATCTATGTACATCATATTTTATCTCAAATAAACGTGGCTGCGATATCTCAGGTCGTTCCTGGTTTTGCATTTTGGATGGCCAGCCTCCTATGAGCCTTATATGAGAGTGCATTTGTTCTATTGTTTTTACATGGCATGAAGTACATCCTAACGAATTGCAAATATAGACTTCTTTTTCACATGTGCATAAACTGGGAAGGTATTTCTATAATGACTAGTCAATGACGTCATTAACGGTAGTAAATTTCTATAATAAGTACTAGGTTTCTGTGGAATTGGGTATTACCTCACTCATTCCGTTTGTTATTTGTTATTTTAGCTGTAGAAGAAAACAATATTTGTTCTTTATTTTAGCGCAGAACAAAGTAACGTGAAAAAAGTCATATCTGAAATACAGAAAAGGTAACTGAATTTACATTACGTGCGTCCATAGCAAGCATGCCAAAGACAAACATTTTAGTAGACGCTTTGATTGCAATTAATTACTTTCAGCATATTCTTCAAATAGTGAATAACTGCTTGGAAAAGAAAAACAAGGTAATTTCTTGCATTGTATACACTTTTGTTCCGTTTCATGAAGAAACGAAAGTTGCCACAGAAATATAAGACTACCGGTATCATTTTTCATTATTATGATTTCCCCCCCCCCCCAGCTTACGTGCTTTTGCTTCAGGAAACCAGTGTTCAATTCGTTGATACGTATTTCACGGCATGTTCACGAAACAGAACAAATGTACACTTTAGATGGAGCACTCTTACATATGCACGACCCTAAATATTTCAGAAAAGACCTCTATTTAATTAATTAGAGTGCCTGAAACCCTTTTAGGAGCCACGACGCCAAAAATAAAATAAAATGAATCTGGCGGGTTTCCAACTACCAACGAAGTGCATCACAATATGTTGCGCTACCCGTTACGCTACACCAGATAGCCGTGTCCATTTCGTAATTCTTGTTAACAGCTAAAGTGGCATATTTAGACACTACATTGTAGTTTATAGTACTAAGAACGACGTGTTTTTGTTAATTCTTCAGCGCGCCATTGCTTTGAAATGATAATGCGTGGCCGGCCGCGGTGGCCGAGGGGACTGAGACGCTTCAGTCACGGTCTGCACGGTCACTACGGTCGGGGGTTCGAATCCCCCCTCGGGCATGGATATTTGTGCCGTCCTTAGTTGTAGGTACTTCATAAGTAGTTTGTAAGTTTAGGGACTGATGACCGCGTAGTTAAGTCCCTTAAGCTTAACAAACATTTGAACATTTGATAATGCGTGAATTATAAGAAGAAAATCATAATATACAGAGAGCAAGATAGGATACGCCAGATAGAGTACCTTGGGCGAGAGATGTTACGTGACCGATTTCCTATTTCTTCCGAAGGTAGCTGAACGCCAAATGTAAGCTACAAACTTCCACGTGTCACGTCAGTGCTCTTGGAAGAGAACTGTGGCCGTGACGTGGCTCTATTGTTTCCGCGTAATGATTTGCGAAGATGGAAAAACAAAATCGAGGCTCTAGCAGTGATTAAGGTACTTCGTAAAGAAAGGTATAAAAAGGAAAGGACGTTCATGCCGACTTCCATAATACACTGGTGGACTCTGCTCCTTCATCTTCAACTGTTGCCGAGTTGAGAAATTGATTTTAAATTTGTTCGTGAGAGCTTAGATGGTGATACGCGCTGTGCACAAAATGGTCATGGACGATAGCTCATTGAAAGTGAGTGAAATTGCTCACGCTTGGCCAGATATCATCTGAAAGAGTATATCACATTTTAACTGAACAGTTGGAAATGGAGAAAAAAAAATTCTGCAAGATGGGTGCCGCCACTCTTGACGCTGTATCAGAAACGCATGACAATGAACTTTTTGAAAACAATCTTTGGCCCGCTTTAGAGAGAAACAACTCCGGTTTGTAGCCAGAGATGAAAATTGGATGCTCTACTAGACCCCATAGACAAAACAGCAGTCCTAACAGTGGAAATGTGCTGATTTTCCGCCACCAAAGAAAGCAAAGACAATTCTTTTGGTTGGAAAGGTCTCGGTATCAGTGTTCTGCGAAGTGAAGGTGATTCTGTTGGTAGATTATTCTCCAGTAATTGTTTTCCCAGCGCGGAGATACCGTGTCAACCTCATGGACAAATTGCAACAAAAGATATGCGAAAACCGGCCAGGTTTAGCATCGAAGCACTTCTTCCATCAAGGCAATGCGCGCCCGCACACATGTGCTGCCTCCATGGCAAAATTAGACGAACTACAGTACGAATTGTTGCAACACCCCCCTATTCACCTGAGACATCTTTGTCAGGCTTCCGTCTCTTGCCAAAACTGAAAATTCGTCTTGGTGCACAAAGATTCACTTCAAACGAAGAACTGATAGCTGGAGTTGACAACTACACTCCTGGAAAAAGAAAAAAGGAAAAAAAAGTTCAAATTTTTGTAAATCTATCGGACCAAACTGCGTGGTCATCAGTCTGTAGCTTACAAACTACTTAAACTAAGGTAAGCTAACCTAAGGACAACACACACACACACACCCATGCGACAGGGAGGACTCGAACCTCCACGGCGAGCAACCGCGCGCTCCGCAGCGAGACGCTTTAGACCGCTCGGCTACTCCACCGCCGCCATGAAAAAAAGAACACCATGAATCCGTCGAGCCAGCAGAGTGAAATTTTACTGGCGCTTTCTTGAGTATGTACATAGAGGTAAAAATTGACATACATGCTTGGAATGACATGGGGTTTTATTAGAACAAAACAAGGTTAAAAAAAAAGAGTAAAAACATTAATGAGAGTCGCAGTAGATGACAAGCTCTCACTACTAAAACCCTTCTAGGTCATAGCTTTTACCCTCGATTAATCTGGTGTTGAAAGTTTCGGTAACAGTGTTTGCACCGGTGCTGTAATACAATCGTTTAAACAAGACTGGCATTCAAGTGAATCTTCCGATCGGAGCTACTAGTGCCTCACCATAACTCCGGACATGCTTTACAGTCTTGTCCACAACATTATTCCTCCACTACAGCTATTGCTGAGAAATGAACATATTGAGCATTTCCTGTAAACATCATCTTTGCTTTGTCTTAATTTGTTATGCTAATTATTGCTTTTCTGACCAGATGAAGCGCCATCTGTCGGACATTTTTTGAACATTTTATTTCTTTTTATTTTTTAATTTGTTCTAATAAAACCTCATGACATTCCAAGCATGTGTGTCAATTTTTACCTCTCTATCTACATTATTTCGTGATTTATTAAGTTTTCAAATTTATACTGACTTTTTGATCACCCGGTATACAACACACGATCGCACAGGCAGAGCCATACGTACGAGAGTACAGTCACCAGAGCGCGCGTAATGTCGACGCTAGTATCGTGTATAGCCTCCTTCTACAGCAATGCAAGCTGCAATTTTCCCACGGATACGATCGTAGAGGTGCAGAATATAGTCTTTTGGTAAGGCCTCCCATGAGATTTCCAGCTGGTGCCTGAGTTGGACCAGAATTGGTGCCAGTCATGCAGGCCGCGCCAAGATGACGTTTCATCCGGTCCCGAATATGCTCAAGGGGGACAGATCTGGGGATCGTGATGGCCAGTGTAGTTGACGTGATACGGGATAGATGTGGACGTGAATTGTCTGGTTGAAAAAGCATGTCGCCTTGTTGGTGCATGAACAGTAGCAACACAGGTTGAATGGAGGTTTCAATGTCCCCTCAGTGACGGCCAGTGTAGGGACACGGTTCCCCACACAATGCTGCACGATCATGCGTACCTTTAGGGTGTCTTCTGCTCACGCCCCAACATCTTTCAGGCCGCCTCCAGGTACTTATTGATGGATTAATGGAGACGTGACGTCTTCAGTGATGAGAGTTGCTTCTGCCTCAGTGCCAATTATGTTTGTACACATGTGTGGCATCATGCAGGGGAGTACGAAAATGGAGTGTATACGTGAGATGCATACGGGGCTGACAACCGGCATCTTGGTTGGGGAGCCATAATCTACATTGGCCGCTCTTATCTGGTGATCGTTCACGGAACATTTATCAGCGCAAGGTATACTGGAACCATCTTTAAACCCGTCTTGCTACCATTTAGCAACCAACAAGGTGATAAGCTTTTCCAACAAGACACTGTACGTTCAGATGGATCATGAACCACCTAACGTACCTCAACTACCCTGGCCAGCACGATCCCAGAATCTCTTTCCCATTCAGAATGTTTGGAACAACATGAAGCGTCATATTGCGCGGCTCTCACGACCAGCACGTATCTGGCCCAACTGTGACACCAGCTGGAAAGTTCACGGCAGGGTTTTCGGCAAGACTACATTCGGTACCTCTACAAACGTGTTCTTTGGAGAACTGTAGCTTGTGTTACTGCAAAAGTATGGTATACACGGTACTAGCGTCGTTATTTCACACGTTCTGGTAGCTGCACTCACGAACGTACGGCTCCATTTGTATGATCGGGTGTTGTATACAGCCGGCCGCGGTGGCCGAGGGAACTGAGGCGCTCCAGTCACGGTCTGCACGACCACTACGGTCGGGGGTTCGAATCCCCCCTCGGGCATGGATATTTGTGCCGTCATAAGTAGTTTGTAAGTTTAGGGACTGATGACCCCGTAGTTAAGTCCCATAAGCGAAACAAACATTTGAACATTTTTTGTTGTATACATCCTCAAGAATGTGTCAATAATGCTAGGTCGACGAATTCATGGCATTCGTTCTTCATTTTCCAGGAGTGTATTTTGCAGGTCTGGACGAATCTCATTTTCGAGTTGGGATCAAGGCACTGGAAAATCGTTGTACCACGTGCTTTAATCTACAAGGATACTACACTGGAAAACAGAGTTTCAGTGATGTAAGTACTTCTATTCCGTTCCAAGAACTTCTCAGGACACCCTCGTAGTAACAAGCAGATTTTTCCTTTAGATACCGCGTTAGATATCTTGAGTATATGATAAAGTATTGCGCGTGAGATACGTCGCTGCGTGCTTAAGAAAAGAGAAAATACAGCACACATTTTCCCAGAAATGGTCCAAGTCACAAAAGAGAGCGAAGCAATGCTTATCAGACCTTAGGTAGCGACTTTCTCTGCCGACGACTGCATTCCTCAACTCACCTGGAAAAGAAAAATACAAGGTAATGAACATGGAATTGCCAACTTCAATAATCATTTTTACAGCTTTCATGTCATTTCCCTACAGATACTAAATGTTAATGCTTTTTTTACCGTAGTAGTAAAAAAAATCAAATGTCTGTAAATCTATCGGACCAAACTGCGTCGTCATCAGTCCGTAGCTTACAAACTACTTAAACCTAGGTAAACTAACCTACGGACAAACACACACACACATGCCCCACGGAGGACTCTAACCTCCACGGCGAGCAACCGCGCGCGTAGTAGCATTTTCGAACAATGAACCCCCGACTGAACTTTCTATTTGACGTTACCATGTATAAACAACTCCACGTCAAGGTAAACTCTTTGGTTAAGGAAGTATTTATTGGTTTAATATTCGTGGTTATACTCTGAGCAACCTGTAATTAGTAAAATGGAGAACATCGGTTTGCAATCTGCGTTTGAGTGCGGGAAAGATACGGCTATTTATTATGTTTGAGTGATCAGTAAATTATGTTACGCGCATGGATATGAAATTCTTTTGTAAATAGATCATAATTTACGAAAGGAGTAACAAAGTAGCTGAAGAGAACCATTTCTGCGTTTTCGCATCCATTTGACATCAGAGACGATTTTATATCACTAATTAAAAATGAGATCTGAATCCAGATCTCTTCCTTACGCGCTTACAGATCTGTGTGAGTACTGTGGTCGAAGGGAGTGAATCACAGCGCACTACCCGCCAAGGCGAAGATGCGGCGTCAAGGTCTGTTCCATATACACTAATTAATCAAATGTCTTGAATGTACGAGGGTCACGCCAAAGAAATGCACACTATTTTTTTTAAAGTACAGTTTTTATTCTACATGTTTGAAAGTTTTACAGTGTGTAGATAAATCCTTTAGGAACAATATTTTCATTTCACTACGTAATCCCCATCCCTCTCAACTGCCTTACGCCATCTTGGAACCAGCGCCTGTAAAACCGCACGGTAAAATTCTAGACCAATACGTTGTAGCCACTGTTTGCCATCGTGTACAAGGGAGTCGTCACCAAATGTTGTTCCAGGAAGAGAGTCTTTCAGTTTCCCAAAGAGATGATAGTCACACGGAGCCAGGTCAGGACCGTAAGACGGGTGTTTCAGTGTTGTCCATCCGAGTTTTGTGATCGCTTCCATGGTTTTTTAACTGACATGTGCCTGTGCATTGTCGTGCAACAGCAGAACATTCTGCAAACAGTTCCTTGCCCTACCCCAACGTAGCGTGACAATTCGTTCACGGTGATGCGTCTGTCAGCAGTCACTAATTGGTTAACTCTTTGCACGTTGTCTGGAGTGTGTGCAGTACGAGAGCTGCCGCTGCGAGGACGATCCTCAATATTGCCGTGCCCGCTTTCATCACGTAACCTGTCGACGGGACGTTAAACTCCAAGCTTCCTTCCTTCCTTCCATCACGTAACCTGTTTGCCCACCGCCTAACTGTACTGCGACCGACAGCAGCATCTCCATACACCTATTTCAATCTCTTGTGGCTTTTTCCCACTGTCTCGTCACAGCACAGGAATTCAATATCAGCACGTTGTTTCTGACGAACGTCAAGTGTAGCAGCCGTCTTGAAGACATGCTGTGATGGCGCCACTCACGGAAACACACTGAACTAAGTATGAAAATAAGCGGGAAGAATGAAAGTTTTACAGTGTGTATATGCAAACAGTCAGAATGAAAACTATTTAAAAAATAGTGTGCATTTCTTTTGGAGTGACCCTCGTAGTTGGGATACTATTGTCTGAGCTGCTCGTAGGTGTTTTAATCAAACAGCATGCCCAAATGAACAGTCGTGCCTATGCAATATGCAGCCACACAGGCTTCTAACACCTGGACGGACTACTTCAGCACAAACCATCAGAGCCTAATTCTCCTATGGCCTCCTATTTCAACCACTGTACTGCTTGGCTCGCAGCCATACCTGTAACTATTACTTTCCGAGTCCCTGGTACGCGTAACAAGCTGATTGTTACTGAGAGAAGTTTCGAAAACGAGCATTAAGTTAGGAATATAGTACAACCTTTTAGGGATGGACTGAGTCTACAAAATTGGACTCATTATAGCGTGCACTGAAGCTCAGCAACAACCATTCTTGCCCCGCTAAGTAAGTAAAAGGGGATGTTGGATGGTTGGTTTAAGCATTAAAGAGATAAATCTATTCTGAGTCCCTCCTACCAGCCACAAGCCAGTCAACAGAACAACATTGCCAGCCTACACAAAAGCAACACCCGGAAGGAAGCATCCAAATTACGATAATTTACAGCATGCATTTGCGACGAGAAGAAATGCACATGGTTAGCATTTCAGTGCTAATTTCACGTAGTGCCATGAAAGTGAACAAACGGCCGTTTGGACGTTGTAGAATTATCCTTTCCTGAAATTGGTTTGGATAAGTAGCTTGGATATGCCACGTAGAAAGCGACGAACATCTCTTGAAAACCTTTCATTAGTCGATCGAGGAAGAATAGTGGCCTATTCTTCAAATTTATATATATATATATATATATATATATATATATATATATATTAGTAAAATAAACAAAAAATAGATGAACGTGTTGGGCACAAAGAAGTAACTGTGAATCGGCTTTGTAATTTGTGAATGCTCGAGGGAACGACGGACCGATAGGACCAATTTCACTCATGTCGTTGCACCACTACATTGCATGACAGGCATACCATGTGTATGGTTATCATGGATCGCTGAACCACATCAAAAATCTTATCACAACAATAATCAATGTCCGCTACACCAGTGACACAAGGGAATGGCCGAGCGCTCTGAGACGCGTTGCTGCGGAGTGCGCCGCTGTTTCCCGTCGGAGGTTAGAGTCCACCCTCGAGCATGGACGTGCGTGTGTTGTCCTGAGCACAGGTCTAAGTGTAGGGACTGAAGGTTAGTCCCATAGCTTTACGAATATTAGAAATTTTTTTTGCTGCACCAGTAGTTTCTAAAGTATGACTCGCAGCCTACTAGCGGATCGTGTGGTCTCTCTAGGTGGGTCGCCGGACGGCTTTACGGTATCAATAATATATCACGAGGAATGTTTCATAAACTGGAAAGTTATGGACAAAGCCCTTTCTGTACAAGAAACCGATGTGCTTAATAACATAGGGCGATACGAGAACAATGCACCTTAACATTCGTTCGTAACTGCGATATGAGAACGCTGCGTTGCCTTCCAGTTGTGACTTGTGTCCAATGAGCAATGTTCCAATGATTCATTCGTTCTGCGACTGCAAGATCTGCTTGTGGTTTAGCATGTCTATACTTGTTTATATTGACAGTTTTTATTTTTTACTATGTTTTACTTCGCATTTATTTCACTAAGGTCGAGTTGAATATATATTGGGCCGTACTACAAAAAAGATTGAAAACCACTGCGCCACACCAAAATGTTCAAATGTTTGTATAGCTTATGGGACTTAACTACGGGGTCATCAGTCCCTAAACTTACAAACTACTTATGAACTAGCTAATACTAAGGACGGCACAAATATCCATGCCCGAGGGGGATTCGAAACCCCGACCGTAGTGGCCGTGCAGACCGTGACTGGAGCGCCTCAGTCCCCTCGGCGACCGCGGCCCGCTGCGCCACACCACTCCAGGACTAACGTTGTGAAGTAGATGCATCGCCGCACCGTCCGCTACCTTCTCGGAACAGTATTATTGGACGTACCTCAATAATCGCTACTGCGCAATCGTTCGTAACCCCAGATACAAGCAATTCTTTTCAAATGTTTTATGAAGCGTCTTCCACGATCCGCCTCCCAGCTGGAACGTCCAAACTATGAGAAGTTAATGTGATGTTCTTGTTGATACGCGTTACTGTACGAACTGCAAACAGAACCTCTACAAAAATTATCGAGAAGACGAGATTGGATGTTCCACCACTGAAGGCGTGTGTGGAAACGCATAGAAAAAAAGAAGACATAGAAAATCTAAATAATAGAAAAAAATAAACATACAAGATAATCCTTCACATACCCCATATTTTCCTCCTCCCCTTCTTACATCTAGGTTAGTTTGATTTGGAATAGGTATAGATAGGAGCCAACGACTGGAGGTAGTCTACAGTTTTGTTGTTAGAGTAAAACTGTCTGTGGCAAGTAGGCACCTGTATTTTCTGGTAGTTCAATTTTCCTGTCCAGGAAAAAAAGAAAAAAAAAGAAAAAAGAAAACAGTAACCTCAAAAAGGTCGTTTGCAACAGAGTGAACTATCTCGAGGCTGCGTTTAAAACGTCAAGCGTGACTCTGTCTTCTACGTGACAGCGTCTGCATTGTGACATACTACACATGTCCCACCAGTACTAGATCATAGGCAAAGTACTCAGATCTGAGCTAAAGTATTTTGGCTATTGGGTCAGTAATTTCGACACACACACACACACACACACACACACACACACACACACACTCACTCTCTCTCTCTCTCTCTCTCTCTCTCTAGCAGTGAGAGAGGAAGGAAGATTTGAGCCTGGCAATTGCGACTGCAAGCAGAGACAAGAGGCCACAGGAAGGAACAGGTGGGCTTTAGCAAAGACAGCGCGGCGCACGCACTGTGACGACACGGCGTGCAGCTGGTTGCTGGGCAGCCGAGGGGACCGGACAGATGGCCGACAGCAGACAGACCGGTTGCTGCGACCGTACCGCCGACCCCAAGGACGTGGACGCGGACGCTGCCGTTGCCAAGGCACCTGTCAGCGCCGGATACAGCTGATCCAACATCACTGTTCTAATACCAGCTACACCAATTTTTTTACGCTTTATAGCATGGAACCCTGAAAACGGTTCACCAATGGCGTTGAAACCTTGCCAAGTTGCCATTTACCTATAAACAATGACCGAAAAGGGCTGGACAAAAAATGTCCACCACGGACGAACAAATTACCACGTCACATACGGTGCAGAAAAACCGTCGGAAATGAAAACAGCTTCCATTTGTTTCACAAAGGGTTAATGCACTTCCTATAGGGTTTTCAGGGAAATGCTGTACCAGTGTTCCTGTGAAACAGTTGCAAGTTCTCGTAAAGATGATGGAGGACGATAGCGATGACGCAGCCTTTTCTACGAAGGAGACCGCAAAGACTCAATAACAACAAAAGTTTGTGGCTGCCAGGAGAAATGGTGTGCATCCTCGTACTCTCAAAACCAGTCCTGGATTTCGTGAACTGTTTGAATACTGTTTCGACCTTCTCCCGACATTTCACCTTAGAGAACAATGATTGTATCTTGGGGTGGACCTGATCAGCCCAAATAGCCACATAATCCTTGGGAACAAATACCAATACGGCGTATGGAATACCATTATCTAAATCATTAGCCAGTCCCCACCATGTCTGACTCTGGAGACATAACACGGCCAGTAGCTGGAAACAGTATGCAACACGATTAATTCAACCGCCATTGACCCATATGCTTCGCCATCAAGTTTTCTTGTTACGGATAAAAAAATGTTCAAATGTTTGTAAATCTATCGGACTCAACTGCGTGGTTATCAGTCCGTAGCTTACAAACTTCTTAAACGAAGGCCAACTAACCTAAGAAGAACACAAACACCCATGGCCGAGGGGGAAGGGGGACTTGAACCCTCGACGGCGAACGACCGCGCGCATCGCAACACGGCGCTCCAGTACGTACTGCTAATCTACCGCGGCCGTGTTAGGAAAATTACACCACTGATTAATGATTTTGAAGTAACTGCACGCTCTGCAGTGCCCGGTGTATAGAGCTCGCTCCGAGTAGTTTTGGTGCGACTTAAACTCTTTAGTGTCTTTAGCAGTTTTGGCCCCCTTGTTTTCCGCCACAATACTCTTCAATGGTCATGTCACGATCACTCTGCACAAACTTTCGCCTGCGTTGTGACTTAGCTCAATGTTTTTCCCTTTTCCCGTGCGTGGAATATGTCTTAGACACAGTATCCCTTTAAACACAAAATACTTCGAGCACGAACAATTGCTCTACATTCCGATCTGCTAAGCTTCCATGTAATTCACTGACAACAGCACAGAAAGCTGTTGTGACGACGACTCATATTTCTGACTTATTGTAACACCATCAGACTTTTTGTATAATTATTTATTTCTTACTAATTTCAATATTTTTGTCTAGCCACTGCCAAAGTAAAACAATGACAACGATGATGATGATGATGATGATGATGATATGAAGATTAGGGCAATCAACAGCTAGTACTCAGCGTCCAGACGTAATTAATCAGTGACGAGTGTCAGAAAATTACACTAAAACAAGAGTGAAAGACAGTAACACAAGTAGAGAATAATAAAATTGACACAAACCATGCGTACAGTTATACTAAAACAAGAAACGATTGTAGCTTTGACTATAAGGAATAATGTGGCAGCAAAAGTTGAAACAACATAAAAGATGACCACAGCTAATCGCGAGAATAAAAACGGATGAGCCAGCCATTCTGGAACACACTAAATTCACCAGCCTAAAACCTTAGGCCAGAGTCCAGACAAAATTTTAAAACACTGACAATACTCGCCTCACATCAGATAAAACAGACGGCAAGTTCCCGCCAAGATTATCTTCCGCTCTTTCAGAAGAATACAAAATGAAATCGATTAAAATGTGGCGTACAGTGATTTGCACATAAGGATCGCAGAACGGGAAATCATGTTACCGGAGTAAAAAGACATGTGTAAGGGGGCAATGACCGATTCGGAGACGCGTCAGGGTCGCTTCATCCCTGCTGAGTGACCGCCAGGAGGACCGCCACGGTCTGACACAGTCGCTTCTACCAACCGCAGCTTATTCTCTGTCACTGCCGACATATTGCTCTTCCCACCACCGCCAGCGCGTCCGCCACCAGACAGATCACGTGCTGCGGAGGAACAGGGCAACGTGCCGTATCTTCTTCTCTACGCCTGGTTGCACACACAACGATTTTAGACAGCCGCTAAATATCGGCCGGTATTTTATCGGTGGAGCGCTGATTGCACACATGCCGGAATTTTACCGATCAAACGAGCAGTCACTCAGCTGTCGTGGTCGGGTGAAGTTGATTCCAAACAAATTAATTAATTCCAAATATTTTTCCTAATATTGTTCAAATGTTCAAATATTTGTATAGCTTATGGACTTAAGTACGGGGTCATCAGTCCCTAAAGTTAAAAAAACTACTTATGAACTAGCTAATCCTAGGAACGGCACAAATATCCATGCCCGAGGGGGGATTCGAACCACCGACCGTGCAGACCGTGACTGGAGCGCCTCAGTCTTCTCGGCCACCGCGGCCGGCTTTCCTAATATTATGACAAATATTGCTGACAATATACAAAGAACTAATGAAGAACCGTATCATGCATTAGTATCAATTACGAAAAGCATTTTTTCTTTGCTCTCCATTTCCTGAAAACCCTCATTCAGTTCACAGACATCTTGTCTCCGTGTACCTCTTGTCGCATTTCTATCTTCAAACGTGTCCAAAGTTTTGTTCCACAGAACCGTTCGTGCTCCCACAACCGAAACACGTATATAACTTATCTTTCAACTCAATGCAAACGTATACGTGACTGTATGTATGCCTCAAATCGGCAAATGACCATTTCTGTGCGGGTATAGAAATAAGTTCGATCCCTTGCGGGAATGCAGATAAAGATTCGAGAAAATGGAATAATACACACTCGTAGTAGGCGATAAGTTGATCATTTGGGCAGGACTAGAAACGTGTCTGGATAGCCGATCGCTCAGAGGGTCAGCCGCCCTCCGTAATAAACAGAGGGAAGATCTCAAATCATCACAAAACAAAAAAGACACGATCTACCCGAATAAGTGGCGGATTTTCACATTTTCTGCCAGAAGGCTGTTCAAATGTTGCCGCCCCTACCGACCTCTACAATTCATTTCACAATCATACTATTTATTTTTTGTCAATGAAATTGTAGCTTTTTGTGTTGTGCACTATCGGCCTAATTACACCACCTATTTTCCGTTATTAGTTTGACTATGAATTAGGAGATCGAAGTGTCACATCGGAGATGGTTTTTACAACGCAACAATTTGGTTTCAATTGCACAAGACAGTTTTCGTTCATATGTCTGAGCTAGTAAAAGCACAGTCACATACTATTAAGAGTG
Source organism: Locusta migratoria (assembly GCA_026315105.1). NCBI lineage: Eukaryota > Metazoa > Arthropoda > Insecta > Orthoptera > Acrididae > Locusta > Locusta migratoria. The sequence goes on along the minus strand of CM048747.1, from coordinate 319,671,436 downwards.
TGGGGGTAAGGTATGCCTTAATACTTCTTACTCAATGACTTAATGTACATTCGGTAAAAATAATTATATAACTTTTATTACACTTACAGTTTACAAATCTGGGCACGCGGTTGCTCGCCATGGAGGTTCGAGTCATCCCTGGGGCATGGATGTGTGTGTGTGTGTGTGTGTGTGTGTGTGTGTGTGTGTGTGTGTGTGTGTGTCCTTACGTTAGTTTACCTAGGTTTAAGTAGTTTGTAAGCTACGGACTGATGACCACGCAGTTTGGCCCGATAGATTTACAAAAACAAAAACCTACAAATCTGGCCCAATATTTGCCGCCCCTAAAATCTGCCACACTAGGCTCCAGCCTATTCAGACTACTGGTACATCCTCCACTGCCCCGAAGAATAAATAATAATAAAAGAAACACACACACACACAAACAAACAAACAAAAAAAAAAACAAAAAAAAAACAGGTTCGAGTCCCAGTCTGCAACAAAATGTGAACTTCGCCATTGAATATTTTATTACTACCCACATACATAGGGTGACATGACCATAATAATAAAATACGAGAAATCAGATCGAAAACAGGAATATTTGTTTCATTTATTTTATTTATTTTTTTCCCGCGAGCTATTAGAGAATGGAACTATAGAGGAATATTATAAAAGTGGTTCGCCGAACCCTCTGCCATGCACTGCAATTGCGACTTACAGAATATTTATGTAGATATATCGAGAAGACAATTCTTTGTGCGAATCTCACAAGGTGTCGTCGCACGTAACTGAAATTGTAACAAACATAGACGGCAACAACAATCATCGAAACAGTCTATTTGCAGGGCTGGGACACTTCCTTTATACAGAAAGCTAAACACTGAAGAAATTCCACCCAGCGGGGTGTCGTAAGGATTAGCACACACTAGACAAGTACACCTGAGTGGAAATGCGTGCATCTTAAACTTTGGTGGCATGTAGTGTCACATTGCACGACATAGGAAATGCCATGTTTGTTGACGTCTTGTGCGATGTTGCACGACATTATATCTTGAGTCTTATTACTTTACATATCCACGGATTTTTTTGTTTCTATAGCTTTCATATAAGTCGAGAATATCGTTCACTTTTACATATTTGACTATGGTCAGGATGTATTCCTTTCCATTGTACTATGACAGAAGAGCGCGATTTCTGTGCTCTGGGAACCAGAAAATAAAAAAGTGACGGAAGTGATGTAATCGATTAAGTGATGATTGCCGACTTAAAATTCATTAACTTTTTTTTACGAAAACTCGTTTGTTTTCCCTTGTTCAGTGTGCGATCGCCAAAGGTTTGAAAACCACCTACGTCATCGCTCACGCGACCGAAAAATGAAAATATGTAACTATGAAATTTCGAGTGAATATTTTGGCCTGACTACCGTTTGTTACGCAAAGATATTCAGAGAGTGTAACCCATTAGTGTGTCCCAGGATGTCGTCCTGTGAACGTCAGAGAGAGGAGAAAGAGCACCAAGAATAAACAGCGTTCTTTATTTACAGCCCCCTTACGTCCAGTACATCTGAGGGTGCGAAGATGCTTGTATATGAAGCAATGAAAGAGTAGAAGGAATAAAATGAGAGAGAAACTGATACGGAACATAAATCGAGGATAGTAAATACACAAGAGGAACAACAAGGCTAACCAGTAAGCAAAATGTTTAAGCCCGATACTATCTCTGCCGACAGAGTTCAGTAAGCGTTTCTACGAGAACATGTTTGGTTTCGCTTGTTAATTCCTCATAAGGTATCTCCATGATCTGAACCGTTTCCTACTAGGGAAGTCGTTTATTTCCTCTATACAAGTGATGCCCCGATACCACCCTCTTCCGTGTGTTTGCTTCACCGGCTTCCTGGCTGTCCTTTTTTTACACTCCTATCTTCCCAACGCTTCCTCAAACTGCACCGTAACAATTTGATTTACAAATTTATTTAAGTTCTTTTCTTTGTTTCATCCCAGGAATTGGAATGCTAGGATGGTTCCACGTTGTTTTCTTCTGGTTTCTTTTATATTCGTGTGTTTTGTCAACACCTGAAATTTCACAGCGTTCTTTTATATTTAATTCATGTTATAAATAAGGAACGACATAGCAACGTGAACCCTATACGAAGGTAATCTAAACGCACAGGCAGAGGAATGCAATCTAACAAGGAGACCATATGGGTATAGGATTTTAGAATTTTTTGATATTTATGGTACGTGAAGTTCAGAACACAAATAACAATCAGCCAAAACCATTTGACACAACTCAAAAATTCTCTAGAAAAACGACTTTGAAGTTTTGCAAGTACAGGTAAGTACCAATAATTAAAACACTCGCAGCATCTGTCGATGTAGCTCAGGTGGTAGCGGCCTAGCCTTACAACTATAGGGTCGGTGGTTCGAATCCTGCAATAACCGCTTTTAACCCGCGAGAATTCGCACCTTTTGAGCATTTTTCTGACAGTCAAATAACAGTTTGTAACGTACATAATATGTCTAAATAAGTATTTCTAGTTGCTTTCATAAGAAAACATACATCTGACTATTTACAATTGGTAAAATGTCGATTGTTTTAAAATTACAGTGAGCAAAATGCTCACGCGCGAGTGCTCGCGGGATAATTTTGATGTTTTTCGTCATGTTCGAATACTTACAGAATTTTAATATCGAATGCTAGTTCTTATGAAAAATGAACGTATTTTTGTTTATTCGTAATTTTCTATATTTTATAAAATAATGATTTCAATGAAAAAAAAAAAAAACGTAAGTTACATTATTTACAGTATTGGCTTCACTGTTAGCTGACGACGGTAGTCTTCGATCGTTAAGTTTGTGAAGAGTTACGACGCTGTTTTTGGAAAGTCATCTCCATAGCTACTAATAGCTTTCCAAGCAGCTAACCTACTCAACCGTTATGTGACAAGGTGTTCACATATTCCACACACACACACACACACACACACACACACACACACACACACACACACACACACACACACTTACAAAACACGTGGAATTGGATATTCCAAAATGTTTTATATAACTGAATTCGAAGAAAAAAAAAGTATTCGTCACAACGGGATTCAAACCACCGACCATGATGTGAGGCCAGAACGCTATCACGTGAGCTACACCGGCAAATATTGGAACTGTTTTCATTATTAGCACTTACGTATACTTGCAAAATTTCACAGTCGATTTTTTTCGTAAATTTTTGATAGTTGCGTTGAATGACTTTGGCTGATTATTATTTAAGTTCTGAATTTCACGTGACAAAAAATTAAATCTTAAATCCGATACGCATGAGGCCTCCTTTTAAGTACAGCACGTTTCTATTTACCAAAGCCACGCAAGGGATGATCTCCATGATTCTACCAGACTCTCGATAATTTAAATCTGGCATAATTTTCACAGCTGAAGCAATTTTCCATCTGTTCGGTGCAAACGAAGTCAACTAGATAGAGCTTTTTCAGAGGTTTCTTGCCTCTCTGAACAGGCGACCACAGCAGTGAGAACACTTATCTTGTGCTCGTTGCCACCTGGTGAGTGTGGGATAATGGCATTACATTTACATTCTAAATAATTCTTTGCAGGGCAAAAATACTGCCTATTGTTCAGCTGCAAACAATACTGAACAAGTACTGCAATGACTCGCAATGCAGAACCAGAAGTCGAGGTGGACGTGTTTGAGAACTCTTAATCAGAGGTCGCTCTGCCTGCTCCAATAGATGTGTATCTGGTTCCTGTGGTTAAATTAATAGGTTACGTCAGCTGTTTTACTACTACTACTACTACTACTACTACTACTACTACTAATAATAATAATAATAATAATAATAATAATAATAATAATTTCGAAGGTATCTAAAATTTACCGTGGGATTAAATCGAAGCTGACTTACGAACACTATTCATTTCAATTATCTGCCGATCGTCAAATATATGGGTTGGTTATTTAGAATCTGTATCAATCTATTTTTGTTAATTACTGAAAAAACGGATACATCGAAGAAATCCTGTGGAGTTTTCTAAACTTGATAAATCCAAGCAAATAGCGCGAGCACTGTGTAATTCACTTAGCGATTACCTTACATTAGGTAATTCGAGTTTTTTCGTTAATTGTTCGAGAATATTAGTAATTCAGTTTAAGATGACAATTTTTTTCTCAACAATATGCAACAGACTTTACAGTACAGGAAGCTACTACAAAAACGATCCTGAAACACAGACATACCTTAAGACGTATCACAAGGAGGGAAGAAGACCCTGTGAAGAATGATTTATTCATTTTAATGTTTGCATGCATTTTGATGTTTTCTTATTGAAATGGCACACTTTGTGCAGAGCAGCGTTCCTCAACCGCCAAGTAGACACTGGTGAATAGCAAATAGCTGTCGCGATATTTTTCATATCTTCTGGATATTTTACTTGCGTAACATTAGAACAAAAATTTGTCTCGCCAAATGGAATCCTTGAAGTAGCCCAATTTGCAGTTTCCACAATGAAAAGTATTATTTACTTTGTGTGCTACTTTGCATCTATTAATAAAAAGGGAGAAAGAGGAAAACACCCCACACATTTCGGCGTTTCGTGAAGGTGTGAAACCGTATGTTCTTAGCGTGTGCTCTGATGGTTACATCTACATATAAACTCCGCAATCCACCGTAGGAGGGTACACTGTACCACTACTAGGCATTTCCTTTCCTATTCCACTCCCAAATAGAACGAGGAAAAAAAGAATGTCTATATGCCTCTGTACGAGCCCCAATTTCTCTTATCTTTGTGATCTTTACGCTAAAATGTAATGAGGCGTTCGCGGCTTACTGTGTTTAAGGCTATTGATAATATTGACATTAAGAATACGACTAATAATGTAGGAGCGCAAGTGTTTCTGCAAGTGGTTAATAGAGCTGATACTACTCCGAGTCATGGTAATGGTTGGATTACAGCTGCAATTCTTCGTGGTAATGGTGATACTTTAAAAGCCCAAGGTGGACTTGAGAGTTTTAATAACAGAGACGTTATTGCTTATCGTACGTTTCAAGTGTTTGAAGTGTTTAACAAGGATATTGGTAAATCGTATTACTCGTGTAACATGCCATTCGTTGTTAGAACACTGTTTGTATTCTTCACCTATACCCTCTGCTTGCCCCAATAGATGTGTATCTGGTTCCTGTGGTTAAATTAATAGAATGTGTGAGCTGTTTTACTACTACTACTACTACTACTACTATTATTAATTTCGTATGGCTCTGGTGACTTGTGCGTTCCTAAAATACCCCAGTTGTCCAATCGGGGCAAGAACTTTAACGTGGAATCAGAACTACGTGTCGTTTCTGGCGACTCTTCACATCATTGAAGCAGACCCGGCGGTTGAAATTGTTGTAGCTATCGCCGTACCAAAAAATTGAGAATCGGTAAAATACCCACTCTTGATTTGAAAGAATATTCATTCACATTGAACCGCGCGAGAATGGCCACTCCCTGTCGGGTCGGGCTGGGGAAAAAGGGGGAAATCACTTTTTCCGATTTTCACGCTGGATAAATCGTTGACGATATATACGGGGGTCACCCCACATCGTTTTATCAACTTTTTTTTTCCTTACATGTGTTCATTGATTGTGAAAATCTAAAATGCGTAAAATTTTTTATTTTGCCTGAGTTTAGTGTTTCATAACGCTTCTCACTATTTTCAAGAAAGCATACGCTTTTCAGATCTGATTTTTTGACACGTGGTAGTACAGCATCTTAGCTTTCAAATAAAACTAACTAAAACTAACTTTTTCTTAATTTGTAACAGTCGTTAACCCTTTAATGCACTAACTTTTTATTTGAAGCTATAAAAACTACCACGATTAATGTACAGTGCGTATATACTTTAAAAAATACTGAAAAAATTCCTTAAAATTATGATGCACTACTAGCAACAAAAAGTCCAGAGCTGGTCAGCTATATAGTGGTTCCATGATGTCCCCGATGCAGTAAATGTTACTATTATGCCTCTCACCTTTCCAGGAAGTAACTCATAATGCAATATTAGTATGTGATTGACTACTTTTACTGGCAAAGGAGGAATACTAAAGTAAACAAACGTCCATGTTAGGAATAACTCAATGCAGCAAAACTGTCGGACTGATTCAGTGGCATGTTGTTCTTCACGAGTTTGCGGCCGGACTATGTCGATCTGCTGATACGATATTTCAGCGGTCCATCTGGCCGCCATCTTCAGGTATGACTGGTGCACAATCACGCCGGAACTGAGGAGACATCACTTACGGCGGCTCCTTTATACCGCGGGAACAGGCCAGTGCACATGTGGATGGATGCTTAGGGTTTAACGTCCCGTCGACAGCTTGGCCATTAGAGACGGAGCTAACGCTCGGAGTTTTTGGGTTAGGATGAGGAAGGAAATCGGCCGTGCCCTTTGAAAGGAACCATCCCAGCATATGCCTGGAGTGATTTAGGGAAATCACGGAAAACCTAAATCTGGATGGCCGGAGGTGGATTTGAACCACCATCCTCCCGAATGCGAGTCCAGTGCGTTACCACTGCGCCACCTCGCTCGGTAGTGCACATGTGCAAGAAGTGGAAGAACGCCCTCTGGGAAGTGAAGAGTATTGCAGCGCCACCAGCGGTACAATTTAGCCAAAGCGAGTAATCGAAAATTAAAAACAAGCTGGTCGAAAACTAGATCGTTGTTGTTTAATATCAGATAAAATGGGATTCCATGTTTTACTCAAAGGAAATCCTATATTGATTCAGTGACACTCTGCAATTTATAATTTGTAGGACGAGCTGTTAGCTTATGTAACACTATGTATACTAGCAGCTACAAATGAATTTGTGGTAAGATGGTGATGAGATTGAAAGATAATGGGAAGAATAAGGTATGTAGTTGATCAGCTAAACTATGCATTAAAGGGTTAAAATGACACTTTTTGTCAAGTATGTGTACGTATTTTTATGTGTGCAGATAACTGACAGCGAGGGGTGGGGGAAGGGAGGGCGGGCGGGGGTCATCTTTTGGACAACTACCCACTCTTATCTACATCTGCATAGATACTCTGCAAATCACATTTAAGTGCCTGGCAGAGGATCCATTAACCACTTTCATAACTTTTCTCTACCGTTCCATTCTCTAATAACGCGCGGGAAGAAAGAACACCTAAATCGTTTCGTTTTCGATCTGATTTCTCCTACTTTATTGGGATGTCATGTCTCCCTAAGTAGGTGGGTGCTAGCAAAATATTTTCTTCACTAACCGATGAACGACAGCATCATCCGCGAACAGTGTAAGGGAGCTATTCAGATTGTCTCCTACATTGTTTATAAATACAAGGAAGAGTAGGAGACCTATAACGCTTTACTGGGGAACGCCAGATATCACTTCTGTTTTACTCGATGACTAGCCGTCAATTACATTTTTATTTATTTATTTACAATTACAATAACAATTTACGTCTGTTACCTGGATAACTAAAACAGACCTTTACAATCAATTATTATACATCACAAATTGTTTGGTTGTTAGTAATACGTTAATGACAACTCTAAGTATAATTCCCGCCTCTTAGCAAGCCTCCTGAAGAGAAGCCAGTACCCATCCCTACAACGTGGACGTGGGCGGGGCCTACTTACTAACGTAACCACTGCAACTCATATTAATTTATCAGATTGTTAAATTTACAAAACAAAGTAAAGTAAAGTAACAAAGTAAATTACACTACTACTACTACTACTACTACTACTACTACTACTACTAGTGGTGCACTGATTTACACTATCCATCTCATTTGCACCACTGGATTTCTAGTCTAGATTGGATTTGGAAGGTAGCGAGGCAGCCAACACCAGAGAACTTATTCCAGTGACTTCTCTCTTATACCTTGCTCACGCAAGGCGGGAAAGTCGTCCATCTCTTCACTCCTTGCCTCAACTAACCTTCCGGTCATATTCGGTTCCATCCGTGGTGCCAAACCGACGTTAGCCGGCCAGACGCCAGGGATGGTGATGTCAATCCGGTATTACGTACGCAGTATATTGCTGCCAATGTATGCCTCATAGAGGCATGCACGGTTTTTCTCTCCTGTTGTTTCGCAGCAGACTATCCCCGATAGATCTGCAGCGCGTGGGTTGATACTTTCTCAGTTAGTATAATTAGGATCTCTACTAACTCATCATTCCTTATTATTTCATAGATGTCCCTGGTGGGTATGGCTTGCCTCTCTACAGAGGCAACTCGTGCGTGTACTGGGCACTCTAAGATTACGTGTTCCGGGCTGCCTATCTCAGCACCACATTCACAAACTGCATCAGGCCGTTTCCCTAATCGGTGCAAGTGCACCAGGTAGGGTCCGTGACCTGTCAAAAAGTGCACTAATCCTTTGGATGGAAGAAATTTTAACTTCATCCTTTCTCTCACTGATGGTAGGAAGGAGTGTACGCGCCTGGCTGTTTCAGATGAATCCCAGTCCCGTTGCCAAATATCGTTAATGGCTTCGTTAATTTCTCTTTTATTTTCACAGAACCTCCCAATTATCCTTTCTACTTGAATGAAGTCGTGTCTTTTCAACCAATAGACCGCCGCCCTTTTCCTGATTATTAAATCAATAGGGTAAAGCCCCATAATCACCGTGAGCCCATCCGTAGGTGTGGTCCCAAAAGCCCCAACCGATCTAATTATGATATTCCTTTGCACTCTTTTGACAGCCAACGAGGGCCTGAGCCTATGAGCCCAGGAGCTCGCACCGTAGCCCATAATCGAGGCGAGTAAACTGTTATGATACAATTTGGTTACACTTGGAGGCAGATGGAACCTCCTCTGTCCTATTGAAATTATTTTGTTATACAATGCTAAGGTTTTATTTGCAACTCGCTCGATATGAGCATCAAAGTGGAGTCTCTGGTCGAGATAGACATCCAGGTATCTGGCAACTGTTTGCCGGCCAATTCTTTCGCCTGCAAGTCTTATGATTGGATCTCTTTGCAAATTTCCTTTGAAGATCATGTAATTGGACTTTCCTGGTGCAACTGATAGTTTTACCTAGTTGCACCAGCTCTGAATTATTTCCGTGACCACAGAGGCTCTGTCCTCCATCTGACGTCTTGAGTTCGATTGAACCAGAACGAGAAGATCGTCAGCATAGGCTACTGCCCCCAGTATCCCCGCCTCTTGCTGCAAGTTGTTCAGCAGCGGCTCCATATTTATATCCCAGAAAACTGGGCCAAGAACGGAGCCCTGAGGGCAACCCTTGGTTATCCTCTTTGAGACGGTTCCACCTGGGGACACCAGGCCGTCAATTACAGCCAACTGTGTCCTTTGTGATAGGAAATCGTGAATCCAATCGCACAATTGGGACGATATTCCATAACCACGCAATTTCATTAGAAGCCGCTTGTGGGGTACAGTGTCAAAAGCCTTCCGGAAATCCAGAAATATGGAATCGATTTGAGATCCCTTGTCGATGGCACTTATCACTTCATGTGAATAAAAGGCAATCTGTGTTTCGCAAGTTCGATACTTTCTGAATCCGTGTTGGCTATTGGTTAATAGGTCGTTCTCTTCGAGGTAGTTCATAATATTTGAACAAAGTATATGTTCCAAAATCCTACTGCAAATCGACGTCAATTAAATTGGCCTTTAATTTTGGGGATCACTCCTATTGCCTTTCTTGAATATTGGAGTAACTTGGGCAACTTTCCAGTCTTTGGGTACGGATCTTGCGCCGAGTGATCGGTTGTAAATTATAGCTAAGTACGGAGCTATTGCATCAGCATACTCTGAGAGGAATCTAGTTGGTATACAATCTGGCCCGGAAAATTTCTTTTTGTTTAGTGACTTGTTTTACTACTTCAGGAACATCTACTTCTAAGTTTCACATGCTGGCAGCTGTTCTTGGATTGAATACTGGAGTGTTCACTTCGTCTTCTTTGGTGAACGAATTTCGGAAAGCTGTGTTTAGTAATTCTGCCTTAGCAGTACTGTCATCGGTAGTATTACCATTGCTATCGCGTAGTGAAGGTATTGTTTGTGTTTTGCCGCTAGTGTACTTCTTATATGAACCGCCGGGCCTGGTTGAGAAGTGACGGCTCGGTTAAAACGCAGACTGAAAATATCCGTGATCCGAAAACGTTTAGAACTCGTGACCTTCCAGTTTCCAGTCGAGCGCTTTACCCAGAGACTACCAAGCCCGATAGCTGTTACTGAAAATAATACATAAGCAAGGTGAGTAATGTTATCGTGGAAGTGTGAAACTTAATTCGGTCGCCAGTGGTCGTGAAAGATCAGCTGAGTATACGAAAAGCGATACACAAGAGAAGTGAGACGGGTGGCTGTTAACAAAGGAGAGGAATGTGCTGGCTGATGCAGTTGAGTGGGCGATTGGTGAGGAACTGCAGCGCGTGGCCACGCCACAGCGTTATCATCGACAGACATCAGAGGCGAACGGGAACGTGCAACCTGCAAGGTAGCGTGTGGCTGCTCGCGAACGCGAGGCCTTGGCGGCTCAGTGGACAAGTTTCGCTCGCTCCTGTATTTTCTTTTACGCTCACACGTGTAGTCTACTCAAGGGGGAGAGATTGTGGACAAAATAAGAAAACCAGGTTTCTGAGAAAACTGACTGTAAAAGCAACTGCTTTCGGACGAAATATAATTGGCACGTAACGTGTATTTGTGCTGTTTTAAATGTACCGCGGGGCTTGGAGGCTCTGCGGGTTGGCGCCAGCCTACTGATGGCTAAGGTCCAGGGTTCCATTCCCACTTGTGACGGTACATAATTGTTTTGAAATTTTCAACTAATCATTTGTTTTGAAGTTTAAGGACGGAATATATTCCAACTCACCTTACTGCTGTTATTGATGTATTTTCAGGTTGAATGTGTCATGAAATTTAGTGTAACATTCCACGTAAGGTCGGAATCGGCCTATGTTTTATTTTGTTTACTATTACAGTCTATGTATTTCAGAGATTCTTAAGAAGAAATGGCTATTCACGATCGTATGTTTGCCGATCGTCTACTTACATTTTTTTTGTGATTAAGAGTAATTCTGTTCACAAAATACTTGGAATCACTCAGTTTAACACAATTATATAGAGGTTGCCCGGGTATTTATTTATTTATTCGAACCTTGAGTTAGTACTTTTCTATCCACTCTCTCTCTGTCCATCTCCTTTTTTCTAAAAACATGTTACATGTTACATGAGAATATATAAGAAATCATGGGTAAAAATGCACTCGTTTCGAAGAATCCAATTACGAAATTCAACAATAATGATTGTAATAATATAACAGACGGATCACTTGATGTAATGCGCGAAACGTCAAATCGATTTTTTAAAGAGATGTATTAAAAGAAATTTCTTTTTTACTGCTTTATTTATTTATTCTTATATTTCCTTATTCGTATGCTTATCCTTACAGAGAAAGAGCTGAAGACATTGTAGCACGTCGGCCGCGGTGGCCGAGGGGACTGAGGCGCTCCAGTCACGGTCTGAACGGCCACTACGGTCGGGTGTTCGAATCCCCCCCTCGGGCATGGATATTTGTGCCGTCCTTAGGATTAGCTAGTTCATAAGTAGTTTGTAAGTTTAGGGACTGATGAACCCGTAGTTAAGTCCCATAAGTTATACAAACATTTGAACATTGTAGCACACATAGACCAAAGATATGGTCTGTGCCATCACATTTCGCTGTACGTAACCTTCTTGCTATACAGTCGCAAACGTCATCGCTGGCCTTCAGTCCGAATTGGTTTATAATTTGACGACTTCCAACCACCATATCTTCCACCCCCTTATAGCTGTCGGCATGGAACTGCTATGGTGTACAACGGGAGACTTCGGACAACAAACACACACCATTCGTTGGCGTTCTGTAGTTTTCGCTGCAGAGCGAAATATTAACATACCAAAACGTAGAATTTTATATACACACATAACTTTCCATCCCAATATACTCCACCCTTTTATTATCAACCCTCAAGCAACAATTCAACCAATGAAAACATTTTCAAAGAGTAAATATAATTTTCAAAGAATCATTATTGTTCCGCATTTCGCGTTATATTCTTCCAATTACTAAATATCTATCAGATCGCTATAAAACCGTGCCTAAAACCTTCTTCAGGTATAAATTAGTAACTGTACAAATATATAAGTCTATGCGTCTTATCGTTTGGACGTGATAAGCGTACACCTAACAGACATTCACATTAATATATATATAGATAAATAGCTATCCGATTACCATAAAACCGTGCCTAAAGCCTTCCCCGGGTAGACGTTAGTAACTGTACAAATTTTTAGCTCTTTATGTCTTGTGGTTCAGACGTGATAAACGTACACCGAACAGACATTCAGATTTATAGATATAAATTATATGAATCTTAATATACTAAAACCCTGATATTATGGTGTGAAATGTATTACATCGCCTTGTTTTGGAACCATCAATGTACAGCAGTATAAAAACATGATACTATGTAAAATTTTAATAAACAGACCGATATCTAGAAAGTATTTCTTTCTTTGAAACTCAAATGGGTCGTTGCACAAAACTGAAGTTGCACCAAACAGATAAGACAGTCATCAAAACAGTGTATTTTAACAGAAAGATAGGCACTGAAGAAATCCCTCCCAGCGGGCTGATGTAATGATTAGCACACACTACGCATTCGGTAATACGACGGCGCATCTGTAACAGCAAGAATACCTAAGTGGGGATCCATGCATCTTAAACTTCAGTGGCATGTAGTGTCACACTGCACGACCTGAGAAATGCCACGTTGGATGACATCTCGTAATGTACCATGTCACACGTCATGATATCATGAATCTTGTTACTTTACGTATCAACGACTTTTAATGTTTCTAAACGTTCCATGTAAGTCGAGGATCTAGTTCTTTTACAAATTTGACTCTGACCAGGACGTATTCCTTTCTATTGAACTGTGATATAAGCATTTTTTTTTTTTGACATGTTGATGCCTGAGCCAGAGTCACATAAAATAAATAAAAATAATACACACACACACACACACACACACACACACACACACACACACACACTGGTACAGCGAACATTGTCTGTTTGTGTTGTTATGAAGTTTATATGCTGATGTCAATATTGAATATGAAAACTATTTTGGACTTCGTAACGGAGGTAATATCTCAGTGTGACTGCTTGAAAGAAAGTCTATTTAAAATTGTAATTTGGACCAAACAAGAAGATAACTTTGATTTGTGTACTATTGGTGTGTAAATAAGTTGTTTGTCTTCTGAAGAGCATTTATGAGTGCAGGAAGGATAGAAGAATCTAGTAGTTTTATCCCGACTATTAAAAAAATTTTTAATAGTTTACTTCTTGCTAGTATTTGCAGTTTAATTTGCACGAAGTGTTCAGCTTACACGCTGACATTTGACACCAACATCGCGATTACATTTTTTTTTTTCCTGTCGCATATCGGTTCTGTCGTCTCTGATAATTTCTTGACATGAAAACTTGGAAGTTACAGTGTAATTCGGAGAACATTTGTTAACATTAAACATCGTAATTTTTCGAATTCGAAAGATTAAAATATTTCGACCGTTTCAGGGCACTGAAATAAATCCAGCGGCAAAGTTGACAATTTGTATCGGACCGGGATTCGAACCCGAATTTCCCACTTTGGGACAGTGGTCGCCTTAACCAATTAGGCTATCCAGTCCCGCTTCGCAACTCACGCGACACGAGAACCCGTAATTCTGGCGCGTATTGTTAGGTCTTAAGAGCGAGCCGACAGACGTGTTGTTGTGGGAAATGAAAGTCTGTTTGTTATCTTTGATTTTCTGTTAACATCTAGATAACGTCGGCACCTTTTATCAGAATAATCCAAACAACATGATAAGCGCTACTCGGCCGAAATAGAGTACTATCGGTAACGGTTCCAAGGCTGTTGTGTTAACCGCTGAAGTATCTTTAAATCCCAACATTTACCAAAATTGTACGCTATTTTCATAAAATTTGTTTTGTAGACGTAATCTATCTGTGATAACTATACTTAATACGTAACATAACCTAAGGAACGTCTTCCGTAAACCTGCATAACATAGGAGAACCTAAAAAGCCATACATGAATGGAATTAGCAACGGCTAAGTAACTGTGACAGCTATAGGCTGATTATTTATTGATTTTCTGTGATTTTTTGTGAATCTGGACATATATTTGCCTTACGACTTTATTTCGTAGGTAAAATTCATCTATTATATGCTTCGATAATCTCAGTTGATGTTTGTAACCCTGCACACCATAATATCTTTGTAACTGCGATGTAGCATCTGCGCTACAGCAGCTTCTTTGACCGCTGAGGCGGGCAGTGGACGGTAGACTAGCTGACTAAGTCGAATGGCAGCTAGGTTAGAGTACAGTCGTATGGTAGTCACCGTGCTGTACGGTTCGGTTGATCGGTTACGATTCACTTGCCGAGTTTGATTAATTGGATTATGTACCTATGAATGTATCCCGCGAGAATGATGAAATTTCATCTGATATTGGAGAGGTATTTTGTATTAAGAGGACGAGAATACTTGTTTGGAACTATTTTGTACAAACCCATAGTAAAACAAAAAGTTGAAGATAAGTTACAAGAATTTTTAAACGACCTAAATTCCATCCATAACCAAAGCCAGTTTACAGTGGAAGTCTAAAAAGAGGGATGCCTTCCATTTCTGGACGTAATGGTACGACGTAAAGACAATGGCACCTTATGACATTCATTGTATAGGAAACCGACGCATACTGATTTATACTTACATGCAAATAGCTGCCATCATCCATCCCAGACGATGAGTGTTCTTAGAACACTGGTCCATAGAGCACACGTCATTGCTGATGAGAGCAGTCTGCAGGACGAGCTTCTACAACCGAAGAGAGTTTTTGAAGCAAACGGGTACTCTTCACAGCAGATACATAAGGCACTACGCACGAAGCCAACGGTACGTGCAAAGAATACAGATGATGATGCGAAAAGATTTAAATCCCTGGCTTTTCTGGCATATGTTGGGAGCCTGTCGTCGAAAATCGGACGGATTATGAACAAACACGATGTTAAAGTAATTTTTCGCCCCCACCAAAGACAGCAGCACTTTGGGGTTCCATCAAAGATTATTTGGAGCTCTGGAAGGCCGGGTTTTACAACATTTCATGTGAATGTGGCCTTTCTTACATAGGACAGACGACACGTACAGTCCAGGAAAGATGCACGGAACACTAGATATATACCCGTCTCTTACAACCAAATAAATCGGCAGTGGCAGAGCACTGTATACTGGACACTCCATGACGTACGAAAACGTCAAAATTTTAGCTTCCACTTCATCTTTCTGGGACTCAGTGGTGAAAGAAGCAATAGAAATTCGCTTGGGGACGAATTTAATTAACAGAGACAGCGGCTCCAGTTTAGATAAATCATGGAATCCAGCACTTTCTTTAATAAATTTACAAAGACGCCGCCACAGCACAGATCATAAACCATCGATTTCTCCGCAGTAATCGACCATGCAGCCACAGACATAATTTACACACATGTGTACTTCCTTGCCGCCGAGTAACGTCTTTGGCGCCTTGTTGTATCTGTAGCCGCATGCGCAGTAGCGCGGCCCGCGCGTTTATAAGCACGAAGCGCGTGCTGGAGCGTCAGTCTTCGACTCTCTCTGAAGATGGCTGAACGTTTCCCAGCCGAAATATTGGAAGTAAACTTTATGCGGCTGCACGCCCGAAATTTCTTTGAACAGGTTAAGTCAGAATTATTGTATAATAAAGAAATCAAAAGGTAGAATAGAATTGTATAAAAATAGGACCCATTTTATTATAGATAATGGGTTATTGTATAAATAAAGAATAAAGATTTTTAAAAGAACATTATAACCATCATTATTGATGAGTCAACAACAAAGTTCTGTGTCTTTAGCAAAAATGAATAATGATTACTAATTTTTTTTATTTTAGCTCAACCTAGTTCCTCATTTACCTGATTGTGTCATTTTTCTATTTTTGTTGCATGGTACGTGTCGACTTTGAGATTTTCTTGAAATTTAAATGTTCACGTGCTAGTAAAGCAATCTGTTCTTCCCACTGAAATCTAATTTCCAAAAGTAATGCTTGTAGAAGCACATATTTTTTATAATTATAAAATTACAAATGGACCGGCGCAGAGTTGCAGCTCCCATTGTTGTTTTGTGCGCGCGCGCGTGTGTGTGTGTGTGTGTGTGTGTGTGTGTGTGTGTGTGTGTGTGTGTGTGTGTGTTTGTTATTATAGGGCCTAATTAGTAAGTTGCGCAGGTATGTTTAGAAAGACTCTTGATTTTATAGAGAGTTTACAGGGCTATAAGAGTCTAATATTTATTGGCAAACGGGAAGCAAAGAAATAATGCTGTTACAGCTCTGAGCTAGATTTTTTTATAAGTTCAGTTTGTGACAGTTTCTCACCCGATTCTTTCAGGCAGTTTTAATTAGATCTTTTAAATAGCAACCTTCAAACGAGAAACTATCACCAGTTTCGCTTTCAGTCCCTATTGCTTGATTTAGAAACTTTTAACTCGCTTTAAATTAGAAACTTCCATCAAACTTTAAACGAGAAACGTTCAAATGGTTCTTGCTTTATTATCTGGGATAGTCTAAAAATAGTTATCGCTGGAGTTTCATTTTTCTCGGCTGAAAAAATTGATTTCAAATGAAATGTTCCAATGTTTGTTAAGCTTATGGGACTTAACTACGGGGTCATCAGTCCCTAAGCTTACAAACTACTTATGAACTACCTTATACTATGGACGGCACAAATATCCATGCCCGAGGGGGGATTCGAACCCCCGACCGTAGTGGCCGTGCAGACCGTGACTGGAGCGCCTCAGATTTCAAATGAGAACTACATCTACTGTACAAGTATCTGGATAACATGTCCCAGTGTGGGACTCTGCCGTGGCATGGTCGCTCTAATCAATGACAGAACGTCGGCGGCTGTCCAGGTCAGCTGGGTTTTGACACCTGATATGAAGCCGCCCCCAAAACCAGACTGAATGCAACCGTGTGGATCCTTGGCCACATGGTGCATGCCATTATCCAATGTAGAGCACAAGAACACCATCCCCTACTTAGGACAACCCTTACAATCATTAATGTTACACTGACTAACAGTACCACCCTCTAAGAGGAAACCATACATACATCAAATGCGAGCGCATGATACAGATCGTATTAAGCAACAATAAATGAACATGGAAACAGTGCATTTCCGGACATAATTCATTATATCTTATTTCCGTATCCTCTCCCCGATCGATCCCTAGAATTTATCCACGGTGAGTGAAATATCACGCTCTAGATATGTTCCAGCGGTGGAGTGGCCGAGCGGTACCCGGCGCCGTGGCTCAGCGCGCCCGGTCTGAGGGCTCAATGAAAAAAAAAATTCAAAAATTTGTTAAGCTTATGGGACTTAACTGCCGGGTCATCAGACCCTAAACTTATATGCTAACTTATACTAAAGACAGCACAAACATCCCTGCCCGAGGAGGATTCGAACCCCGACGTGGAACGGCCTCGCGCATCGGAGCATAGCGCCTCAATGCGCTTGGCCACTCCGCCGCCGCAGGGCTTAACGCCCTCTGTAATAAAAGCTGATGAAAATACACCACCTTTAGATTGTTACGCCAAGATCGCTGATAAAATATATTTATTTTTCTTGACCGGTTTTAATGATGATGCAAATCATCTTGAGATGGTTACAAGGTCTTAACTTAGGAGCATGTGCCAGAAAGCTTCTCATAGAGATATAAAATGCATTAACAAGCATGTATACTTACGTGAGAAGGTCACATTTTACCTTTTAATCTAATATGATGATTATTTTGGTAACGCATTTTAACATGATCAACATGCTTCTTTCTTCATTTTATGTCTCGACGAGAAACTTTTTATTTGACACTAGCTGAAAATCCGGCGTTGCTTGGGATTTATTTATTCCGATCTTCACATCCTCATCCCTTCTCTCTCTCTCTCTCTCTCTCTCTCTCTCTCTCTCTCTCTCTCTCTCTCTCTTCCACCTCCTCTTTCCTTTCTCCATCTCCTCCTTTCAGCTCTCTTTGTCTTCTCCTCCCCCTTTGAATGCCTAAATCCACCCTCCCTTTATCTGCCGGAAATAGCCTCATCTCTATGTCTAACTCCTCCACCTCCTCAGCCCATTTACTCCTTCATTTATCAGTGAAAAATTGAATTCGCATTAAAACCATACGCTGGTAACAACAAATTCCTTCTGCCGGTGGTTTTCACCCCAACGATTCGGTACGCTTGGTATGTATCAAAACTGAAATGTTCCTTTGATGACTATAATCCTGAAAAATGTTACTTCCAGAGAGAGCTGCTAGAATTTTCAGAAATTTTACTTCATTCGAAAGTTTGCCGAAATCTGAAATTTAAGTGTTTAGTCACGTTAATTCATGGAAATGATTGTAGGTAATCTGATATATTAATACTACACTGATAAACTGACTTGTTCAATCATGTTTAAAAATTTTATCAGGGTCGGAAAAAACTGTAGAATCTAACAAAGACCATATGTAAAGTATCCTCCATCAAGCATCATCCAAAATATGTGACAGTGACGTCCTCCTTGTTTTGAAGATCAAATGTCCAAAATGTCATGAAGATTTTCGGATGAATAAAGTGTCCTCATTCGCATGTCGCATGATGCCACAGGTTTTCTACCATATAACTCTTTGACGTCATATCTCCTGAACCATTTGTCGTACAGTCATTTAATGGTGCCTATCACCATCGCGAAAGTGCAAGCAGTATGTTGACAAAGTTTCATCACAATCGGTTGAACGGTACGGTCGCGCATAAAATACGAACACACAAACATTCATTTTTATATATTAGAATATGTGCTCCTAAGTGAAAACTTTGTAAACTATTCTGAAGATTATGATTTAAATCAATGAAACCGGTCAAGGAAAATAAATATACTATGTTTGGTTGTGTGGCCATCTTCCGCAGCAGCTGTAAAAATTGATTATAAGAGGTAACCCGTCTTATGCTTACTGCAATTAAGAGATTTAATTTACACCACACGCGTTTCTCTTTTTATTTTAAAAGCATCTACTGTGGTCTCTAAATGATACATAGGATTGTACAGTTTGTTTTCGATAAATAGATTAAAAACAGTTTTTAAAAACTTTGTGCACGTTAGGCCTGGCTGGGTCAGGAAAAAACCAACTCCAGCCAACAAGACGGAGAAACAGTAGTAAGATGTAAAGAAGAGACATCAACACCGTGAGTAAACCCAATATTAGGTTTAAACACAAAGGCCTAACGCGCACAAACTTTTTAAAAACTGTTTTTAATCTACTTATCGAAAACAAACTGTACAATCCTTTGTCTCATTTACAGACCCAGAAGATGATTTTAAAATAAAAAGCGAAACGCATCTGGTTTAAAATAATCTCTAAATTGCAGTCAACATAAGACGGATTACCTCTTCTAATCAACGAAAATAAATATATTTTATCGGCGATCTTTGCGTAACAACCTACAGAAGGTGTAGTATTATTAAAATTTAAACAAACCGCTCTCCATAGCCGCACTATGCCAAGTAAAATAAAAAAAAAAAAGCTGAGATAAGAACATATCAGACCACAAACACGATCAACGATCCCAAGAAGCAGAATTACGCATAGAGAATAAAATATACGGTCCAAGGAACCTTGCTGCCGAGGTTCGAGCCCTCCCTCGGGCATAAGTGTGTGTGTGTGTTTCTTAGGTTTCTTTAAATTAGTATAAGGTAGTTTGTAACCCTAAGGACTAATAAATACTGTGGTTTAGTCCCACAGATTTATAAACATTTGAACATTTTGAAGCCGTGTATAACGGCGTGAGTGGTGGAGGGGCGGTGAGTACGGCAGACTTCCTCGGTGCGTCAAGTTCCGGTCAGCACGCCGCGCTGCCTCGGTCAACACAGCCGGCTGTGCGTAGCGGGACGGAACGCCTGCTCCAACACGTAGCGGTTCCTCCACCTGCAGCGGCCTACACACAAACACTGCGGCTCACCAACCGTCTGCCCGCACACATTGCCAGAACGGTCAGTCGCACTCCACTGAGGCTTGCGGAATGGTTTCCCACGTGATAATGCTTTCACGGCGGATATCAACAGACTTACAAAGCGGAATGATAAAAAAAGGTAAAGCAGTCAACAAACCGAAGATTGGTTTGAACACCACAGTGCGTTACTAGGCCTGGTCCTGTTTGGAGGTGGTATGCCGTTGCCTTCCTCCGACCTTCGAACTGACTTACCCAGCCAGTTATAGGGGGACTACAGTTTAACGTGGGTTCCGAACCACGGTGCTACTCGGTATTTTTCACATGAGCAATACTGCCAGAGGCGAAAGAAGTGGAAAGTGACAGATAAAAATCCTAGGACCTGGCGGGGATTGAACCCGCGACCTTTGGATTTGTAGTCTGGCACTCTACCACTGTGCAATCGAGGCGCACAGCGGAATGATACACTGGCCAAAACAATAAGTGGGCCACTTGAGATTTCTAGGTTCTTCATTATCATCGGCAGAATGATGGTTCGACATCTTACTATTGAAACTTCCTGGCAGATGAAAATTGTGTGCCGACACCGGGACTCGAACCTGGGACCTTTGCCTTTCGCGGGCAAGCGCTCTACTGACTGAGCTATCCCGACTCACGGTGCCGCCCCACAACTTCAATTCTGTCAGTACCTCGCCTCCTACATTCCAAACTTCACTGTTGGTTCTACGGAATGGAGACAACAACATTACGGCAACCGACGTAGTGGTAATAACGAAAAGATGTTGCAGAGGGGGTTTGTGTTTATTATGTTTACCAAACGAATTACACAAGCATTGTAGTGAGCAGGTAGTGCAATACAACAACAACAACAGCAGCACCAACATGAGTTGTTGCTTTGGTATGGAGATCCATAGGATAGAAGCGGGACAGATATAGACGGAAGTGGCTGCAGCTATTACAGTGTCCAAGTATAATTTTCAGGAACTGGACGCAATTTCAGACAACAGGAACCGTTAAAAGAAGGAAAAGCAAACGTCACCCTCGGGTAACATTAGCAAGAGATGGCCGTTATCTCCGTCCAGACAGGAAACTGAATGCAGCTCAGTTACGACGCACGTTCCGAGGCAGCAACAGGACGCGCAACATGAACACAAACAGTCCGAAATCGCCTTCGGTAATATGGCCTCTACGCACGGAGGCCTATGGTGTGTCTTCAATTAATGAAAAATACACCGTTTAGCCCGCACATACCGGACTGGGGAGCATCAGGATTGGAGTCGTAACGAATGGCGCGGGGTTCTGTTCACAGATCAGTCAAGATTTTCTGTTAAACCAGCCAATCATTATTCCCTTACCTGTAGAAAAAAGTGAACTAGGAAAAACCCTGCTTATGTGCCGGAAACTTCATCATATCGTGGTGGTGGTGGACGAATGGTGTGGAGTCAGTATACGCGGACGTACGGACCTCTTATGTCGTTCATAAAGGCGCTTTGAGTACTCAGTCGCGGCGAAGTTGCCGAGAGCATTGAGACGCTATGCCGTCGGGGGTTCGAATCCTCCCTGGGGCGTGGTTGTTTGTGTTGTCTTTAGAATAAGTTAGTTTATAAGTAGTTTGTAAGTTTAGGGACTGATGACCCCGCAGTTAAGTCCCAAAAGCTTAACAAATATTTAAAAGTTTTTTCTGACTACTCAGAGGTAGAGACGAGATCCTTTGACCACTTGTTGTACCCTACGCTGGTGTCATAGGAGGTGGGTTCCTTCTCGTGACCGATAATGCTAAAAATCAAATGTTTGTAAAGTCTATGGGACTTAACTACGGGGTCATCAGTTCCTAAAATTACAAACTACTTATGAACTAGCTTATACTAAGGACGGCACAAATCTCCATGCCCGAGGGGGGATTCGAACCCCCGACCGTAGTGGCCGTGCAGATTGTGACTGGAAACTCCTTAGTCTCCTCGGCCACCGCGGCCGGCCGATAATGCTAGTCCCCACGCAGCTGCACTAGTGGGCAATATGTTTGAAGTTGGCGGAACTGAACGAAAGGAGTGGCCAGCTTGTTCACCAGACTTAAACCCAATTCAGCAAGTCTGGGATACACGATCCCATCTTCTCCCATAATCAGTGGGAACTCATCTGCCTCGCGAGGCAGATGAGTACACTAGATGGGAAAGAAGAGACCCGCGCCCTAGTGGAGCACGCGGGAAACTACACCGCTAGCTGTCGCTAGCACCTAGGATCCCATAATTTTTCTGTCGCAGGACCAACAAGCCCAAGACGAATCAAGAAGCCAGGAAACATCCATAACATCAAGATAGGAATAAAGAGGAATAGCAACCATTTGCTTAAACTCTAATACATCGGGCCAAGGTCGAGGCCCGTTCATAAAAGCGTCAGCGTCAGGGATACACTTGGCAGATGTACTGCAGCACAAAGTAACATATTTGTCTGTGACTGCAGCCAGACAAGCACAACCTACGACACAATGAGTCGTAATCATCAAGTCAGTTCATGCACAAAATCCATTTTATGAACCAAAGCAGCAAAGTACGAGTGACACTAAAAAGTGAAGTATTCGGTGTGACAGTAAGTACTAAAGACAAATTCGCAAATGTATTACGACACTGTAATATATCTACTATTCAAAAATGTCCAAATATTTATAAACCTATTGGACCAAACTGCTATTCACATCAGTCGCTAGACTTACAAACTACTTTGACTAAGAACAAACACAAACACACACACACACACACACACACACACACACACACACACACACTTCACGACTAATTATATTCGCGAGACAGTCTACTGACAGTATAAATACATAACCACTGAATATACCTCGAAATTATATTTTAGTACGATACACAGTTCGTGAGTTGAGAGGTCATAAACGATTAGGTTCAGCCGGCCGCGGTTGCCGAGAGGACTGAGGCGCTCCAGTCACGGTCTGCACGGCCACTACGGTCGGGGGTTCGAATCCCCCCTGGGCATGGATATTTGTGTCGTCCTTAGTAATAGTTAGTTCATAAGTAGTTTGTAAGTTTAGGGACTGATGACCAGTAGTTTAAGTCCCATAAGCTATACAAACATTTGATTAGGTTCATGAAAAATCACACCATAAACATGAGGTTTTAATTTATTGCTTCTTTACTAATAACTCCATGTGCAACTCATTTCGCAGGCATTTTTTAATATCCCACTCTACGAACCTGGAAAAGTTATATTATTGTAGGGCACATCAGGAGATATGACGTCGCATGTATTGAGCTACATGAAAACGAAAATGAAATGGGTACAGCGTACGGTGGAAGTGAGGACGGAGGGTGTCTAATAATTACTCCTCCCGGCAACGCCGGGAACTAAGGCTAGTAAATAAATTAAACAAGCGGAGGCGAGTTGATACACTTCTGAAACTTAACGCTTTCACTCATACAGTTAGTCGAGCTATTTTAAGTGCACGCCTCTTTGTTCCATTAGGGTAACAGGTCGGTGCCTGTCGAGGTGAGTAATGCTCGACGACTAATAGCTCGTCAGCCTGTGTAACCTAAGGTCCAACGTTATGTCAGTAGGAACCCCAAAAGCAAGCAAACACCACGCACAGAAATTCCTTAGAGACATAACAACAACGTGGACTGACGCCTTTACATAGCGTCTACAGCAGTTTTTAAACGTTCAAATGTTTGTTAAGCTTATGGGACTTAACTACGGGGTCATCAGTCCCTAAACTTACAAACTACTTATGAACTACTTACGAACTAGGACGGCACAAATATCCATGCCCGAGGGGGGATTCGAACCGCCGACCGTAGTGGCCGTGCAGACCGTGACTGGAGCGCCTCAGTCCCCTCGGCCACCGCGGTCGGCAGCAGTTTTTATTAATATTTGTTATCTACTACTGATATTCACCCCGTTTACATGGGCTCCCAAAACCGGATTTCGTAAACCGATTTCCCAATTCCGTTTTTGGTTGGTCATGTAAACACTCCAAAATCGTTTCTGAAAATCGATTTCTCTAAAGCGGTTTTCCAGTTCCACAATCGATTTTCGTCCCATGTAAACGCAACCATTTTTTGAAGCATTCTAGGCTTGTCAGATTGTGTTTTCTTGTCAAGAATTTTCTGGACATATAGAAAGAGTGATATTTTCTAATGTGAAATAAAAGTATAAATATTAGAGTGAACATAAACCTGTGTATTTAGCTAATGAAAAATAGCGATTGTGCAGACTAAATAATGAACTGAATCAGCTGTTTTCCAGCCGCCATTTTAAGTGAGCTACGAAATCCGATTCAGGCTATGCCATGTAAACACGACAGCGAAAAACGGTTTACGAAAATCGGTTTTCGTCTTCCGGAAGATGTGTTGCATGTAAACGTAGTGATTATGTCTTCTGTCTGCTGTTGCTGCTTTAATATAACTGAGTAAATTAATGAGTGAACGAAAATTAATGTGATATAGTCATGAATGTTGATAGAGCACGAGAACTACGATGGGTGTTCAAATGAAAAGACACGTCTAACATCCAAACCGGTTGAAATCTGATTATAGGATAACGTAGTGCGACGTCTAGTACGTCAAGCAGGCGACGTCAGCTCCCCCTGAAAGATTCAAGGCTGTGCCCTCAGCAGGTAAGATGATGCTCAACGTCTTTTTCGACGTCCGAGGTCAGATACTCATCGAATACCTGGAGCACGGAAAAAAACCATTAACAGTGACGTGTACTGTGAGACACTCCGTAGCCTACGGAAGTCCATCAAAAGAGCAAAAGGTCTGGGATGCTCACGGAAGGAGTGATTCTGCTCCATTTTAACGCGCGTCCACACGTCCCCAGGATCACACAGAGTGTACAGGCTAAGTTCAAGTGGGGGTATCTTGAGCATCCGCCCTACAGCCCGGACATGTCGCCCTGTGACTCCCAACTGTTTGGTCCGCTACAAAACATCTCGAAGGGAAGCGCTTCAACTCGGAAGACAAACTGGACACAGTAGAGGACCACAGGAACTCTGGGAACAGCCAATCCTTCAGCTCATCAAACAGTGGGATAGTTGTGCTTGGGCCTCTGCCGATTACTTTTGAATAAAAGGTAAAAAGATAAAGCAGCCAACAATACGAAGATTGGTTTGAACACCGGGGAATGCTTTACTAGGCATGGTCCTGTTTTGAGGTGGTATGCCGTTGCCTTCCTCTGACCTTCGAACTGACTTACACAGCCTATTATAGGGGGACCTACAGTTTAACGTGGGTTCCGAACCACGTTGCTACTCGGTGCAATACTGCCAGAGGTGAAAGAAGTGGAAAGTGACAGATAAAAATCTTAGGACCTGGGGGGGGGGGATCGAACCCACGACCTTTGGATTTGTAGTCTGGCACTCTACCATTGTGCAACCGAGGCGCTACTTAGACTTCAATTATACGCATAGTATCGTTTCGTACCTTTTCATTTGAATCCGTTCGTATGTGGAGAGCTTGAGTGAACATATGCTCTGGGCAAATTTATTAATGTGTTAATCTCCCAATCTGTGTTTCTGAGGAAACTTTAAATCTACTACGATGTTTTAGTTAGGTAAAGAATAACATATTTAGTCGATTATGAGATTTCTAATATTGTTTACCATAACAGTTTGTATGAAAATTTTATTTTGTTACAATTGTTCGAACGTAAAAGACGCGGAACAGCACTGATAGCGGATTAACTACAGCGTATCTCTGCCAATCAGGAGGGAATAGAAATGCTTTGTGGGTTCTAGAAAGTATTCCAAGCTCAGCTATCATGACTGGGCCCGCGTATTAGGAGCTCTGGAGAGACGAAATAATGTTATGGAATTATGATTTAAAATCGATCGTTGGGTGTCGGGAAGTAATTACGAACGAAAGATAAAGGTTAATTTGCGAAATTTGTAATTATCTGTGTGAACCGTGATCTTTTGAGTAACTGTCATGCACTTGGGCCGGCCGCGGTGGCCGAGCTGACTGAGGCGCGCCAGTCACGGTCTGCACGGCCACTACGGTCGGGGGTTCGAATCCCCCCTCGGGCATGGATATTTGTGCCGTCCTTAGCATTAAGTAGTTCATAAGTAGTTTGTAAGTTTAGGGACTGATGACCCCGTAGTTAAGTCCCATAAACTGTACAAACATTTGAACATTTTCATGCACTTGGCGTGTTGTATAAGTCGTAACCGAAAAATGAATGTTCGAAGGGACAGTTGTGTAATACAGACCGATAATTCCGTGACAAAAAATATCCACGTGCAATTTTCTTTAAGAGTCTAATCTAAATACTATAGGTTGGCTAATAAGAGTGACGGTGATTGCGTGTGACTGACGAAACTGTAGCTTCCGACTTACGCAGCTTTGCCAATGATTTTGTAATAAAGAAGTAATAATAAAATACATTCTGCATTGGAAGTCTTTCATAATTGTAACAGTCACGGAAGAGGCAGGCGACCATGTTGAATATTACGAAAACTCAAAATTTCCAAGTATGTCGCTAAAGAAGGGACATTAACTGGCTGCAAACTGACTGATTTACGCGTTTCGGTAGTAGTGATCATTAGAAAAAAATTGTACATTTTAATAACACCAGAATATTAAAAAAAAAAAAAGAAAATAAAATGTTCAAATGTTTGTATAGTCTATGGGACTTAACTACGGGGTTATCAGTCCCTAAACTTACAAACTACTTATGAACTACTTACGAACTAGGACGGCTCAAATATCCATGCCCGAGGGGGGATTCGAACCCCCGACCGTAGTGGCCGTGCAGACCGTGACTGGAGCGCCTCAATCCCCTCGGCCACCGCGGCTGGCCCTGGATATTCAGGGGTTTTCTGATGATGGCCCGTGACTAAATGAGTAAAATAATGACATTTAGTCACTTAAAGACTTCTACTTCGGCAATGTACTCAGCAATTTGCAGAGCTTTCATAATAACCGAAAGCTTTCCTTTCACATTGGTAGCTAACTGACGCCGTTGCTAGGGGAAAAAAATTATAATGGGTATTGTATAAATGGCTAGAAGTAGTTCGGAACTGTTTCGCTGAAGTTTGTCCAGCCAACACTATTCGATTTTATAACATAAACGAGATCAGGAGACAACGTTGTCAGCGAAAGGTGAGTGGGGCAGTTTTCTGAAGACGAAAGCATAAACGCATAACCGCGCTGCCGCAGCATCAGATTGACAGGTGAAATAAGTGCAAACTTCTACAGAAAAAAAAAAGCTATGAAAATTTAAATCTTCGCTAGACAGAATTTTAAAGCAAACTATTACGAAGTACAGCAGCTCTTTCCTCCTCGTCTCAATACCGTTATAACAGTAGCCTGCCTGGAAACGATTAGCAATTCACAATAGCCTCATTTTCCCCCGGAAAAGTTTCTCTTATGTAACGCTTTGTCGTTCTCGTCTTGTGGGTGGCATTTACCCAGTCTTGCAGGACACCATCCAGTTTCCTAAACAGTTCTAATTGCATTCACTGCTACTGTCTGACTCTCGGCAGGAGCACTCGCAAAGACGGCTTGAAGTAACGTGTTCGGTGGCGGGTGTGGATTACAGAGAGGAAGCCGTGCAAGTTCCGATGTTACGCTTACCGTTAACACATTGCTCGCAGTCGACGCTGCCTCGTGCAACTTTTCGCTCCTATCAACGATGCATCAGCTATAGAATAAGTCTACCACAGTCTAACATATACAGTCACAACAATCCTACTGATTTTTTATGTATGCCACTACAGCATTACACCAAGAGGATGGAAAGTACATTTCCGAATAGTACCGGTTAAATTGATTTTAACGTACTTTTTAAAGTATGGAAGGTATGTATTCCACAAAAATCGGGAATGACAAAAAAATGGCTCCACATCTGCCTTAGGTTTCCTAAGAACCACTGTAACGTATGAAACAATACTTTGCAGCAAGATTTAAGTTCCTCTTGATATCCACAACTTTTTAATGGAAAATTTCATTCTCTATTAACAACAAAATTTGGGTAATAGACAACAGAAGACCTGACCGTTTGCAGAAAGACGTCGGTTTTCTACTCGGAAATGTCAGGTTTCTACACTACAATTCCAGTCTCATGAAGTAAAGTGCAATACTTCGCATAAGATCGCGAATAAACTTTAAAAAATTGTTGAACGATAAATAAGGCCTAAAGCTGATATCTTATTACAATTTGGTACATAAATTGAACATGAACGTCGTAAATAAGTGGGTTAGGAACACTATAAAAATTAAGAATAAAGTTACTTCATTCTTCTAGACAAGTATTTTTCAACCTTTTTGAGCATGCGACTCCCTGTCAAGTAAAAATATTCTTGTGATCCCTCCCCCCACCCCACCCTCACCCTACTGTAACATAAATGTGTGATCTCAAAGACTGCGACTTGTGTATTTTCTTCTGTTGATAAAAATTTCTCCTTAAAAACATTCCACATTCTAGGGTTAATTTTTAATGTATTTTTCGGAACAGAACACACTACCATGTTTTTACACGTATTTCGACAGTAGATGTTGCATGACGAGTGTTTCGCGTCGCGGGTTCGATTCAAAAGAGAATTATGCTCGTTAAGTCCCCTTGTATAGGCAATTCCTGAAGGAGGTTTTTTTTCCGAACTACTCAAAATTAATTTGTGCGTTTCATTAACATAGCTATGGATTGATTCCTGAAAGCAGTTATCAGGGTTTCCGTTTATTCATCGTTAACATGGCATATTTATTGTAAAAAAAGTATTTTCCATTCAAATAAAATAGATAGCAAGAAAATAAGTAATTATAAAATAAATTACACCTTTTTTAAGCAATTTATTTTTATTTTTTGTAAACTGTTTGTAAATCTAAGGGACTTCACTACGTTGGTCATTATCCCCTATGCTTAGAAACTACTTACACTAACTTAAAGTAACTTATGCTAAGGACAACACAAACACCCCCGAACAAGACTTTCCAGACCCACCGGTTGAAAAACACTGCTCTAGACGATACTGCTACTGCAACATATTGCCGTCGATAATGCTGTAAATTTAATATCTTTTTATTGGTAACTTCTTGCTAGAATGAGCCGGACTGTATCATATATATAGGACCCAGAAGAATGTTCGAAATAATGGAAATAAGAAAAAAAAAAATATTTTTCATGAATAGCTATCGGACTTCGGAAGAGAAAACAAAAAACAAAAACGAACATAATTTGCAGCAGAAAGTAATGATTGCGGGTTCTATTGTAAATGAGAAATAGGTAATTGCTGCATTATTCACGAAATATTATAACGGATTGTAAATGATAAATCTCACCATAATGGAGTCCGAATCAGCATAAGATTAAACACTCAAGCATTAACGCCAATGTTGGGAAATAATGTGAGTGAAAGAACAAAAATTAATAATCATTTCAAAGATACTTTTTAAACCTAATATATTCACATTAATCTCGGAAACATACATTAAAAATCTTGAATTTACAGGAACGGGAATACACGCGTTCTTCCAGTACTACGATACGAACAGAACAAAGACTGAACGTCTTTCTTTCGCAGAGAGAGAATACAAGGAAGTGAAACATCGAGGTATCTTTAGCGGCGGAAAGACTAACTCGCGGAAAAATTGGAACTGTACTCAATGACTCGTGTATCACTTCAACGTCCTTGGTACGGGTCCGTGCTCAGTAGACAAGCCGGCCGCGGTGGCCGAGGAGAAAGGCGCTTCAGTCACGGTCTGCACGGCCACTACGGTCGGGGGTTCGAATCCCCCCTCGGGCATGGATATTTGTGCGGTCCTTAGTCTTAGTTAGTTCATAAGTAGTTTGTAAGTTTAGGGACTGATGACCCCGTAGTTAAGTCCCATAAGCTTAACAAACAATTGAACATTTGATGCTGATGTATGTAGGATACTCAACAACATTGTCATTAGAACTCTTACGATGTGCTATCATAGCATTCACTTTAAGGAGGGGAGGGAAGGTGGGCGAGGAGGAGTATAGTTGCAAACTTTAGTAGTTGTTTAAAGGTCTACGTTGGTTACGACAACAAAACAAAATGTTCATTTCCGGCCATTTATTTTCTCACCCCAACTTAATTAGCATTGAATCCTGTACGCTCTGCGGTATATTGACCACATTTTGTGGCACGCATTATATCAGTTTTTGGCCTTGCTGATATCACACACGGTACTGCAGGGTAATTTTTGTTATACGGTATAGTTTTCTTCAAAGGTGGGGGACTAGGCTGTTAACGACACTTCGGAGGCAATGTCATTAGTGGCAGAGTATGTACGCGGATAGGAAAATTACCAAACGTGTTCTTTCGAAAGCAGCATCCAGACGTCGGTCTGGGTATATATTCGATAATCAGAGGAACTGTAAATCTGGTTACTAGCCGCCAAGATATTTCTGAATGCGAGACCACTGTCTGATCGATTAAGCAACGGTATTCTAACCTCTATTCCGTAGAGTAGAGCAGTAAACCAGGTGTTTGTGCAGACAGGACCAATTACGGAAAGAAGTATCGTCTACTAATCAGTACTCAAAATGAATTACGGATTAGTACACGCGGGCACAGGAAATGGCATGCGACGTGGTGTTTGAAAAATTAAACACGAGAAACGGCCACAGCAACGAATTCTTCGACTGGCTATTCCAACAAAATGAAAATAAGTTTAACTCTATTGTATTTTACATTATATAGGGCTTAGAAAAAAAATATTCGTGTAACACGGATTCAGAAAGTATCACTCTTGCGAAACATAGCTTGCCATTTATTCACATGAAGTGATAAGTGCCATCGACAAGGGATCTCAAATCGATTCCATATTTCTGGATTTCCGGAAGGCTTTTGACACTGTACCACACAAGCGGCTTCTAATGAAATTGCGTGCTTATGGAATATCGCCCCAATTGTGCGATTGGATTCACGATTTACTATCGGAAAGGACACAGTTCGCTGTAATTGACGGCAAGTCATCGATTAAAACAGAAGTGATATCTGGCGTTCCCCAGAAAAGCGTTATAGGTCCCCTACTCTTCCTTGTGTTAATAAACGATTTAGAAGACAATCTGAATAGCTCCCTTAGACTGATCGCGGATGATGATGTTTATCGGTTAGTGAAGTCAACAGAGGATCAAAAGCAACTGCAAAGCGATTTAGACAAAATTTCTGCATGGTGCGAAAATTGGCAATTGACACTAAATAAAGAAATGTGTGAAGTAATACACATGACCACTAAAAGAAATCCGCTGAACTTCAATTACGCGATAAATCAGTCAAACCTTAAGGTCGTAAATTCTACCAAATACCTAGGAGTTACAATTACGAACAACTTTGACTGGAGAGAACACATAGAAAATATTGTGGGGAAGGCGAACCAAAGATTACGTTTCATTGGTAGAACGCTTCGAAGATGCACCAGCTCCACCAAAGAGACTTCCTACATCACACTTGTGCGTCCACTCCTGGAGTTCTGTTGCCCAGTGTGGGACCCTCACCAGGTGGGACTGACGGAAGACATTGAGAAGGTTCAGAGAAGGGCAGCTCATTTTGTTTTATCATGTTAAAGGGGGGGGGGGGTGGGGGGGGGGGAAGCGTCACGGAAAAGATGCACTATTTGAAGAGTAAATCATTAAAAGAACGACATAATTCGTTTCGGCGAGATCTATTTGCGAAATTTCAATCACCAACTTTTACTTCTGAATGTGAAAATATTTTGCTAGCACCCAACTACATAGGGAGACATGGCCATCCAAATAAAATAAGAGAAATCAGATCGAAAACGGAACGATTTAGGTGTTCTTTCTTCCCGTGCGCTACTAGAGAATGGAACGGTAGAGAAAAGTTATGAAAGTGGTTAATGAACCCTCTGCCAGGCACTTTAATGTGATTTCCAGAGTATCTATGTAGATGTAGAAATGTTTCTGAGCTTTCTTCGATAACTAAAGCAAACACCTTTATAGAGAAAAACCAAATAGTGATATACGTTTGTGTGTGTTCTAAAATCGGGAGTTCAGTGTCTAGGGAAGAGGCGAGTTTACTGAAGCTTGTGGCACACTTGTTGTAACAGATAACTGCGTCTCCAGGGACAGAGGGTAAACAGCGGTTGCTGGGATAATGGCTATCGCCTAACACGTGCTGCATGTTCGCCTTCCCACGCTGCGACAAGTATACTTCTGGCCACACAAAATGCAACAACAAGGACCGGAGATATCACAGTCAAATTTATTCGGGAGACAATACACAGTACAACGATCAATGATACTGAAATTAGTATCGCTTGTTCCTGCGATTGCTGACTATAACCGCAGCTATACGCCTCGCAATTCAATCAAAGAGGCTCTGAATGTGTCGTTGGATTACAGAGGTCCCTGTTGCATCCACATACTGCCAAAATTCATCTAGTGCAGCATGTGATGTACCCCGGGCCAGTCGCCCCGTAATCGTCACCAGCCGTTATCGGTTTCAAATGTTTGTATAGCTTATGGGACTTAACTACGGGGTCATCAGTCCCTAAACTTAGGAACTAGCTAACACTAAGGACGGCACAAATATCCATGCCCAAGGGGGGGGGGGGATTCGAACCCCCGACCGTAGTGGCCGTGCAGACCGTGACTGGCGCGCCGCAGTCCCCTCGGCCACCGCGGCCGAAGACTGCATTTAATTAATTATAAATAGTCCATTTTGTTAAGAATAAAATGCTCCATGCAAGTGTAAAAGAATGCCATCTGTATGGTAAATTATTAATGATCCATACTTCTATAAGATGTAAGGCAGATCGTATTTCTATTGATGTTAGTTGACAAAAATATCGATCATTAAAAAAGGGGGGAAAAAAGTCGACAGCGTCTCTGCCTACGACGCAGAGGGCGCATGTTCGATTCTCAGCAGGGGGCTGGGTGTTATGTTTTTGTACTCCTGATCATATTCGTCATCGACGAGGAAGTCACCCATGCGGTATCACATAAAAAGACTTGCACAAGACGACCGAACTTTTCCAAACGTCTGATGTCTCACTACTGTTTCACTTATACAATTTTAGTACATTGTAGCTGTAATATGGTTCGTATCTCTGCAATTTCGTATGTGCACCTTTCACAATTATCTTGTTTTATTGCGTTGGTAACTCCGTGAAGTTATAGGGCCGAAGCGGGGTGTCACGGATTGCGCGGCCACTCCCGTTGGAGGTTCGAGTCCTCCTTGGGGACGAAATCTTAACTTACTTCTGTATTCTGTCGCATAAGTTCATTCCGTCTCTTTGATGAGTATTTCCATTGTTACGAGGAAACCAAGGGAAAAAAGGCGATTCGAAACGAAACACAATAGTGAACAGCGCTAACAAACAATACAACAGGCAAATAAGTAGATCATGGGTGCTGCGAACAGAGTCCTGTGTTGTGATTGGCTACTGCTGGAGTTGGTAACTTTTGAAGGAACACCTTCGTGGACTTTGCCATTTTTGAAGCAAAATCACACTTCTAAAAGGCTTTTCAAACCACTGTCGTTGGGTTTTGACACTCAATGACGCTACCATCAGATAAAGCACAGAAAATACTAAAGGAGACATAAAGACAACAAGAATTGAAAGCCGTGCGCGAATGGCTCAAGGGTTGAAGGAGTCTTGTTTTGGCGTCATTAGCATAGAAAGTAAGGTCATAGTTGTACGTCTATGAGCCAATGGTCTGAGCTGTTTGGTCCCTTAGATTTACGAACATCTGAATTTGAATTTATGAGACACTGAATCTCTCAAATTAACAGGTTAACCACGTAACATCAATTGTACAAAAAAATTACCTAAGTGAAACAATTGTGCGACATCGAACTGAATGTATGAAAAAAAAACAGCAAACTCTAAACCCGGTAAAGAATAAACTGTAAGTAACCACTTTGCTACTTTAGAATAAAGACGGGATATGTTTATACTCTCTAAATAGTACATCTGAAATTTAAACTAATTTCTAGAACCCAGTGAGGATGCCTTTAAGCGAAGAGGCGAAACGCGTCTGGGAAAAATAAATTCACTGCAGAAGAAAAACTGCGTTTTTATTTCGAACAAAAAAAAAAAACTAATAAGGGTTTGTATATATTTAAATGTTGGTAACTCATAACGAAGATGCACGAAAGCAGTTCCACCTATTGATTCTTTACGAAGCCGTATGTTCTCAGAGCACTTGCTCGCGTTAATCCTCTCTTAAAATGTGGGCCTTAGTTGCGATAGTAGCAGAACGAACAGTGACCTCTGTACTGCCTGGAATGTTGATTTGTGTGACAGTGCCGGGCTTCGAAAAACTAATTATTCAGCTCTTGCTGCATAAAGATGGCCACATAAATTTATTATAATTAACGCTCCTTATTTTTCTAATGTAGCTCACACCTTAAATCACGTAACAAAAGAAAGTCTCCCGGTCCCGATTGAATGCCAATTAGGCTCCTTTCAGAGTATGCTGATGAAATAGCCAGATACCCAGCTGTCATACAAAACCGGTCGCTCAACGAGCGACTCGTGCCAAAAGATGGAGAAGTTGCACAGGTCAATCCAATATCCAAGAAACGCAATAGGAGTGACCCGCAAAATGCAGGCCTATATCATTGACGTCCGTTTGCAGCAGGATTTTAAAACATATACTTTCCTCAAACCGTTCTTGTGTAACATAGCTACCTCTTTACTCACATGATGTAATGAGTGCTGTCGACAAGGGATGTCAAAACGATTCCATATATTTAGATTTCAAATGTTTGTAAAGCTTATGGGACTTAACTGCGGAGTCATAAGGTCCTAAATTTACAAACTACTTATTAACTAGCTTATACTAAAGATAGCACAAACATACATGCCCGAGGGATGATTCGAACCTGCGACGGGGAACGGCTTTGCGCATCGGAACATAGCGCCTCAATGCTCTCGGCCGCTCCGCCGCGGCAACTATGTGTTGTAATATGATACAATTTCGAAGGTACAGTCAGTTGCATGTGTTTATAGTGTCTGAAAAATTTCATCAAAGTACGATATGTATTGTAGAAATTATAAAAAGGAACGTCATACCGACTTCGGGCCACGAGTGCTTTGTTTTTTACCCGCTGCTCACAGGGAGCCGATACAGAACGCTGCGTACCGTATGTAGTCATTACGCAGACATTGTATTGTACGTGCTGTGATGCGTCTCAAATTCTGTTAGTCATGAATGATGAAGTGCTTCCAGCCCCATACACTCAAAAAGGGTTCAAATGTTGTAGAGTTTATGGGACTTAACTAGGGGGTCATCAGTCCCTAAACTTACAAACTAGTTATGAACTAGCTAAGACTAAAGACGGCACGAATATCAATACTCGAGGGGGGATACGAACTCCCGACGGTAGTGGCCGTGCAGCCAGGAAAATTATGAAGTCTCGATGAATAATGAAGAGCTGGTCCACCTCTCTCTCTCTCTCTCTCTCTCTCTCTCTCTCTCTCTCTCTCTCTGCTGATGAAACGAGCTTTGGCATACACGGGAGGTCACCAACAATTTGATGTGAAACCATCCAAGAAGATACCACAAATCTTTGAATCTTCTGTTACGCCCCCTGTCTCGCTGTGTTTCCTATCGCAGCACGGCCTTAGCTACTGTGTGAAAGACAGGATAAATAATGTGATCGAGTGGCGTTTGTAAAACGATATGATGGTCGCAGCTGTTGGTAAGTATGTGGCGCATGTTTACTACTACTATGAGGCATAATAAACTCACATGATTTTTGACTTGCTGGCTCCGTAGCACAGTGGTAGAGTGCCAGATTACAAAGGTCCCGGGTTCGATCCCCGCAAGGTCCTAGAATTTTTATGTCACTTTCCACTTCTTTGACCTCTGGCAGTATTGCTGATGTGAAAAATACCGAGTAGCACCGTGCTTTGGAACCCACGTAAAACTGTAGATCCCCCTAGAACTGGCTGGATAAGTAAGTTCGAAGGTCGGAGAAAGGCAACCGCATAGCACCTCCAAACAGGATCATGCTTAGTAAAGCACTGTGGTGTTCAAACCAATCTTCGGACTGTTGACTGCTTTACCTTTTTAATATCGACTACACTAATAGCCGCCATCGACCGTTCGATCGCGATCGACCAGTTAGCCACTCCTCCTATAAAGTGTATAGCTACGGTGTGCAACGATTTTCAGACGAAATGAGTAAGTCCTCTGTTGACAGACAGGCTGAAGAACAGACGCGCACGCTGCCAAAACTCGCCCAGAGTTCTGCGATGTGGATTTCTGGGACGAGGCGGGTTGAGAAATGACCGCGGCGCTCAGCTGCTGGACTAATGTTGCCGTTTCCCAACCGCGTGATGGACCGGGTCACCGGCGAGAAACAGCCGGCCTTTGCGACATTCTACTGAGCGAGGTAGCGGAGGGGGGAGGAGACACGGGTGGTTTTATTTGGGCGCACGCGCGCCTGCTAATTGCCGCGGGCGGCCTTGGCTGTGCTCTGAGCTGTCGGCTGCCAGCAGCCACCTGCTGGAAATCACAGCACGCTTCCGTACCGAGGGGACGCGCGGCTATGCGCTGCCAAGTGACTGCTTTAACTGAAGGGGCCCGTTGTGTGCTGTGCTGCCGTATGTTTACCTGACTATGGACGGTATTACACTATCAAATTATTGGACAAAGAATTGGACGAAAAACTTGGATGAAATATTGGTCATATTTTTTGACAAAGAAATTGGATGAAACGCAAAAGGGGGTATTACACTATCATGCAATATTTTGTCAAATTTGCTTCAAAATGGCGGTGTAATGCTCAGCTATTGTTTATACTACAGTTGCGTTGTGTCTGCATTTAGAAGAGAAGGAGGGGAAAAAAGAAAAGGAAACGCACTTGGATGAAACCGTGGGTGTCAGAGCTAGATAAATAAAATTTGTTACGGGACCGGGAGGATTTTTCTTTTTTATTCCGTCCGCAGAACAGCCAGGCCGTTCACTGCTAATTATTTTGTCGCTCTTCATCCTTCACAGTTTGCAATAGAGTAACAAAAAGGCTGACTCAAACAGTGTATACGAATAAGATTGTTAAGTTGATAAAGCAAGTTTCATTAAATAAAGTTTTAAATGGAAAATGTGAGCACTGACAAAGAGGATAATCTAAATTGTTTATGACGTTATTAACAATGTAAGGGGGGAACATTGCTGATAAAGTAAATAAGCTCTATTTATTTCCTTACAAAAATTGGCTGACGTATTTATATGTTCATAGATTCGCTTGCAAACAGATGTCGATGTTTTGAAAGTTGTTTCATTTCCCAGAACTTAGCACACCACATTACCAAAATCATACATTCTAAAATCTGCTTCGGCTGTATTAAGATTTAGGGGTATTACTTAAATTCCGATAGTATATAATGACTTTTTTACATCACGGATTGTAACTCAACCTCAATTTTGCCCCGGAGTATTGGGCTACGCGAATTGACGTGACGGACTGTGTGAATTGGCCTTGTCAACTGTTATACAACGCCCCATCTGATTTTTAAAATTTTGTTGTTGCTAGAAAACACTACACAAACATTCCACTACTAGCCATGTTTACGAATACGAACGTTATGTCCAAGTAATGTCAGATATTTAACCTCCAAATAAAACAGCTGTAGTGGCAAGGAAGCTGTATACTACTAACGCTCCAAGCAGTCACATTTCTCACTGCAGGAAACAGAAGACGAGCGATTTCTTTGATCAAATCTAGGCCGAGGCCTAGATTGGATGAAATATTGGACGATGTTCCCATTACACTACGTCCAATTTTTCTTTGTCCAATTCTTTGACAAATAATTTGATAGTGTAATATCGGCCTAATCGTGGACCGTCAACTACAAGATGGAATCGCAAAGGGTGCTGCCATCTGGAAAGTAGGAGAAGTAGTAGATCTTTGCACCGCTAGGTGGCGAGAGCTGCATACCTGATGAGTCAGTGTGCACTGTACAGAGTGGCATTCAGCTGGGAGGGCGTGTAGTGTGTCCACAGTGATTTCCGTAATACTATAGTGTGTGGCGGTATTAGCATGGATCCGCGAACAGAACAGCGCGTGTGTATAAAATTCTGTGCGAATCTCGGAAAAAGTGCTACGGAGAACCTTGCAATGATTCAACAATCGTCCCACTGGAAGAACCCAGGCTAAATAACCCAAGAAAGCGACACATGTGAAGACAAAAGTGAATAGCATGATCATCGTTTTCTTTGATACCAAGGCAATTGTGCACATAGAATGTGTCCTACCCAATCTACATCCATACTCCGCAAGGCACCCGGCGGTGTGTGGCGGAGGGTACCTTGAGTACCACTATCGGTTCTCCCTTCTATTCCAGTCACGTATTGTTTGCGGAAAGAAAGATTGTCGGTATGCCTCTGTGTAGGCTATAATCTCTCTGATTTTATCTTCATGATCACTTCGCGAGATATACGTAGGAGCAAGCAATATACTGCTAGACTTCTCGGTAAAGGTAAGTTCTCGAAACTTCGACAAAAGCCCGTACCGAGCTACAGAGCGTCTATCCTGCGGAGTCGTCCACCGGAGTTTATCGATCACCTCCGTAACGCTTTCATGATTACCGAATGATCCTGTAACGAAGCGCGTTGCTCTCGGTTGGATCTTTCCTACTTCCTCTATCAACCCCACCTCGTACGGATCCCACACCGTTGAATAGTGAATTCCGTATACTACTGTGACTTTTTGCGACGGCTCCGTGAAAACGTGTGGCTACGACGGCCAGAACTTT
This sequence comes from Locusta migratoria, assembly GCA_026315105.1. NCBI lineage: Eukaryota > Metazoa > Arthropoda > Insecta > Orthoptera > Acrididae > Locusta > Locusta migratoria. The sequence goes on along the minus strand of CM048747.1, from coordinate 319,632,657 downwards.
GGCGTCAAGGGAACTGGCTGCTGCATCACGACAACTCACCCTGTCACATGTCCTTTCTCAAAAAAACATGGAGGTTGTACCCCACCCACCGTACACACCAGATCTGGTACCTTGCGACTTCGTGCTATTCCCAAAACTGAAACTCAAATTGAAAGGCCTTCGGTTCGACAGTCTAGAGGCGGGTGCTAAACACCCTGAAATAACAGGACTTCCACGAAACGTTTGACCAGTGGCAGAAGCGTTTGACCGGTGTGTACGTGCAGTTGGGAACTACTTCGAGGGCGACGGGGACCATTAGTGCAAAGGTAAGGTTTTCAACAGATGGCAGCAAGAGTTCCGAAATTTTGGATAGCACCTCGTACTTATGCGCCAAGCAAGCGCAGTTGCGTCTTAAGGCCAACGGGGCCGGGATGAATGCCGTCTCATTCTCTTCAAATGGCGCCACTGCATGCGGTGTCAAGAGGCATGTAGTCTGCAGACCGATCTCCCGGTCTACACCGTTTCTTGACTTGACATCGCTACAAGCCTAGATTATAGAGGATACAAAAGTGCTTCGCATTACAATGGTTCTGGCAAAACATACGAGGGTTTGAACTTAAATATGGGAGCACTGTTGTGGAAACACTATGAAATGGAATCTACAATTGTCGCTGACAGTACACGTTGTTGAGATATCTACCTTACCTCCGATCAAATGAACTCGCCCATCCCACGTTAGCGGCATGCGCACAATCGAGGAAAACACACTCACTTGTGAGCGAGTGGTCTAACGTAATGGTGTCACTACGTTATCGAAACAGGAACAACGGAGATGGTCAAGATTGAATGTGTCAGAGATCGTACAGCACGACAATGTCTCCAAGAGGCGTGCGGGGAATCGGCATTTCCGTACAGAACAGTGGCACATTGGGTAAAAGCCTTCAACTAAGGTCGGCAAACTGTGGCAGACATGCATGGGACAGGTCGCCGAAGCGCCTCTGAAGAACAAGTGCATACTATTTCCGCGTTATTGGACAGTGATCGACGCCGGATGATTCATGAGCTCGCCCATGAAACCGGATCAGAGCATACTACTGTGCTTCGCATCCTAACGAATTACATTCCTCTACGGACATCAATGCACATTATTACCATTCGTTTTCGGAGTACCATCTGCGACCAGCTTTGCGAAAGAAGCCGTAACACTATCTCCGCAACCCACCCATCATTTTGCACGACAATGCGCGGGCGCATACAACGCAAGCTGTGGCTGATCTGTTCGGTCGATGGGACTGGGAAGTATTGTACCATCCACCATACTCCCCGGACTGAAGTCCTTGTGACTTTGATTTGAATCCGAAGTTGCATGGACTACTTCGTGGCATTCGCTTCAGAACTGTTCCAAAAATTCGACAGGCAGTAGACCGTTCCATTCGCACCATCAACAGAACAGGCTCTGGTAACGTGTATCCTACGTCCTCCACATCGCTGGCAACGATTTCCACACAACGCTGGTGACTACTTTGAATGACAAGAACAGGTGCAAACGTGTAACGCTTTTGTATCGGTTGTGAATAAATAGCTACCACTATTTGGTAAGTTCCAAATCTCGTTTTTTTTTTTTTTTTTTTTTTTTTGCAGGATTGTTCAGTATGGTATGGGTACACTAAATCTAAGTTTTCGACCTCGAAAGTGGTAGCTTATAGCTCGAAAACGAGTAATATTTTGGAAATATTCTATAGTAAAATAAAGACGACAAAACACTGCGTCCATTAAAGGAAAAAATGAAAATTGACCCAGTAGTTCGTTTTTTATTAGGATCTAAAAGCAGCAATTTTGTAGAATGTCAAAAACTGTCCTTCCCAAGCAGAAACCCTCTACATACCGGGCAATACTGCCAAGTAGCTTCTCAACTGACATCACGAGGCTGAGTGCACTATGTCCTATTTCTCCCACTAACGACAGATACTATGTTGAAAAAAATTACACCTGATCCGATGAAAGCAGATACCACCTAGTGAATAGCAGATGCACTGGTAATACACTGATCAATTACGGAATCAGTTGATATATCCAGCTTCTGAAGAACTGTCATCGGCAGAATACTTTGTCCTCCTTGCATTAATGTTACATGAATGTGTGACGAATTATTTTGTTGTTTCTAACCAAAAAAAATGCAGGTTACCCCATTATAAGGGCCTGAAGGTGATGGCTTGGTCCATTCAAACTGGTTGCCAATAAGTAATAAAATGAGAATACAGCTGACGGTGTTATTATTCATTACAAACTGTAAATAGTTTGACATAAGAACAGGAATAAAGGCTACAGACATTATTTATTATTCGCAAGTAGCTAGGAAATGACGCTATATCGAGCCTGACCTATCACAAACCAAATCATATAACACTAAATATTTTGAACATAGCAGAGATTAGGAGAATTAAACCAACAACGGCTTTTCTTAGATATGAAAGAAGAATGCTGCGATTCTGAGTTACGAAATAATCGGTATTTACAGTATGACAGTAGGTCTCAATCTAAAATCGACTCCCATTTTTATGGGTGTGATACACAATTACTGTGCGATAATTTTCTCATTTTCGCGCTCTTTATTTCTGTGCCGGTGCAGTAATTATATACTTTTAAAAATATGACGGAACTGACTCACAGTGGCATATCGCTATTAAAACTGTTATCTTGTGAACGTGGCTGAGCCGAAACCACTGAAATTAACTTGTGCAAAATCATTTTACCCGCATCGAATTTTGTTTTTTAACATACATTTACTTCAAGCGTAGATTCTCATTCTCTCTCTCTCTCTCTCTCTCTCTCTCTCTCTCTCTCTCTCTCTCTCTCTCTCTCTCACACACACACACACACACCTCAAGGACTTTACCCCCCCCTCACACACACACACACACACACACACACACACACACACACACACACACACACACTGGTGTCTGTTATCCGTAACGCAAGCACGAGTGGGCACAAAATAAGCTTTCTCAAGGGAATTCAGGTATTCGAGTATGCATAAAAATTTCTGAGAATGAAAAGAAAGACCAGCTCCATTTTATATTATTTACTCGTTTCCTGGTATACTTTACAGAAAGTATTTTCGCGGGCGGCTTTCGTGGAACACAGAAGAGCAAATACACATGTGTGTACCAAAACAGACTACCTACTGCTTCCAAGAACGCTCTTGGGAAGTGCTAACGCAGGACTTTCCTTCGTGCGTACGACCACGGACCTGTAGCGGAAAATGTGTTCACCTAGTCTCTGATGCCAACTATAGGCAGCCACGTCATGGGCCACGCGTATGACCATGTGGTCTAAGGCGTCATGCTACGGACTGGGCGGCCGTTCCCGACGGAGGTTAGAGTCCTTCCTCGGGCCTGTGTGTGTGTGTGTGTGTGTGTGTGTGTGTGTGTGTGTGTGTGTGTGTGTGTGTGTGTTTAAGTAGTTTGTAAGTCTAGGGACTGATGACCATAGCAGTTTGCTCCAATAGGTTTACAAACACCGTGAACATTTTTTTGAGCTATGTCATGTACTGCACAGTTCTTTTTCTTCATTTATTGTAACTTATTGATCTGTTACCTTGTTTACAATTTTAATTTGACATCTTTTTGTTTATGCTACAGCCCTTGCACTATCTTTTACCAAAATACCTTCACTAATACTTCAGTGATGTGCACATTTACAAGAGGTTACCGCCTCCACACTAAGCCCCTGGGCAGTATTTTCACTGACTCCAGATACACACTACGAAAATTGGCAGTATCTATACAAACAGCAGAGGAAATAAGCTGGAGGAATCTTAGGAGAGAGACCCTGTGTATGTAATTTTGATCTTGCTTCCTGTATAAATAGACATACAAAGAAATTTACACTACTTTCCAGTGTCCATTGGATTAAATGAATGGGGAAAGTTGAAAATTTTTGCCGGGCTGTAACAAACTTGTTTCTTCTGCTTACTAGGCACTTGCTCGGTCTACAATACCACCTGTACACAATGATCACGACACCTACACACACTACTATAGCACCTACCATCTGATGCAAATTTTCAGTTTACCCACATACACTGGTCAAAACAATTACTGGATCAGTTAAGATATCTAGGCTCTGAGGTATTGTCACCGTCAGAATTATCTAAACTGGTTCAACTTCTTCCTGTCTGTTCTATAGAGTAGAAACAACAGCATTACAGCAGCCAAGATAGTGGTAATAACAGGAAGATGCTGCAGAGGGGATTGTTTACTAAACGGATTACACAAACAGTTGGGTTCAGATAATGTAGTGAGTAGATAGTGCAAAGCAACAACATGACTTACCCGAAGGTATATCATCGAGAGCCATGGGAAGGTTCGAGGTGCGACAGAAACAGAGGGAGGTGGCTGTAGCTATTAGTGTCCCAAAGTGTAATTTCCAGAACCTGGACGTGATTTCAGACAACAAACCGTTTAAAGAAAGCATGTCCAACCGTTTAACAGGCTGAATGCAATTCAGCTGCAACGCACCCTCCAGGCAGCAATAGAACGCGCATAATCAACAGAAACAGTCCGAATACAGCCAGAATCATCTTCGGAACGTGGCTTCTATGCACAGAGGCCTACGGTGTATGTCCAATTAAAATCACGACACCGTTTAGCCCGCAGAAATTGGGTGGAGGAACATCAGGACTGGAGTCGTAACAAATGGTGCCGGGTTCTGTTCACAGGTGAGTCAATATTTTGTGTTCAGCCGGACAATCATCGCCCTCATCTGGAGGTAACATGGCCTATGACCAAACCGGCTGATGTACCTACAGGAAACACTGTATCATAATGGTCGACGAAAGGTGTCAGCAGGAGTCAGTTTTGGCAGAGGTCCGGACCTCACTATGGCTCAGAATGTAGCTTTGACTGCTCAGAGTTATAGAGACGAGATGCTTCGACCTTCTTTGTACGCTACGCCGACGCCAAAGGAGATGGGTTCCTTCTGGTGGACGACAACGCTCGTTCCCCACAGAGCTGCATTGGTAGACACCATGTTTGAAGATGAGAGAATTGAATGAATGTAGAGGCCAGCTTGCTCACCAGACTTAATCCAGATTGAGTTGCTTTATGTTCTAGGAGGCGATCCAATTATGATATTGTAGAAAGATATAAAAAAAAAAAGCCAAGATCGCTGATCAATCCAGATTGATTATGTCTGGGATGCACTTTGCAGACCCATTGTAGACAGACCAGCGCCTCTCACAACGGTTGGAGAGCTGGATATTGCACTCTCAGAAGAATGGCCAAATATCTCTCAAGAGTTGATTGATAACCTACACCTACATCTACATGGGATACTCTGCAACCGCGGTTGAGTAGCCGAGCGGTCTAAAGCGACTCGCTGCGGAACGCGCGGTTGCTCGCCGTGGAGATTCGAGTCCTCCCTGGAGCATGGGTGTGTGTGTGTTGTCCTTAGGTTAGTTAACCTAGGTTTAAGTAGTTTGTAGGCTACGGACTAATGACCACGCAGTTTGGTCCGATAGGTTTACAAACAATTGAACATTTTGATACTCTGCAAATCACATTTAAGTGCCTGGCAGAGGGTTCATCGAAACACCATTATACTATTTATCTCCCATACCATTCTCGAATAGCGTGCAGGAAGAAAGAACACCTGAATCTCTCCGTTCGAGCTCTGATTTCTCGTATTTTATTCGGATGGTCATTTCTACCTAGTAAGTGAGAGTCAACAATATATTTTTGCATTCGGAGGAGAATGTTGGCGATTGGAGTTTCGTAAGTAACTAACGCAGCAGCGATAAGCGCCGTTGTTCTAATGATTCCCATCCCAGAGCCTGTATCATTTCCGTAACGCTGTCTCTCCTGTATCGTTACAATACGAAACGAGCTGCCCTTCTCTGGACTCTTTCAATGTCCTCCGTCAAACCCACCTGATGAGGATCCCACACTGGGCAGCAAATACTCCAAAAATGGACGGACAAGCGTAGTGTATGCAGTCTCTTTAGTAGTTCTGTTGCATCTTTTAAGGGTTCTGCCAATAGAACGCAGTCTGTGATTCACCTTTCCTACGACATTATCTATGAGTTCTTTCCAGTTTCAGTCTGAATAATAGTAATTCCTAGGTAATTTATGGAGTTTACGGCCTTCACTCTTGACTGATTTATCTTGTAAACAAAGTTTAACGGATTTCTTTTCGTACTCATGTGGACGACTTCACACTTCACATTATTTAGAGTCAATTGTCAATTTTTACACCATAGTGATATCTTATTCAGATCGTTCTGCAGTTCCTTTTGATCTTCATATGATTTTACTAGACGGTAAATGACGGCGTCATCTGCAAACAACCTAAGAGAGCTACTTAGATTTTCCCCCAAATCGTTTATGTAAATAAGGAACAGCAGAGGACCAATAACACTACCCTGTGGAACGCCCGATATCACTTCTGTTTTAATCGCTGCCATACCATCGATTACTACGAACTGTGTCCTCTCTGACAGGAAATCCCCTATCCAATCGCAAATTTGGGGCGATATACCATAACCACGCAATTTGATTATATATATTGTCCATGCAACACAGATGTGTACCTGTACTGGCCGTCCGTGGAGATCAACATTATATTAGAGGGCAAAGAGAATGACTTTTTCCTCAACATTTATGGTAGCCCCAAGCTGCCTCGTTCTAAATAAACGCCATGTAAACCTCAAGTAAAGAGTTGAGACAACAATATCGTACTGTATCTCACACAAATTACAATTGTGAGCAGTATCTGAATAAAATACGTTACCATACGAATATTGTATATTGTATCTCCTCACCTGATTCCCTGATTGTTTTGAGCAGTGTACTACTAACGTAGTGTCCCTGACCATTTTACTCATTACTTGAGGCATTTCGCCAATTCCCCCAATAGGTCTAGAATAATATACATACGCACTTAAAGAACAGACACCATTCAATGCCCACTGGCAGCTATCTTCAACATCCCCAGAATGATATTTTCAATCTGCAGCGAAGTGTGCGCCGATACGAAATTTCCTGGCAGATTAAAACAGTGTGCTTCACGGGGATTAGAACCTGGTACTGTCGGAAGCGAAGGTGTGATGACGGGCCGTGAAGCGTGTCAGGGTAACTCGGTCGGTCTACTGCCTGACTTCGAAACGACATGTACTCAGGTTTTATCGGCATCCGGCACACCGTTGTGATCTACAAGGAAATTTCTTAAATTACTTCCTTGAAGCAGAGGTTTCTATCCCTAATTCTTCCTGAAGACACCCTTTACAATCTCTCGAAATTTATCGATAATACTTCTCGCGTTTTTATATAATTGAGAGTTACTATAAAATAATGGGATATTTTAAACCCATATTTTTAATCAAGCATAACTTACGTTTGTTTCGACTTAGAAACATTTTGGAAAACAATGTTGCTGCTAACTTAATTTTTACGCAAAATGAAACATTATGGAAAGTAGTAATCACATTGATTTTCAGTTTAAAAGTTATTGTTTTACACGGTAATACTGAAGAAGGGTAATCTTGAAGTCATAACCATTTCTGTGAAATAGCCTCGCAAAAGGAAAATGAAAGAAAGCAACGAAAAAAAGGCACACTTATCTCAAGAGTTGATAAAATCTTGAATGTAGTATAAAATCAACCAAGAGATTAGCGGAAATTAACTGAAAATATTATCGAAGGTTAATGAAGACATATATTCACTTAACATCCAAGATGATGATTGGTATTTAGGGCTTTCAATCCACATCCACTTGGAAGTAACCCTTCCCAAGGTTACTTTTCTTTCGAACTCGCCTAAGTTCGCAGAGATTTTCTCAGAATGACGTACAAAAGAGCTTAATATATGTATGTATACATTTCTATTCGTCCCTGTAACGGATCCAATAAGTATCGGGCGTGTGAGTAAAGAACTCCAATTTATCCACTGATGTATGAACTGTTTACCTTTCAGCTAGCCGCGTCTCACAACTGTGACGTTACGCAACGTGAAAACGTACAGTCGTGCGTGAGTTGGCAGGATACCAAAGTCACTAGGGTACAGAATAGACATCCGACAATCAGAATGCGACGACACACTGCTGCATCGTAATGTACGCTTGCTTGTCCAGCGTAACTTCGAGGCAGTGGCAGCTAGGAAGAAAGATAGCAGCTGGTAGTAGATTTCAGTCTCAACGTAGAGTATCAATTTGTGAAATTGTGAATGCAAAACCACAGTCGACGACAATGGTTTATTAATGTGTCTCACAACATCTGATCCCTATCATTCCTCCTGTGTTTGACTTTTACAATGACATGCGTGGACACAACATTTAACGCTTCGCTAACATATCTTTATTAAAAACTGAACAGAAGGAACTCACACTAATTAAAATAAAAAAAAGCAGAAAAGGTGGGTGGATGGTGTCATTTACAAACATTGGATGATTGTCATTCACTTGAGGAACGAAATATCCAAGACAGCCAATTGAATTGTTTTTCCGAATTTATTTGAATTGTTTCAAATGTTTGTAATACTAAGGAAGCAAACTGCAGAGATCACCGGTCCCTAGACTTACAAACTACTTAACCTAACTTATGTTTGCAAACTCAACGAACACGAACACACTATATATGCCAGAGGGAGAAGTCGAACCTCCGGTGGGGAGCGGTCGCTCAATCCGTAGCAAGACTCCTTCGACCCCTCAGCCATTCGCGCGCGACTTTCGATTTTTGTTGCCTTTATGTCTCCCTTAGTATTTTCTGTGCTGAATCGGATGGTACCGTCATTGAGTGTCAAAAGCCAACGAAAGTGATTTGAAAAGCCTTTTAGAAGTGTGATTTTGCATCAAAAGTGACCAAGTCCAAGAAGGTGTTCCTCAAAATTGTCAACTCTAGCAGTAGCCAATCACAACACAGGACTCTGTTCGCAGCACCCATGTCGTTCTACTTATTTGCCTGCTAATTTGTTTGTTAGCGCTATTCACTATTGTGTTTTGTTTCGAATCGCCTCTTTTCCCTTCGTTTCCTCGTGACAATGGAAATACTCATCAAAGTCACGGAATGAACTTATGCGACTGTGAGAATACAGAAGGAAGTTACGATTTCATGTTATGGTAGTGTGCTGAGTTCGTCTTTTCCTTGCTTCCCAAATGTTTGAAACATTACTTCTCGATTTTGTTCAAGAGTAAAGTGTTCCGATTCATGTTAATGCAACTTTTTTTTTCGGTTGCAGTTTCGATTTGATCGTTCAGTTATTTTTGTTCAAGCCTTTACATCCTGTCTGTGTTATACTTGCTGAAAATCCGGCGTTGCAGGTGTATTAATTTATTCCATACTCTCGCAGACCTCCTCTCCCCTGCTTTCTCTCCATACATCTCATGCCCACACCATCTCCCTCTCTCGGCCCTTTATCCCTCCCCCCTCCTTCCATCTCCTCCTCCCCTCCACCATCACGGAAAACTTAAATATATCTTCAACTTTCGTGGTGATTAGTGGAAGAATGTCATTTTCTTTCTGTAAGGTGCCCTTTGCCGTAGACCATACAAAAATTTATCTTGACAGTAAACTTGCTCGCTCTTTGTTTATAGGTCAAATGTCCAAATATTCATCCAGAGCAGAGAAAAACTGTGGATTTTGCCGAGGTTCGTCGGTGAACTACACTCCGCCATGCACCTGACGAAATTTTATGCACACAGTGAGATTCTTCTCGTTTTGAAGATCAATTATGCCACATTTCATCAAAATCTGTATGCAGTAGAAACTCACAGAAATACTGAATAGCACACTTTGATTTTCTCAAATTTCAAATTTTCTGCTGGATTTCACAAAAAAAACTAATTCATAAAAACCTTATCCTGAGAATTATGAACAAAACAAAACAAAGGATAGGCCAAATCAGTTACTAAGGGAAATAGGGATTTATTTTTATATATAGAAATTATGTCAGTTACGAAAAGCGGACCAACACGACCGTTTATGTCAAAACCTGCAAGGTCTACCTTTTAACCCATTTTCACGAGTTAACTATTTATTTTAGCTACGTTTTCTTTAGTGGAAGCAGCTTTTTGACATAAAAGAGCAGAAAAATCGTACAAGTGTGCGTATTTTATTAATATGATTTTTAGTTTTCCGCCTCTCCTTTACATCGAAAGTGAACTCTGTTGTTTCAATGTTACGCTCCCCATTGTATGGCACAACCTGTGACCTGGATAGCTTTCACTGCTAAAACATGGAGAAAAGAACATTATGGTGGACACACAAAAACCTTCCTTTATTCCGCAACTGAAAGCTGAAAACCCACTTGCTGGCAAGACACTTCAATCCGAAGGTGATTATGGTTTAGGTGCTATGCCGCTGCATTCCTTAGCTCATTTCGGAAAGAAAATATCCTCAACGACTAGGCAAACAAAGGGCACGAGGTCGGGTATGGCAGGGATGAGGAAGAGAATTCCTCGCGTCCTGTTCACAGAAACTAACCTTAATCGATTTCAGGAAAGAGGCAAAAAAACCTGCTCAAAGATGGCTCGAGGAAGAAGAGGACACCAAGCTGTCCGAAAACGAGTTCAGTGGGTTAACCACAGTTTCAGTTCGCACGGGTCGATCGCTACGGAAGTTATAAAGGAGACGGAAGGGAGAATAGACTTCAGGCTTGATATGGAACTCAACCACTCTGTAATGTTTTGGTTTTCATGTGAGTATACATAATTCTTGCATTATGGAGTATTACGATAATTTATTATTATTATTATTATCAATAGGCTGATGCTCTGTGTTAACACATGGCCTTCTCCTCTAGTTGATCCAAGAGAACCGATTCTAACGACCACATCAACCAGTGTCTCCTACTATCCCTTCATGAGACACAATCTTGAGGTTTGGGACTGAACTCTTGACATGGTACCGATTATGGTTGTTAGCGCATGTGAACCTCCACCTCTGTACATTCCTGACAAAAATTTGTCTCCGATGAATTGCACTGGCTACGTCCAAATCGATTCTAACTATGCTGACGCTGACGACCTCGCTCATAGAAACAGAATGTTTATAATGTAATTTAGCTGTCTGAAGTACAAAAAATAAACTAGATAAACATTGAAGTCCACTTTCTATTCAATACTACAGAATAACAACAAAACATGATAATTTTTTGGCAGCTTGGTAACAGAATCGTTAAGAGAAAAACTGTAATAAAGAAAAATAAAAACATAAAAAAAGAAACCTCATACGGAATCTTATCGGCTACCCTAATCGTCAGAGGAAAGCATTTCTGCATTACACCATTTACACTGCTAACGGGAACTTCCCGGGAAGGTTGGAAAATTTTCAATGTCGCTTTAACAAGGCTATTGGAAGAGAAACCTATTACACGCAGTTTACATATAAACGGAGACGGCAGCTCTAACTATTGTATATATAGTTGCTGACTATATTGCTAAGCCACTATCCTGGACCCTGGTATCAATTTCAGTGTTAAAATGTGTTGCACCTTAAATCCTTTATTTTCAATAAATGCGTAATTTGTTTACGTACGTTTGATAAATTCATTACACTGGTAACATTCTCGACGCATACTGAGCACAGGAAATTATATGCGATATTCACAAGTGTAGATTCTTCACAATGCAGAATGCACAATGGAGAACTTCAAACATCAAACACACCAGCAATAAAATGGCAAAGACAGAGAGCAATGCACTTGAAAGTGGGAATAGTTTCCCTAAAAGCATCGTGCAAAATATAAAGAGAAAAAAATTACCGGTAGCAGAAAGGTTATTTGTAAACAAACACATTGTTTTTATAATCACATGCTTTCACAAAATATTTGTAATGGATCACATCAAAATTGTAAAGATTATGATCGTGTGACATTTATGGATGTTAGACCCCAACTGGGGTCGTGTTCAGCCTTTTCAGCTAACGCCACTTAGGCGGCTTCCTTAACTACCCTGAACCTGATAAGGGTTTCCATTCAAGACTTGCACCTCCACTGACACACAATCACATCCACCTACATGTGTGGAGCAAAGATATAAACTAAAACAACAGGGCGTTCCGAACAACTGGCATCACTGCACAACTAGTATAAAGGTTCTCGGACTAACGTCTGTATAGGAACTTACACAAACACCTATAACCAACTCATAAAAGAGAAAAATTCCTAGCGCCTGGAGATTGTAAGGGTACAGAGATATTTTTTGAGATTTTGTCTTTCAAAAGACAGAACCTTGCATTTAAACCACTAAACAAACAAGTACGAGTCAAATTACTGTTAGGTTTTTTTTTAGTGTAAGGAATTGTTGTATATTTTGTCTTTTTTTTATTTTATGTTTTCCTTATCCGATGTGTTCCTTTGGGCTTCGTGCGGCGGTGCGGATGTGTGACGTCACACAGGGAGTTGCAAGGAGACTGCAGTGCCGTACGAAGTTCTGGGGAGCACTGAGGAATTGAAAAAAGGAGTAAATAAAGGAAAAAGAACTGAAAAGTACATGAATTGTTTTAGTTGATACCAGGTTACATAACGGAGAACATATAAGCAAATGTTCAAATGTTTGTAAACCTTGAGGGACTTCACTTCGGGGTCATCAGTCCCTAAACTTACAAACTACTTATGAACTAACTTATACTAAATTCGGCACAAACATCCATCCCCCTCGGGCATTCTAACCTCCGACGGGGAACGGCCTCGCGCATCGGCAAACATTATATATATATATATATATATATATATATATATATATATATATAGGAGATTTAAGATTCACGTACCTATCAGCTATCACAAACAAGGCTCACCATCACAATTCTGCTGTGCATCTAAGAAGTCAAGTAAACAACACCATCGATTAACTAAGTCAATATTGACCTAGAAAAACACAAATCGATCCGACCAACCAACGTCATTGTTTCTGTGATGTTTCACGCTATTGTGTGCATAAGAAATAATATGGGTTGTCGATTTAAAGAAAGTTTGCGTTTGAATATAATATTTCTTTACATTTTAGAGTGCCTCTCAGTATTTGCTTTCATACGTCCCTGTCTTACTTACATGCCGTCGAAAGTCTTTTTCAATATCTTTGTTCAGAGATAGTTGAGTTGAAAATCTTAAGTGGGACAGATTGCATACACAATTGTTGATATAGTGTCTGTTTTTCGGACATGTCCGAAGGACCAGACACCATATCAACAATTTAATATGCCTAGGTAGAAATAGGACACAAATGAATATCTTTTAAATGGCGCTGATGTTATCTACGTTGGCACTTTCACCATCCAGTGAGATCGTCTAATTATTGCGGGCACTCAGTGGGATTGACTGACTGCGTAACAATGAATTAATATCAAATAATAAATTATTGTCAAGAGATACGTTTTGTCTTGATATATATCAAAGATATTAAATTGAAGGAAAGGCAGTGAATTAAAATTTGTGCAGCGGGCGGGATTCGAACCTAGGACTTTCTGCCTTGACCTCGGTAAGCAGGATCAATTCCATTACGTTCATTGCCGGGTTGCTATTCCGCTATTAGACAGCCTCTGCAACGTTGATGCATATTAATATAGGGGAACATGAGGCAGAATTGAAGTTTGTGTTATGTAGGGAGAGATGCTTTAAGACAGTCCGTGCAATCTTCGTATTCTTTAGGTCGTGGTAGATAAGTGGTTATAGCGCTTGCCTAGTAAGTAGGACGTCCTGGGTTCGAATCCCGGCCGCGGCACACTAATTCAATGCGTTTCCATCTACATACATAATCCGCAAACCACCCAAAGGTGCGTGGTGGAGAGTACTCATTAGCACTACTAGTTGCTTTCCTGTTCCACTCCCATATAGAACGGAAGAAAACGATTGCCTGTATGCATTTGTACGAGCCCTAATCTCTCTGTGGCCTTTACGCGAAATGTAGGTTGGGGGCAGTAGAATCGTTCTGCAGTCCGCCTCAAATTCCGGCCTTCTTAAATTTCTTCAACAGTGCTTCTCGAAAAGAACGTCGCCTTCCCTGTAGCGACTCCCATTTGAATTCCCGAAGAGTTTCGGTAACACTCTCGCATTGATCGAATTTACCAGTTATAAATCTGGCCGCACGTCTCTGTACTGCCTCTATGTTCTCCTTTAAACAGATATGGTTGGGAATCCAAACACTTGAGCAATACTCAAGACGGGGTCGTACAAGCGGTTTATATGCGGTCTCCTTCGCAGCGAATCGTCCCTTCCCAAAATTCCCCCAATAAAGCGAAATCGAGCATTTGCCTTCCCTACGACTGTCCTTACAAGCGTTCCATTTCATATCGTTGTGCAGCGTTACGCCATCAAAAGACTGAATAATTTAAACCGAATAAAAGTTGAAAATAGTCTTGTGTAGTTCGCGAACGAACTAACTCGGAAGAGCGCTCCCACAGGTGAACTACGCGAACTAGTTCCCAGATTCCTCGCCTCTTAGTTCGTTCGCTCCTTTTCCGCAAACTGACGGGGAATAGCGAGAGGACGCGAAAGAGCGCAGAATCACGTGATTCCCTTCTGCTAAAAGGTAAAGCAGTCAACAATCCGAAGATTGGTTTGAACACCACAGTGCTTTACTAGGCATGGTCCTGTTTGGAGGTGGTATACCGTTGCCTTCCTCCGACCTTCGAACTGACTTCCCAGCCAGTTATAGGGGGACCTACAGTTTAACGTGGGTTCCGAACCACGGTGATACTCGCTATTTTCACATGAACAATACTGCCAGAGGTGAAAGAAGTGGAAAGTTACACATAAAAATCTTAGGACCTGGCGGGGATCGAACCCACGACATTTGGATTTGTAGTCTGGCACTCTACCATTGTGCTACGGAGCCGCGCTCCCTTCTGCTAGTTACTGTTATTTCGAGCTGAATCAGTTATTTATATAAAAAAGTGTTATTCACGAAAATTAGCATATTTTGTAGTTAATGATTATTCATGACTTAAGAAATAAATCCATTTTAAAAATAGAATATTACGAGTACTCTGTATATAAAGTAATTGAATACCATTAAATCACCCATTTGTGTAAATAATTGGTTTATTTGGTAATACGCTTGGGCAACACTGATCATTATAAAAGAAGATACCATAACAAAAGAAAGAGCGCTTACAGCAGCGGTAGCAATAGCCAAAAAGAGGTAATGAGTAACGATCTGTCTCGGAAATGAGAACTAACGAAATAAAAAGAGCGACCTACTTCGCGACGGAGCGCGAAGTAAAATATGCGCTACCGGTCGCGAACTAAAATATGCGTTACCGGTCGCGAACTGTTACGCCAAACGTACCTCGCTCCTTGGTTCATTGCATCCTTTTCCGAAGACCGACGGGTAATAAGAAGAGGGCGCGCACAAGACTTACATATCACGTGCATACCTTCTGCCGATGAGAGCCATTTCGAGGTGAGCGTCTGCCAGCTAGAGTTACGTAGTTCGGTGCTATAGTATTTCTGTTTTAAAGTATTCTGCACTCTGCAGTATCTGACTAATAATTCCATAATGCCCAGAAATGAAGCTAACTGAAAACTTAAAAACGTGAAATTATCCACAAACTGTTTCTTTTGGTTTACGTGATATAGTTAGCGGCTCAGGCAGCAAGCACATGAGGCAGCTGGGTGGGGGAACTTCTCCCTCCACCTGCATGCGGAGACCGCACCGCTCGGCCGTCACTGGGAGCGGACGAACTAAAAGAGCGAACTAGTTCAGACAGAGCTGCGAACTAAAGTGAGCGCTCCCGGTCGCGAACTGTTACGCGCAGGACTGGTTGAAAATTTTAAATCTAGCAGACCATTGTTTTTAATTGTGGTTTTATGACGCATAACTGCTGAGGTCATTAGAGCCCAACATTGCCCATCGTAAAACAGAACCGGGGTTACAAACTTAAATGGCTTTTGCCATATTTGCACGATGTATAAAAAGTAAAACTCGTTAGCAGAATGCGGATCATCAGCTAAAATATCAGACATTTTAAATGGTAAACAATCATGACGGAGACGATTAAAAAACGGACATTGCACTAAAAGTTGGTATACAGTAAAAGGTTCATTACAGTGCTTACATAAGGGAGCAGGATCACCACGAAGTAAATACTGGTGATTATAACGGCAGTGGCCAATACGAAGCCGGGCCAGGACAATCTTCTCTCGACGTGAGGGTCGAGATGACGTTGACCAAAGATCAGGCACAGGTTCAGACCACTGGTTGTGCACCACTGTTCAAGGCAGTGGCTAGGTGGTGTCGTGGAGCGCACAGGTCGAACGCGGCGAAACAATAATAGTGCTTGGTTATTGGGAGGCCCGGCCTGGCAGTAGGTAGCGGTAGGATCGATAACCACGCGACCTGCTGTATTATGCGAACCGGCTACGATCAGAGGGGTATCGAGCGCTGCGCGCTGCGCGACCAGCACAGGCGGCGGAGTGGCAGGCGGCTAGCTGCCGGCGGATAACACGCGACTGGGCGGACGTGGAGGTCGCGAGGGGCGGGGCTGCCACCCACACCAGCAACGCTGTGTGCTGCCTGCGAACACCAGTCGCAACAGCAGCCAACAGGACTACTGTGGAGCAGCGTGCTGCGTTCAAGAATACCTGCATGTTACACAGTGCGTTGTCCGATATCTTACATGTTGAAACTTCCTGGCACATTAAAATTGTCTGGCAGAACCGGGACTCGAACCTGGAACCTTTGCCTTTCGCGGGCTACCGCTCTACCGACTGAGCTATCCCGACACGACTCACGACGGCAAAGGTCCCAGGTTCCAGTCCCGGTTCCGGCACACAATTTTAATCTGCCAGGAAGTTTCATATCAGCGCACACTCCGCTGCAGAGTGTAAATTTTCATTCTGGAAATATCTTACATGTTATTTACGTGATGTCGAACGCTACCGGTTCAGGTCGGCACTATGTTCTATGGCTCATATTTAACCTCAACGAAAGCATGTAACATACACAACCTGTAGTTCATTTGACACGTTATTTTATTTTATTTACTTTTTTTCTTTTTTTAGTTGGGGGACTGGTTGCGTGGCGTTGCATCAAGCCGTTCTGTTTCAATATAGTCGTCATGTACATCAGTGATTCCCATAGTGGTCTATACACACCCCCACGGGTCTATTCCAACCTGACCGGTTGCGGTGGCCAAACGGTCTGAGGCGCGCCAGTCACGGTCTGCACGGCCACTACGGTCGGGGATTCGAATCCCCCCCCCTCGGGCATGGATATTTGTGCCGTTCTTAGTAGTAGCTAGTTCATAAGCAGTTTGTAAGCTTAGCGACTGATGACCCCTGTATTAAGTCCCATAAGATCTACAAACATTTGAACATTATTCCAACCTGAAAGAGGTCCACATCAGCGGAAAAATAATTTGGAGATCTATTTGTTGTAAATGGGGATCCATGGTATTAAATACAATTAAACAATCCCTGAAACGGATTTTCGTCTCGAATATGTCAAAGACATCAATGACGAATATGAAGCATTGAATTAAAATTTGTGATGCGACCGGGAATCGAACCGAGACCTCCACCCTTACCAGGCAGACGTCTTACCGCTAGACCACCGCATCACTAGCGGAATAGTCTAAGCATGATTACCTACACTTGACAAACTTTAATTCAGCTTCTGTGTTCCATACAACATTGCCATTACTGCCAAGGTTCTCCATGCAGCGGAATAGCACCTTGGCAATGGCCATATTAGAACATTCCTATTTTAAAGTCGGATCACAAATTTTAATCCAATACTTCGTATTTATCAATGTCTTTGACATATTCGAGACGAAAATCCGTCTCAGGTATTATTTATTTGTATTTACATTGCTATTTATATCACCTTAAAATAGCAATGTTCCAATATGTCCATTGCCAAGGTGCTATTCTGCAGCATGGAGAACCTTGGCAGTGTTGGCATTGTTCTACGGAACACAGAAGCTGAATTAAAGCTTGTGACGATCCTTGCTCCAGTGTGTCATCTTCAAAAAACTTAATACCTGCATACATTCCCAAATTCATTCAATTCTATAAGCGGTATTTAATCCAAATTGTAACAACACCAAACTAAAATTACGAAAGCAACTCTAAAAGTTCCTCGACTTACAAACTAATTAAACTGACCTACACTAAGGACAACACACACAACCATACCCGAAGGACGACTCTGAACTCCGGCGGTATCGGCTGCCCAGTCCGTAACGTGATGCCTTAGACCACGCGGCCACTCCCGCGCGACACCCATTTTATCAATGCACACTGAAATTTATCATCATCGAATTCTCGTTTCTCGGAGGCCGAATAACTGCCAAATAGTTTTACTTGAGTGGATTTATTTTTTTAGCGTATGACAGTTCTAAATATAACAATGCCACATGTGTTACAGATTACAAATTACAAATGTTTAACCTTAGATTATATAACAATTTTTGACATTATTGATTCATAAACAAACGTCCAGATTTTTTATATATTTTATAGAATGAGTAGTCCCAAATAGAGAATCACTAAAATTCCACAGTATGCGCGGTTTTTTGCCGTACTTAACAATATGTTATACAGTTTGCCTCTCTGTGCCACAGTCACATTCTGGAAAGGGGATTCCCCCCCCCCCCCAATTTGTGAAGAGCGTCTGCACATCTCCCATGTCCAGTGCGTATTCAGTTGAGGGACTGATGGAACCTTGATGGCTTTTCCTCGATGCAGTGCAGGCCTCGGATCTGTGCAGGGCAGTTTTGTCGCCTTTGTCAGTCCATGACTGGAGGACGTCAAACTTTCTTACCTAAAGATTCTCGGCTGTAACAGTTGGAGGATGTCTCGAACTCAGCCTTCTCCGTTCGGCATGGGCTACACCATGAGGGCGCACTTCCTTCTGGCATCTGGCGGTGAGATGTGACTCACAAGGAAAGTACTCGGCCTCGAACAAAGACAAATACACCAAAATCGTCTGAGAGGTAATGTAGAGGTTCCTTATAACACTAGCGATGCTCTCGCATCTGCAAAACTCTGCAGTCGCCCATTAGAGGCCTCTGCGTGAGCCACGCCGCATTGCACTTTGACCTGCCGGTACACCAGTCGGGAGCACTAGGGACAGTGCGGTGTGCCTCTGAAGTTGCGTTTTGTGACATTATTTGTGTAGTGAAGCGTCAGATGGGTCTGCGATTGGTAATGATGAAATTCCAAAGAGACCTCCTTCGTGAATACAGTCTTGGTGTAGAAGATGAATCATTGACATATTTCCTAGTATCTATTATAGTGCAGAAATATGAGCATACATTAGAAACACTATAGTATATACCAGGTAACATGCGAATGATTCATCTTGTACACCAATACCATCTTCACGAAGAAGGTTTCTTCGTAACTTCACCTCAACGAGTCACACTATATTAGCAGGATTTTTTACCAATCGCCGACCTATCCGACGCTTCACTACAAAAATAACGTCACAAAACGCAACTTCAGAGGCACACTGCACCGTCACTACTGGTGTACCGGCAGGTCAAGGTGCAGTGCCGCGTGGCACACGCAGATGCCTCTAATTGGCGACTGCAGATGAGGGAATATTACTAGTGCAATGAGGAACCTTCACATTATCTCTTACAAGATTTTCGTGTATTTATATTTGTGAAGCCTGCGTCCGCCATATTGCTATGTTTGGAGAAGTGTTCGTATTGTGGAGCTAATGTTTTATGTCACTTAAAACAGGAATTAAACATCAGACGGTTTTGCCGTGATGTACAACGTGTTAAAAGAATGCAAATTAGCCGTTAAAAATTAATATATAAAGAACAGTCTAGAGTGCAAAAACAATTTTTTTTACTAGTTTCGGTCTTATTTTAGACCAACTTCAGGAAATTAAGCTCCATTGATGTTGTGGAGCTGGCAGGAAACTTGGAGCCTTCTAGTGCGTCACTACAGTGACGCACTAGAAGGCTCCAAGTTTCCTGCCAGCTCCACAACATCAATGGAGCTTAATTTCCTGAAGTTGGTCTAAAATAAGACCGAAACTAGTTGAAAAAAAAAAATTTGCACTCTAGCATGTTCTTTATATACAAATTTAAATAAGAGTGCTGTTCCCCTTAAGTGAAACAAAAATGTTTCAAAAAATGTGTTAAAAATTAAGTTTTCAAATATATTATGATGGGTATTTAACCATTTATTGAAGAAAGTATATTGTTTGAAAGTACATACTTTGCAGTGACTGTCAGTTCAATCCATTAATAGTAAGAGAGTCAAGTTAACGCATAGTTGTAATGGAGAAATATTTTAAAAATGACCCAGATGGCGGACAAGATTCAACTGACGTATGTGCTCGGCATAGATAATGCCATCTCCCTTTATTCTAACCTCCATGTGTTAGACTGTGGTACTAGTCGTTTGGCGGTATTATGGTTACTCTTAGCAGGCAGCGCATAGGCCTTTGTAATGTACAGGTGGCCGAGTGTGCCGAGGAAACGAGAAACCAGCAGAAGCGAGTAACGGCGCACGCAGCTCGACAGGCTGCGAGCCGAAAGCCAAGCCACTTCGCAGAACTTTCCCCGTACAGACAAGACAGGGTCTTGCCTTATCCTGACGTACGCCGTTGACTCACGACGCCACGGCCATCCGACAGCACCCGGAATAGCCGTGACAAGAGACGTGGAACGGTGATACGTACGTACACAGGTGGTCCTAGTTTCACGTAGACGGGTATAAAAGGGCGGAGGACTGACACAGCTATACCTCTTCACTGGGGCCGAGTCGTGGTAGACGGCAGATACTTCCAAGAAGGCGTCGTTCTGTTGAGTAGATTCTTTCAGTGATGGATTTATGTATGCCTCCTAGGGATGTGGCTGCGTATTCTATTATTGGTCTAATATATAAGAAAGTCTTGTTTTCTGGTGGGAAGGTAGTTTAGAAGCAGGAGACGGACATATGATACTTTGTCCCGTTTGATCGCGTATTATATCAGAATTTGAGAATAACTGAAAGTACGCTTGGAGCTGGGATCATTTTCTCGATTCTCCAACAATCAGATTATTCATTCGCTACTCGCCTAGCGACCAAATACGCTCTAACAGAACGAACAAATGCGCCAAGAAGGTTAGAATAAAGGGAGATGGCGTTATGCAAACAAGGTTAAAACTGTCAGACCGATTTAACATGAAACGTTATTTCTTTACAAGCCCCTCCGTATTATTACCTCCATGATGTTATCGTTGGTGACAATATCTTTGGAGCATTGCAAAGATAGAATTGATGTTATTTCGTGGTATTTTTTAGTCTTAACAAACAAATCAAGTGCAGATCGTGGTTTGTTTTTTAGAACAATGCCTCCATTGCGTCGGCGTACGTGTAATGCAATCTTACTACGTGATCGTAGTCAATGAGACCGACGAGAATCGTACACAGCGCTTGGAGGTAAATCGAAAAGAAATTCCCAAGCGCGATCCGTTATGACTCTGAAACAAAGGCTACAGTCGAGTTCGACTCCCTCAGTTGCAGTTTACGCACGAAATAATTTGGATCGTCGACGAAACCGACGGCCACTGTAGCAGTACAGAAATTTTTTGGAGTGCATCATGACTTCTGGACGATAGCAAAACGAGAGTATATTGCATACAACTTAGGTTGACGAAATTGTTTTGTTTATGTGATTGGTATATTTATACCTAGTAATTTTTATTGTTGCATGTTTTCACGTGAACGCACTGGAGCAGCGGGACTTAACCACAGTAAGATGGCGTACGCTTCCCTGGACATACTAACAGCGTGGAAGCAAAGAATAAACGGGTCACCCGCGGAGCATAGAAGCGTGTTACAAAAAAAAAAGAAACTCTATGTAAAGGAAAAAAAATGAAGGTGTCGGTAGGTCAAGGTTTTGCTACCAAAAAGTAATGTCGATTATTATAAAGAAAAAGTAAAACAGCCGTCTAAATGTGATTTACATGATGAATTGGTGCATTCTGGAGAGCCGAACGGCGAATTAACGGAAAAGGCAGCCACTTTAAGATGAGATATCAAGGGTAAAGTGCCGTAATTTAATGCTTATCGAATTCTTGTTGCATGCTGGAATGCGCCAGTTAGTAATTTATGCGGTATCTTATGTGGTTTTATTCCACGAGTAATTAATTAATCAGTAATAGAACATATCCTTCATCTTATTTTTACGAGAATTTACTCGTAAATCAAGGAAGTATCTGGTCATGAAAGTTATATTTCATGCATATGGTTGAATTTCTTTTGTTATCAGTTTGATGGTCCACAGAATAACTTCTCTTAGCCAGGTGTATAATTACGATCTATTCGTAATGGAATTTAATAGTTACCCTGTATAAAACAGTGGTAAGTTGATTTTATTAAAATTTTTGGACATAGCAGATAGTCTGATTTTTGTAGTTGGGAGTTAGTGTGGATGGTAGATACTGTCGGAGGCTGCGTGTTGTCCGAAGTATCGTGAGTGTGACGGAGTTCCACTCATATTTATTATTGATAAGTTAGATCTATACTGCTTATGGTCCATATTTGAAAAAAATAATGCGTGGAAATAGTATGATTCACCGGCTAAGAGCAAGAAGGGCAATTAAATGTAAAGCTACTTTCATGACCAATACAAAGCTTTTCTTATTAAAGTGAAAGGTTGTTTTTGTTTATTAGATGCCGCATAAGGTCTACAGAACAAAATAACAGTGATTATTCTATTCGAAGTAATTACGGTACTCCATTTGGGTAGTAACTAAAGTAAAACCTTACCTATTGACGACTACATTCATTGTTTTTCCATAGGCTGTTATTAAAGATCAACAGGCAGACTCTATGGGTTGTGGGAAACCAGACCTTTTGAATGATTAATTTCGCCCACACCTGAAAAACGGCCCTCGCCTTTATTTTGTAATTTTAATTATGAGAGGTGTCCGGAAAGTGGTGGTGGCACTGTAGGTTATTTTCTGTTTTTGTTGTAAAAAGAAAGCATAACCACTGAGGATAGGTATTTGCAAATTTAGAGTCTGGCCAGGATTTGTATTGAAAAATGTAAGACTTTTCTTTTAAATAAATCGATCCCTGTGGTCGAATTTAAAGTAAACTTGCAGTGTAACTTATTGTAGTAGTTTACAAATAGTTGACCTACGATCGCTAATGCTACGTGGAAGTATCATTAGCGAGCGTAATTTGTAAAAGTAATATTTCTTGTCTATATTAAAAGTTTATTATTATTTGTTACTGCGATCGAGCATTATTACTGGTCGACCGCAGCAACAATAAAGTGTGTCGAATTTCAGAATTTTTCAACTTTATTAGTATATATTACTCTTTGAAGATAACGACTAAATGAACTATGTTCGAATGATTAGTCACAATTTTTCTGGACACACGCTGCGACCAAAAAGGCCCACTGAACTGAGTTCTTCTGATTATATATTTTGTTTATCAGATGCGTTGACTTTTATTTGGGTGGCGCAGCGATTTATATCTACGTGTTCGCTGAAACGAAAGACTATCGGGATGGCGACACAGGGCTGAAAACTTTACCACCTAAGTCGAGCAACACCTTAAGTAAAATTTACTCCACTCAGCAAGGGCAACGGTGTATTCGACCTTGGGAATAAAAAAAGAAAATATTTTCTCCCGATTGTTACAGCGGAACAGAGATTGTAGGAGTTCAGAGATTTGTACCACTGAACACTATGGACAGTACAAAATTAACGTGAACTGAGAGTCTATGGTAGTGAACTTTATCCTACGATTTCTAGTACAGGTCACGACGAACTGCTACACCACGCGTTAATGAGATTCCTAATAAGACAAGAAATGAAAACAACACAAAGACTTTCGAAACGTTGTATCGTCAACCCACTTATTTTATTTCAATTAATTGCTTTGTTTCATATGGAATTTCTCCATCATTAGAGTATGATCATGCTACAACTACTTTGCATGTAATTAAAAAACTCTTAAGAAGATATACATGTGTCATAAGAAACATTTCTACACTGCTCGCTGCGAGAAAAATATGCTAAGCTGTGCTGTAAACATGTGCGGTTTAGTTTTTTTCTTCCCAGTCATTTTTAACATAAAACAGGAAAGTTGTTTTTATGCCTACAATTATAATCATACCTGTTCGTACAATGCAATCATTAAACGTGCGGCCATTGAAGCTACAAACCTCACAGATAGAGCAGCTCGAAACGTCTCTAATAACCCGTTTCCAATTGATTTACCTGTCCATTTTGACTTCTATCCCCAATCAAGTTTCCGACTGCAATAAAAATAAATAAAATCAGAGAGCTGGGAAGGAGGATGCAGAGTATGGGGGAATGAAATGGATTTAAAAAGGGGAGATGATATAGACGCAGAGAGGAAGGGGAGGAGATGGATATGATGTGGGGTAAGAGGGAGTGGTGTGAAGGTAGGTGGAGGAGGAGATGGATAAAGGAAGAGGAAGGAAGGGATACACATAGGGAGAAGCTACTTCGAAGCGTTGCCGGGTTTGCTTGTAAGTTTTATAAGTGTTTTATAATTCTACTAGCTGAACCCCCGCTGCTTCGCATGCGTAGACTGGTTGGTCTGCATCAGTTGTTTCTTTTTAATCCCGATGAAGAATCCGTATCTTAAGTTTCGTAGTTATAGCTTGAAATTTGAGTTAACAGCGCCATATTTTTGAAGATCAATTTTTGCATCTCGTATTTCACCCCCTTATTAGACTAATTTCCAAAAATACCGAAACCACGTGTCTTTTAAATTCGAAGACCGAATCCAAATCCGAAAATTTGTAATTTTAACTTCAAAATTGCCTAAATAGCAACATATTTTCGAAAAACACCGCCTCTCCAATCTAACCCTCTTTATGGTTGAATTTACAAAAATACCGAAAAACGATTTTTTAAAATTCTAATCAACAATACAAATATCAATTTTTGCAGCTCTAGCTTCAAAATTGTCTGAATAGCAACTGTTTTCAAAAAGATTTTTTCATCCCCTATTTTACCCTCTTACTGGTTGAATTTCCAAAAATACTGAAACTCGTGTGATTTAATCCTGATGAACATTCCATATCCGAAGTTTCGTAGTTATAGCTTGAAATTTGAATTAACAACAACATATTTTTGAAAATCAATTTTTTGCGTCCTCTATTTTACCCCCTTATTTGTCGAATTTCAAAAAATGTCGAAACACGTGCCTTTTAAATTCGAACCCTGAATTAAAATCCGCAATTTTGTAGTTCTAGCTTCAAATTTGCCTAAACAGCAACGTATTTTCAAAAAACGTTTCATCCCCTATTGCACCCTCTTACGGACGGAATATCGAAAAATCGCTTTTTAAATGACGCCTACAGAGTAAGATCAACACCCTCCACAAATTTCAAGTTTCTATCTTCAGTGGTCTGGGCGATGATGAGTCAGTCAGTCAGTCAGTCAGTCAATCGGGGCACTTCCTTTTATATATAGAGAAGAAGATTATTAGACCAATAGTAGAATAAGCAGCCGCACCCCTAGGAGGCATACATAACTCCATCGCTGAAAGAACCTACTCAACAGCACGACGCCTTCTTTGAAGTATCTGGCGACTACCACGACTCACCCCCCCCCCTCCAGTGATAAGGTATACCACATCGCTGGGGCTGACCAAACTAAGAGCACGATACGGACGACACATACTCACGAAACGGCAGACACGGATCACACACACTGACTACAAGGACCAGAGGCACCAGAAATCCCAAATTTAAGTACCCTCAGCCGGCGCGTTCAGTGGCACACAACACCTGCCGAGAATTCCCAGATATAGCACCCCAGTAATGGAAGCCTTAACAAGCCCCACTACCAGCACACCTGAATAAAAGACGTACTAACTAAAATAAAACATTACTTCTGAAAAAAAAAAAAAAAAAAAAAAAAAAAAAAAGAAACATACACGCAACAGCGCGCGCGCTAAACACGCATAACACACAAAACAGATGCACAAAAAACACCAAATCAAAAGGTAACACAATTAAAAATTGAAAAAAGTTGACCTCGCCACTTCAATAATATACAATACAAAGATACGATGAAAACTATATCAACAAGCAGAATATGTGACGAATCCAAAATCAATATTATGTATGCAAATAATGTATATACAGATTCTTTCTCCAATACCAAACCACAAACTCAGTTTATATGAGAAAAAAAATCTTGTACAAGTACGTACAAATTCTCTATAATCCTTAATATATATTAAATTTGTCCTTTTAATATATTTATATGCACTATGTAACAAATTAAATAATAAAATGTTAAAAATGAACCTGTTAGCTAAAAAGGCTGAAAAGGGCATTCAAGCCCTCAAACAGCGCGCCCCTCCCCTTCAGGGAGAGGAATGAAATGTGAAAAACAGAGCTATACACTCCGGTGAAAGAAGGAAAAAAATAAAATTATCATTGGAATTATTCGGCAGCCTATAGAAGTCTTTATTTGACGCCACGTGGGCGACTGCGTGTCGATGATTAAAATGATGACTGTACGAACACCCAGACCCCTGCCGAGAATCGAACCCGGTCTCTGTGCATAGTAGCCAGCGACGCAGTCCACTGAGCTGCGGAGAAAACGTTTATGACCGTAGAGTGGGAATTAGGGGCGTTTCACACCGGAAATCTTTAAGGAATTCAATATTCCGAGATCCACCGTGTCAAGAGCGTGTCGAGAATGCCCCATTTCCATTACCTCTCATGACGGACAATTTGGTCGCCGGCGGCCTGCACGCGATGATCCAGAACAACGGTATTTGCGTGGAGTTGTCAGAGCTAACATACAAGCAACATTCTGCTAAATCACTGAATAAATCAATGCAGAATGTACGACAAACGAATCCTTTAGGAAAGTACTTCCCAAATTATTTATTTATTTTTATTTTATTTATTTATTTTTGCGGCGACCCTCGATATTACTGGAAAAAATTTCGGAACCAATTTGTCCAATAAGAAACTTACACGAAGTAACTAGTAAGCTCGTTGAGATTTGTGCGACTTGTAACGCCTGATGTTAATAATTATCATAGCCGGCCGTGGTGTCCGAGAGGACTGAGGCGCTCCAGTCACGGTCTGCACGGTCGGGGGTTCGAATCCCTCCTCGGGCATGGATATTTGTGCCGCCCTTAGTGTTAGCTAGTTTATAAGTAGTTTGTAGGCGTAGGGACTGATGACCCCGTAGTTAAGTCCCATAAGTTCTACAAACATTTGCATTTGCAAATAATTATCATACGTTCCATATTCAGATTAAAGCTTTTTGACTATAGAAGTAACTAATTTTTTACTCAGTTTGTTCTTGTATTTACTTTTAAAATGTGTAGGATATGTTTGGTTGCGTAGGTGAGTAGTTGTGAAACCCACTAATTCCTTCAAAGTTATATTTGCACGCTTTCGATACTCTCCCTTTCCTGATTTGAAATGAGATTACGCTTGAGTCTTTATAGAAAGTGTTCAAAGATGAACCACATGAAATCTCCATTACGGAGTTTTCCTCGGATGCCAATAACAATGGCATTTTACGATTGTGCTCCACAAACGGATTTATTCTACATAACAAATCATTATAAATTCTACGAAAGTAACTGCCAAAGTAAGAAATAGTTTTAAGTAGTAGGCCCACTCTTGGAATAACAAGTAAATTTCTGTGGTCCTAGCGTGAAATTAGTAGTTCCAGAATCATTATCACTTCCAATAAAGAAGTGGTGGAATTTGTTACTCTTCTTTATAGGTAAAAAATAATATCGTTCAAATGTTTGAAAATGTATCGAACTTAACTTCTAGGTTATCAGTCCGTAGCTTACAAACTACTTAAACTAAGGTAAACTAACCTAAGAACAACACAGACTCTGCCCTAGGAGGGACTCGAACCCTCGACGGCGAACGGCCACGCGCACCGCAACACGGCACTCCAGTACGCGCGGCTAAACCGTCGCGGCAATAATATCATGAAAGTACATAAAAGTGAGACACGGATTACACATGGGAAAGAAGCGTTTGGGAGAGTGAAAGATTTACTAGCAGTCAGGAGCATCCCCAATAATCTAAGGAAGAGTTTTGCCAAATGTTTTGTGTGGAGCCTCGTATCTTGTGGTTCTGAAACGTGAATTGTCACAAAAAACAAAACTAATTAGAAAGTTTTGAAATGTGGCTGTAGAGAAGAATTGAGATAATGAAATGGACCGACAGAATGACGAATGTGGAGGTGTTAAGCAGGAACTGTCTAGTGCAGACGATAAAGGAGGCAAAAGTAGAATGAATAAGAGGGAGGGGAAGAAGTAGGTGTGGTATGTTAACATACGTGAACAAAGAAAGAAGCTACAAGCAAATGAAGGAGGATCCTAGGATAAAAAAATCAGGTAGGATGTCTAGTTGATACTTGTCTCGGGACAATTTGAGTGGGGACTGATGACCTAGCTGTTTAGTCCCCTCAAAACCAACAACAATTTGAGTGAAAGATGAAGTCTTATAAAACTTTTTCAGTCCATAAGTCATTTTACTTTTATCTTGATGTTGAAGCATTTTTTTTATGCCCATACATGTTCCTCTACAGTTGCACCTTCCGTGGGTCCCTTATTTATTGGTTTTTTTTTTTTTGTTTTTTTTTTACTTGTTGGATTCATAGGCGGATCCAAGGAGGGGGGTGGGGGGGGGCAAAGGTTCGTCTCCCCTCCCAGCAGCTCTTCTTTTTTTAGAATGCGAGGCTAGCGTGCATCACTGCACTGAGTCTTCAAAACTGTGGGACTTTTGTTTGACTGGGCGTGATGTATAAAGGGGTGGCCGGTAGTCTTTCAAATGAACCAGAGTTTCGCTGACGATGAGAATTCTTTCACCGCACCCCCCCCCCTCCACCCCACCCCCCCAGCAAACCGTCCTGGATCCACCCCTCGATGGACTATAGTCGGGCGCAGGATCCATTCCTCCCGCGGTCAGAAAAATAGGACTGAATCATCCCGAGCCTGCAAGGGTGTGGAAAAGGACGGGACTGAATCCTCCCGTAACCTGTTTAATCAGGTAGTTGGTGGCGGCCCGAGACCAGAGTGTGTGGCCAGACCTTTATGAATATTCCAGGCAAGCAAAGCTATCTAGCGTATGTTCCAGTGTATGTTCCTACACTGTACAGTAAAGTAAGAGTGAGAATTAAGCCCCAGTTAACGTTAGAGTCAGAGTAAACGTACAGTAATATCACTTTGGTTCTTACAATCTAAAGATCTGTGCAACATTTTCAGCAGTTGGTATACAAATTTATTTGATACAGCGTCGAATTATAACACAGAGAACAAGGCAGGCTAATTTTTTTTCTAAGGAAGAAGAAATTCTGCTTTCAACGGGAGGGTGGGACATGAGTCTCATTGAACTGGCTTGACTTAACGTGAACAGAAGCAAGTTATGAACATCTGTAGTTTCTAATAAAACTGACCTTAGTAGGAAATAGGAAAATAGGGAATACTCCTGAAAGACGTTCGCGGATATTGTATGTATTATGAGCAAAACTGTTAAATGTGGTGCTGGGGCATAGTAGGTAAGCGAACAGACTGCTATTTTTGCGACTCGGGTTCAATTCCCACTAGAAGCTTAATTTCATTTATTAAATTTCTAGCAAAATTAAACTTTTAATTATAAAAAGACTATGTTCAAATTTGGAGGTAATAAGTAGAAAAAGGTAACACGAGGAAAAAATCCATTAATCAACGCCGAAACGTGAAAGAGATAAGGAAAGCATGAGGCCGTTATAAACAAGTACAACGAAAACATTACAACAATGGAGAATGACAGTTGTATTCGCGTATTTTTCACAAAAAATTGTTTATTACTTGTGGTATCTGGGTAAAAAGCTTCCAACATAAACATTGCATAAGACAACAACAACAACAAAACTGACCAAATTCGTCTGCACGAATGATGTTGCAACTCTGGAAGAAACGGTAGGAGCAGTAGAGAACTTACGCATGGAGACGAGATTTTTAATACCAAACTTCAACACTTGTTATATGATCAACACTGACCATAGCGGATGATAGTATGAATGAACGCTGAACACTGGTTGGTGGGGGTGGGGGCTGGAGGCTGGTACCTGCAGGAGGCGCCACTGTGCTAGAATAGTTCGGGAGGATTCAGTCCTGTCCCCTGTTCGTCTACCTGCCGTTGGGAGGATTCCGTCCTGCGCCCCTATAGTCGAGCCGAAATAAGATGATCCTTGGCGCTAGCGCCAATCGGCTTTGAGCGCCGGCTGCGGCAGCATATCATCGGAGTAAGTCAAACACGAGCTTTGCTCTGCGCATGCGCGCGTTCGGTTACGCTGTGCGGTTTTGGTAGTTGTATCAGACAACAACGACCGGTAGCTATACTCCCTGGCAGTGACCTAACTGTAGGTATTATATCTTCTGGGTTGTAAGGCCGTGTCTCGGAATCTTGCTGCTTCCTGACGTTTCGTCCGATGCTGCGTCGGACTTCTTAGGAGGTTGTCCGTCTGTTGAGTCGGCAAGAATCAACAGACGGACAACCTCCTAAGAAGTCCGACGCAGCATCGGACGAAACGTCAGGAAGCAGCAAGATTCCGAGACACGGCCTTACAACCCAGAAAATATAATACCTACAACGTCAACCGGTCGTGAAAGCCTTCACTCTAATCAGCGAACTAACTACTTGGCAACACGCCTGCATTCAGTTTCCGCGGCTGGGGCGGTCTCCTAGCCCAGTAAGCGGAGCCAGGGATCATCGTTTTTCTGCCCGACTATAGTTAGTTTCAAATGTTCAAATGTTTGTAGATCTTATGAGACTTAACTACGGGGTCATTAGTCCCTAAACTTACAAACTACTTATGAACTAGCTTATACTAAAGACGGCATAAACATCCATGCCCGAGGGGGGGGGGGGGAGATTCGAACCCCCCAACCGCAGCGGCCATGCAAAACGTGAGTTGCACGCCGCAGACAGCTCGGCCACTGCGGCCGGCTATAGTTAGTTTAGGGGAAGGGCATTAGTCACGAATATTCTGACGAACATGCATCATAAATACACGTAACGACAGCAAGTATTAATCTACATCTACATAGATACTCTGCAAATCACATTCAAGTGCCTGGCAGAGGGTCCATTAACCACTTTCATAACTTTTCTCTACCGTTTCATTCTCTAAAAGCGCGCGTGAAGAAAGAACACCTGAATCGTTCCGTTTTCGATCTGATTTCTCTTATTTTATTGGGATGGTCATGTCTCCCCAAGTAGGTGGGTGCTAGCAAAATATTTTCACATTCAGAAGTAAAAGTTGGTGATTGAAATTTCGCAAATAGATCTCGCCGAAACGAATAATGTCGTTCTTTTAATGATTTACTCTTCAATTAGTGCATCTTTTCCGTGACGCTTCCCCCCCCTCCCCCCTGTAAGATGGTAAAACAAAACGAGCTGCCCTTCTCTGAACCTTCTCAATGTCTTCCGTCTGTCCCACCTGGTGAGGATCCCACAAGGGGCAACAGTACTCCAGGAGAGGACCCACAAGTGTGATGTAGCCAGACTCTTTGGTGGAGCTGGTGCATCTTCGAAGCGTTCTGACGATGAAACGTAACCTATGGTTCGCCTTCCCCACAATATTTTATATGTGTTTTCTCCAGTCAAAGTCGTTCGTAATTGTAATTCCTAGGTATTTGGTAGAATCTACGACCTTAAGGTTTGACTGATTAATCGCGTAATTGAAGTTCAGCGGACTTCTTTTAGTGGTCATGTGTCTTACTTCACACTTTTCTTTATTTAGTGTCAATTGCCAATTTTCGCACCATGCAGAAATTTTGTCTAAATCGCTTTGCAGTTGCTTTTGATCCTCTGTTGACTTCTCTAACCGATAAACGACAGCATCATCCGCGAACAATCTAAGGGAGCTATTCAGATTGTCTCCTAAATCGTTTATAAACACGAGGAAGAGTAGGGGACCTATAACGCTTCCCTGTGGAACGCCAGATATCACTTCAGTTTTACTCGATGACTTACCGTCAATTACAACGAACTGTCAGGGTATTTCAAAGCTGGTCCGCCTGAAATAGAAGTCGAGTGTGTTAACGAGTAGGACACATCTCGTGCGGTGTCAGAGGAACGAGTTGTTTATTTCCGTGGCGGTGTTGTAGACAGGTTCGCGAAGGCCAGGCGGGAGGGGCGATAATGACAGTCCGTGACCGGAGCGGAGAAGACGCCGTCACGTGAGCCGACGCGCAGGGGCGTTGGGCAAGGCGGCAGGTCGGCTGGACTCCGGACCCCGTCGCTTGCGCAACAGCGTTCCAATTCCACGCATCGGACGCCAGATGCACGCCTCGCGGCCGCGCCGCGATGCATCCGCACGCACCCTCCTGCGAGCTCAACCACTCTCATGCGTAACTCTGTCCGTACTAAACAATTGCACATGGTGCTCAAAGTCTCTGCGGGTTTTCGGCCGGATAATAAAATCAAACCGAATCAATATTTCGACGGTACATCTGTCCGTCATCTTTAGGGAACCGCTGCTGCTGAGTCCCGCCGAATGCTGGTGCAAGATCGAAGTACCGCGTCCTATATAGGCGTCGGTCGCGTGCACGGCGCGTGCGCCGGTCGTCACAGTTGCTACCTCCTAGACAGGGCTGGTGGCGCCGCCCCTAGTGGAACAGGGCACAACGATGTATCGCACCTAACATTAATCAGTCACCCCGTTTACATGGGCCCCCAAAACCGGATTTCGTAAACCGATTTCCCAATTCCGCTTTTGGTTGGACATGTAAACACTCCAAAATCGATTCTGGAAATCCACTTCTCTAAAGCGGTTTTCCAGTTCCACAATCAATTCTCGTGCCCATGTAAAGGCAACCGATTTTGAAGCGTTCTTGGCTTGTCATATTGTGTTTTTTTGGTAAGAATTTTCGGCACATATGGACAGAGTGATATTTTCTAATGTGAAATAAAAGTATTAATATTAGAGTGAGCATGAATGTGTATTTAAGTAAAGAAAAATAGCGTTTAAGCTGACTACATCGGGAACTGAAACAGCTGTTTTTCAACCGCCATCTTAAGTGGATTACGAAATCCGATTCAGGCTGTGCCATGTAAACACGACAGCGAAAAACGGTTTACGAAAATCTGTTTTCGTCTTCCGGAAGATGTGTTACATCTAAACGTAGTGAGTCCTAGGTGCTGGAATCCGGGTCAAACATTGCAATTTGATATTATTCAGTAATTGATTGCATATTCTACTAACAAGGACAGTACATGGGCTCGAACAAACATATCTGTATGAACGTTGGTTACATGATCTCTACGTATACCTCAATGTGCTGGTGGTTGTCGATTTTCTGCAAAGCTCTGCAACCATGCTCTAGATAGCACTATACATGTCATTTTAGACGCCATACGTAATGCAGATATCTTAACTATAACTTATGTAAATTGTCATCAAAAGCCGTGATGATAATTGCAACTTTAAGCTTCTTCCCGAAAGACTGTTGGTATTCACTGCCACTGCTTCCATCGCCTCTTCCCGCACTTACCGTAGCACCACCGCTTTCAATGAGTTGTTCGTCATTATCATCCCTATTATCATTATTATGAGTTTGTAACAACAGTAACTTATGCTCATATTTCTGTACCATAACAGATACGAGAAAGCATGCAAATGATTCATCTTCAACACTAATACCATCTTCACGAAGAAGGGTTGTTCGTAACTTCATCTCAACTAATCGCAATACATTAGCAGGATTGATTAGCAATCGACGCCCCATCTGACGCTTCACCACACAAATAACATCACAAAACGCAACTTCGGAGGCACACTGCACCGTCCCTACTGGCGAACCGACAGGTCAAAGTGCAATGCGGCATGGCACACGCAGAGGTCTCTAATAGACGACTGTAGAGTTTTGCAGATGCGGAAGAATCACTAGTGCAATAAGGGATCTTTACATTCTCTCTCATACGATTTTGGTGTATATGTGTTTGTTCGAGCCCAAGTACTTTCCTTGTAAGAGAAAACCCCCTGTCTCCATTTATTCAAATGTTCAAATGTTTGTATAGTCCCTACTTACGAACTAGGACGGCACAAATATCCATGCCCGAGGGGGGATTCGAACCCCCGACCGTAATGGCCGTGCAGACCGTGACTGGAGCGCCTTTGTCTCCTCGGCCAACGCGGCCGGCTCCATTTATTAGATTGTCCATCAACCTGATTTCAATGGCTTCTCTGTGAACACTGTTCCAGAAACCGGAGGTATTGGTTACTACGCGGGTCTCATCATGTATCATCTTGTGTCCTTCCGTTAAACAGTGTTCGGCTACCGCCGATTTATCCGGCTGCAATAGTCTCGTGTGGCGGCAATGTTCCACGCATCTATCGCGTACAGTTCGAAGCGTACGGCCTATATATGCCTTGCCACACTCACGGTATTTTGTTAACACCTGGTTTCTTGAGTCCGAGGTCATCTTTGACGGAGCCAAGCAATGCCCTAATCGTGGACGGCAGAGGAAAACAGCCTTCATGTTAAAACTCTTTAAAAGTCTTTCAATTTTAAAAGAAACGCCCCCGGCGTAAGGAATGTAGGCTAGCGCCCTATACCCTCTTCAAGCACTTCTGGAGATGGTCCAAATTCCATAGCACGGCGAATCTGTTTTTCAGAGTAGCCATTTTCCTTAAAAACAGTCGTCGGATGTTCCATGTCCGATGGTAAACTGTCTGCATCTAAAATGGCATATGCTCTGTGTACCAGAGTTCTAAGGAGGCCGTTGCGTTCGTATGATGGATGGCAACTACTGTCATGCAAATACCTGTCAGTATGTGTCGGCTTTACGTGAACGCGGGGAAAGCCTACGAAACTACATCAACTGCACATGGTGCTCAAACAATCATGTGTGACGGTCTTAAGTAATGTGCTACATTTTTTCCCCTCGGACATATCATTAAGACTCAGAATTTGGTGACGATTTACATCATATCTTGTCCGCGTCCTGTTTTTCTACGTTGTCTTCATCCCGTTATACGAGGTGCTATCCAAAATTTTCGGGATTGATGTTGCCAGCTGTTGAAAAACCTTACCTTTGGACTAATAGTCACCATCACCCTCGAATAGACTTGCGCATAATAGTTCGCGATCGGGAGCGCTCACTTTAATTAGTTCTTTTAGTTCGTCCGCTCCCAGTGACGGCTGAGCGGCGTGGTCTGCGCATGCAAGTGGAGGGAGAAGTTCCCCCCACCTAGCTGCTTCATGCGCTTGCTGCTTGAGCCGCTAACGGTATCACGTAAATCAAAAGAAACAGTTTATGGATAATTTTTCGCGTTTAAGTTTAGAGTTATCTCTATATCCTGGCATTATGGAATTTATGAGTCAGATATTGCAGAGTGCAGAATACTTAAAAACAGAAATTTTGCTGCACTGAACTATGTAATCTAGCAGGCTGAAGCTCGCCTCGAAATGGCTCTCATCAGCAGAAGGAAAACACGTGATTTTTAATTCTGTTGCCCGCCCTCTAGCTATTGCCAGACGATCTTCGGAAAAGAATCCAACGAACTAAGAAGAGAGATAAGTTTGATATAATAGTTCGCGACCGAACGCGCATGTTTTAGTTCGCGACTGGTAGCTCTCCTTTTAGTTCGCAGCTCCGCCGCGAAGTAGGTCGCTCTTTTTAGTTCGTCCGCTCTTTTTGGCTTTTGCTACCGCTACTGTAAGAGCTCTTTCTTTTGACATGGCAGCTTTCTTATATAATGATCAGTGTTGCCCAAGCGTGTGCTATTACCCGTATTTTTGGGCAATTAGACATCAAATACTTAAGCAAATAAACCAGTTATTTACACGAATAGGTGATACAATGGTATTCAACTACTTTGCATACATAGTAGTCTTAGTATTTTATTTATAAAATTTATTTATTTATTTATTTATTTAATAGGTCATTGAAGGAACATTACCTACAAAATATGCTAAATGCCTTAGAAAAGAAAATTTGTGGCAGTGAACTATGAAACTACAGCTGAGCTGCATCTCAGCTCGATATGACGGTAACTGGCAGAAGGGAATCACGCGAGTCTGCGCGCTCTCGCGTCCTCTCGCTGTTCCCCGCCAGTCTTCGGAAAAGAAGCCGACGAACTAAGAGGCGCGAGATCTGCGAACTAGTTCGCGTAGTTTGCCAGTGGGACCGCTCTTCCGAGATAGTTCGTTCGCGAACTACACGAGACTAATGTCTTGTCCATGTCCTATTCTTCTACGTAGTCTTCATCACGTTCTACGAGGTGCTATCCAAAATGTTCGGGACTGGTGCTGCCATCTGTTGGAAACCTTACCTTTGGACTAATGGTCACCATCACCCTCGAAGTAGTTCCCATCCGCACGTACACACCGGTCCCAGCGCTTCTGACACTGGTCAAACGTTTTCTGCTAGTCCTGTTCTTTGAGGGTGTTTAGCACCGCCAGTGATGCTTCTTCAATCCTCTCCAGAGTGTCGAATCGACGGCCTTTCATTCTGAGTGTGTTTGGGGAACAGCGCGAAGTGGCAAGGCGCCCAATCTGGCGAGTACGGTAGGTGGGGTAAAAGCGCCATGTTTAATGCCAAAAGGTCCAGGTGAGCAAGGACGTGTGACAGGACGAGTTGTCGTGATGCAGCAGTCAGTTTCCTTGACGCCAAAGTTTGGGCAGTCGTCGCTGCACGTTTTCATGGAGCCGTCGCAAAACGTCACAGCAGTACGCGGAATTCACTGTTTGGCTGCGTGATAGGAATTATTTGTGCACAATTCCCTTGGTATCAAAGAGAACGACGATCGTGCTATTCACTTTGCTCTTCACCTGTCTCGCTTTTATGGGTCTTTGAGAGCCCGGGCCCGGGCTCTTCTACTGCGACGATTGTTAGTTTGGGTCATAACCGTAAATCCAGCTATCGTCTCCAGTGATAACCCGTGACAATAAGGCTGGATCATCAGATGTGGTTTGACGAAGGTCTGTGCACACTTCCACACGCCGTGCCTTCTGATCGGCAGTCAACATACTTGGCACAAATTTTGCTGCGACACGTTACATGCCCAATTCATCTTTCAACTTTCGTTGACAAGTCTCCACATCATCCGCAAGGTCGTTCCGAACAAACCAGTTGTCGAAGTTTGGCAACAATGTCTGCCGTTGTGCGGCTGACGGGCCTTACAGTGTCAGCAACATTTCGACGTCTGTACGGCTGGCCCTGAACCGAGCAGGTCACTAGAAAACACGTGCAAGGCTCATGCTGTATCCCCCCCCCCCAACACTTGTTGAATCATTGCTATCCTGGTACACTTGACGGTACGTCCTCACAGCTTCACTTCCGCCAGTACTTCGGACCGTGGAGCGTGCCAGGATAGCTCAGTCGGTAGATCGCTTGCCCGCGAGAGGCAAAGTTCCCAGGTTCGATCCCGGTTCCTACTCTGTTTCAATGCGCCAGGAAAGTTTGACACGCGCGAGATGTTCTTCTCTCTTGCCCATCACTTCGGATTAACCGTGCGCATTAGAGCGCCGTGCTGCGGTGCGCGCAGCAGTTCGCCGTCGGGGTTTCGAGTCCCCCCCCCCCCGCGGGCATGGGTGTTTGTGTTGTCCTTAGATTAGTTTACCTTAGTTTAAGTAATTTGTAAGCTACGGATTGATTTACCAACATTTGCACATTTTCTTTCTTGTGTCCACTCTGCGCCTGTACACTTAGCTCTTTAGTCGACCTCAAGAACAGTAATCCAGTGGGATAAGATCGGGTGACCACTGTGGACAAACAATGACTACGACGACGGGTCCAACGGCCAGGGCACAATGTAGTGAGGTACTATGTCACTGGCAGTATGGAATGTGGAGGTACTCCGTCATTTTTTATAAAACAATACTTCACCGACGTTTCGGCCACTATTGCAAGCGGCCATCTTCTGGGTGTTACTTTTACTGCTGGGTGACGGAAAGCTGGTGTCTTAAATATTAAATGTTGCTAGTTGCTATTGGTGGTTTCAGCTCTCTTTGATCAGTGTTTACTTTATTTCTTCCTATTGGTGGAAAAGAAAGTCCAGGATTGGTGTTTATATTAATGTTTGCCATTGGTTGAAACTGGCGAATGAGGAGCGGTGGTAGCAGTGACGTAGCAGTGATGCCTAGCGCCGGCTAGAGCGTGCTGTTTGCTCTGTGTACGCGCGGCCGCTGTTGTCTCCGGGTGGCCCCCTATGGACTGCACTGCGCGCGGTGTCGTCGCGAAGCGCTGCTACTGCTGGCAGCCAAGACGCCGGCAGCCTATATCCGTCCTCTCTGTTCATATTTCTGGGTCGCTTAGCTATTTCTATTGCTTCCCTGATTTTTCTCTTCAAAGTGTAGGGTTGTTTTGCCAGTACAGTGACTTTCTGAAAATCTATATGTTTGCCGCACTCTTCTTGGTGTTCAGCTTCTGCCGACTTCGTATGCTGTCCCAGCCAAATGTACCTCTCGTGCTCGGCTATTCTTGTTTTAACCGGTCGACCAGTTTCTCCAATGTACACCAGGCCGCACTCACAGCCGATTTCGTAGACTCCAGCTGTGTGCAACTTATCAGTTTTGTCCTTCACTGAGCCTAGGACATCTCTTGTTGTTGCTGCGAAATATAGGTTTGATGCCCTCTCGACGAAGAATTTTGCCTACTCGTTCGGTGACTCCTTTTACATATGGCAATAGGGCGATGGTTTGTCCTTCCTTTGGCTCTTCCCTTTTATTTCTATCATTGGATGTCATAGTTCGATCAATCATCCTCTTCCCATAACCGTTTGCTTCGAAGGTGGACCTGATGTTTTTTAATTCTGCTTTCAGGTGTTGTTCATCGCTAATACGATGGGCCCTCTTAGTTAGAGTGTGGAGCACGGAATTCTTTTGCGTAGGATGATGGTGGGATGTTGAGTGAAGGTACCTGCCTGTGCTGGTAGCTTTTCTATATACCCGATGGCCCAGTTTGCCCTCTGGCTTCCGATAAACCTCTACATCGAGGAAAGGGAGCACCCCATTCTTCTCAATCTCCATGGTGAACTGGATCTTGTTGTGCTGTTGATTGAGGTGTTGATGGAAATTCTGCAGCTCCTCTTCTCCATGAGGCCAGATGACAAACTTGTCGTCTACATATCGCAGCAGCAGTCTGGACGTAGTGGTGCGGACTGGAGAGCTGTTTCCTCGAATGCCTCCATAAAAATATCCGTCATGTTGAAAGTACAAACGAGCTCGTCTTGCCAAGAGACGTCCTCCACGTATGCTGGTAATACGTTTTGAAGAAAATCGAGATAGCGTGTACAATTAAAAAGTTTATCTGAAACAACTAGAGTGATGAGTTGGTCATCAATAACACTGCACCACACTTTGACTGGGAACATCATTTATGAGGAACCTTGCAAAATTAAAGAAACTGTAACGTACGATTATCTCTATTTACTGTCACCTGCACCTTTCCCGGTCCTAGGTTTTTCACCGGTTTACCTGGAAACTTAAGGAAAGGGCACATGTTTATTAAGAAGTGTTTTGTTCAGAATCACCAATAGTATCACCCCGCAAAGCCAATGCCTTTCCTCCTAACTCTCCTTGCATAATATAAATACAGCAGTTACTGACACCAGCTACAAAATAGAGAATTTAACAGATTATGTCGTAAGTATAGGGTAACTTAATAACTGACGATTAATACATCTACGTTGGTCACACATTTTCACTGCTTCGATATCGCCGTATTTGCATAAAAAAGAAAGTATTTAGAACAGGTCATCTATATTGTATAGGGTTTATCAGACACCTCTGCCACGAGCATTTCTAAGACGCGGAAAGAACGTGAGAGCCTGTGGCTTCTCCATTTTACTTAACCGAGGATGTTCCTGGACGGCCTATTCAAGATGATGATGTTGTTGTTGTTTTTGTTGTTGTTATGTTGCTGCTGGGTGTTTATTTGTGGAATAACGGCTTTTAATCAAATTGCGTGGTTATGGTATATCGCCTCAAATTTGTGATTGGATAGGGGACTTCTTGTCAGAGAGGACACAGTTCGTAGTAATCGATGGAAAGGCATCGACTAAAACACAGTTGATATCGGGCGTTCCACAGGGTAGTGTTATTGGTCCTGTGCTGTTCCTTATTTACATAAACGATTTAGGGGAAAATCTAAGTACCTCTCTTAGGTTGTTTGCAGATGACGCCGTCATTTACCGTCTAGTAAAATCATCTGAAGATCAAAACCAACTGCAGAACGATCTGAATAAGATATCAGTATGGTGTAAAAATTGGCAATCGACTCTAAATAATGTGAAGTCGTCCAAATGAGTACGAAAAGAAATCCGTTAAACTTTGTTTACAAGATAAATCAATCAAATGTGAAGGCCACATAATACCTAGGAATTAATATTACTTCAGACTTAAATTCGAAAGAACACATAGATAATGTCGTGGGAAAGGCGAACCGGAGACTTCGTATTATTGGCAGAACCCTTAAAAGATGCAACAGAACTACTAAAGAAACTGCATACACTGCGCTTATCCGTCCATTTTTTGGAGTATTGCAGCCAAGTGTGGGATCCTTATCAGGTGGGTTTGACGGAGGACATCTAAAGAGTCCAAAGAAGGGCAGCTCGTTTCGTATTGTCACGATACAGGGGAGACAGCGTTACGGAAATGATACAGGATGTGGGACGGGAATCATTACAACAACGGCGCTTATCGCTGCGGCGTGGGCTACTTGCGAAACTCCAATCGCCAACGTTCTCCTCCGAATGCGAAAATATATTGTTGACTTCCACTTACATAGGTAGAAATGATCATCAGAATAAAATACGAGAAATCAGAGCTCGAACAGAGAGATTCAGGTGTTCTTTCTTCCCGCGCGCTGTTCGAGAATGGAATGGGAGATAAATAGTATAATTGTGGTTCGATGAACCCTCTGCCAGGCACTTAAATGTGATTTGCAGAGTATCCCATGCAGATGTAGATAATTTGCTGCGGCGTGGCTCATCCGTCACCCCGCGGCGCCACTGTCAACGCATTTCGCACTTATGTTTACTACTCATGGTGGGACGGGAGTTCCCGGAATCGGGCGACTCACGGTACATTCCTCCTGGTACGCGAATAGCCAGCCAGCGCCTGCACGACCTCGCTGTGATGGATTGTCCCCTGTGTCTTGCGGCCAGTAATGCGTTCATATCGCGCGTCTTGTCCTTCCTGCACACGACTGTCATGCGGAAGTCTAAATGCCAGTACTAGTCAAGACTAGTCCCTATCGCGTGACTCAATGGGATATTTTGGTGGCCGTGGCAACTTACTCACTCTCTCTCTCTCTCTCTCTCTCTCTCTCGTGGTCGAGGGTCTAAAGCGACGGCTTCCAACATTTTTTTAGATGTGCGAACTATATGGTTTACAAGGAAAGCTGAGGGGTCCAATAACTAAACATAAAAGGTAAAGCAGTCAACAATCCGAACATTGCTTTGAACACCACAGTGCTTTACTAGACATGGTCCTGTTTCGAGGTGGTACGCCGTTGCCTTCCTCCGACCTTCGAACTGACTTACCCAGCCAGTTATAGGCTAATCGGTATTTTTCACATGAGCAACACTGCCAGAGGTGAAAGAAGTGGAAAGTGAAAGATAAAAATCCTAGGACCTGATGGTGATCGAACCCGCGACCTTTGGATTTGTAGTCTGGTACTCTACCACTGTGCTATCAAGCCGCACATACAAGAGCATAAAGACAAATACATTACAGGTAAAAATTAGTACACTCTGAAGAATTGTTCAAATCAAATGTTTGTACAACTTATGGGACTTACCTCTTTACTCACATGATGTAATGAGTGCTGTCGACAAGGGATGCCAAAACGATTCCA
Source organism: Locusta migratoria (assembly GCA_026315105.1). NCBI lineage: Eukaryota > Metazoa > Arthropoda > Insecta > Orthoptera > Acrididae > Locusta > Locusta migratoria. The sequence continues at coordinate 319,590,900 of CM048747.1, read as the reverse complement.
TATATTTAGATTTCCGGAAGGCTTTTGACCCGGTTCAAATGTTTGTAAAGCTTATGGGACTTAACTACGGGGTAATCAGTCCCTAAGCTTACAAACTACTTACGAACTAGCTAAGACTAAAGACGGCACAAATATCCAAGCCCGAGGGGGGATTCGAACCCCCGACCGTAGCAGCCGTGCTGACCGTGACTGGAGCGCCTCAGTCACCGCGGCCACCGCGGCCGGCGAAGAATTGTTGCTTAAACCGTGCACATGGAGTAAACCAGAAGATTACATCTACAGATTAATAACGCAAGCTGTACTGAGCTACCAGGTGTCGATCCAAGCTGCAACACCCGTGTTGGGTTGTTTGGGATAGGGGACTAAACTACTGAGGTTATCAATCCCCAGGTGGGGAGGGGAGGGGAAAGGAAATGCAGTCCGGGAAGTACAGAAGGAAGGAAGACTGCATTAGCTCGAGGCTCCGTGCTCGCCACGCACGTACTCACGAAAGAACCGTGAGCTCCCTGGGGGCTGGAACACCCGTGTGTATTACACAGTGTAGCCACCAAGAACGGCATTGCATGTGCTGATTCCGCCATCCATCCGATCATACAGATGGCGAATATTGTGTTGCGGTATATTCCACGCCTGCTCGACATTTTCACGTAGCTCTGCCAGATTTGTGGGTTCACGAGTAGTGCGTGTCAGTTGTCTCATCATATCCGATATGTGCTTGATCGGAGAGAAGCGTAGAGATCGTGTTGTCAGGGGAGTTGCTACACGTCCAGAAGAGCACGTTAAGTTTTACGTTCTGTGTGAGGTCGAGCATTATCCTGTAGGAACAACACATCACCTAACTGTTGCAACAGCGACAAATGAACAACCCATTACATTCTGCATGGAGTCCGACCAGTGATGTGTCTGAGCATAGAACTGTAGCGTGCCTACACAGTCATATGTTTAGCACACGAATTTGCATATTTCGCCATTTTGTAATTAGTCAAAAGAATTTCTATCAGTTAGTATGAGACAAATAATAGATTACATCAGGATTTGAAATGTATGTTAATATGCGATGTAACAGACTCACGTGACCACATAATCGAAACGTATTACTTTTTCGTTGTTTTGTAATACCTCATAGCAGCCAGGTTGGAATTAGTCAAGAAACAAAGTATTAACATCTTTGGCTGGCACGCTGAGAAATCTGTGGTTCAACATCCAGGTACTCTAGAGATCACCGAGTTCGACCGAATCATGACTTGCGCCCGCAACCGACACAGTAACCGAATATTCGGCTCCTAGTTTCGGCCGAAACCGTAACGCCGCGGCGGAGTGGCCGAGCGCGTTGAGGCGCTATGCACCGATGCGCGAGGCCGTTCCCCGTCGAAGGTTCGAATCTTCCCCTGGGCGTCGGTGTTTGTGTTGTCTATAGTGAAAGTTAGGTTATAAGTAGTCTGTAAGTTTAAGGACTGATGACCCCGCAGTGAAGTCCAATACGCTTAACAAATATTTGAACATTTTGAAACCGTAACCGAAACTTGCGTTATTAAGTTAAAATTTTCTGTTACACCACAAATCACTAGTTTTTGAACAGTTCGCAAGATCCTCTCCTAGTATTCAGCCTTCTTAAGCTATTCAGGATTCCGTTGATTTTAAATCATATTATCAGTATCAGAATCAGAGAAGATATCTAAATTTTATCTAAAATTGAGAGCACAACAATTCAAAAACTGATTTCGGATACCATTCAAAAAAATGTTCAAATGTCTGTAAATCTGTTGGACCAAATTGCCACACACACACACACACACACACACACACACACACACACACACACACACACGCCCCAGGGAGGACTCTAACCTCCACGGCGAGCAACCGCGCGCTCCGCAGCGAGGTGCTTTAGACCGCTCGGCTACTCCACCGCGGCGGATACCATTCAATTGAGGTTAAGAAGGGTCTAGGGGGGCTGTGACTGCATAGCTCCCCTCCCCCTGGACTCTGTATTACAGTAATATAACAGATGCCTAAGCGAGGCAATGACGATAACAGCGTATGGTAATGCCTCGTTGTTTTCATTCTCCCTGGTGCGAGTGCCAAGGGATGGATGTAGTGGCTGGAAGACTTCCTAAGTAATAGAACGCAGTACGTTGTTCTCGACGGCGAGTGCTCATCAGAGACGAGTGTATCGTCAGGCGTGCCCCAGGGGAGTGTGATAGGACCGCTATTATTTTCTATCTATATAAATGATCTGATGGACAGAGTAAGTTGTAATTTGCGGCTGTTTGCTGATGATGCTGTGGTGTATGGGAGGGTGTCGTCTGTAACTGACTGTAATAGCATACAGGTTGACTTAGACAAAATTTCTAGTTGGTGCGAAGAATGGCAGCTAGCTCTCAATGTAGAAAAATGTAAGGTGATGCGCATGAGTAGAAAAAACAATACTATAATGTTCGAATACAGCATCAGTAGTGAGCTTCTTAATGCGGTCGCGTCGTTCAAATATCTAGGCGTAACATTGCAGAGCGATATGAAATGGAACGAGCATGTAAGGACAGTTGTGAGTAAGGCAGACAGCCGACTTCGGTTTATTGGGAGAATTTTGGGAAGATGTACTTCACCTGTAAAGGAGACCGCGTATAAAACGCTTGTACGACCACGTCTTGAGTATTGCTCAAGTATTTGGGACCCGCAGCAGATCGGTTTGAAGGAAGACATAGAGGCGGTTCAGAGGCGAGCAGCTAGATTTGTTACCGGTAGGTTCGACCAATGCGCGAGTGTCTCGGAAATGCTCCGGCAACTCAATTGGGGATCGCTGGAAGAAAGACGACGTTCTTTTCGTGAATTTCTGTTAAGTAAATTTAGAGGGCCGGAATTTGAAGCTGAGAGTAGTACGATCTTGCTGCCGCCTACTTACATTTCGCGTAAAGATCACAAAGACAAGATAAGAGAAATTAGGGCTCGTACGGAGGCATATAGGCATTCTTTTTTTCCTCGTTCAATTTGGGAGTGGAATAGGAAAGGAAATGCCTAGTAGTGGTACGGTGTACCCTCCGCCACGCACCTTACGGTGAATTGCGGAGTATGTACGTAGATGTAGATGTAGATGTAGTTGACTTGTGTGAGCAGTCGGTGTTGCATACGGAAGTTTGGGTCGGGTAGTGTTCGGGTAGCCTACTGGTAAGGCGATCGTTCGCGAAAAGCGGAAACCCGGGTTCGAGTCCCCGCCCGGCACAAATGCTCGTATGTCATGATTTGGTAGGACATCCATACCTTATACAGCGAAGCTGTGAGAAATTCACCATTGCGAATAAACATTTATAAATTATTTCATCATTGTAATTCGTCACCATACAGTAATGTGTGTGGAAATGTATAGATCTATTCGAGAATATATTATAAAGCTTATCAACGAGTGAAGTGGGACAGTGGTGCCACACCGGATTCTTATTCGGAAGGACGATGGTCCAAATCCACTACCGGCCATCCAGATTTGGGTTTTCCGCGATTTCCTTGAATCGCTACTGGCAAATGCCGGGATGGTTCTTTTGAATAGGCGCGGCCGATTTCCTGCCCCATCACCCTCGACAAATCGGGACGCAACCTCCGTCTGTAATAAACACGCTGTAGACGGGACGTTAAACTCTTCCTTCAAATGTTTGTTAAGCTTAAGAGACTTAACAGCGGGGTCATCAGTCTCTAAACTTACAAACTACTTATCAACAACCTTATACTAAAGACGGCACAAACATCCATGCCCTAGGGGGGATTCGAACCCCCGACGGGAAGCGGCCTCGCGCATCGTAGCATAGCGCCTCAATGCGCTTGGCCACTCCACCGCGGCAAACTCTTCCTTCGTTCCATGAAGCTTATCTTGTTCGGTAAAATGGTACGGAAAAGACAGTTCGATCATTGGGAGACCCCTCTGCGCGAAATCTAGTGACATTCTAACATTCCGTAAGTTTGCAGCGAAAAATAGGAAATGATTCACAGAATTTAAAAATTAAGAGCCCCGTATGACCGTGTTACAAAATTCTTTTCAGGTTAAGAGTGAAGATGCCTTGTTACACCTAGAGATATAGGTCATTGAATTTAAAAGTAAAAAAAGTCAAATGTTTGTAAAGCTTATGGAACTTAACTACGGGGTCATCAGTCCCTAAACTTACAAACTACTTATGAACTACTTACGAACAAGGACGGCACAAATATCCATGCCCGAGGGGGGATTCGAACCCCCGACCGTAGTGGCCGTGAAGCGCCTCAGTCCCCTCGACCACCGCGGCCGGCTTTAAAAGTACTCAAAGCCTTGAAATAGATTACTAAAAGTTGCTTTCAAAATGGACTGATTGAATTTTATGAAAACTTATCAGTCCCGATTAGTTCAAATGTTTATTATTCTATGGGACCAAATTACTTTGGTCATAAGTCTTAAGACTTTCAAAAACGAAGTTAAACCAACCTAACGACAACACAAACACCGGTGCCCGAGAACGAACTCTAACCTCCGAATAGAGCGGCCGCGCGATTCTTAGCATGGCGCCTTAATCCACACTGCCATTCCGGCGCCGCTCCCGATCAGTATCCCAACCTATTAAAGTTATTACTTCTACAACTGCCTTCAAACGGAATCAAATGTGTCTGCGAGAATTTTTTTTTCACTAACGAAAACTGTAAAATTTAAAACGAGATCTTTGCAAATAGACAACCATCCGAGTGGATTTTTCAGACGTTAGACAACGAAGATATCTTCAAATACAGTATCTATGAACTGTTCAAAAAATGTATATTTAATTTCTCGAGGACTTTTTCACCTCAATGTAATTACGGAAAGGGCATAAAACACAAAATTTTTACGAAAAAATTAGCATTACAATTCACAGAAGGTCTAAACACTGTCAAGAAAGATATTCTGTCCAAGCCCAGTGCTCTTGCTGAGGTAAGTAATTTTTCGCAGATCGCATCATGCAAGAGGGATCATGGAGAAACAGTCTAAAGGTGTACGACGTAACAGGCTCTAGCTAGTTACGTAGCACTTAAACAGGTTCCGCGTGTCCGCCTTCTCGTTGTATTTTGATCTGACGTGCGACCTTGAAACCGCTCCTGCTAACCGCACAATTCTCTGCCGACTGTATCCTTGCCCCAGTGAGTTGCACATCAATTGCTGGATGTTCCGCTGATACATCGACCAGAATGAATTTCTGATAATAGAACTCCGCAATAGTTAATAACACAGGTGCAGAACCTCAGAAGAGGTATAGTCTCTTAGCAAGAGACCTGGCCAACTTGTTAGCTGTGACAATGACTCCTGACAAACTGCATTAGGCACTGCTAACGGAAGATGCGACATTTCTCGCAATTAGATTCATTTCAGTATGGTAGCGATTATGGAATTTTATTCGAAAATCTATTCTCTGAAGTCTGACTTGGGATCCGTTTTCTGCTGCAATCTACTTGCTTCCCTACTGTTTTTGTGCTATTCAGCCCTGAGACTGGTTTGATGCAGCTCTCCTGTCTACTCTCTGCTGATAAAGCCTCTTTATCTCCTCATTAGAGGGGCAACCCCCATCCATTTGAATCTGCTTACTGTGTTCGTCCCTCGGTCTCCCTCTACAGTTTTTACCCCACACACTTCTTTCTAATGCTGAGTTGACAATTCCTTGATGTCTCAGAATGTGTCCAACCAATATATCCCTTCTCTTAGTCGGAATATGCCAAAAATGTCTTTTCTCCTCAAACTTGTTCAGCACGTTTTCATTAGTTACGCGATCTACCCAGCTAATCTTAATATTTCGTCGGTAGCAAAAGATTTCAAAAGCTTTTAATCTTTTTGTCTGAACTCCTTATTTTCCACATTTCAGTCCCGTACAATGCTACACTCCAGACAAATGCCTTCAGAAAGGACTTCCTAAAATTTAATCTTAGATGTCAAATTTCGCTTCTTCGGAAATGCTTTTCTTCCCAATGCCATTCTGCATTTTATATCTTCTTTACTTCACCATCAGAAGTTATTTTGCTACCCTAAAAGCATAACTCACCTATTACTTGATGGCCTCTTTACCTAAACTTAATTCCTTCAGCATCGCCAAATTTTCGTGGACTACATTTCCTTATCCTTAGTGTAGCCTTGCTAATGTTTATCTTATAACCTCCTTTCAAGACATGGAAGACATTGCAATAAAGACGTTCAGCAGTATGGTGCGCATTTACAGATAAAAGTTCCGGGATGTAAGTTCCTAGAAGAGATAACCAATATACCGCTTCCTCCTGTGTGTATCTCGTAAAAGAACCATGAAAAAGTAAAATCAGTGAGAATGGAGCTTACACGGAGACTTTACCACGAACGATTCCTCCCGCGAACCATTCTAGCCTGGGTCAGAAAAATTTGAAACTGACAGTGGTGAGTTGGCTTGCGGAGTATGAGTGTAATGAATTCAGGACGCTTGACAATATAGTGAACAACGCTCTTGTTGGACATCAACATTGTCCGTTCTTACAATCGAAATTAATGTGATGATTTCACCTACACACACACACACACACACACACACACACACACACACACACACACACACACACACACACACACACAAGCAGTTTTTCTCATAATATCGGACAATGTCAACAACTACAAGGCTCATCACCATTAAAATCATACCTGGCACGCAATGAAATCATCAATAATCCTTTGGAGTAATGTCTCACGATACGTGAAATATTCAGCTTACTGTTCACACGATGTGTGGTGATTAGTATTTCCACAGTGACGAGACTGGAGTTGAGAAAGTCTTTGAAACGCTACTTAATGGAAAGAGTCAGGCAAATAAAAATTTTAAAAGTGTGTTATATGTGGATGGCTAGCCACTCAATATAAGACTATTCATTCAGATATCGCTGATACCCTAATCTCGACACTTTCGGTAGGAAGGCATGTAGCTTCCACAAGTCTGAAATGTGTTGCACCGCCAGGATTTTGTTTTCGTTTCAGAACGTCCATGCATGACTACGTCGGGTTGTAGGGTTACATCAATCAATCAATGACTAAAGAAATCATATTTAGGTCAGAAGAATAATGATTATTAACTTTTAGTTACGAGTGTATAAATTGATACGATTTTAAAAATGTTGCCCACGCGAGCGACTAAAGGTTAAAACAATAATGGATGGTCCTTCTGGACAACACAAGGTTACTGGAAAGTGTCCTATTCTTAACCTGGCGAGTACCTTTTCTTCCATCGGTGTATGTATAGCCCAGCTTGTTTATTTCTGCAGTCCCGGCAAATATATCGGTATCTGCATATCTAATTCATTTTAAAGGGTGTTTTTATTGTTCTCATTCTTGTATATATTTTTCCGAAATTACTTTCCTTGTAGAATCTAAGATAAATCTGTTTCATTTAAGAGAACCCATAATGATTTGAAACCGGTTTGAAAATTAAATATATATTGTAGCTTCATGATAAACTTTTTCTTTCACAAACACGAAGTCCAGTTCCTTATATTCCGCCTGAATGGTGGGAAACCCTTCAGGAAAAGAAAACCAAATATGATGACCGTTAAGAAGCAATAAATGGCCTAATGCAGTACCTCATGATGAAGCAGCAGAAGCTCAGATTTTCACACAGAAACATTTTTACATGTACGTAAAAAAAAACCGTTATAGCAAAGTAACGAAGACTTAAAAATGATTACTTCGCCTACCGATGTAGTAAACACTGCTTGCTTTTTCACTTAAAAGAAAAGACTAACAAGGAGACCACATGGGTAGCGGATTTTAGAATTTTTCTATGTTTATGGTACATGAAGTTCAGAACTTAAATATCAGCCAAAGCCATTCGACGCAACTCTCAAAAATTCTCGAGAAAATCGACTTTGAAGTTTTGCACAGTACCGATCATTAAAGCAGTTGCAACATCTGTTGGTGTAGCTCAGGTGGTATCTTTCTGGCGTAACAACTCTAGTGTCTCTGGTTCGAATCTTGTCGAAACAGATTACTTTTATTTTTCCCCTTGTGTTCGAATACTTATTTAATTTTAATATCTAATGGTAATTTCTACGAAAAGGACACGATTTTTTGATGACGGTAGTCCCTGATTGTTCATTTTGTGAAGAGCTACGACACTGTATTCGGAAAGTTATCTCTATAGCTACGAATGGCTTTGCAAGCAGCAGCTAACCTACTCAACCGTCATTTTACGTGACAAGATTTTGAGATCGTCTACATACATATAAACCGAAACTGACAACACGTGAAATTATAGATCCCATAATTTTGTGTAACTGAATTCGAAAACGAAAAAAAAATAAATAAATAAATAAATAAATAAATCTGTTACTGTGGGATTCGAACTACCGACTCTATGGTTGTGAGGTTAGAATGCTACCACAAGAACCACACAGACAGATACTGCAGATGTTTTAATCAGGGCATAAAATAACATGTTAACTGGGCGACACTTGCGTCGCCCAGTGCTGAGAGTTTGTCGCCCAGTGGCTATGGGTAGTGCCGGCAATTTGTTGTTATTGAATGACATATCAAATGCACCGGGAATTAAAACCTTTTCAGTCTTGTTACCCCTAAGACTTTCTAGGAAAATTCATTTCCACCCCCCTCTCAAAAAAAAAAAAAAAAAAAAAAAAACCATCCTTTAAAATATTATCAAAGAAAGCAATACATGAAAACACTACCAATCTTTGTTGATCATAATAGACTCCATAAGACACATATCTTTTACACTTTCGATGCAGCAATGAAACAATTATATTCAGTGAAAAGGTGGGCACGTTTACCAGTCGCAAGTTTTCTAATGCTTGGTTTTGTTGTGCTTAAGGCGCATTTCAGGTCATGTTCCACATTGACACGGTTTTGGTCTTACTTTTTATTGTCAGTAGCTTTGAGAACCCACTCTAATATCTATAAGTGGTACCGAACTGTCTTAACGTTCTTAGAGCTCGGTCAGCTATAAAAGGATATTCGGCTTCTGCTTTTCGCCAAAATGCACCAAGGTCATAATTTTGAAATTCCGTTTTGAATCTGATATTCTCGAGCAATCAGAAGGATTCTACTTTGGATGAAACATCCTTTAAAATTTCCTCTTGAACAGAAAATGGTCTCAATATCCAAGTGTTGACGTGCTGATTATCCATAGCTGAGGAATATTGCTTAATTGAGTGTAATACTGCAGACGCATGCAAAATAACGAAGTTTAAAACAGGATTCTTTTATTTTCCTCGCCTAGTCATTGATCACATAGTTGCTTAAACATCGATAGATCTCCGACTTGAACCCTTCGTTGGTAAAGTTCCAGTTTACGGACGAAACTTCAAATTTTATCGTGCGCTGTCAAAATATTAGTCCTATTTTCTTACAAAGAAATACTCGGACTTAATTTCACTAAAAACTCAGAAAGATACGCCGACATTTCGACAGTTTTTTCTTTTACTTTTGAGTGAAATCTTTCTTTTTTGTGTTCCTTGCTTTTCCAGAAGGAGTCCTATTTCTAAATAGGCAGAGAGAAGCAGCACTTTGATGTGATGTTGCTCTGCAAAGTAAAATAAATCCTCGTTGCTGTGTTCTTTCATTAAAACGAACTAAAACGGTCATCTGACGCAAAATAAAAACCGAAAGTACACGAGGTGGTAAGCAATGTCATCAAAATGTTTTACAGTTGCACAAATACGTCTCTCCGACGATACCAAAAGGGTGAAATGGAATGCAGAGCTTTTCGGCAAGTTAATATGCTTATCGGTGTAAGGGAAAAACACTTCCGAAATGGACAAAGAAATTTTAAATGCATACTGGGTATTCTAAAACATATCCTGTGTTTATTCAAGGCTGTGTATGTGTGTTCCATGGGGGGCGAGGTACGTAATATGAGCTTTTAAGACAATGATTTATTAACTTTTACAGAAAGTGCACAGGAAGCTATTTTAAGTAATCATAGTACCGATATTAGTTTAATACTATTTTCATTTAATAGCCATATCAAATTAAAGTGAACTTATAACATGTACTGTATTCTATTTAACTACTTAACAATTAAAAGACAACAAGAACAATTGAAAGATTGTTTAACAAAATTAGGAGATATAAATGATTTCTTCAAAGCCCAAGTTTAGTATTGTTCCACAAACATTTTTATTTATAATTAAAAACAGATATGAATAAAAATCTATTAAGGAAAAATTAAGCAGCTTTGATTTTAATAAAAAAAAGGCTTCAAAATACGGTTTTAGGCATAAATATTTTGAAATTTTTCCGGGGGAGGGCCCCCGGAACCCCCGGATCATCCTTTCCAATGTCGCCCAGTAAAAATCCCTTGTAATATGCTCTGGTTTTAATTATTGGTACTTACGTGTACTTTGCAAAGCTTCAAAGTCTATTTTCTCTAGAATTGTTTTTAGAATTGCGTCGAATAGCTCTGGCTGATAGTCGTGTAAATTCTGAAGTTCACGTACCATAAATATAAAGAAATTCTAAAATCCGATACCCATGTTGTTTCCTTGTAAGACAAACGTTTCGTGGCACAGCGGCGTGCCCTGCAGTATTCGTTTATATGTAATTATTTAACGATTTTTCAAGTTTCTTGTCATAATATGAAGAGGAACTTACACAAGAAACTGATTATGGTTATTATTTCATTGCATAAAATGAAAACAAGACTGCGGTGAATTTTTCTCATCATGGATAAAATACAGTCGAGAATTAGGGCCGAAATTGTGGCCGCTTGTATGCACAGCTTGATTAAAACGAACCATCTGTCACTGTTGCCCCTTTCTCCCCAGAGGCTCGTCTTCCATTACCTGGTAATTGCTAGTATGATAAAAAGAGTGGCTCGGCTTACACACGCGGACACACACCTTGATACTGCCTAATTCAGAAGCGACAGAGAAAGAAAACAGAGAAGAAGAGAAAGTGTGTTACGCGCAACGTATGGTGCCCGCAGATAGCAAAACTACAGCCGGCGACCAATACCAGAGAAAGTCTATAAGGGAAAAGCGCGCAACGCTCTGAGAATGTTCAAATACGGCAGCTACAACGTAGCACGCGAATGAGAAGGAATACCATATCAGTACTTTACCCACGGGTTAACATGGACTTTGCAACAAATCGGAGGACAGCATAAACTTGATAATAAAGTATGACAGCGTTGCACAGTGACTTTTTCGTCTTCCGAGATGTTATCAACAAGACTGGAAGAGTTACAGCAGAAATACGAAATGCTGGATTTATGAATCATTATTTCTGAGATAATGACCAGTCACGACAAGAATTCATACGGTTTATCAACGCACAGCAGCGATTTAGTATCTACGAGTGCTACAAATTCGAGGCGTTCATCGTGCCTCGACGAGAAAGCTAGTTCAGGAAGACACGGGTGGAACAGAAAAGCTGAGGCGTCAAAGAAACGGAAATTAAATACATGAAATGCATTGAGAATTTAAACGAGTTGCGTTCATCTGAGCCACTTTACTCGATATCAATGGATATACGAAGCCGTTTCTCATTCTGTTAGTTTGTACAACTTATGGGACTTAACTACGGGGTCATCAGTTCCTAAGCTTACAAACTACTTATGAACTAACTAATACTAAGGACGGCACAAATATCCATGCCCGAGGGCGGATTCGAACCCCCGACCGTAGTGGCCGTGCTGACCGTAACTGGAGCGCCTCAGTCTCCTCGGCCACCGCGGCCGGCTTTCTCATTCTGTCTGGCTGAAACAGTAGGCAAAATCCCATTTGTGTAACGTTGTTCGACCTTGACCTCAGTAAAGCATTTGATATGGTGTCGCATAATATTCTTATAAAAAAAAAAAAATAAAAAAAAATTCAATTAAATTTAAAAAAAAAACCTCCAGCAATGTGGAGTGAGAGAGAATGCTGTATGTCTGAGGCAGTTCTACTTGGAGAGCAGAAAGCAATTAGTTGGGATAAACAATGAATTGTCAAAGTCTTCCAGCTCTAAAGGGTATACGCCCATGATACGTTCTTCGGCCTTTCCTTTTCATTGTTTATATCAACGATTTACCCACAATTGAGCCATGTGATGCAGTGATTTATGCAGATGACAACACTCACCACATGTGACACCAAACTTGAAAATGTGCTGCACAACTTACACCTGGCTGACGTCCTTCCAGAAGGACGACAATGGCAACTTTTTCAATCTAGTATTTCTTTCTTTGAGTACCTTGCTCCCCTTACAGGCCAGTTTTAGCTTGAATTGTTGATTGCCAAGTGGTTGGATATGGCTTCGAAATTTTCAAACAGAAGGTAATGAAGACATCCTCGTAGTTGGGTTTGTATTTCTTGAACATTTTTTTTTATTTTTGCGGCGTTTATATGTATATGTTTCATTTTAAATGATGTTTTAATAATAATCATTCACAAGATTAAAATTTTAAAATATTCATGTTGACGTCCTTCCAGGACGAAGGGCGGTATGGCAAAACTAATGGCGCGATTGTGAAAGAAATGACTAATAACGATCCTGTGCAGTCATATGAAAGTACTTAATAGCCTCTGAAAAAAAAAAAATTAACCAAAAAATAATTCCGCTCTATCTGGACTAAAGTAACTTACGCTAAGGACACACACACGCACACGCACACGCACACACGCACACGCTAGAGGGAGAACTGTAACCTCCGACGGGAGCGTCCGTGCAATTGTGGCATAGCGCCGCAGACCACGCGGCCGTTCACAGGAGGGATAACATCCTGTTGGAAACTATAAAGACACTTTACGAATCTGTTCAGCGAAGAGCTGCAGCTGTACTCAAAAAATGGTGGGCCAATTCCTTATTAAGAAATAAATATGTGCGCCTATTTTAGGTGTTGATGTTATTGTCCATCCCTGTATTTGCGAGGAAAATGTATTTCGTAGTGATGCGACAGTAGACATGATTCACTTGAGGCAGTCAGAGGTTAGCCGCCCGCGGGTACCGTTATGATAAGGAACGGTGCATTGACTCAGTTGGACGATATCGGGGGGAAATACTCGGCGACGGCCAACTCGGCAGAATAATCCTAGGAATTCCCTATGTTAACCACAGAAATCGGGCGAACCTAAGAAAACATCCTTCCAGTTCATGTGTATTTACATTGTCGCACTTGGAAAGTCGCAACAACTTAACAAGAATAATTATGGCACCTTACTGTAACTGCTACTTCTACACTTCGCAGTCTATTTGACAGTGGATGAATGAGGATACTTCGAGTACTCCTTTTCCTTGACGTTTGCAGATGACGCGAAGGACAGGGCAATTTCAGTAAGCATCTACAGGGTGTTACAAAAAGGTACGGCCAAACTTTCAGGAAACAATCCTCACACACAAAGAAAGAAAATATGTGGAAATGTGTCCGGAAACGCTTAATTTCCATCTTAGAGCTCATTTTATTACTTCTCTTCAAATCTTATTAATCATGGAATGGAAACACACAGCAACAAAACGTACGTGGTCAGCGTGACTTCAAACACTTTGTTACACGTGTTGATTGTGAAAATTTACAATTTGATCACGTTGGGATGAAGCCTCATCCGTAAATAGAACATCTGCACTGAAATTAGGAGTGACACATTGTTGGATGAACCATTCGCAGAAGTGTACCCGTGGAGGGCAATCAGCTGATGATAGTACCCGCACACGCTGTACATGGTACGGAAACAACTGGTTCTCCCGTAGCACTCTCCATACAGTGACGAGTTGGTTGGATGTTTAAGGGGGACCAAACTGCAACGGTCATCAGTACCCCGCATAGTGACGAGTCAACGTTACCTTGTACAGCAGCAACTTCTCTGACGCTGACATTAGGGTTATCGTCACTTGCTCGAAGAATTGCCTCGTCCATTGCAGGTGTCTTCGTCGTACTAGGTCTTCCCCAGTCGCGACTCATAGGCTGGAATGTTCCGTGCTCTCTAAGACGCCGATCAATTGCTTCGAACGTCTTCCTGTCGGGACACGTTCGTTCTGGAAATCTGTCTCGATACAAACGTACCGCGTCACGGCTATTGCTCCGTGCTAATCCATATATCAAATGGGCATCTGACAACTCCGCATTTGTAAACATTGCACTGACTGCAAAACCACGTTGGTGATGAACACTAACCAGTTGATGCTACGTACTGATGTGCTTGATGCTAGTACTGTTGAGCAATGAGTCGCATGTCAACACAAGCTCTGCAGTCGACATTACCTTCCTTCAATTGGGCCAACTGGCGGTGAATCGAGGAAGTACAGTACATACTAAGGAAACAGTTGGGTATTTTGACAATTGTCTGCACGAATTATTACACTTTACATTTAAAGAGAAATACTGAAATGAGCTATAACATGGACATTAAGCGTTTCCGGACACATGTCCACATAACAGATTTTCTTTCTTCGTGTGTGAGGAATGTTTCCTGAAAGTATGGCCGTACCTTTTTGTAACACCGTTATACGAATTCTCTTTTGATATTAGTGTCGGGATCACGTCGAGAGATTTATGTGGATCAAAGTGATATGTTTAAGACACGAAGGAATTGAAGACGATAGATGCTAGTAGGCACTGAATTAGTCAATGGAGAAAGTCTAAAATCGGTGTCGGACGGGGATTCCAACCCGGTTCTCTTGCTTACTGGGTGGGCAGGCGCGCTGAACAATGTGGCATTCGTACACAGTGGTCTCCACAAGTGCGCGGATTACCTTTGTATGACTTCCGCCAGACCCAAATTCTTAACTTATCCACATGCCAATGACGTAGTTCCCCTGTCCGTTATCACTCGTTATCGCGTCGTTTCGCCGATTACCGCAAAAGTTTGAGCGTGGTGTGCATCTGAACTTAAGGGATCGTTCAGACATGTAGGAAAGAATACACACATAACGTATCACGGTGTGTTCCCATAAGAGCGAGCAAAAATTTAGCAGCACACACAATGCTCAACTGAACTATTTGAAGAAGGGGCCCTGCGGTCGGAGAAGACAGCTTATTTCCAACAAACATGCGAAAATGTTTGTGAAGGTATGGGACCTAACTTTAGTGGTCGTCAGTCCTTGGACTTATATACTATTTTGACTTACGCTAAAGACAACACACACACACACACACACACACACACACACACACACACACACACACACACACGAGCGCGCGCGCGCGCGCGCGCGCGCACGCACGCACGCACGCACGCACGGGGGAGGACTCGTTCCTCTTACGGGGAGCAGCCGCGTACGCCTCAGCAAGACGCCTTAGAGCGCACGGCCATTCCCACGCGGCTGTAACATGCTTCCAAGTTTATACGTACTGTGCTGTGTGTACATTCTGTGCCGCATTGCAGACATAACGAAGGTACAAGCATACGGAATAGGTACCCGAACATGTGACTCCAATATACAACTTAAGTATGTAAGGTGATGCGCATGAGTAGGAAAAACAATCCCATAAAGTTCGAATACAGCTTTAGTAATGAGCTGCTTGCTGCTGTCGCGTCGTTCAAATATCTAGACGTAACATTGCAGAGCGATATGAAATGGAACGAACATGTAAGGACAGTTGTGAGTAAGGCGGACAGACGACTTCGGTTTATTGGGAGAATTCTGGGAAGATGTGCTTCACCTGTAAAGGAGACCGCGTATAAAACGCTTGTACGACCACGTCTTGAGTATTGCTCAAGTGTTTGGGACCCGCAGCAGAGCAGTGTAAAGGAAGACATAGAAGCAATTCAGAGGAGAACAGCTAGGTTTGTTACTGGTAGGTTCGACCAATGCGCGAGTGTCACGGAAATGCTCCGGCAACTCAATTGGGGGATCGCTGGAGGAAAGACGACGTTCTTTTCGTGAATTTCTGTTGAGGAAATTTAGAGGGCCGGAATTTGAAGCTGAGTGTAGTACGATCTTGTTGCCGCCTACTTACATTTCGCGCAGTGATCACCAAGGCAAGAGAAATTAGGGCGTCTACGGAGGCATATAGGCATTCTTTTTTTCCTTGTTCTATTTGGGAGTGGAATAGGAAAGGAAATGCCTAGTAATGGTACAGTGTAACCTTCGCCACGCACTTTACGGTGGATTGCGGAGTATGTATGTAGATGTAAGTAATAGAATTCAGAACGTTGGCCTCGATGGCGAGTGTTCATCAGAGACTACCATATCGTCAGGAGTGCCTCAGGCAAGAGTGATTGGACATGATCTGACGGACAGAGTGAGTTGCAGTCTGTGGCCGTTTGCTTATGATGCCATGATGTACAGGACGATGTCTTCATTGTCTGATTGTAATAGGATGCAGGATGAATCGTACCAAATTTCTATGTAGTAAAATATAAGGTAGTATAGATGAGTACGAGAAACAATACCGTAATGTTCGAAAACAGCATTAGTAGTGTGCTGCTTGACACAGTTGCGTCAATTAAATATCTAGGTATAACGCTGCACTGCGATATGAAATGAAACGAGTGTATAAGGATAGTCGTGGGGTAGGTGGATGGTAGACCACGGTTTATTGTGAGAATTTTAGTAAGACGTGATTTGTCTGTAACGGAGACCGCATATAGAACGCTTGTGCTACCCCGATTTGTGTACTGCTGAAATGTTTGGGATCGCCACCAGATCGGTTTAAAGGTAGACATAGAAGCAATTATGAGGCGGGCGGCTCGGGTTGTTACTGGTAAAAGGTAAAGCAGTCATCAATCCAAAGATTGGTTTGAACACCACAGTGCTTTACTAGGCATGGTCCTGTTTGGAGGTGGTATGCCGTTGCCTTCCTCCGACCTTCGAACTAACTTACCCAGCCATTTATAGGGGGACCTACAGTTTAACGTGGGTTCCGAACCACGGTGCTACTCGTTATTTTTCACATGAACAATACTGCCAGAGGTGAAAGAAGTGGAAAGTGACAGATAAAAATCCTAGGATTTGTAGTCTGGCACTCTTCCACTGTGCAACCGAGGCGCACTTTGTTACTGGTAGGTTCGATTAATGAGCTAGTATTACTGAGACGCTCTGGGAACTCAACTGGGAGTCGCTAGAGGGAAGGCGATGTTCTTTCCGAGCAACACTGCTGAAGAAATTTAGAGGGCCAGAATTTGAAGAGGATTGCAGATTGAGTCTGCTGCCGCCAACTTACATTTCGCGTGAAGATCGCGAGGATAAGATTAGGATAGTATTAGGGCTCGTACAGATGCATACAAGCATTCGTCTTTCCCTCGTTCTATACATAACATTAAAGTAAGTAACAAGTAGTGGTACTAGGTACCCTCCACCAAGCATCTTTTGGGTGGATTGCGGAGTAAGTATGTATGTATTTATTTATTTCCTGCGTGGAAACAAGGACGATGAGCGTGATTACTAGGAAGCCATGATGCAGATTTTCTTTACTTAGCGTGACCATAATATGACTAGGCCTATGTTATATTTACAATCGCCTTATTGTAGAACATGCTATGAATCAACAACAGACCCATTCATTACTCAGTGCTATTCATAGAAGTAGAGTATAATAGGCCTACAATGGAGCGGTACCAGTAGAGCTTCGAGTAAGTCACTGACATGCACATTGTCCTGGTCCATCGCTTGTGACGTCACCTGATATGTAACCTCCTGATTATTTCCCATGGATACATGTAAAGTCACTTGTCTGTAAGTCCCCAGTGGATATGGAGATGAAATTAGTTTCCGGAATCGTAGCTACTTGCTATGTCATTCAAACCACACCACTGACATTTGTCAATGAACAGGCTGCATCCGAATCTTGTTCGCCGATGTCATGCTTGCAATGAGGTTGATAGCCGTCAGTTTCAGGACTTTTTGTGCGTTCGTTGTGCCAATGGTGGTCGTTTTAGTTCAAATTCAAATGTTTATAATCATATGGGACCAAACTACGTTGGTCATCAGTCCCTAGACATACAAACTACTTAAACTAAGTTAAACTAACCTAAGGACAACACGCACATCCATGTCCTACGGAGGGTTCGAACCGCCGACGCGAGTGGCCGCGCGATCCGTAACGTGGCGCTCGAGACCTCTTGGTTACTCCCGCGCGGCGGTCGATTTAGTTAACCGTAACTAGTGTAAATAAAACTCTACAGAATAATTACATTCCTATTATCTCCTTAAGCTGACTTCTCCGACTTCAGTTTATCTCAAATTGTTCAGACAGTCATCCAGTCGGACGATGGACAAACTCCGTATTGTTGTCCACTAGTAGGTGTCCACATGGCATATGACCTTGCCGCATAAGGTGATATGAGAAGTGCAACATGAAACAACCGCAGACTAACATAAAATTCAGTCTTGCAATATGTGCATTCGCCGGTAATGGTCGGTTACTTCAGAATCTGAACTGAAATGTTAGTGTACAACTTGACTCATCTGAAGACGGGGATACCGCCCGTTAGCTTTGACCAGTGACATCGGCGCGGTGTCGTGTGCGTTCGTGTTTGTAGGCGACGAGAGTAATTATGTAGTGCCCGAGTTAAAGATGATAGATTGTTTACAAGCAGAACATATAGATTAAGGTTTTGTGTTTAAAACGTGATCTGTAGCTTCACTCTGATAGTGACACCTAGGTTAACAGAGAGGTGTTTCTTTCCTGCAAGTGAACGTCTACGCCGCGAATTTTTGGGCTGACTGCGGTGAGCCATGGTACATTTTGTTGTTGTAATCTGTAGTTTACGAGGATAACCACAGATTATTTATTCAAGACACAAGCATTAAGATATTATCGGACTTTCCGATATGTTGATGACGTCATGGTCAAAGCTGACTGGTGGTATCCCGGTCTTCAGCTATACCCATAACTTAAGAACCAGTTTTGTATATTTTGTTGAATTAATATCATCAGCCATGGAGATCAAATAGCATTAATATGGAAAAAATCAATGAGTTACTAAGTCTCTTTAAAACTAAACATTATGTCTAGTCTTCGGACGTCATGTGAAAGATTAGCAACAGAGAAACTATATGAACGAGTTTGTTGGCCACAGACGCGTCGGGGCAAAAGGGCGAACTCATCCGACACATAGATAGCGGAATAGAGAGAAGAATTCTTGTGTTGCGAAATCGCACATGCGCCATCTAAGTATAAACATGTAGGCCGAGGAGAGATTTAGGGACGTGTAGCCATTTTGAGATAACATAACTTTAAACGAGCAAAGAATTTGTTAAAACTAGAAAGTTAAAGTTGTTGAGAAAACCTGTGTTTACAGAAATGTGTATAAACCAACAATTTACCGATGAAAGTACGTGCGAATGAGAAAGGGAGATTAATTTTTAACGCCCTTCCTACAGCGTTGTTATTGGAGGCGGAACTCACGTCTGGATTGTTTTGCTTAAGAATAGGGGAGTAAATCTACCATGCATTCCCGCATTTCCCTAGAGTGATTCAGGGAAAGCACGATAAATCTAAATCTGGATTGCCGGGCGTAGATTGGAACTAACGTTCTCCTGATTTAGAGTCCAGTGTATTATCTCTGCGTCACCTCGCTCGGTGACATGCAAAATGGTTCCCAGAATGAAACTTTCACTCTGCAGCAGAGTGATATGAAACTTCCTGGCAGATTAAAATGCCTCCACCATATCCTTTCTTCCATGAGTGCTAGTCTTGCATGGTTCGCAGGAGAGCTTCTGTGAAGTTCGGAAAGTAGGAGGCGAGGTACTGGCGGAAGTAAAGTTGTGAGGCGGCATCGTGAGTCGTGTCGGGATAGCACAGTCGGTAGTGCGCTTGCCCGCGAAAGGCAAAGGTCCCATGTTCGAGTCCCGGTTCCGGCACACAATTTTAATCTGCCAGGAAGTTTCATGCAAAATGGTGTCTTCCGGGATGATAACACTGACATGACTGGAGCAGAGTGTTGGTCGTGCTGTGGTAAGTTGATGGCAAATATAACTGTAGTATTCCACCTCGTGCTGCAGGTCTCGAAGATGTAAGCTAGTAATTGTCTCTCACAAATTAAAATACCACTTTAGTTCACTACTTCTGAGCTATGAGCCGACGGAGAATGGTTTGGTGGTAGAGAGCTAATGCTGGACCTGTACGCTGGATTAGCCGTGTGGTCTAACGCACCGCTTTCCGAGACGGGGAGGCGTACCGGCAGGGTTGCCAGGTGTGGCGATTTTTCGCATTCTTGGCTATCTTTTTCCTATAATAGTAGCAATTCTAGCACTCTGGCGACTGGCGACTAAATTTGGCTTTAAAAGGAATTTGTTGGCGACTTAATGGCTATTTTATTTTACTTCAAATACAACGAATGTAAAGCAATCACTCTTTAGACATTGCGTCAATGATACCGGCTAAACTTCGGTAGAATGCTGGGGAAATGTAATCAACCTACACATGTTAGCACAAATGTTTTCAAGTATCATGGATGTGTGGGAGAGTGTCACAGATATGTAAACAAACACAGCTTACAGACTCTTGAAGATACACGTAAACTACCTCATGTACCCTACTTACGATGGTTCAAGAACAGGCTTTAAACGATATCTCGAAGTATGCTTCAACAACGTATGTATGGCTCCCGCTGAGAACATGATGATAAGATGATATAAATTACAGCATGCAATGAGGCATTTAAACATTAATTTTTACCGCGTTCCGTACGTCAACACAACAGAAATTCGTAACAATAGCTGCTGTGAAGAGAGCCCTTTGCTACGCAATTCACAGTGGTGAACAATGGTTTGCAGAGTATAAATGTCGATGGAGAACACGCGGTGGTTTCCCAGTCGTTCTCATGGCTGATTTTTTAGTGTGTCATGACGCATTATTACTAATTAAAGTCCATCTCACCTCAAAGTATGGATTGCTTAGTGCATTATTATAAATTACCTCACCTCAAAATGTTGCAATGATTTTGTGTGTATGAAAGAAATGTCTGAAAGATTCAATAACTCTATTCGACACCTGTAAATATTTGTTTTTAAGAAGATGAAAGTGATTGGTAGTCGAACCTATGCATGAGAACACCACTTGTGTAAGTTTGATAGAATGATTCTTGAACAGTTTTGTGTTATAAAAATTACAAGTTATGAAATTAATAAAAATGATAGTTAACTGTAACTGAATTTCCGGAGTCTCTCTATTATATTTACAATATGACAATATTTTAACTGGTCTCATTGTCATTTGGTGGTGTGCCTGGGTTCAGTTCTTGAATGGACTCAGATAAATGTTTCTGTGAAGTATGAGTTTCCTTGGAAAGTTCAGTCCGATGTCTGTGAATGTGAGAGTGCCACAGTTTGTGTTGACTTGTTACTGAGTAACCAGCTTACTCACTGAATTTCAGGATTATTATTGTCGAGTAACATGCCATCATTACCATAGCATAATAATGTTAACAGATTAAAGGTTGCGATATTTGGCTATTTTTACTGATAAAAAGATGGTTATATTTTGGCATTTTATTGATGAAAATATGACGATATTTTGGCTACTTTTTGTTTAAAATTTGGCGACAGAGCAATGGAAAAACCTGGCAACACTGCGTACCGGCCCTGGTTCGGATCCGCCCGGCGAATTAACGAAGGGGGTCGGAATGCCGGCCAGCCTGGATGTGGTTTGTAGGCGATTTTCCGCGTTCCCCTAGGTGAATAACGGGCTGGTCCCCAAGTCCCGCCTCAGTTACACGATTAGCAAACATTTCATAACACTTTACACTTTCACACATATAACACTATACACAGACATTTGGGATACACATTTCCTCCCGTGGGGCAGATGGGTGGCGACAGGAAGGGTACCCGGCCACCCCGTCCATATTAACACGCCAAATCTAATAACCACAGCCGATCCTGCAAGTGCAGGAAAAGGGCTGAAGAGAAAGAGAATGAGACCTAATGCTGGACCAAAGTCCTGCGTCACGTCGATGCATGTTTTACGTTTAGACAGATGGAAGCACACTATTTCAGTTAGCGATGGATTATCTGACTCCAAGTGTTACTTCGATGTGCATGAGGTAGCTCATACACAAAAACGCCAGAAGTACGCGCATTTTTTTAGATTAGAACGAACATTCGGGGAGTTTCGATAAGCAATATATTCCCGTACTGGGTCGGAGGAAAGAAGGGGGGCGGGGAAGGGGAAACATTGCGTCTTACTTCTGTTTGAAATTTAGGAAAATTACGCAAATCCTAAATGCGGATGGTCGGAGATGGATCTGAACCACCGCCCTCCCGAATGCGAGTCCAGTGTGTTAACATTGCGCCAAATCGTTCAGTGAGGGTGATACGGTGATCGGTCAAGACCTACTGACCCATCTGAGGCCAGAACGTGGAAATTTGCTTGCTTGAAAAACCGTCGACATTCTGAACGAAAACAATGTAAGGCTTTCGACTAGAACCAATTAGCCAGAGAAAAGCTAAGAGAAATTCGAAAGACCACAGCATTGGGTAATAGTGTTGATCGTTCGGCTGTTCCTATTGTTGCAAGAATGGCATACTCGGCACATGCATGACTGGCACGTTTAATAATCTTCGTTATTTTTCACTGCATACTATTTTACCCGTGAAATCAAAAACGTTTCCGTAGACGGTACTTCCAGCGCTGCCTTCTAACCTGTTCGTAATAATAAATCCATAATCCTGTCTGCGGGCGACCCACAAAAAAGTAATGTACTTTAAGTTTACAATATTTCATAACCCGATCAACATATGGAAACAACATTTTCTGCAAATATTACTCATAGGAAAATTTATTTTTCCTGTACGACTACTTGCTCAGAAAAATTATCTCCTCGATGTTTAATATTGTCCGAAAACCTCGTTTAAACTTTTACCTGCTGAGAGATAAAAACTATACAGTTTTTGACAGAGCTAGTCACTTGTTAAATTGCTATTCTGGCACCTCATGAAATGAGTTGTATGTGACAATTTTGCAAACGTAACAATCTAGCTGGATCGAAATTCAAGTGTCTTCAGCTGCCTGTGTATGAAAATTATGATATAAAATACCATGCCATTAACAGACTAATTAGTAGTTCCTTCTCCAGCTGTTGGGGAAGACTTTAAAAGGGACTAATTTATTGGACTATGTGCGCATTACATTTTAAGATAAGATAATGCCCTAGCCTTAGTTTTCATTTCAGATTATCTTCAGCCGCGGCGGAGCGTATTGAGGCGCTATACTACGATGCGCGAGGCCGTTCCTCGTCGGGGGTTCGAATCCCCCCCTCGCGAATGGATGTTTATGCTGTCTTTAGTATAAGGTAGTTCATGAGTAGTTTGTAAGTTTAGGGACTAATGACCCCACAGTTAACTCCCTTAAGCTTAACAAGCATTTAAACATTTGATTATCTTCATTTTTTAAAAGCGCTATATCAGTCTTGCATCCTGTATAAGGCCTACATGAAACAGTTCACGCAGAGTGAGACGAACTGCTGACATCTGCAACTCTACATCTACATGGGATACTTTGCAAATCACATTTAAGTGTTCATCGAAACACCTTTGTACTATTTATCTCCCATTCCATTCTCGAATAGCGCGCCGGAAGAAAGACCACCTGAATCTCTTCGTTCGAGCTCTGATTTCTCGTATTTTATTCTGACGATCTTTTCCACCTATGTAAGTGACAGTCAACAATATATTTTCGCATTCGGAGGAGAATGTTGACGATTGGAGTTTCATAAGTAGCTCATGCCGTAACGCTGTCTCCCCTGTATCGTGACAATACAAAACGAGCTGCCCTTGTCCTTTCGGTGTTCTCCGTCAAACCCATCTGATAAGGATCCCACACTGGGCAACAATACTCCAGAAAAGGACGTACAAGAGTAGTGTATGCAGCCTCTTTAGTAGTTCTGTTGCATCTTTTAAGGGTTCTGCCAATAAAACGCAGTCTCTGGTTCGCCTTTCCCATAACATTATCTACGTGTTCTTTCCAATTTAAGTCTGAAGTAATAGTAATTCCTAGGTATTTTGTGGAGTTTAGGCCTCCACTTTTGATTGATTTATCTTGTAAACAAAGTTAACGTATTTCTTTTCGCACTCATGTGTTTTTCTATTAAAAGCAATCCATTTGGTAGTCGAAGAAGCGGCAGCGAATAGTTGCGTACCAAAACGAAGAGAGAAACGCTTCATTAACGTTGGCAATAACAGTGTGAGAAAGTCTGTCACCCTCTGAAACGCTAATGTAAATGGTAACTAAATTTTATTTACCGTAAAGACCATATTCAAATGTTTGTAATTTATGGGACTTAACTGCGGGGTTATCAGACCCTAAACTTATTGAACTACTTATAAACTAACTTATACTAAACACAGGGGGGATTCGAACTCCCGACGGGGAACGGCCTCGCGCATCGTAGCATAGCGCCTCAATGCGTTCAGTCGCGGCGCAGTAAAGTCCAAAATCGGTAATCTCTCCCACCTCTAACTTGTTAGTGAAAGCATAATTATAATTATTTACGTGGCCCCCCGATAGGAGAATTTGGGAGCAGAAACTTTCAGTTCGTAGCGCATTGACTGTTAGAACAAGCTCCGCCTCTTTTTTCCAATGCATTCAGTTTACAGCAAAGAACAACGTGTATTGGGTTACACTACAGCGTCGCAGAAGGAACACGAAATGAAGCAATACTTCAATGTTTGAGTAATCGAAAAGGAAAACTTATCTACGAAATACGAATATTTTTAAGGGACTTATTAAGTGGGTGTAGCAACGCTCTCTGCCGCTGTTGTAACAACACAGAACAATCATCAGAATTACATTTCTCAGACAATTTTTATTGACGGTATTCTTTTTTTTCTTCAAACAAGTCGTCGGAGTATGTGGAGTTATTTTAGCAAGTAACGAGGTGGAAGACAACAATCAATACCCAATACGGATCAGCAACACACTGACGATGGCTGTGGTGCGCAATGCTGTTACGTAGCCAAGGTTGGCAGAGAGCATAAACATTCCGTAGACATACGAACTCAGCTGCCTTCGCCGATCACAGAATCCGCCATGTAAAAGTGCGTGATCAGTAATCGACTAAACGCGCCACAGGCAGTGTCAGTTTAATAAACAAGTGCACAAGCTATTACACACTTAAGTTCGCAGCGTTTTCCCTTAAACTTAACACAGTACATACACATGAAAGAGACTTTAAATATTTTCCAATTCTCGTCTATGCTGACATGGATCAGTGTGGATTAATTCGTTTAAACGATCTTCAAAACTGCATCTTCCAAAATGTGGGGAGTCACTAGGGTAAAAACGATCCTCTTTAAAATGAGGAAACCATTTCCTTTCTTCTGCCCAATGTTATTTCCACGTGCGGCGCAAATTTCTTGCTTTTATGCTGCTGTCACCCGTATACTGAACTGAAGCATAAGATTGTCAGAAATGTATCTATTTCCTCCACTTGGCAATCCGCTTTCTAGCGTCCACAGCTCTAATCACTACTTCAAAATGATAGAATGTTAACTAATACCAACAGCGAACAAATAATAAATGGCAATTAATAAATGAACCTATAAGACTGCGCCAGAACCCCAAAACAGGAACACCAACCCGCAAATTAAAAATGCTACGAATTTACATGCTAACCTAATACGTGCCGGGCTTAGCGCATAAAGCGCGCAGCGCAATATATGCATCTTTGGCGCTAAATAAGCGCTTGAAACTGAAGGGAGCGCCGAAATATAAAGCAAAATGTCGCAGTATGTATTCAATCATTTTCGTTACATAGTTCCGAAATTTTTGTTTCAAATAGTTACACGTAAAAACAGGATTCTACGTCGATGACATTAATAAATTGGCATTATGTCGAAACTACTCCATTTCACATAGCATATAATTTCTCCCAAAACTCTAAGACATCAAACGCGGCGTTGAATTCTGTTACCCTGTGCATCAGCGAACTACCGCATCGCGCAAATTAATTCCGCGAGAATTGTGGGTGCGAATTCACTTGTACCTGATTTACAGTTGCATAGCCTAAATGTTAGATACGTCTACAAAGCAGTTACAAACGAAAGAAATTTCTTAATAATTACATAGCAATAAAAAAAAAAAAAAAGACTTTCACTAATGTAAGCCAAAGGATATTTTTGAATGCAACGTGCCGATTTGCAAAATGAAAATGCAAGGCTTTTATAACTTTCTTTGGCACGTTCATTGTCCGCGATTCCTGGTGTAGCACAGGAGTTATTGCGAATAAACAATTCGCTGATAGATAAGTTGATAGTAATTTCAAGAAAAAATGATAATAAAATTAAAAATAAATCCTGTGTTTATGGTTGTGTTGTTGTGGTCTTCAGTCCGGAGACTGGTTTGAGGCAGCTCTACAATACCCTATCCTGAGCAAGCCTCTTCATCTCCACATAAGAACGGCAACCTACATCTGTCTGAATTTGCTTACTGTATCCATCTCTTGGTCTTCCTCTGCGATTTTTACCCCACACACTTCCCTCCAATGTTTATGGTATCTGGCGAAAATCGAAGCACTTGTTACGAGCTTTTTGAATGGACTCTACAGACTTTTCAATGGCGGGAATCAAGTTGTTTTTGTGTGGGACTCAAAGTAAACAATTGCAACATACGCTTTAAGAGAAATGATAACTTTGACAGGTATATCTTAATAGGAATCAATGACAGTTTATGTTAAAATGAATTTATTATTAGGCTGAAATGAATTTATTTTCGCCTGGTTAAAGTACGTTTCAATTTAAAGAAATTAAAAGCAATTAC
The DNA here is from genome assembly GCA_026315105.1 of Locusta migratoria. Taxonomy (NCBI): domain Eukaryota; kingdom Metazoa; phylum Arthropoda; class Insecta; order Orthoptera; family Acrididae; genus Locusta; species Locusta migratoria. Next base: position 319,564,279 of record CM048747.1, on the reverse strand, counting down.
AAGAATGAAGGAATTAGTGACAGCAAATCGACGCACACAGACAGAAAAGGCGCATGGTGAGGGTTTACACGCCTCAAAGGTGCCACGCCCACCAGAAAAAAATGATAGAGATGCGTACGTTATTATTAAAAGAAAAACATTTAGTTTTATGTTACCTCCTGAGTCAGGTCTGCCGTATCCGCCAAGCTGGGGTCGCTCTCGTCGTCATCGAACAGGAAAGGAAATCCCGATAGTCCAGAAGATGATGGCTCCGCGTAATCCTCGGTTGCAGACACTGATGGTCTGTCGTTGTCCACAAGCAACCCAGAGCTCGATGCATTGTCCGCTCCGAAATCATCATCCGGACTGTTTCCATCCACATTGAGAAGATACGCAGTAACATTATATATTCCCGTAGTTATCCTGTTGTAGCGCCCAAGGGCGTTGAGCTCCTCGAAGACTTCTCGCTCGTAATTTATGAGTTCAGAGTCGAGGCTTTTAGGGTGGATATAGGGCCTGCGGTTATCGAAGTTAGGACCCCGAGGACCGGCGAGGGCCCACGCCTGACCTGTCTCCACGCGGACGCCCACGATTTCTGGAGCTTCCCGCCGCAGGTAAGTGTCTGGATCTGCTCGCAACAAGCTGAGTAGCAGTGCCAGCTGCAACAACTCGTCACACTTTGATTTCTTCAGGCAAACCATAATGCAGCCGTTGTTGACACTACAGTTGTTGATTTCTTCCTTACCGGACGTACTAGGCAATCAGTGCAAGGTATAACCTTTTTTTATGCCCACGAGGGCTCAGTGTAAGTTTTTGTACTCTTTACAATACCGGTACATTCGATAAGAAAACTCAATTTTTACTATCGCCAGATAAAAAGTACGATCATTTTTTCAGGGACACATGCAAACAATTGTTTATAGTGTGTATCTAAGAAACTCTAATATCTGATTCCCTGAAAAACACACTTTCGTAAACAGATAAACAAGTGACACGCTCAAACACAAAAATTCACATGAGCAGGATTTTACTATCACACATAATCAAATGAAGTAACGAAAGTTTGATACGTGTTTCACACATGCCAGACGATTTTAGTCTCTCTTAAAGGACGACACAACATAAATTATAACTGCTGTTATCAAGAAAATGCACACTACCGGCGAGGAGGTTAGGTTTCGTTTGGTCCTTCTTGCTGTAGTAATTTAACAGGAACTTCCTATTCAATTAACACGAGAACAAGAAAGAGAAAACTGCCAACTCTCTGGAAATTGTCTGCGCTTCTCATTATACACACAACAATTATTACTTCGAACTGTCAAACCGGCATCTAAGTTGCTATACCATCACATGTATAATACCCTTGCAGAAATACGTAAAACACAATACCAACGGCCAGCACATTAGTGATATCACGTTTGTTTACAACAAATAAACAATGTTTATTCACGCACACGCAATGTCAACATTTCTCCGCAACTTGAACACTACCACTACGGAGTCGTCTGCTGATGTGAGTCAGCAGCAGGTTAGGCATTGTGATCACGTGGAACGCCGAGCATCACGGGAGTATGACGACATCGAAACACCGCACGTATTTTGTTTATTTCTGTGGAAATCCGCACCCCCAAGTTGTAATTGTACTAGTATTGGCACAACTACGCCCGCACATTGCCATGAAGTTCCAACGCAACTTCATATTGAGAGATATAATTATTGTTGTATTCGAATTTTGTTTCAGAATATGTTTGCCGCGTAGTTGCCATATCGACACAAAATATTTTCTGAGCAAAAGTGGATGAAGATAATTTCCTTACCTTTGATGTGTCTGTCTTCGGTGTAGGGGATGGCAACCCTGGAGAAAGACTTCTCATCTGTGGTAGTTCTTCCACCTCAAGCATCGTGACAGCGCCTAAAACATCGTTAAGGTTATCGAAAAACAATTTTTGCTGTACATATTTATCACTAATCTTCGATGATTTGTCTAAAACATGACGTACAATGTATTCTGAGGCACTGATATAACTGTATGCAAACTGTCACAGAAAACTGTTGTTTCGTAGCCACGAAAAAATGAAAAATATTCGGACGTCAGCTTCCGTGTACCAGCTTGCTTTCTAGCAGTCAAGGTTATAATGACGTCATTGAATTCTCGAACATAGCCAGCTGATAGTATGATCTTAGTATTCGTCCGCCGTAAATTGTGTTTTCATGAAAGTTGTGAAATGAATGTTATGTGCTTAGAAACAATGAATAGCACTGTGTTTAAATTTTACTATTGTGAAGAATGTCACTTTAAAGAAAGTTTGATCTGTCTTGAGTGTAACGTTTACATAGAATGCTGTATAGTTTTTAGTTGAATGACTGATGACGGTAATTTTGGGTAATTAGGCTGTTTGTCAATGTAGGATAAACGAATCCTTTAATGTATTTCACTACAGGAAGTTCGTTTTTGATAATATCCGTGAGAATTTAGTTTTTTGATTGATATTTAAAACAAAATTCCTTTTTGTGGCTAAACTATTACATGCCATCCCCGCAGTGTCCTTGTTGGACCACATGTACTGTAAATGTTGCTGATTGATTGAATTAAGTTAAATGGTGATGTACCTACTTTCAACTGTCCACTTACCTAGTCCCATGATTTAATTAAAACTGCCAGTCACTTGAAAGTGATCATCTGTGTTGTCTTTATGCATTAAGGTGAGATTGCAGATGACGGTTTGTAAAATTCAGTGATAAACATTTTCTATTGTGTAAAAATATGTAGAAATCACAAATAATTGGACTGTACACTGCAAGAGAGAACCTATGCTTTTTCAGCGTGACTGCAATCATCTCGGTGACAGATCAGTGTGTATCACATTGCACTTAGCTAAACAGTGAATGACTTTGTTGATAGAATTACAAAGTAACTTGGCTGTTGTGGTTACATGTAGTTTCTACTTTTTTGCCTGTTAATATAACATGGACCTAAATTTCCTGTACTTTTCTGTGCTTGCTGCTATTTCAGTTAGAGAGTACCTATCATATAATTCTCATTGTTAATGCTAAATTCATTAATTTTTAGTTTCACAAACATTTAGGCCCCTAATTCTTTGCATGTTGTTGCCTAATAGTCTTTAGTGCAAAGACTAGTTTCGTGTGGCTTTGTACATTGGTATAGGCCTATCTTGTTCACACTGTTTCATCTAGCTACAAAACTATTGTAACCTACACCTGTTTGAACAGATGAATTAAAGCACTGGATACTACACGTTGGCTTTGACCCATGACATTGCACCATGATTTAATATAAAATTCTATTCATTTGAAACTTTGTGCATAATGGAAAGTTTTATCTTATGAGTTTTGTTTTGTGTTTGATTATTGTTACCTGTTTAATATTTCCCTGACTATCATGTCATGGATCACAGCAGGGTTGTGGTATCGAGACACTCAGTGTTGCTGTTTGAATGTGGTTGCTTTAGTCAAACCATTGTCGCATGCAACATTTTACGCCCACACATTTTTCTTAATTACGATATTAACTGTACCTTCATGTAATAGCATTCCATTCCTGTATTAATCAATGCTAATGCCTCAACGACAAGCATAGTAGCACAGTGACTAGAACACTCGACTCGCATTTGGTTCAAATCCGCTTCTGACCCTCTAAAACCTCTCCAGGCAATTTCTTTCAAAGGGCTGAGGCAAATCCCCCCCCCCCCCCCCCCCCGGCATAGTTGAAGACCATGATACAACCCGTTGGCTTTGACCAATTACGTCATATCAGAGACTCGCAAGATGTGCTCCGTAGATATACCAAATAGCAAAACAAACACTATCACCGAGTATAAACATACAGGATAATGTCAGAATACTTATGTAGTGTAGATAATAAATAATCTGTGATCTTGTAAGTTACATATTACCACAGCAGAACGTACCATCGATCACAGGTCTCAGCCCAAAAATTCCTACGTTTGGCGCTCAGTTGCGAAAACAGCCTCTTTTAATCTATACCCCACTATCAGAGAGAAGCTACAGATAACGTTTTGAACACAAAATCGTAATCTATAATCTATGTTCTGCTTGTAAACAAACTATCGTCTTTAACTCAGATGTGACGTCATTGGTCAAAGCCAATATTGCGGGCTTCAATTCACCCCCCCTCCCCCCGCAAATCATTATCAAAGTTTATTGAGAGGTTGTAAAACTATCCTTTTTCTTCTTTTAGCCACATTATGGCATGCTTTCTTGGCTAAAGTCTAGATTGGGTTGCATCGTCAAGCTGGTATTTTTCATGATGCAAATGTTGGAAAATGGGTTGTATTAAGTGATTTCGCACTTACACTCACACATTCACTTACCTAGCTCCATGATTTAAATGAATAACACTAATAATTTGAAACAGTGGTCATTTGTGTTGTTTTTGCAGCTCAAGGGGCTCACCTGTAGACGGGAATACCGCCTGTCAACTTTGACCCATGACGGCATCGCAGCCTGGTAGTTTTGAGGTGTGTGGGTGTTTGTAGAAGGCATGAGTGATTGTGCGGTGGTTGAGTTAGACGATAGTTTGTTTACAAACAAAACAGATTAACATTTTGTGTTTAAAAAGTGATCTGTAACTTCTCTGATGGTTTGGTGTAGGTTAACCTAGAGACTCCCATCCCCCCCCCCCCCCCCCCCCCGTATGTGAGTGCTGAAGGCGCGAATTTTTGGGCTAAGATCTGTGATCGATGGTACATTCTGTTATCGATAATAACTACAGATTATTTGTATCTACAATACAGAGATCTTAAGATATCCTGTATACTGGTTTTCTGACATCTTTATGACGTCATGGGTCAAAGCAGACGGGTGGTATCCCAGTTTACAATTATGTCGTTCAAGGCAACAGCACTTGCCTTGGTTAAATTGTATTTACTGCATTGGTAGTGTAGTATGCTAATGGTGCAACAAAATGTTTCCTTTATGATGATAATAAATTTACTGACCTGACAAGGCTACATACAAGAACTTGTACCATGGTAGACACCTGGTCGCCATCCGCCAGGCTCACATGTGGGCCCAGCATCATCCAGCATCATGGCTTCCAGTTTTCTGCCGGCAAAACACGTGTGATGCACTTCTGTCGGCGTCGGACAGTTCACCCCCACCCTTAGCTCTACCTTGACGGCCAACTGCTTCCTGTCTTGGACACTCACCGCTTCCTAGGCCTGATCTTTGATGCCCGACTGACTTGGCTCCCTCATATTCGTTATTTGAAACAGGAGTGCGGGCGACATCTCAACGCCCTTCGATGTTTGGGCCATACCACATGGGGGGCTGACCACTCCACCCTGCTGTGGCTCTATACGGCCTTGGTGCAATCGCGCTTAGATTTTGGATGCCTCGCTTATGGCTCTGCAGCGCTTTCAGTGTTGCGCTTGTTGGACTCTATTCACCACTGTGGGGTTCGCATTGCGACGGGAGTCTTCCGAACCAGCCATGTGGACAGTCTTCTAGCAGAGGCCGGGGTTCCCCCGTTATGGGTCCGCCACCAACAACTGTTGGTAGCTTATGCACTCCGCGTATACAGTTCAACAGGACACCCGAACTACCGCCTACTTTTTTCTACTGCGGCCGTTCGTCACCAGCAGCAGCGATCCAGGTCAGGACACACAATAGCGGTCCGCGTACAGTCCCTCCTGGGGGAGCTTGAGTCCTATCCTCTCCCACCTCCATTTCAGGCCCATTCACACACACCTCCATGGTGCCTGCCATGGCCATGTCTTCGTTTAGACTTGGCCCACGGGCGCAAGGACTTGCTTCCCCCCTGAGGCTCTCTGTCACCAGTTTTTCGCTGTTGTTGCTGAGCACCCCAGCTACGACATAGTTTATACGGACTGCTCGATGGTAAACGGCAGCATTGGCTTTGCCTACATCCACGGCGACCACATTGAGCAGCAGTCTCTGCCAGAGGGCTGCAGTGTTTATACTGCAGAACTGGTGGCCATCTTCCGTGCTCTCGAGCATATGCATTCCTGCTCAGGTGAGTCTTTGCTTCTTTGTAGTGACTCCCTTAGCAGCTTACACATTCTGGAACAGTGCTACGCACGTTTCGCCATTGGTGATGGCCATCCGAGAGGCTGTTTTTGGCCTTGTTCAGTCTGGCAGATCAGTGGTGTTTCTTTGGTCTCCAGGACACGTCGGCATCCCAGCCAACGAACGTGCCGATGGGCTTGCCAAACAGGCGGTTAATGCCACTACCTTATAGATCGGCCTCCCGGCTCCAGATCTCAGTTCCTTGTTGTGCTGCCGGGTACGTCAGCTTTGGGATGCTGAGTGGCATAACCTGAGCACGCCCAACAAGCTCAGGGTTCTCAAGGAGACTACGTCTGCTTGGCACTCCTCAATACGTGACTCTCGCCGGGACTCGGTGGTTTTCTGTCGCCTATGCATTAGGCACACGTGGCTCACCCATGGCCATCTCCTTCGGGGTGAGGACCCGCCCCAATGTCTGTGTGGCTTCTGTTTGACAGTCCACATATTGTTGGACTGCCCCGTTTTAGCCGCCATGCAGAGAAATTTTAACCTCCCTGCTATTTTATCAGAAGTTTTTGGTGATGATGCTACTATGGCAGATTCCGTTTTACATTTTATTCGAAGCAGGTTTTTTTTATCATTCTCTCTAACTGGAGATTTCTTTGTGTTGTCGAGTGGTTGACTTTTCCTTTTTTTTATTCTTATGGTCGGTCAACAACAGAAATCGGCTTTTTCGTTGTAAGGTGTCTTTGTGTGATCGTCTCTTTTCGTTTTGTATCTTGTCGTTTTTGATGTTTTATGGACTCAGTGGGACTCCACTCCCACTTTACACATTAACTCTGGGCTTATCTCCTTCACGCCCACAGTCTTCTTTGGACGCTTTGTGGGGAAATGGGGGACTGATGACCGTTGCCGTTTGGTCCCCCTTAAACATCCAACCAACCAACCAGAGAGGTAGAGAGGCCAAGCACTCTAAGGTGTCTCGCCGCAGAGCGCACGGTTGCTTGCCATTGGAGGTTCAAATCTTCCCTCGGGCATGGCTATGTGTGTTGTCCTAAGCAGAAGTTAAAGTAGTTTGTAAGCCTAGGAACTGATAACCGCAGCAGTTAAGTCCCTTAGATTTACAAACATTTGAATAAGAACTTGTCAACCATAGAAGAGGAATAGCATTAATTAATTATTTCAGTCAACTTGGAAAATTATGCCGCCTCATTCAAAGAGCATTCTGAGGTTGTGACAAACACCGGCATAAATGAAGACCAGGATACCACCAGTCAGCATTGACCCATGCCGTCATCAATCTGTATACAGGATAACATCTTAATACTCATGTATTGTAGATAATAAATAATTTGTGGTTATCTTGTAAATTATAGATTACAACAACAATGTACCATCAATCACAGGTCTCAACTCAAAAATTTGCAACTTCAATACCTTATCATCAGAGTGAAGTTACAGATCACACAAAATATTACTCTATCATCTGTATTCTGCTTGTAAACAAACTATCATCTTTAACTTGACTACAACATAATTAGTCACACCTTCTACAAACGTGTATGCACGTCAAAACTGCTGTGCAGCGATGACGTCAGGGGTTAAAGCTGACTAGTGGATTCGCGCCCTATAAATGACTTTTTTAAAATAATTAGTGAAAATAAATAAAAATTATGTATCCTCATGTCCAAAACAGAAGTCTTGTATACACCTACATGTGGGTTAAAATGTAAGCCTGCTATCATTAAAGACAATCAGAACCAGATGACAGAATGAGTATGACAGAAATGCACAAGCCAGAGATAGTCTAACTTAGGGGTGTACAGGCTTAGTAGTACAGCAAACAGCAAACCCCATCACTTAGGCTGCAAGCAAAACAAAAAATATAGCCTATACATAGTTGACAAGGTCAATAACTAGTTTTATATCATTTAAAACTAAACTCACTGTGATGGGCTTTGGAAGATCCAATGGCGCTGACTAGCCATTGTGTCATTTGTCAACTAGAAGTTCTTGGAGGTTAGGTTGAGGAGGGGGCACATGGTCAGCATGCTGGCCATATCCAGTTTTTGTGAGTGGATTCAAATTACTTGTTTCACAAATATTGTTTCAGTCACAGCAACTAAATGAGAAATACAATGTAATTTCTTTTCTAAAACATTTTTGGGCATAATTTTACAACGTGAAACCACCCACCTGCTTTGACCCTTACATCAACACGACAGCAATGACATATATATATGACCAAAAAAATTATCAGAACAACTGACAAATGCACACATAAACTAAAGGTACAAGCATGGAAATGTGGGGTTTTTGGATGGGAACATTCTAATTGGGGAAAAAAGACAAAAATCTAACTGAAAATACAGTAAAATATAATTTAAAGAACACACAAAATAAAAAATGAAAATGACAAAACTCTACATGGAATTGAGTAGTTCAGTTGATCTACAAGACACCTCAAATGAAGACAGTGATACAAATTCAACCTCCCCCATCCCTCTAGAGCAACAAAAAAATGGTGTCACACTTCAGTCATTTTGAATGTTCCGTTCTAACATAATCTCACCACAACTACTTTTTTCACATCCATTTCGCCGCCTCAACAAAACTGCTGCCTCTCATCTTAACCTAAACCTCAGGCTACGCAACAAATCAGTCTGTCACCACAACCAGTTTCTTGCTTTTCACATTTGTTGGTTTGCCAAAAGCAATAATCACACCACAACACCTACATGCAAACTGGTATGTTGCCAGGCTACACACACTTCGGAAATGCCGCTGAAAATCCCTATTACATTGATCTGAATGTTAGGCAAACTTCCTTAACTGCCACCAGCACCAATAGAAACTACTCACACACACAAAAAAAAGATACCAAAGTTATGTTCCAGTGTACAAAACACCTATGAAAAAAAAAAAAAAAAAAAAAAAAAAAATAAAATAAAATAAAAAATAAACCACACTCACATAAGCACATAACCCACCCACCCCTAGCCTTCCCCACCGCAACTTTAATAAGCTTCATTGGTTGCCGATATCTTGTTCGCTGAACACAGTTAGATCACCAAGAATCTGAAGATATGTTATCATGACCAACATAGTCTCTCCAGAGTGCGTCATGCAGTGAGAAATTATCAAACTTATTCGTCATATCCACCATAACCAAAACAGAACAATAAGACACATGAAATTATAAAAAGGAGAACTAAACCGGTAACATCACACTACTAAAAAACACAATAATGCACACACGACAACCACACCACATGAATACAAACAATGTCACATACCATACGGACATTACAAGCAAAAATGACCATGAACCATTTAACTTCCACCACATGCTTACAAACACCATCTGTAAACACAGACAACTCAAAATCATCGCACAACGGTGACATTACAACACAACAAGCTGATGGGTGGAATCACATCCTACAAATGACCCTATTTTTGCAATTTATTTATTGATATACCTTGAACAGTAATTTACTAACAACCTTCTAACTTTCTTATGATAAAAAACACCCTGTATGAAGACAATATAAAACTATGTGACAAGTTGTATCAGACTGATTTTTATTTTTGGTCTTATTCTGTACAGCTCATCATGAATAAGATTCATCAAGGGTGTGGAATGTGTCAAATCATGCAGTAACAGGCAGAAGCACTTCCTATTGATTACTTGTATACAGTATAATCACATTAAATTATGACTACTGACTATTGTGTGTGTGTGTGTGTGTGTGTGTGTGTGTGTGTGTGTGTGTGTGTCAAGGGCATGCTTGATGCTTGTATGGAATCAGCCTGATACGATGGATCATCAACGTGGAGAAATGGCGGAATGATATAAATGTGTTTTTTATGTTACTCAGTTTTTGGTGTATCAGAGCAAACTGTTTGAATGGACATTCAGAATAATACTGTATTCAGTGGACATTTGGAACTGAGAACCTTGATAGGCCATTGCTCTCAGCAGCACACACTGTTGTCACCTAGAGTGGGGTAGACAATGCAAAAATTTAATGTTTGTGCAAAAAGGTATAGTCATACAGAGTGTAGATTAGAGTTTGGTCACTGATTTTAAGACCGTTATTTAATTCTAGCTGAACTCTGTTACACTTCTCTTGGTCAATCTCATATTAAATGTATGGAAACTTAAATGAGAGGTCCTGCTTTCATAGAATCACTTAAATTGCGTCAAATCAGTTCCCAGCAATGGGTTGTTGCGGCTATGTGGAAAGCAAAGGTAGAAACAAGATTTGTCTTCAGAAAATAATTATCTAACAATGGAAAGTCCAGTTTGGAAAGTCACTAATATGAGGATAGGTGGCAACTCACAGTAAAGACAATTGCCGAACACAGACACCCATGTAAAAAACACGAATCACATTCACACAACATAAATTTTCAGTTACAGTCGTCTTTGGAGAATACACTACAATCACTCAGCCACAAATCACGCAAACATGACCACCATATCTGGCCCCTATGGTTCAACTTGGACACTACAGTAAGTGAGGAAACTGTGAAAAACCCTTAAGACACTGATAGATGGGAATGCAGTAAAGGGATGGGACAGGAGAGCTGAAACGGAGAGGTGATGTATAAAGATGATTTAACTTACCAGGCGAAAAAGGACCGGTGCATCAATAGACACACTAATAAAACACACACACACACACACACACACACACACACACACACACACACACACACACCAAAGCAGACACATAAAAGGCAAAGAGTTGGATAGAGATGCCAGTCGAGGCAGCTCTGTCCAGAGATCAGAGGCAAAGATGATGATGAATGGTGGGCGGGAAATTGAAATTAATGGAGGTTGAGACGTGGTGGGCAACAGCAAGAGAGAATATGCTGAAGGGCAAGTTGCTATCTCTGGAGTTCTGAAAGGTTGGTGTCAGTGGGAAATATCCAGATAGCCAGGACAGTGTAACACTGTGCCAAGATGTGCTGGCCGTGCACCAAGGCATGCTTAGCCACAGAGTGATCCTCGTTACCAACAAAACACTCTCTGCCTGTGTCCATTCATTTGCATGGCTGGATCGTAGAACAGCCATTGAAATTGCACATGGTGCTCAGCTGCATCTTGTACCACAGTATGGTCATTTAGCATTTGATAACAGTTTGACAGACACAGTTTGTTCTCATGGACACCTAGTTCGTAGTCCTACCAATAATACAAAATATGCCATGTTTGTAGCAGGAGGATGAGCCTGTGACAGGACTGGAATATGAAGTGCTGTGTGGGTGAATTGGGCAGGTCTTGCATCAGGGTTTTTTTTCACAAGAATATGAATCTGTGCTAAAGGGTATGGGATTAGGAATGCCATAAGGATGATCTAGGAAGTTGTGGAGTTTGGAGAACACCACTTTAGGAGGGGTAGACTGGATCTTGGGTAGGATGTGTGTCACTTTAGGGCACAATGGCAGATATTCAAACCCCCTAAGAAGCCTGTGGTTTACATGTTCTAGTCCAAGGCGATATTGGATAATAAGGGAGGCATTCCTTTGTGGCTGGTTTTTGTGGTGGTGTGTGAGGATATGGATGAGAAATCTGTAGGCTATCTGTCTCTGATTGGTGGTCTGTGGGGATATGGCAGTAGAAATCTGTATGTGGACTAGGTCTGGAGGGCATTTCCTGTCTGTGAAACCCTTTGTGTAGCCTCCAGCCTATTTAGTATGAGAGTTCTCATCAATGCAAATACATCATCAACAGGTGACAAGGCTCTGTGGGAGGGATTTTTCAATATGGAATGGATTGCATATGTCAGTGTGGCATGCCAGGTTTAGGAGGACAAAGTGAGACAGATGGGAGTGGAGGAGTTGATATTGTGAAGGAATGAGTTTAGGGTGTCCTGACCCTAAGTCCGAACCAAGAAAATATCATCAGTGAACTTGAACCCAGGGCTATCCGGACCGTCTTCTCCACCACCAGCTCTTCTGAACTGTGCAGATGGGAGTTGTCTGCACAACACATTCGACAGTCCCAAATCATCCTGACTTCTACTTAAGTTTCAATTTATCATTACTACACCCCATGCCAACAGTCCCCTCCCCATTTCCACCTCTAAATTCATACCTCTCATTACAAGTGTCTTAAAATTCTTTTGGTGACTACATCGAAAAAATGCCTCTTTTTTTTGTTTTAACTATGTTGTTTTATTTATTTATTTATTTATTTATTTATTTTTTAATAGGGAAATTACTAGGCAACATAGAACATTCTGTGTCCACCCTTTTCCTAAATCCTTCTTCCTCCCCTCGTCACTTACTGGAGTATCCAAGTTGGGCTATAGCGGCTAGAGATGGCAGTCATGTAGTTAAATTGTGAATGAGTGATTGTAGTGTGTTCTCTCCCTCCCTCTCTCTCTCTCTCTCTCTCTCTCTCTCTCTCTCTCTCTCTCTCTCTCTCTCTCTCTCTCTCTCTCTCTCTCATAAGAGGTGGCTGAAAATTTGTGTGAATTTGATTGTCCTTTTTACCTGGCTTTCTGTTGTTGACTGTCTTCACAGTGAGTTGCAACTAGTTCTCATATTATTGACACAGAAATCTCCTTGTGCGAATCAACACGGTTTCTGAAAGCAATGGTCATGTAAAACACAGCTCACACTATTCATCCACAAGGTAGAGAGCAATAGATACAGGAGTAGATGCCGTGCTTCCTTACTTTCTATTATGTTCTGCACCATCGCCTGATGAGCAAAGTGCGAGCATATGGAATGTCCAACCAATTTGTAAGTTCACTAAAGCTTTTTGCGGTTATTGAGATTTTGCAACACTGGGAAAGGGTAATGAAATGCAGGACGATCTGCAGCGTGCTTGGTGTTGGGAATGTCAACTGAGCCTCAACATAAACAACTGTAAAGTGCAGCATTTACATAGACAGAAAGATCCTTTAATATATAACTATGCAATAGCAGGACAAACATTGGAAGCAATCACTTCCTACAACAATCAATAAAGTCAGTCATGGGTAAGGCAGATGCCAGACTGAGATTCATTGGATGAATCCTCAGGAAGTATAGTCCATCAACGAAGGAAGTAGGTTAAAAACTCTCATTCGGCCAGTGCTTGAGTATTGCTCATTGGAATAAGTGCCTGGGAGGGTTAATAGAAGACAGAGGGAAGATACAACAAAGATCATCACGCTTCATTATGAATATCATAACTTCTACATCTACATACATACTCTGCAATCAAACGTAAGGTGTGTTGTGGAGGGAACACCATATCACTACTAAGCATTTCCTTTCCTACTCCACTTCCAAGTAGAACGAGGAAAGAAAGAATGCCTCTATGCCTTCATACGAGCCCTAATTTCTCTTATCATATTTTTGTGATCACTACGTGAAATGTAAGTAGGTGGCAGCAAGATCTTTCTACACTCAGCTTCAAATTCCGGCCCTCTAAATTTCCTCAACAGAAATTCACGAAAAGAACATTGTCTTTCCTCCAGCAATCCTCAATTGAGTTGACGGGGCATTTCTGTGACTCACGCAAATTGGTCGAACCTACCGTAACAAACGTAGCTGCTTGCCTCTGAACTGCTTCTAGTCTTCCTTTAAACTGATCTGCTGTGGGACTAAAACACTTGAGCGATACTCAAAATGTGGTTGTACAAGCGTTTTATACACAGATGATATACAGATGATGTACATCATCACAAAATTCTCCCAATAAACGGAAGTCGGCTGTCTGCCTTACTCACAACTGTCCTTACATGTTCGTTCCATTTCATATCACTCTGTAATTTTACGCCTAGATATTTGAACGATGTGACTGCATCAAGAAGCTCTCTACTAATGCTGTATTCTAACATTATGGGATTGTTTTTCTTACTCATGCCCGTCACCTTACATTTTTCTGCATTGAGAGCTAGTTCGCACTCTTCACACAAACTAGAAATTTTGTCTAAGTCATCCTGTATGCTATTACAGTCAATTAAAGATGACACCCTCCCATACACCACTGCATCATCAGCAAACAGGTGCAAATTACAAGTTACTCTGTCCATCAGATCATTTATATAGATAGAAAATAATAGTGGTCCTATCACACTCCCCTGGGGCACACGTGACGATACACCCGTCTCTGATGAACATTCACCTTCGAGAACAACGTACTGCGTTCTATTACTTAGGAAGTCTTCCAGCCAGTTACAAATCTGTGAACCTATTCCATAAGCTCGTAACTTCGTTAGTAGTCTGTAGTGTGGCACCGCGTCAAATGCCTTTTTGAAGTCGAGAAAAACACAATCTGCCTGTTGCCCTTCATCCATGGCTCGCAAGATGTGGTCAGAGTCTATATCTGCCTCTGGATATCTCATACAGCTTAAAACATAGTTCCAAAATCTATGTCTTCCTATTATAAAATCTATCTGGTACCTTTCGGTGTCTCCTGGCCTCTTCCAAATATACAACCTTCTTTCTGTGCGAAATTCTGCTAGGCGGCTTCCTTTTTCATTCCTTTTCTGCGCTTTATATTCACCTACTATTTTTCCTTTCCTACCTTTCCCTACTACCAAATTGCAGCCTCCCATTACAAATTTTCCTCTCCCTTAACACTCTGAATAATTTCCTTTAACTCCTCATACTTATTTTTGATCTCCTCATCATCAGCAGAGATAGTTATCATATATTTAAATAAATTCTGCCATTTGTGTAGCATAGCCAAATACCATTGGCACTGCTTGAAATTCCATTGGCACTGTCCACGTTTCTGAACCAAGGGTCCAAAACTGCATCAAATGCGAGGGATGAAAGCTGTTTGAAACTATACAAGAAAACTCCCAATTGGAAAGAGTGGAGAGAGTCCACAATGCCCACATTAGCATGATGACAGTCACAAAACTTGTACACTAGTCTGTGCCTGTGTTAGTATTTTATCGAGGAGTTCACAGGATGAAGGTCGGTAAAGTTATCTGTAGCAGGAGCTGAAGAGTGTGTGTGGTGTGTGTGTTTCATTTGTTACTATCAGTACCTGTGCTCCTTCGCCTGGTAAGTAATCTTCATCTATATATATATATATATATATATATATATATAGGAAAAATTCCTAACAGGAAAAACATATATAAAAATAAATGAAGTTTATTTACCAGGCGAAGGAGCACAGGTTAGTGACAACAAACGTAAATAAAACAAACACACACAAAAGCTAGCTTTCACAATCACTTGTTGCTTCTTCAGGCAGAGAAGGGAAGGAGAGGGAAAAGGAAAGGAGCGGGTGAGGAGTCGTCCCAATCCCGGGAGAGGTAAGACTTAACTTTGGAGGAAAAAAAGGATAGGTAAACTAACCACAAACACACACACCCACACACATCTATTTTTATATACATTTTTCCCTGCTAGGAATTTTTCCTCTATAATCTTTATATATTATAGAAGGAAACTTTCCTGGTGGGATAAATTTATATAAAAAAATATAAAACGGACGACTTACCCAAAGGACAGGCTTGTCAATACACAAATAAAATCACACACAAACACAGATACAAGCTTTTGCAACCGTTGGTCGCTTCTTCAGGAAAAGTGGAAGGAAGGAAAGGAGAAAGGGAAGGATACGGGTTTTAAGGAAGTGGAAAAGGAGTCACTCCAACCCCAGGAGTGGAAGGACTTACCTTGTAAACAAATACACACACACTCACTCACTCACTCACTCACTCACTCACATATCCAAACGCACACACACCTAGACAGTCAAGGTGTTTTTGCGTTTGGATATGTGTGAGTATGTGTGTATTTGTTTACCTTCCTTTTTTTCCCCTAAGGTAATCTTTCCTCTCCTGGGATTTGAGTGGCTTCTTACCAGTCCCTTAAAACCCTCATCATTTCCTTTTCCCCCTCCTTCCCTTCTGCCTGAAGAAGCAGCTAGGCTGCGAAAGCTAGCATTTGTGTGTGTGTGTGTGTGTGTGTGTGTGTGTGTGTGTGTGTGTGTGTGGTGTGGTGTGTGTTTTATTTGTGTTACTATAACTATATATAGTGTGTCTTTTATTTGTGTTACTATCACTATATATAGTGGTAGTAACAAATAAAACACACACACATAAGTGCTAGCTTTTGCAGCCTAGCTGCTTCTTCAGGCACAAGGGAAGGAGAGGGAAAAGGAAATGAAGAGTGTTTTAAGGAAGTGGGTAAGGAGCCATTCCAATCCCAGGAGAGGAAAGACTTACCTTGGGGGAAAAAGGAGGGTCAACAAATATATACACACCCACACATATACACAAACGCAAACACACCGAGGAAAACATACTGTAGACATACTCTTCAGGTGGAAGAGTGGGCAAATCACGCATACATGTCCAGGATAATGTTCACATCACATTCATAGAAGTTCAGGGAACGTTTAAACGGTGATAAATTATGGAAAAATTTGTGGTCATCAATATTTATAGATAATATTAAGAGGTAAGTGATACCAAGTTCACCGGGTCATCTAATACAAGGTAGCAACATGGCCATCTTCGCTGTAACAAATACAAATAAATGTGTTAGTTTCAAAGCACTATACAGAGGCACTATATTCAGTGTGTACTTGCATATATTTAGTGTATGTGTAACCTTTGACAGTGACTGACAGTTCATATATGGGTTCAGATCGTTTGAAACGAACTTTACTCTTTCAAAGTATATTTCTGAACGCACCCAACATGTTTTATTTATTCACAATTTTTCCATATTTTATCACCGTTTAAACCTTCCCTCAACTTCCACGAATGTGACATGAACATTATCCTGGACATATGTGCGTGATTTGTCTACTCTTATCGCCCACTATCGAGCCGATACTTAAGACTATCTGATGATGCCTTTATAAAGCTACTGGGTCTAAAATACATGTGATTTAAATTAATACAGTTTATATCAAGAGGTCAGTGATACAAAGTTCACCGGGCCATCTAGTCGACCCGACAATGCTTCGCAATTCCTAATATGTATGTGCTGTTGCTTTGAATGTCAAATGTGCAAAATTTTATCGCCATCATACAAATGATATTGATATTCCAAAGAAAAGAGCTCTTTCAGTTTTCTACAAATTTTCCTATTTTCTGGACAACTATTCCAAACTTTTACTTCACTCAAACCTTCCTCTCGCTTTGAACGTTGAATGTGCAAAATTTTAACGCAATCAAATGATATTGATATCCCGTTGAAAAAATCTCTCGCGAATTTTCAAATTTTCCGGGTAACTTGCCCAAATTTTTAGTTCATAAGAACATTTCTTTTGGTGAACGTCAAATGATCAAAATTTTATTGCAATCGGATGAACGGTTCTCAACTTACAGTGTTGAGTACATTTATAAAAACATTGAAAAAGGAACTTGGTTCGAATTTTGCGACTTTCCTTCTTCACTGTCCCTATTTTTTTTTTTTTTTTTTTTTTTTTTTTTTTTTTTTTTTTTTTTAACTGAAAACTTTTCCAAGACCATAGTGAAATGGTTAGTTAGTTACAGTGCTGAATTGAATCAAAAACACATTTAAAAATGCACTTTCAGTTTTTCTCAATTTTTTTTCAATTTTCCGGTATATTTTCCAAAAAATTTATTTCATGCGAACCTTGTCCTGTCAAGCCTTACTCAAATGATACTCTTTCAACCATGTGGCAATTGATTTTTATTAATAGAAAAACATCGCTTTCAGTTTTTCCTAAATTTTCCTACTTTCCGGGCGACTTTTCCAAATTTTTATTTGATGCGAACCTTCCTTTTGCATTCACCATAAAATGTACAAAATGTTATCACTATAGGAAGAACGATATTGATAGCTTACTGGAAAAAGCTGTTTCAGTTTTTCCCGATTTTCTTTTCCAGACAACTATTCCATATTTTTTCACCGTCTAAACCTTTCTACAGTATGTCTGCCTAGGTCTGTTTGTGTTTGTGTATATGTTCTTCCTTTTTTTCACCTAAGGTGAGTCCTCCCTCACCTGGGATTGGAATGACCCCTCATCCACTCCCTTAAAACCTGAATCCTTTCCTTTTTCCCCTCCTTCCTTTCTCTTTTCCTGACGAAGCAACCAACAGTTCCGAAAGCTTGAATGTTTTTGTGTAATTTTATTTGTGTTTATCGGTGAGCCTGTGCTTTGGGTAAGTCAAACAATACTATATATATATATAGTATCTCCACCTTACTTGTGTATGATGGTGATAGTGATATTATAGTGTAATTTTGTATAAGAATAATCCATAAATTTAGTGCAGTAATAATATATGAATGTATCAACTATTTATTAATTTTATTTGTTGCTGTTTTAGATTTCATTTGTGTAAAGTGTTGCATCACTTTGTAAAGTGATTATTAATTTTGTCTAATATCTGACAAATCCTGTATCATTTACTTGTAGCTTTGATGGTAAATAAATACAAATACTGCTCATTTTTACTGAATGATACTTGTTTTACTTAACTACATTGCCCCATAAGATAATTCAATAAGACAAAACGGAGGGTATTTGCATACATACTCAGCAATTCTCAATATGGTGCATGGCAGAGGGGTACCCCATACCACTACCAGTTATTTCCTTTTCCGTTCCACTCCAGATGGAGGGAGGGAAAATTGAATGCTACTATGCCTCTGTATGAGCCCTAATTTCCCATACCTTATCTTTGTGGTCTTTATGTGAAATGTAAATTACTGGCAGAAGAATCATTCTGTAGTCAGCATCAAATTCTGGCCTTCTACATTTCCTCAGTTGCATTTCGCAAAAGGAACATTACTTTCCCTAACACTCGCACATTGTTGAACCTACCAGTAACAGTCTGCATCTGAATTTCTTCAGTGTTTTCATTTAACCTGAACTGGTGGAGATCCCAAACACTTAAACATTACTCAGGAAGGGGTCATACAAGTGTTCTATACTTGGTCTCCTTTACAGACGAAATACATCATCCCAAAATTCTCCCAATAAACCAAGTCTAGCATCTGTCTTTCCTACGACTGTCATTTTGTTTTATGTTTAGTTATTTAAATGATGAAACTGTGTCAAGCAGCTCACTACTAATACTGTATTTGGAAAATATGGGTTTGCTTTTCCCCACTCAATTTCATAACCTTTCATTTCTCTACCTTTAGAACTAGCTGCCATTTCTCGCACCAACGAGAAATTTTGTGTGCCATCTCTCACCCTACTACTCAGTGATGACATCTTTCTGTACTAGTACGTTTGTTTTCAAGTCAACACAATCAGAACAGCATCTGAAAACAACAAAATGTTTGTGATAAGTTTCATTTAGTTTGTGAACATTAATATCTACTTTTGGTTGCAGCAGGTCTATTTTTTAATTTTGTTATTTTAATTTGTTTGACAATAAAAAATGCAGCATTGTTGGATTACTGTTTAGTATTTCTTTGAAAAATTTTGTTGGCTTGAGTAATGATGATTGAGCTATGTTTGTTAGGAGTGAGTTTGCCCTCTTGATCTGAATGATTATGCCAGCAGCAAATGTCACAGTTTTTGAACATAGTCAGTGAAACATCATTTATATAGTTTAGCGAAGTCCATACTCTGGTCCTAGATAGGTCAGTTGGGCCCAACTGCCCACGTCATTTTCTGACAATTGAATCACTGGATGTGGTATGCAGGGGAATGGTTGACAGTACACTGCTCTCCAGACCCATGCACTGATGGCAGCACCAAATATCATCACCCTATCACTTTATACACCTATGATTCAGATAAACAAACCTACTTATGTGTAAGCAGTGTATTAGTGTCTGGCAGAAGACACTTGCCCTAGGGAAGGTGGTGATGTAACCATGTGTTCTACTTCAGTTGTGTGCCACAGCAGCAGGCCCAAGCCACATTTAGTTTGAAGTTACCGCCAACTGGATCATCACGACTGGCCACCAGGAATCACACTCACAGCATTTGCATGGTCTCAACCACACTATTTTGTGGGCTTTGTAAGCTCTCTGTTCTATAACTGTATCTGTTCAGTATCACACCAATTAACTTCCCAACTTTCTCTCAACTATTGCTGTTTTTTATATCTGCAGGCTGATAGTTGTCACTATCTGACTCAGCTTGAAGGGCAGGTGGTTGGAAATACCAGCAGCTGTATGGAAACTCTTTATTAAATTTTGCGCGACCGGTTTCGATGCTTCAATACACCATCTTCAGGTCCTGTTGTGTAACTGTTATTAAAAGCACATTTGAGTTGAGTAGCCATTTATGTGTACACTCAGTTCATCAGTCATCATTGAGGGTGTAACATGAATAAACAAAGAAATTTAAGGCTACCGGTTTTAATGGCTACCCAGCTCAAATGTGCTTTGAATAAGTTACACAACCGGGGCCTGAAGATGGTGTATTGTAACACCCAAACCAGTTGCACAAAATTTAATAAAGAATTTCCATACAGCTGCTGGTATTTCCATCTACCAACATAATCTAATCAGCTGCAATCCAATTCCATTAATTATGGATAGAATTAAACAGCATAAAGGAATTCTTCATACCTCAGTGTACAGAGCTCACATAATTTCAGGCCCTGAAAGTTAGTTACGTGAATTATCCCATCTGAAAGCTACTTTTTGTCAGAATGGTTATAATGAAAGATCAAACCAACTGTTAAGCTAGTGACCAACTGCAACAGGTGAGTTTTGATGGCACTGAGGTGGTGTCACACAAATGAATGGTCTTTCTACCTTGCACTGGAAGTGTCTCCAAAAGGATTGGCAGTGTTTTGCGGAAATATGTTTTTCAATCACCATCTAATATTAAGGTGCTATTAGGGTCTGTAAAGGATGACCTTGGTTTGTATAAGGTGAGTGTCTATCATATCTCATGCAGTTACACTGTGTCTTATATTGGTAAGATTATTATGGCTGTGGAGGACCACTACTGAACACATTTACTACAACCTAGTGAATCTACTAGTGCAGAACATAGCCTAGCCAACACAGGGCACCCTATGGAATGTAACAACATAGGGAGATTCTGGCATACAGTTCGAGCTATTGAGAGATTTTTATGAAGAAAAAAAGTTGAAATTAAACTAGCAAATAATCTTACCATTGATTAGTGATAACCTTCAATGGTTCTGACATTTATCATTTTTGGTTGTGTATGGCTTTGCTTATTCATTGTATGATATCTTTCCTGTTTTAATTGAAAAGTGAGGTATTAAATGTCCATACACAGTGCTTCCTCTCTACAGTTGCCTTGAAAATGGGTGGGTGTGCTCCTGCCAAAACATTGGCAGTTACCAATCCTCTTAACTAGCTGCATATCTGACAGTTTAAGTAATTAGGTGTTCACACGGGGGTCAGTCAAAAAGTAATGTCTCCTTTTTTGTGAAGAATTTCAAATGCAAATACATAAGTTTTAAACCATAACATTTATGATTTTTCAATATAATCTCTGTCCATTTTCACAGTTTTGGTCCATCTTTTAAAACAGAGTCTTCCAACAATAAGCTTCATTTAGGGGCCTGAACCGAAGGAAGTCTGATGGTGTCAGGACATAGGTGTATGGGGATGAAAAAGTGACTTCCCATCCATTTCATTCCATTCCATGATGGCGGTAGCGGCTGGTGCAGCAACAGTGGTGTATAACTGAATAATTCAGTGTCTCTGATGCAATATTCTTTATTACATCAAATAACATGTTTCACGCTGTTAGCACATTATCAGACTGGAAACAGACAAATGTTTTATTACAGTCCATGTACCTGGCGGGCAATGAATCCTGTTTTCACAATCACTTCAGTGGTCAGGACAGCAACTTTTGTGTGTGTGTGTGTGTGTGTGGGGGGGGGGGGGGGGGTAAGGGGGACTTGAATTTTCATACAAAAGGACAACATATGCTTTAAGCTATTTGAGTGTTCTCTTTTCGCTCCAGGACTTAACCTGCCCATTGCACAGTTTTGAACTACTTTGGCGAGTTTATGTGATGCCAGTCCACTGATTCCCTCTTTGATCCAGTTAAAAAAAATTAAAGGTGTGTAATCACAGATTATAATAGAAATAATCTCCTTCCTAATATATATGCTTCAAGAGTTGGCAGTTGTTTTTCTTGTTTATTTCTTCTGGTCATTTAACATTCCTTGTTCAAACCTTTGAGTATCCCATTTGTTGAATAATCTTCATCACACTGCCTTTCTGGTAGAGGTAATGTTGCCCAAATCATGTGCAATCTTACATCGGTCACAATGACAGTTGATGTGTTGTCTGCAGTGTGGAATCACTGTAGTTAATAAACTGCTGCATCATGTTTGATCATCCTACCCTTCAGCTTCATTATAGTGATAAACCCATGATCCAGAAATGGTGACACATATTTTTGCATACCTTATACTTTTTTTCCAGTCCTTCATAACTGCAAATGGGTATTTCACTTTCTTGATTGAAGAATTCTACCAAATAATGCTGTCTAATACAAACAACAAGTATTGGCCATTTTGTGCAAACTACTATATTTGTGGTATCTGTTGACGCAGTGACTTTGAAAATGTGGTATAATAAAATGTCTTTCAGTAAATTCTCTTGAAATTAGGAAACAATACTTTTTGACTGACCCTCATTGAGTACATCATGGGCAAGTATCTTCCAGCAATTACATTGTAAAGATTGATTATTTCTTTTTTTCACCCAAAAAGTATATTACCACATGTATTCACGATAACTGACTTTTGTAGTCAAAGGCTCTACATTTTTGTATTTCATGAAATACACTGCCTTACAGAATCAGTTGACAGTGATTTACAATTACCAGACAGTATGCTGTATCTCTGAGTTTTTCATTAAGAAAGGCTGAAATTTGGGAGTTTCAAAAAATACTGTACCATTTATGCAATGAATTCACAAATACTAACAAAAATATCATCTTTATTTCCAACACTATACAAAATACATTAATTATATTACTGTATAAAGCATAGACATTTAGTTCATGTTTGCAATACAAACCATAGGTTGTGTAAACACAATTACTAATCTTAATGTTTATAAATCGGTCTTTGGCTATGTCAATGTTTGTAAGGTATTTAATCATTAATACTAACTGATGGTTCTGTTGACCAATTTTCTTCCTGCATAATAGATTCTTTTTGTACTATAAGGTAAACAAGTTAAAACTCCATGCTGTTGTACCATATCATTTTTAATGACAGGATACATAATTACATTCTATTAATAGATCTTAAAGATCATGGTGGGCCTGACAGCTCAAATGAAACTTTCAGAAATATAAAGCTTAATGGTTAATTAGCATAGAAAATAAACATTTTTGTACAACATTAATACAAATATTTTTTTCATGTATTTAAACATTAAATAATAAAAAACCTATAAGATTTGTGGAAAAAGAAGACAAATTTTACAACTCATGAACACATTCACATGCAGCAATAAAAAAAAGCTGTAATATTTACATCTCACCATGCATGAAGAAATTTAAGAGAACAGGTGTAAATAGCCTGCAACACATATATTGCTATTACTTCTCATAACTGTACAGAATAAATTAAATCATGCATTTATACTGAGAATAAATGTAGAAATTTGTATCATTTCAGTTATTGACTAACCACAACAAAATTTCCACTTTTAAGATACTAGAGAAAATTGACACAGAACAGCATACAAAATTTTCCTTCGTATTACATAAAGACAAATAAAATTCATAAAAAAATTCTCTCTCCTGAAATATTCAGTACAGTTTATGTCAAAAGATAAAAATGATACATCCAGTACGCATATTTCCATGACTAACAAATTCTACATAGTTTCATTCACCTAGCAAAATATGTACTGGCAGTATTTTCCTAAAATTTTTGTAAATACCTGTTCACATTATAAAATCTTGATTATGTTAAATCAGTCTGGTTACCCCAAAAGAACTTTAAAAGACCTTTTTCAATTCTTAATGTAGATTATATTTTGTTGTGATCCCCAGTTTTTATTTTTGTGTTAGTATGTAGGCCTTGGGTTAGGCATCGCATAATATATGTCATGTACAACAATATAGTAGTTACACATGATTTTCTTATAGCAGAACAATAAAAATTTAACTGTTTTAGCAGACTGCATATTGTATCATAGCCAAGTGTATACAGTAATTAAACCACATCCAGCACTATAACTATATTCTACAACATTTAAA
Organism: Locusta migratoria; assembly: GCA_026315105.1. Taxonomy (NCBI): domain Eukaryota; kingdom Metazoa; phylum Arthropoda; class Insecta; order Orthoptera; family Acrididae; genus Locusta; species Locusta migratoria. The sequence continues at coordinate 319,540,161 of CM048747.1, read as the reverse complement.
TGCATTTTATAAATATATAAATCACACATTTAAGTAGTTTGTATCAATATGATTAATGGATTTGTGTTAACATGCAAAGGTCGTTGAAGCATAGATCACAGCTTGATCAGTAATTGTGACAGATGACCTTGAAGTGAAAAAACATGCTTTAACATGACCAGAAAGGCACAATTAGTGAAGTGGTTTCACATTCATTCAGAAAGTTTGGAATGGTATTCAAGGGTTCACATTCAAGGATTGATGCGTCTGATTTGTAATTAAGATTATACTCAGATAAGTCTAAAATATAACTTTTTGCTGCAGTGTTCAGTAAAAAAGGCACCCATAAAGAGGGCACTTTCTAAGTTCGTTAGATATTAATGTACTGTAATAACCAAAGTCCTGTTCATATTTATTCAAGTGATTAATGGTCATGATGTGATCTCCATGAGAAAAGGGATTATGGAATTTATAACTAGATGTTGAATGATGTAAATAGGTTTTTAATCCATCTTTAAAAAAATTGTTTCTCATATAAAAGTGATTAGGACCCTGTGAAACAAGATCATTTACTAGGAACAAAGTCATGAGACACAATTGTCTTTGGAACTGACACACACAAAACTTCAGGAGCCAACACAAATGAGAATTGGAATGAACAGTGACTTCAACGAAATCACCATATTAACAGTGTGTATTTGTTCTGAAATATTTTATTTTGCTAGTGATGTGGGCAATAGAGAAAAAAATTTGGAAGAAGCTGATATGGCTATTTAATTGGATGAAATGTATGATGTGAAAAGTGAGCTTAAGGCCTCATAAGGTAATCCAGAATACTTTTCATATTTTGCACCATTCATAATACTGATACAGCAAATGATTTGTAATTTCAGCTAATTAGGCATATTAATTTTTGTAACGTATGGAACACTGCAAAATGTAGGAATACTTGCAGCAATTTAAAAATATTAAGGGGAGAGCGTATATGATCATAATTGTAGTTTAGACAAACAAGCAGGAAAACATTTTGGCCGAGTCTGACAAATCTCTAAAAGAGTAATCTGCCAATAATTGAAACTTTAAAAGTGCATGTGCCTCAGCTTTGCAGTTTCATATGTTTTATGTTTTGTCTTTACATTTTAATACTACAATTATTATATAAAACAGTAAACAGGTTGGATCTTTATTGAAGAATAGTAATGGAAACGATTCTACACATTCATATTTTTGCATTATGAACATAGAAAAAGGGTGATAATTTTTGTTAGAAAGCATTCTTGTATGACATGTCAGTACATGAAGAAAAGGTGTCTAACATGTTAACTGTGTTTATAAAAGTAAATATCACACAGAAAAAAGTACAGAATACTGATCTAAAGTAAGTGTTACAGTATAAAAAAAATAGACAAAAGTGGTAAGAAATCAGTGAAAGGAACAAATAGCTGATCTGAATATCAGCTTAGCTTTCGGGCAAGCTACTAAATATTAGGCATAAATCATACATTTCTGAAAAAGTAAATATAATGTGTTAAAATCAACCAGTAACTGATAACTAGTCTGTCGACAGTAGTATTTTACTAGGTAGAAACTGTAAAACCCATTTACACAAGTCCCTTCCCCCCCCCCCCCCCCCCCCATTCCCCGTCCTCCATGCACTCCAGTCATACAAATCAACTTTACATAAAAACAACTTCCATTCATAAACATCTCACCTATAACATTAATTTAAATATTTAAATTCACACTGAAACATACAACAAATAGACAGATATCACAAACGTATGTTTTTAACAATCAGCACAAATTACACATTTGTTAAGGTTGACAAAAATCACATAGTTTAAGGAAGGCCATCCTTGAGTCACTTATCTTATTCAGAATGCCTAGGCATTGCAATAATGTCCATATTTTTGTAGGTATTATCTATTTAGATAATTTTTGAGCCATGAATAAATGTCATCCTCATTGTTTTTTACCCAGTGTATATTAAGTCGAATTGTTTCGAGGCTCTGCAGCAATGAACGACTCCCAGAACCGACATTCATATCGCTGAAGAACTGTGAAACCTATGGGAAAAGAAGCAGGAATAAATTCACGGTAGATATGGATATGAGAACAGTTTATGTATCACAGTTGGTCTTTTGGATGAGGCAGAGGGGAACAGGAATGGTGAAAGCAGGAAATAGTGAATAACCTAGGACATAGGAATGAATGAATGTTAAAAAAAACTGGCTTGATATAAATTCTCTTTTAAAACAACAGAGAATCTCCTTGAACCGTGCCTTGATTCTTCGTGTTTTCACTATCAGCTTGCATCACTGTTATTCTTTATTGCATATAGAGAACCTGTCATCAACAATACACACAGTATATCTACAGTTACATGAGCTGACAGTGACACTGTGGGGTGCTAATAGCTCGCTACAAGTAAATTTATTTGGAGTCGTGCTGTATCTAATACTTTTTTAAATTTTCGATTCACGCTTGTCAGATTCACACCTTGAATATCACTCATCATTGTGGGACCCATACCAGATACGACTAATATAGTAAATAGGAAAGATCCAAAGAAGCGCAGCTTGCTTCATTACAGATTAAATTGGTAAACAGAGAGGCAATGGAGGCCTTCAGAATCATGGTATGGATCACTGTTGAAGTTATGAGGGTGTATGTTTTTAGATGAGTTAACCAATATATTGATTGCTTCTTCGAACATATATCTCGCAGAGAGACCATGAAAATAAAATTGGGGATATTTGAAGCCACACAGGATCATAAACAGCAATTCAAGACTGTAGCTTGCACATGGCATATAAAATGCTCTTGTGCTGCACTTCAGGATTCTGGCTCGAATGCCACTACAGTAACTTGTATTTATTTATTTCACCACGACCAAGGGCTGTATCACCATCTTTTGAATTTGTAAATGGTCACTGAAAAAACGCAGCTATGTTCAAAATTTTAAAGATAACCTTTCACATTTGTACCAATATTGTAGCTTTGACCTCTGCAATCATGAATAGCGAGATTTAGTTGTTCTGGTTTTGACAAAAGGGTTTAGTCAAATTTCTCCTGTTGTTGAACTCATGTTCAGAAAGTCAAAGAAGTGGCGTTCTACAGTCATTGCATCTTCTGATAAATTTAAAAACCTAACAGTCAATGTCATTTGTTCACTGCAGCTTGTATTAGGAGAATGATCAAGTATGAGAAAAAAATATTTACTTTCTTTTACAAAATTGACAATGTTGTTTTTTTCTCTGTTGCCTAGGAAATTTATGAGTTCATTTTGAATGTTTTCCCCAAGATAATGCTCATGAATGTCTTGAGCTTTTAGCCACCCTAAATGTTCCTGCAAAACACAGTCAAATTCTGCTATCATTTCTAACAAACCAAGAAAATTAACATTATTTTTTTGATTGAGTTTGTCACTGGTTCCCCTGAAGGCCATGTTATGTACCTGATGGTGAGTATAATTCTTCTTAGAACCTCATCCCAATGTTCCTTTTCCAGTATTTCCAGGTCAATTTGATCAATACCACTTTTTTTGTTTCAAACGTATCTCACATTCTATCCCTCCCCCTTTTTTTGTACTGTTTATGTGGTTAAATGACTATTCATGCTCTTGAAGCCAATTTCTTAAATAAGCCCATTCACATATTCCATCACTTGACAACTTGTTTCAAGAAGATCCAAATAGTTTACAACAAAAACAAAAGACTTTGTCGGTAGATTTTGAATACACAAGCAATTTATGTTCCCTTTTTTTTCATCATTTGGTAAGGATCTTATGTAAAAATGAGTTGAAAATTTTCTTATGTTGTCATTTATGGGATACACAAAGTTTACAATTTTAGTATGGTCTTTCTGTACAATTTTATTTATCGTGGATGTTTTATTAGGTCAAGTGC